>OY292390.1:2400000-3600000 GCA_958496215.1 Verbena officinalis | reverse complement strand
ATTTCGCAAATCGTCCTGTAAAGTACGCTCTGCAGAAATAAAAAAGATTGAATATTAGTATATCTAATTGCCGCCCTTTTCACTGCTTGCACATTTATTGAGAACAAAATGAAGGACCTATCTCCTAGACAAAAAAGCAAAGTCAAATTATTAAAAGCAACATCTTGCAATTGCCCATTGTAAATTTACTCAGCGTGTAGCTATGTCTTCAGAGAACAGATACTAGCAGAGTCATATAGAATTATCAAGCCTGACCATCAAGTCATATCAATCAGAAATCTTACTCCAAATTGTACGTAAAGACCAAAATAAAGCTACACACGTCCCATGGAACACAACCAAATCACTCAGCAATTCGAACCACAAGCAACAATATTCCATGAAATATGCTCACAGTAAACAGAACAAGGAATAGCAATAATCCCACATTTCCAGGAAAATTAACCATCTGTTGGATGTAAAAGAAGAATATTTTTGAGAGATATACTTCCAGGTAGTTGATCTCACACGATGCTTCTATGTCACTCTTTTGAGTTTCCTAGCTCTGTAGCATTTGCCTAATCAAAATTAAAGGGGAACGCTTTAAAATGAGAATTTTGAAAACCTCCTATCCATACAAATTTAGAAGTTCAACACGAATCATATCAGCCAAAGGTTTTAAAGACAAATTAGAGAGATATTTAGGTTGAGGACATCTGCCGAATAACAAAATCAACCTACAATTCCACGAGACTTTATCAAGGTTGAAGTCCTTATGACAGTGCATGGACAACCAAAACCAGTGACAACCCCCTCAACCCTTCCTCTAACTCAAAACACGGATAGACTTCAATAAACCATGTGATAAATGCATATTGGTTAACCATAATCAGCAACGCAATCTAATCACAGTTAAGTCAAATTGGAGAGCTTTTCATGTCCAGACACATTTGGTCACACAGTTAAAGTCAGTAAATTCAATATAGAGCTTGTTGAATGAATAATAATCAAATGTCCAAGAAGGTTAAGAAAGGAACGAAAGATGCTTAAAAAACCATCAATCAAAAAATATTAAAAGTTCAAAGGTTCAAATTCATTGTTTGCACTGAAATGAAAACAGAAGGTTAATAGCATCATAGCAGCAAAGGGAAGTTAGGTCACAAATGTCCACACCATTAATAAAGTTACCTTACCAGTATTTTCTCGGACGCGTTTTCCCTGTCTCTCCTCAGTAAAATCCCCCAAGTGTGGCCCTTGCTTCTTCCCTACATCTATATCCACTAATTTCACATCAGCTTCACCACTCTTGCTATCGTGACCCCCATTCTTCTCCTTGTCTGATCGGCGATCCTTGTCCTTTGACTCCTTCAATTCTTTACGCCCAGAAGAATCCCTCTCAGACTTCCTCTTCGACTCCCCTTTACTCTTACTCTCCTCCTTGTCCAGCATTACAGATGCTAAACTGTCTTCTTTTCTTTCACCAGCAACTCCACTATCATATCGTTTACTCTTATTCTTTGACTCAGCTCTCAAGTTTTCACCTTTGTTGCTATTTTCCTTCGATTTGGCATCAACTTTCAAGCTCTCCCCCTTTAGCATTTCCTTCTCCACAGTCCTATCACTATCCCCTCTCTCATCTCCACCCCCATTCCACCTATCCCCACTAACAACGACATCAGTTTTCTCTTTCCGCCGTTTGGAGGAAACATACTCCTCCAAGACATCGCCATTTCCATGACCACTCAGATCTTTACTTTCCTTACCTTCTCGGACCTGGGATGTAATTTTACGCTTCTCACCAGATGCAGAATCTCGATGAAGCCGAACAGAATTCTCATCTTTACTACTTTTATCCTTCATCTTTACTACATCCTCTTCGGAGTCCGAATAATCCCTTGAACTGTGTTTGCTCTGTTTATGCGACTTGTGCCTCGAACTCCTGGGCATATCTGTAATCTGCCGAGAAAAACTAATTATCCACGAACCCCAAGCCCTACTCTTCACACTCCTCCCACACAAAAGAACTAAACAAAGGGAATTTTCAATCACAGAAACACTACCGACAGAAGAAATTAATGGAAACCCACAATGACGCGAGTTTATTCACCACAAAAACTGCCAAAAAAGGGGTTAGCCCTTGAGAAACCCGAAACCCTAATCCAAACTTTTGACCAATAAGAGCTCCCGAATTAAATCGATTCCAACACGACTGCGAAAACCTAATCGGAACCTGAAAATACCTCACCGGAAAATCGACAGCGCGCAGTCTGCAGACTTTGACCCCTCTCAGATCGCTCGATTGCGGCGGAACAAAAATGGTCAATCTATCTATGCAGACATCTCTCTATATTTATTAAAATGCATTCGCATAAGTACGAAGATTAAACATAAAAATAAATCTCAAAATTATGCGGAACCAAAATAGAAAACGTGAAGAAGAAATTGGAAATTTTTGCGACAGAGAGAGAGAGAGAGGGAGATGGGGGAAGAGAGAGATCGGAGGCGGTCTTGATGTTTTTGTTGTTTGCTCCGAAATTAAAAATGTGATTCGTATTGGGGTATTGCGGATAACTGGGATCAAATGGCGAAAATGCCCTTACTCCGGGTAATAATTTACGGAGGCGCGGTTGTTGGCTTTGTTTGCTGCACCTCTTGGTTGCTAAGGGCTGTGGGGTGGGTATGGGTTTATGGGGGTCCGACCTTGTGCCATGATTGGAAATTCAATAACTCGTCATTTTTTCAGATAGATTGTCTTAATTTTATACTGATTACTGAGGGGTAAAAAGGAAAAGAATGTTAAATACACAAACTACTATACGATATTGAAAGTTTTAAACCATTAAAATATTGGATTTCTAATACTTTTATTCATTAAAAAGGAAAAAAAACTATTAAAAGTATTCAGGTTTTTTGTTTCAACCTTTATTTGACCTATGCCAAGCTACTTAAGCAAAGTTTAATGTTTTATTAGTTGAATCTTATTTATCTATTCGTTTTCAAAAGAAACAAAACAAGAATATAAAAATAATTAGTTATTCGTATCATTGACTATCAAAGTTTTGATCTCTTACGGAGTTATCCTACACCTCATTTTGCCTATACATGTGCCCTAGGATGAGCAAATGTATACCGATATTTGCTTCCCTTTGCCTGATATAAAAAGATGAGTTTTTCAAGTCAGTCCAAGCATCATAAGACAATCTAATACAATATTACAAAGAGAATATCTATCAAGATATTGGTGTTTGATTTGAGTAGGTTAATAACAAATCTTTGTATCTGATTCCACTAATATCTTAGGAAATCAAATCATCTCTTTCATGCCAAACGAAGTCCTACTCTTATTCCAAGTAACTCTTATTACTCTACCACAATAATGGTCATTGTACCAAAGCTTAGTGAGTATCCAAAAATCTAGATGTC
The DNA here is from genome assembly GCA_958496215.1 of Verbena officinalis. Taxonomy (NCBI): domain Eukaryota; kingdom Viridiplantae; phylum Streptophyta; class Magnoliopsida; order Lamiales; family Verbenaceae; genus Verbena; species Verbena officinalis. Next base: position 3,596,598 of record OY292390.1, on the reverse strand, counting down.
GAAATAATTGCATAATAAACCACCATCAGTCCTCGTATTCTTATCTTGATATACGTTTCTATTCGAGTGGACTAACTAACCTTTAGTCATTTGAATTATAACTCGAAATATAAATATATAGAAATATTATAATTCGAGATCTCAGACTCAAATAAATAATAATAATTATTATTATTATTAGGGATAATGATCGTTTCCAATCTAAACTATGATGATTTTTGTATTTTATCATCTAAATATATATATTTTTTTTTTGCAGTTGCCTCCTGAATTATACAAAGTTTTGCAATTTCCCATATCCAACGGAAATATTCCACCGAAAAATTTCATCGTGTCATATGAAAAACATAGATCCACGTTGTATTGCTATCCTCAATGTCTCAAAAATAAATCCTCTATCAACTTCATAAAAGTTGAATTTCTTGTCACCCAATTAAATATTTAAAAATAATCTATCAAAGTTGTCGTTATTCCAATTGAGTGATAAAATTCCAAGTTTTCATAAATTGGTTGAGGGTTTATTTTCGAGTCGTTAAGGGGAGCAATGCAACGTGGACCTATGTTTCTCATATGACACGATGAAATTTTTCATTGGAATTTCCGGCGGTTGAAATGACAAAGTGCTAAATTCGTGTAACTCATGAGACAAACTACAAAATAATAAATTTAAATGGTAAAATGCAAAAATCGTCATAGTTTGGATAAGACAAGATCTTTATCCCTTATTAGTATTATTTTGCTTAGTGAATCAGGTTCTAACTTGAACTTATAGCCTAGGAAGTTGTTTACATTTACATTTAATGGTATTTATCCATCGAAAATAACCAGAAAAAGATGTTTATATTTTATGGCCCAATTTCAGGGGATATAAGCCCAGTCCTTTCTTAATATGGAATGTGAGCTGTTTCATGGCCCTAATCCCCAGGACTGTAAGTCCATTCATTTCTTAATATAGATTGTGAGCTGTTTAAATTGTTATTTCATTTTGACGATTTTTGTGTAAGATACAATTATCGGTATATAGCTAAAATTTAGCCCAATATCCACAATCATTATTTGGCTGAATATAAGCTTTAAACAGACAATAAAAATCTTATATAGAAAAAGTAAACGATTATGAACCCACATCTTAATCGGTCCATTGCTGAAACCATTCTTGATTGTTGTAAAGAGATGTAAACAACTTCTACCAAACCTACGTTTGGTTTATTTACAACCAAACCAACCTAATCGGAGAATTTGGTACGTACTAAATACCAAATTGGAAACTTCGGTTCGGTATTCGATACACTTTTCAAAATCGGAAATTTCGGTTCGGTATTCGGTAAAAATCGGGATTTACCAAACTTACCAAATATATCAATCTATTATATACTATATATTATATATATTAATTATTATATATGTAGATATATAAATTATATATAAATAGTAACTACAAACGGAAATTGAGCTATTTTCTAATACTAATATTCAACTATTCTAACCCTAAACCACATTTGTAATTTGTATTTGATGATTTGGACTGTTTTTTCGGACTTGTTAATTTCGAATTTGAAGATTTGTTAATTATAGTTGAATTTGTTGCTTGATTATGTTGAATTGTTGTTGTATTGAAGTTTTTATATTTATTTATTGGCTTTTTACAATTTTCTGAATTTGTAAATATTTCTGTTAAAAAATTTTGGTATTTTCGGTATTTACCAAATCATACCGGAATAACTTCGGTAAATACCGGAACCAAATCGGAAACTTCGATTCGGTATTCAGTACACATTTTTGACTTACCAAGCTATCGATATACCAGTAATTTTGTTCAGTTGGTTCGGTAAATACTATTTGAACAACCCTATTTATGCATGCTTCTATAATCTACACAGCCTCATCCAAACGCGCCATAAACAAAAGGAGTTAGGATATGTTTTTTCTTCTCTTTTTTTTTCCCTATACTTTTTTCAATAAGAGAACGAGGATATTACAATATGGTCCAGATGGATAACGCTATCAAATTACGAAACTGCCATCTATTCAAGATGTCGTTGCTAAATAAAACAAGGGGTAAAAATGTCATCATCCACAATCCCACCGGCCATATCAATAATCATCAAGTTTTCTCCTCCATGTCAACAACTTTCAGAGAACACAAGGAATTTCGCCCAACTTCTCTTATTCATCTTCTTCTTTGGCCGTGCAAGTTAATTATCTGCAGATTTAAGGTCTGAAATATTTCCTCCGTTAACTCCGGTCTTTATCTTATGGTTATAATTAATTTGGTAGTCTTTTTTTTTTTTAATCATCCCTTTTAGCTCAGGGTTTTTAAAGTTGAGTCTTTAATCTGTTTCATGTTACCTATGTCTTAGATTATTATAGGTAGGAACATGTATAGTTTTTAATTTTTTTTTCTAGTTAACGCGATGCTTCTGCCAGGAATATTTATGTGTACCTGCAAAAGGTTAGGGATAATTAGGGGTGACGGAGGGAGGAGAATTAGTTATGTTAGGCAAAATTATAAAGTTATATTAGTAATTTAGTATCATAGAGAAGCATAACTTCGATATGTAATTTCTTGGTTCGTAACAAGCTTGGCGGTATTGTGAAATACTCTAAATTATCCGCTTTCTAGACGATATGGTAATATTGATTTATAGGGATGATTTGTTAAACTGAGACCAATTGATTACAGTTGACATAAATGCACAGCTCAGCACTTGTTCTCAAATAATAGTTTCAATTAATCTGTAGACTTGTAGTGATCATTGATACAAAGTAGATGCAAATTATGGATGTAGGTGTTGTTTATTGTTCTCATAAGTTTCTATGTGATTTGATATTAGGTTGTTAAAAGTAAAGTTAATCTTCATGGGCGATGGTCCTCGAGGAATACAAATATTTCCTGATTATTTTGTAGTATCAACTTCTGATTCAGAATCTATTCCAAGCCATAAATCTCCGGCGGCCAATTTAAGGTGTATGTTCTTCAATGACCTCTGGTAAAAGGAAATAAATTGATCTGTTTTGAGTTAAAATTGATTGTTGTTATGTTTGTTTGCTTTAGATTAGGTCTCATAGCTATTCCCAGGCTCGGAGAAGATTCAAAAGTGTCGCATCAATGTTGAATTTGTTTAATTTAAAGGGGTTGAATTGGAGATTAGGTGCAAATGGTCAGGAAAAGGTAGGTGTAAAATAGTTTTCATCTCTAAATTAGTTGAAAATTACAGTTTTCAGTTTTTTGATAATCGGAACTTTTATGACTCTGCAGGTTGTATTAAGTGTTGTGGAGGTGGAATCTCTTCGTTCAGAAATAGCTGCTTTAGAAGAAAGAGAGTCACACTATAAAGCTCAGTAAGTAGTGTTTTCCTATGTTCACTTTGCATAACCCATTTTATCAAGATAACTAACATAACCTTTAAATGTGACATTCCCATAGGTTGGAGCATATTGATGAAGTACTGAGATCTGCTTGTTTATCAGGCTATCTGAACTTAAGAACGGTACTAGATCTTTCTACCTCATATTTTCCATTTTCTTGCCTTCTTGATATTTCTATTGGTTGACATAGTCTGTTTCATTTTTTAAGAGATGGGCAGCATTACCAGGAGAGGAGCCTCCTATTGATGATACTGAAGTTGATGACTGGCTTCCATGTTTTGTTGTTCTTCACGGATCTTGTATCTATTTGTATATGGTAGCCACAGGTAGTGAATTTTGCAATAATTGATTTAATCAATTATTAATCAGTAGAAGAAATTTGACTATTTCTTCTTCTTCAAAAAAAAAGAAGAAATTTGACTATTCTATAAAATACATTAAAGTTCAAAAGATGGTTTGGATTCTCGAAGGACGTTGAATTTGACTTGAAAATCTTCATTTAAGCCCTTATGATTGTAATGAAATTCATACTGTGCATGCATATCAAATACAGAAGGCTATTCTATGTTACATTCTTAATCCTGGAATTGTGAAAATCTATGTTTTGCAGATTTAAGTCCTCAGGACTCAACCCTGTTATCTGATGTTGTTGAAGTTGGTCCTCTCCCTAGCCTAACGCAGGAAAATGAAGAAACTCGATCTGGCTTTTTCATCTTAACACGTCATGGCCTACGATATGAGTGCTCTAGCACATCTAAGATTCTGGTAAGCCAAGCTTACCTCATTATTTGAAATTTGATACGATAATGTGTTACACTGCGACCAGTAATCCTTAAGGCTTCAAATAGGCAAATATCTGTTCTAATCAGTACACATATTCTCATGCCCTATATCAATTTATTCATTCCTATGATGTTCTCCAGATCGATTCGTGGTTGGCAGCACTACAGGTCGATTGCAAATTGGCTTTGGGTTCTGAAGATCTTAAAGATTCCGATAAGTCATAAGCATTATTTGAAAGAATCGTCTGTGCATATGTCTAGCGTTGAATTGATAGCTTATCTTGGCACCAATAGTATTTGGTATACTGTGTCTGTGTACATATCCCATTTCAAGCTGGAAATTAGTCAAATTACATCGCTGCTCTGGCAATTTGAGTACCTTTGTAGTTTTCTATGGTACTTCTTGCTTCTTGTTATCACCACCTAGGCCAGTGGATTGCCAAATTTTATTGGCGAATTGATATTTTTGCTATCTTGTTTTAGCAATGTCTGAAAACAACCGTAATTTGGATCAAATATATAATTTTCAAATCTTTATTAGATTACATTTTAAAAATATTTTTCACTTCTATTTTGTTTGATTGGTTATATTCGAATCACTGAGAAAAATCATATATATACTTACAGTTAGGAATCTTTCAAACAATTTGGAAAGAAGAAAAGTTGAGGGGAAGAAAATTAAATGCTTAATTTTATTTAGGAGACCAAAGAATATGATCCTAGAGAAAACCACATTGCTTCAACAGTTCAACTTCTATTTTTCTTTTCCATTACGTTCTTCAATTTTAAAGCTACATTTTTTTTTTCTTTAAATATTAGATGTTTCCTAAAGTTTCTTATGCTCTCATGAAAAAAGGATATAGAAACGTAGAAATCCTTTTGCTTTGTGGAAATGTTTCGTGGCATCTTTCATCTTTGTCCTCTCTCTTGATAAAGGTCATAAAGAAAGATAAAGTGTGAAAATTCTCACAAAACGTGGGGGCAAAAAGCTCACTTGGGATACTTTAGGGATCGAGTTGCAGTATGCTTTGCACTCTTGGAGATAATGGCCTAATGGGCACCTTTTTTTTCAGCCCAACAATTCGGCTAGGGTTTTGGTTACCGACCAAAAAAATGTTAGCATTCCTCGTGATCCGTGAAGCCGCAGATACTACATTGTAAACGATATAGCACGAAGTACAAACTAACAAAGGCTAACTTCCGATTCGGATCTGGCATTGAAAAAATTGTTGTCACCGTCATTTTGTCATCATTTATTTTTGCTAAAAGCGTGTTAGTCAGCGGGATTTGCTAATGCCTAATAGTAGCGTTAAAAATGACTCTTTGACTACATCATTAGATTTCGTAAGGCCCGTTTGGTAGGATTTTAGGGACGTGAAAATATGTGTAGATTTTGTTTATCAAATTAATATTAATGAATAAAAACTTAATTTGATGCAACTGAATCTTTATGGATAGCAAATGAATGAATTATATATTTTCCCAAATTAATTAGATTTATCTTTTGTTTTTTGAACCTTGTTATACCAAACACGGTGTTAGATAACGGAAAACCATATCAAAAGCCATCATCACTCCGTGCACATTCACTCATTCACTCACGCCAAGTACTATTTTGAGTTCTCTCACTGGCCACAGCCATATTTAACACTGAAAGCCGTAATCTAAGATAATCCTTCTTCCAAAATGAGGACTCAAATGTTCAGATCTGCGAGGAATCTGCTTTCTGCTGCTTCGAAGCAATCGTCTCGTTCATTTTCCGGTAAATTATGGTTTTTGTTTGTAAAACAAAATAATTTTTAATTGATAAATTGTGAAATATGTACTTTCTTTTAAATCTGGTTGAGCCTTTCTGTTGTTCCAATTCATGTTTTATTGGAAATGATGCATTTCTAGTGCTTGGTGTTTCTGTTTAGATGTTCACTACAATACGTTATATGCTTGGATGAGTTCTTTGGATGATATTGTTTGTGTTAATATGATTTGAAAAGATTGATCTAGTAGAGGCTAATCGGATCCCACCACTTTGTCCTTATATGATTTGGCCATTCTTTGTAGTTCTGATAATATTAGTCTTTTTTTTTTCCATTTCCCAAGTTAAGGAAAATAGACATGGATGGTCACTTAAGACCAAGAATTACTTGCTTGCATCACGCAAAGGCAAGCCAATACGTGTTTGTTTGTCCCTTTCCTGGGTTTGTGTATTTGTGTAGGAGAGGGGTTACTCCCATTATTGACACTCTCTAAGTTAGATTCCATGAGCTTGTCAAAAGGGATTATGATCAAAGAATAACAGCTATTCTCAGAATTATTATTGCCATAAATTTTCCTATTATAATTCATCTGTTTAAGTATGGCAAGAACTGCACCGTGCCAGGAAGAGAACTAAGAAATTTTTTGCAGGTGGACCAGGATTAGCTGCAGCAGCTGCAGTTTCATCCCGTGGGAGGTTGTCATCACTAGCTTCATTTGCTGGATCCGAATCAGGAAATGCATACAGGGCATGGATTGCTGGTGCCCTTGCACTTCCGGCAGCAGGTTTAAAAAAAAATTCCCAATATAAATGTCTTTATTTGATCTTTATCCCGTATATGTGCTGCATTTTGTTGGAGATATAGCTAGAGCCTAGAGGGGCTTTTTACTTCTGTCGAGTGAGGATTTTCCTCCATACAAATGCATATGCCTTATATCTCATCCCAATATATTATTCATGTTGTTTGAATTAGTGAACTACCATATACATCCTGACACGTCAATTACAAAATGTTGAATCAAGCTACACTACTGCTTGAGCATCTTTCAACTCCCAATTCTAATTTAGTTTTATTTTGCTTTCCTTTGTACTAGGTGTCATGTTTCAGGATCAAGAGGCATATGCCGCTGAGGTACTTGTCTTATATTGCACGTGCTACTTTTTTGCTTATTGTTCATTCTTTTTTTGTTAATTAAATGCTGCAATTTTCTGCTTCTTTCTAGATGGAGCGGACCTTCATTGCCATCAAGCCAGATGGAGTCCAAAGAGGATTGGTATTTATTGCATTACTTTTTCTATCAAGGATTCTCTCAGCACACATACCTGAATGAAAAGGCTTTTGTCCTGTTATTTGTTTATTAAATGGTTAATATGCCCTAAAATATCTTCTTTTTCCCCCTTTCCTTTACCGCCCTCTACAACATGGCAGAGATAACATTACTTGGCTATTGATGTACACTTTTATTTGTCTGAGACTGCTGCATGTTTTCAAAGCTTCTGACGAAGTCCATGTTGATTTTAGATTTCAGAAATTATTTCCCGATTCGAACGAAAAGGTTTTAAGCTTGTGGCCATCAAGGTTGTGATTCCTTCAAAGGACTTTGCTAAGAGGCATTATCACGACCTCAGTGAAAGACCTTTCTTCAATGGGTTGTGCGATTTCCTTAGCTCTGGACCAGTTCTTGCCATGGTTAGAAAAGCTCAGCTCATATCTATTTTATCTCCAGTAAATTGTAAATATTATTATATATAACATGTATCTTTGCAACCCTTTCAGGTTTGGGAGGGTGAAGGAGTGATCAAATACGGCCGTAAACTCATTGGAGCAACTGATCCTCAGAAATCAGAGCCTGGAACCATCAGAGGAGATTTAGCTGTTGTGGTTGGAAGGTAAGCTTTCTATAAGATCTTAGGCTTTAGTTGTTGAGTGCATGTTTGCAGGAGCTTTTGCTTTTGTTGAAACTAACTAGAAGTTAAAGTTGTAAAAAGTTGCACTAAAATATAGGAGTTTTTGAAGAGAAAATTGTGAAAATTCACAAAACATAATCTGAGCATTTCACCAAAAAAGTTTATGAGGCACTTTTGTTACTCCAAAACAACTTCCACTTATTTACGAAAATAACCTAGAAGCTGGAATTAAAGCTATAAGTTGGTCAATGGGTGCTTTCTCGCTTAGTTATGCTTAAACTAAGAAGAAGACGGTAACAAAAAGCACAATTTTTTATTTTTTTAGAGCTTGCAAACATTACCTGAATACGATTTGCTTTGGTAGCTATTATACTTGTGTTAATATCAAATCAATTATTTTTCCTACAGAAACATAATTCATGGTAGTGATGGGCCTGAGACTGCCAAGGATGAAATCAAGCTATGGTTTAAACCGGAGGAGTTGGTTAATTACACAAGCAATTCTGAGAAGTGGGTCTATGGTGAAAACTGAAAACTGATGACACTTTTCTTTTGTCATTTTATCAAAAATTGGTTGCTATTTAGCTCTTGAATTAATTAATATGTGGAAGCAAAATGACGGGAATAAAACGCTTCCTTTTAGGTGAGTGAGGGAGAACAGTACTTCACGGCTACTATCAGCTCAAATAATGTATTACCAAATTTCGACTTTACCACTTTGAGTTGAGTCAATATACTTTGGATCTTTCAAAGGAATGAATTGAGAATTTTAAATTAACGAATCCTGCAGTGGAATCATAACTTGAAAAGATTTACAATGGTTCCATGATTCTACGTATTTAATATAAAATATTTAATGTTGCTACATAAGAAATTAAGTCAGAACACTCTTTATAATTGCATATTCGTTACATAAGAATCATGCTCTACTTAATTAAAGATTACTTCCCACTTCAATTCGGATTTTAAGTTGGCTTTGAACGAATATCACAATTTAATATTTTTTTTTTAAAAATACTTTAATTACCTCAAGTTTATAAATTAAAGAAATTTATCGATACTAATTTACACTATATTTAATTGTAAACTAATAAAATTTAATATTATCAAGAGAAAAACAATACCTCGTAACCGATGAAAAGGAAAAAAAAAATAAAAAAAAATAAAAAGAAAAACAATACCTCCATAGACAAACTGAAAATCGCGACAACTTTGATGACGCCTTCTTCCCATCATTGGAAGTCGCGTGATCAGATGCCCGCCTATTTCTCTTGGAGCGCGTTTACTCTGCGAGCTCTCTCTCCTCAAGTTTCTTCCGAATTTACTCCCTTCAAAGTTCAAACCAACTATATATTTTTCCAAGCTTTGTCTTTCGGAGTCCATTAGCATTTGATTAACAGGTGAAAAGTTTTGCCCTTTGCTGTACTTTTTGGCATATAATGTGTTGGTATTTGTACGGTGTGGTAGCTTGGAGGCTTCCTTCATAATGGCTTACCTAGAGTTATTGGTATACTTTACTCGGTATATGGTTGGGGGCGGTTGAGATTCGAGTACCTAGGCTTTTTGTAGTATACTAGTATAGTAGTATGCATAGTAATTCTTCTTCAACCCTAGTTTTTAGAATTGCCATTTTCTGGTGCCCAGGTCTTCATGGAGTTTGTAATTTTCTGTTTGAGAGGTGAAGTACGGGGCAGAAAAGAAAATAAGTTGAGGAACACGCTTTATCTTTTAATTAGTGTTCGAGTCACTGGGTTTTTTCCTTCGTGTTTGTTTTCCAAGTTAAGAACTGAGTACTTAATCATATCGTGGCACCTTTGTTTAGTATTAGTAATACTATATTTAGTCGTAATATTGTTCATAAGAAAAATACTCTCTGGTGCCTTGCCTCTTTTTTGTTGCAATGTCCTCTGTTTGTTTCCCGTTAACCTTTTTGGTGCCAAAAGGTTTTAAGACTTATTCGGATTTTCAAATGTATTTTCTTGACCTTCTTTCTTCTCTTCCAGATGGCGGCAAAACCCATGACTAGTGAAGCAATTGCTCTCACTGAGAAGAAAATGGATATGACATTAGGTATACCTGTCAAAATTCGTGTATTGAGTCACTTTCTATCAAAATGCTTCTTTTAATACATTTCTTTGTTTATTGCAGATGAAATCATTAAACTGTCAAAGACTAATGTTACGAAGCCTAAGAAGCAACGAGTTACAGTAAGTTGCCCTTCTTTGAACCTGCTGGTGTACTTGTTCCTTGCAGAATCGGGGTCAGAAGTTTGGGACCATTGCTGCCCAAGATAAATCTTTGAGAGCCGGAAGGTTTATGGACACAAGATCATCTGTTAGACAGGTAGGTTGCAGAACAAAATTATTCTAGTGCTTTTCTGTAGGTAACTTTTGTTCCTTCTCTCTCCCTCCCTCTTGGTGTGAGTGGATTCGAGGTGTTAACATAGCATCTTTCTACACCTAGCATGTTTGGTATTGATTTTGTTATTGTTTTCTGGCAGGGAGTCCTTGCTCAAAGGAGGTCAAACTTTCAAGGGAATCAATTTCCACTGGCAACTGAGGCTGCTAAAAAGGCTGCAACTGCTCCTTTTCGCAACAGAAATTTTAATCGAAGCAGGCCATTCAATGTGAACAAACCAAGGTACTTCCTTTGGTGTTATGGGCATTACTTTCCTTTAATTGCACATAATAATATTCCTGAAGGAATGTAGGGAACAGTTGAAATTGCTAGATTAGTTTGGGTCCACAGCACTGGGATCAATGACTTTCTTGGTTTGGTGCAGGTAATTATGGTCCTTTTTCACTTTGTCTTGTGCTTGTGCTCGTATATTTTCAAAGGCATACACTTATTCACCTGTATTTAGTTGGGGGATGGCATTTTTTAGTGCTGCTGAGATTTTGTCGCGATGTTAAAAGGGATACCCTTTCATCTGCAGTGCAACTCCTCTTGGAAGTGTTTTTGATGCATGCATATAGAGAATTACGAGTTACTATTCGATACACTGTTGAAGCTGAAGGAAATTGATTCACTGTCAAATAAGTGTGGAGCAGTTGATGCATGGAAGTTTCGACTGTGAATAAAGATAGTACTCCATCTTTTACTATTTTGGTGTTCCATCTATGAGGTTTATTACAGGAAATCATTTCAAGTACCCCTGTGCTGCAACTGTCAGGGTATCTTTTTTGAGGATATGAGGTGTTCACACCAATGATCTGTGTCAATTGCATCATTCTTGTAAAAATTGGCTTGTCTGAAAGTTTTATGTATGATACTCTGGAATTTGGTAGCTTCTTCTCCATTTTTCTTCTGTGCAAGCAACTTATCATCTGCCGCCAAGCTTGTCAATCATCTGGAAAATTCGATTGGATACAGAGGATTCACTGTCCATTTCTGCATCTCAATCAATTAGATGTTTATAGTCTCTTGCAGTTTTGCTGCCCTGTTTTTACTTGTGGATACTAGGTCATATATTGATGAGTACAGATTGTGATTCCGGTGGAACAATTATGTTTGATATGATTTCTGGTTCAAATGTAGTCTAATAGAGCTTCTTGAACTTTAGAACTTGCACAGCAGGTGGTTAGTTGGTATTGGAGGATAGATATACATGCCAACTGTTTGTTTAGTGCATTTGCACTAGCTTGAAGTGGCACATTGTGGTCTTGATTTTTCTCATAGTGAAGCAATGTAACTAGGAAAGTTTGTCTCCTATAAAAGCCTGCCAAAGCTTTTTGTGTTTTGGGGGTTGAATCGGTTACTTGACAAGCCAAACATGTTTCAATGGAAGGGTGGTGTTTTTATACATCTTATTCAAGCCCGAGTCTCTAGATGTTGATTGAAAAGTGACTCTAATTAAATTAAGAGATAATGAACTTCGCCTGTCATGGTATGGTATTGTTGCCTAATTCTTGGTTACAATCTGCAACGCAAGTATGCAACTAAAAAGACGATGGTTAGCACTTCAAAGTCCAAACTGCTTTTCCCTCATGGTGGTTGATTTAGAGGCCAAACTATATCAGCTTCGCTGCTCCTATGGCATTAGTTTTCCTGGTCAGTATTGTTTTGATTGACATACTTATTTAGATCTCCAATTTTGTTTGTTACATTCGTGTAGGGGGAGCCAAATTGTGCAAAACGTTGCTGCAAATGGAGGTGGCTTTACTATGAAGGTAGCATTAATATCCAATGCTGAGTATATAAATTCTGTCATTGATCAACTCTGCGTGCGAGACAATCAGTCATGTTTATAACATTCAGTAGTAGAAGGCATGTATTATATATGTAAATCAATTTCTCGCATTGTGTTCTCCTCCCAAACTATTGAGTGACAGTCATAGAAGGCTAGAGATTGTCACGTGCTTTCAGAATTGAAGAAGTCACATTAAGTTGCTATGGGCTTCACGAGAGTTTTCTAACATGATTTCGGTCTATTGTTAATGTGCAGAAACCATTACAACAAGCCAATGTGGCGAGGAAGCAGAAATCTCAAAACATTGGACTCACTTTTTGCCAACATGAAGGAGCAGAGAATGAGGGTCTCCATCTTGTCTCATCAACAGAATAATGGATTCAGGAGAGGTGGCCAGCCTATAGTGCCATGGGCAAGGAATCGTCTTCGCAACCGATAGATACTACTTGAAAGATGTTTTTGTTCGTGTTGAGCTTTTTTGACATTTTGGTTCCACTCAATGCACTGGATCGAGCATTATGCTGTTTTCAGATATTCATCCACCTCTGCCAACAAATTCTTTTACTTTAATTGGTATAGTACAGCATTCTTATGGTTTAGATGAGTGTTAGAGTGAAATGAGGAGCTTTTCTTTGCAAACAGATCTGTTGACATCTTTTGAAAACATCTCTGTTAACGTTCAACTGATTTGTGACCATTTGTATGTTATGAAAATTCTCATTTGGCTTTCTGAGTAATGTAACTTAGATATACATTTCACCCATACTTTAAACTACCAAATTGTATGACCACCGTTTAGTCTGTGGGTTGATCATGAGTTCTAAAAACTATCAAGAAATCATGGTTTGATTAACAGTTTTCAGATAAAATAACTGTGCTGCATATATAATTCTATTTCATTTCTGAACTTAATTAAATGTGCATGCATACATTTAAATAATATATAAAAACATGCAGCCTTGTCATCAACATTGGGGGTGTAGCTCATATGGTAGAGCGCTCGCTTCGCATGCGAGAGGCACGGGGTTCGATTCCCCGCACCTCCATTTTCTTTGTTTTTTTTTTAATATTTTTGGTCTAACGTTTTAATTTCCATCGACTCTATTTGCCGTCTTCCTCACAACCTCTCGTTCCTCATCTCTAAGTCACTCTCACAGTCCCACTGTCTAAATTATATACTCTCTCTCTCTCTCTCTCCCTCTCCTCTATGCTGCTGCTTCAATCCCTTCTCTAACTTCAAATTCCCACCATTTTCCGTTCATAAATTTTCTGAAACATCTAACCAACACAAGCAAAATCACATGAATCTTCACTCGTGCTGCTGCGCCTCCCCTTTACTCCCCCTTCCTATATACAATACGCCCAAGCACAATCACTTTTGCTTCCTCCTTCCCGCCAAGACCAACCACACGTCGGCGTTTTCGAGTTCTCCTGTTTCCAGGAATTTCGTTGCGGCAGCAAAGAGTCATCGGGTGTCGTCGTCGCCTGAGGAGGGGAGGTTGGCATCGGAGCTTTTGGACGACGAACTGTTAGCCCGGGTTTCTTCCTCCAAAGATGCGGCGGAGGTGTTGCTCTTGATCTCGGAAGACCGCCGGAGGAGTGGCGGCGTTGTGAATGCGCATGATTGTCGTTTGATTATCTCGGCGGCTCTGGATCGTGGCAATGCTGAGTTAGCTCTCTCTGTATTCTCCGCCATGCGCTCGAGCTTTGACTCTGGTACATAAACTCGCCCACCTCAACTGTGTGTATCCGTGTGTGTGATCATGGCCGTGGAATTTGAGGAATTATGAAGAAATCAATTCTATTTGCGTGTGCTTATTGTATTCTTCTTAACAAGCATGAAAAAATAATGATTTTGTTGAAGCTGATGAATAAATTATCAAAATGCTGGTAGATTGGAACATATTTTGGTGATGGCTTTGGTGTATTGTTTTCTTAATGGAGCGTGATGGGTTCTTAGAATTTAGGATTTGGAATAGGACTGATGTAGGTTTTTTGGTATCCCTATAGTGGAGTGAGTTCTCTTTATTGAGCTCTTTTAATTTATTTCTGCAACAAATAATTTAAGTAGCTGATGATTTTGATATTTTATTACAATTTACAACTGGTTACTGGCTACTTCTGGGCAATGCTCAGGAAGTTTTTTTTCTCTGTTTCTGTTCTTCGTCTCAGTTTTCACAGCAACAATACTTGCCTATTGCAGTCTACTGTTTCTCATTTACCCTTTACCCTTTTTCTTGTGTCTTTCACCAATGTTGGTCTGTGCTTTAACTGAAGCCCCAGGATGGGTCGAGAAAGCTATGCCAGTTGAGAGATGGAAGTGGTCAAGGCCGGATGTAGATACTTATACACTATTAGTGAAGGGTCTTGCAGCATCACTAAGGGTTTCAGATGCTCTTAGAATGATTGACTATGTTTGCCGAGTTGGAGTTTCTCCTGGTGAAGAGGTATCATTCTTTATAATTTAATATTTTTATCATGCCCGTTAATGTGGTATGAATTATACATGTTTATGCCCAATTTTTTTGTTTCTGAAGTGGATTATATTTTTGCAGGTTCCTTTTGGTAAGGTTGTGAGATGCCCGAGTTGTATGATAGCGATTGCTGTTGCTCAACCACAGCAAGGCATTCAGGCATGTCGATTCAATTTTGCTCTTATTTGATTCATTTTTAAAAATATCTGAAAACTTCTGAGTAAATACTAGGTTTTTTTGTCTGAATAGTGAGTACTCTATCTTTATTTTCCATGAGTTTCATTAGTTGATTTACTAGTGAACATGGAAAAATATTATTTAATCCTCTTTACATACTGCCTGTCTGGAGGGTGGAATAAAAGAGCAGCTTCCGTTCATCCTTTAGATTTCAGGAATTCCTAGTGTAGCAATATTACTTAATCGCAAATGATACTGATTATTTTCCTATATATGTCTCTGCACTGATTTGTTCTGATCTATACAAATGGGGAACTCACTTGCCAAACAGAAACTTTCAAAATTTAAAAGCCTTGCATTGATTGTTGATTTTATTTTCTTTCTAGATAGTTATTCATATGGGCACTGATATTTGCAGCTTGTGTCGTGCTCAAAGTGCCGCTACCAGTACGAACTAATTTCAGGCAACATCCTTACTATAGAATCTGAAGAAATCAGGTACATTATTTTCATCTCAATTTGTATGCTTCCAGTTTTTTACCAGTTTATATCTTCTTGTAATTGGGTTGGATTGATTTGAGAAGTAGTTTTTCTAGCAAAATCACTTTCTCTATCCATTTTCAGCGCCAATCGATGTGTTCGATTTATTTATATTTTGCTTCAGTCGATATAAAAGAGTACAAGAAATGTATATGGTGTTGATCCTGGGATATTCACTTGTTCTAAGGATCTCCTCCTGCCGAAACGCAGCATGGATGTTCCTGCATGGAAACGAGCCCTACAATTCCTGCAAATGATGAAGCAAAACATTCCAGCTGCTGTTCACTCCATTGTGGTACATACTTCTATATATGATCTTTTTTCGTGTCAGAATTTGGATTTTACAGTTGTAAAAAGTTGTAGTAGTGAAAGTGAGGAGTGTTTGAAAAAAGAAAGTAATTTAGTTTTTGGACAAGGAAGTTGAGGAGCACTATTACTACTCTAAACAAACTTCTATTTATTGTCAAAAATAACATAGAAGCTAGAAGCTAAAGCTTAAAAAGTCGACTTTTGGGAGCTCCCAGCTTCTAGCTTATTTCTGCTTATTATTAAGCGAAAGTTGATTTCCCAACACTTCAAAAGTGCTGATAAAAGGCATAAGAACAATTTCATTTTTATTTTTTTTAAGTTCGCAATCTATATTTTCTCCAGCTTTAAATCCCAGTGTGATTTATGAACATTTCCGTTTATGTTATACATTATATCAATTATCCTTTCTCTCTAGGTCGAAACCCCATCTGGCATGGCAAGAACACACAGATTTGCAACTGAAACAGTTGATCTGCCAGCTCAGCAAGGAGAAAGGGTTACTGTTGCTGTAGCAGCTCCTATTAATCCTTTCAGAGAAGTTGGCCCTTTAAAATTTAGTGCTAGAGTTCCCAATTTCTACCCTGGGGAGCCTATGTGTTTGACTAATCATAGGGACGGTCGGGAATCTCTATTACTAAGAGCTCCTTCTAAAGAAGCTGCCAAATCCATTCAGAGCCCTAGCATCTTAATTCCTATTCTTGCTTTGTTTGCTACTGGTGATGCTGCTTCTGGATTATTTGACCCTACTTTGCCTCAGTTAATTACAGTTGCTGCTGTTTCTTCACTTGCTGTGGGTGCCACTCTTAACAGTCTCGTTCTGCCTCAACTTAACAAGGCAGGTCGCTTTGCTAAACTAGTATTTTCCTCCTTGGATTTATTTTTCTTGAAAGTAATTCCAGTTTGAAGGCCGGATAATTGGAGGGTGTTTGGCTAACTTTACTTTAAGAGCTTATAAGCCCCTGCATCTTATTTTGAAAATGAGTTGTCAGTGTTTTTTTGGATATAAAGATCTAAGAGCTGATAAGCTATGAACCACGGACACGCCGACACAGATTTTTTTCGGCATTTTACACTAGAGAAGTGTCCGACACGACACGGCATAGTAGAATTTTAAGAAGTGTCCGTGCATCGTAGCTGATAAGATGTTTCAATGACTTATAAGTTGTAATTGTGTTTGGTAAAACCGAGGGTTTGTAAGTTACAAGTTCTTTTTAGTATAATAATGATGAAAAATAAAATAATAAGATTAATTTTACATAGATAATTATTTTGTAAGATGATAATAGTAATATTTAGAGAAGGTATTCATGTTATTTTTAGTGTTTGAAATAAAATAGCTTGTAATCTCTTTTTAAAAGATTGCGGAGCTTACCTTTTGTAGGAGCTCAGTCAAACACCATCTTAATCTTAAATGCGATGTTTGATGTGCATCCCTTCTGAACTTAATTTGACAAGATTACTTAATTTTATCTGTTTTTTTTTAAGCCAGCTTCCTCAGAGATTAGTGGATATAACATCCATAAGACAGCAGTTATTATCTCAGTATGATGTACTCCAGTCTCGCATCAAAGAGTTGAAGAAGGCTGCTGAAAACGAGGTTATATCCTAAAAAATGATGAACTTTTATTTATTATTTGTTGCTGAACAAACTTTTCAATGCTAGAATAATTTTTTCCAATTTGAATTTGTAATTATATACTTACATAAATTAGTATCTTTTACTACTTGATGGTAATAAATCTACTACTCGACAGGTTTGGATGCTTGCTCGTATGTGCCAGTTGGAGAACAAAATTTATGCTGTTGGAGAACCCTCTTATCGGTTGGCATTCTTTACCTTTATACCTATGTCTCTACTATGATCACAATAGTCATCTTAATGGAATATTATAATTCCCTTCTTCTTTTGTCAATGGCTTTTTACCTTTTCGTCAATTAGTGCTAGAAGAAATAGAGTGAAAAAAGTGCGTGAAGGATTGGAGACTTCTCTCAAGAATCGGATAGAGCTGATCGAGAGCTATGCTAGAGTACGTTATCCACTCGAAATTAGCACGAATTCTAAGTAAAAAAGATGCTTGTATGAATTTCTTTGCACATTAGGTCATAATTATGGTTTGCAAATTTTCAGATATCTTCGATGATAGAAATTGAGGTAGAACTGGACATGGATGTTGCTGCTGCCGAATCAGTCAGCAATACGGTATAAGCCTTCGGCTTTGATCCGACTTACATATTTTTTAAAGTCCTGCAATATTGATCTGGCTTATAGGGATAATTACCAACTACCCCCTGAGTTATAACCTAAATACAAAAAGCCCTATGAGGTTTCAGAAATTACCTACGCCCGCCTGAGGTTTCACTCTCTTTCACAAACTTCACCAGCCATTAGTAACAAACATTCATTTAAAATGAAGGGTAATGCTGGTTTTTCAAGAAAATAAGCCGTTGCCTTTTTTCTTTCAGCTTTTTCCGTACCACCGCCGTTAGTTTTTCTGTTAGGCTTAAAACTTCGGGACGGGTTGGCCATTTCTGGAACCTCATGGGGTTTATTGCATTTAGGCCATACCTCAGGGGGTAATTGGTCATTATCTCTTACTTATATATATTCCATTCTATTATCCTTGGTGCAGGAAAATATTGCCAAACAAATTGAGCAAATCATGGAAATTGAGAACCTTGAAGAGGCATGTTCTGTTATATTCACTTCATTAAACAAGAAAAATTGCAAACTCCCCACCCCCACCCTCAAAAAGAAAAGAAAATCCCTAATATGCAGATAATGATAAAAGAGTTTGCTTTATCTGTGATTGCAGAAATGGAAAGTGCAAGCTGAAGCAAATGATGAAGCTGAAAGGCTTCTTAGTACTGAGCCTGAACAGCTCTTTGACAGGTAGGATATAATTGCTTAAGAACCTGGGATAAGCTCTCGTTGTTTTTAAAGACTTGACAAAATTTGGCCATACACATAACAAATTCCAAGTTATCTCCTCTTGTTGAGGAGAAGAGATTCACTCGACAGAAGTTCAACTGTTGGTTTTGTGTGATAATATAAATGAATCACCATAGCGAGCTTTGATCATCATTGTTGTATTATAGACCCCGATGTAAATGAAAATTTCTTGATCAGGCAATGTTATGGTTTTGTGTTCTTGTGAAGTGTAGCCGAAATTTATTAATTCTTTTTCTTCTGGTTTTGCCAAATTTTATGATAAGCTAAAATGGTATCGGGAAAAACATACTGAAAGAGTTCATTTGCTTAATGTTTTTGGTGTCATAAACCATCAGAATTGGGTAGTGAATTGCTGTTGCTACCAGCATTTTTTAATGATGGTTGCTCCTGATAATTTTGTTTGTTAGGACGTGCTTCCATGTTTTCATTCTATTTTTATAGTACATTATTAGTAAGAGTAATTAATATGGAAGAAGGTATGTGAAACTAAATTATACTATTATCAATAAATAGTTAAATACTAAACGAAACGAGAAAAAAATGCACAAATTAATTTCTGGTGACAATGATACAAGAATAGGATAAAGGTGAGAGAGAGCCTTAGCTTTATGTTTGGGTTGGGTCAATCCCTTGGGAATAAAGCCATTTTCGCATTTGGTGTAACTTGGACTACTTTTAACCTAACCTATATGTATTTGTCGTTTTGGGTGAAGTAAAGGAAAATAATATTGATTATGTTATTAAATGAAGAAGTGCCAAAATGTAAAATAATTAATTTAGTTCTTAGTTATCAGCT
Source organism: Verbena officinalis (assembly GCA_958496215.1). Classification (NCBI taxonomy): domain Eukaryota; kingdom Viridiplantae; phylum Streptophyta; class Magnoliopsida; order Lamiales; family Verbenaceae; genus Verbena; species Verbena officinalis. Next base: position 3,577,351 of record OY292390.1, on the reverse strand, counting down.
ATGATGCGGGAATATTTTTAAAAATTTTATCCTATCGTGTCGTGTCGGACACTTCTCTAGTATAAAATATTGGAAAAAGTCCATATCGTATTATATCCATATCCGTGTTTCATAAGTTATCCGATTTCGATAATTTAGAGGAAAAGTGTAACAGGTCCAATGCTTGAGGCCCACCCTACACCTTCATGAGCTACCATAAAAGAGTTCATATGTTTAGGGATGTGCATGAGTCAGGTAGAGATAATATAAGCATTTCATGTTAATTTTTTTTATTTAGATCAAAACATCTATCCTTGGTAACTGTAGTTATTCCTTTCACTGAATTATAAATAACTTAAAGAATGAGACAACTAATAAAAAATATTAATAATTAACTTATAATGGTAAATTATTTTCCAATGATGATCTATTTTTTAAGGAGGATTGCGATCCCTCATTAAAAAACCAAAGTGAAACAAGAAAAATATTCCAAAATACGAAAATTTATTATATACTTCATGCGTTACACTTTCGGTGCAATAATGACACAAAACTGTCGAGCTGTTTTCGTCATAAAGAAGATTAGTAATTACGATCGGATTTCACGCATCAATAATCAGATTAGGTTTTCGTTTATGCTGAAAATAAAGGAGATTAAATTCGATTCAATCAAAAGATTCATGTAGTTATAAGTTTAATAACTAAATCAGTATTTATCTGATAACTGATAAACAATAAACTAAATCTAATTTGAGCAAAAATAATTCAAATTGATACTGAAACTCCATCACCTTCAAATGGGCTGACAAATCAAACATTAATTTGTTGAATGAAACGATTCCATCTGACTCTGAGAGAAAACAAATAAAAAAAGAGGAGTATTCGAAAATAGACCCAACCATTAGGGAATATATAAAAAGAGAAAAAGAAACAAAAAGCCAAGAAAATGCCACAGAGTTCACATAACTGTTACAACATTTTATTCAAAGTAGATCGGAATATCTGATGCCTAATGGATGGATCCCAACCCCAATATGCTATAAACTGTGATTTAATCATATTTTAATTTATTCTTCAACTTTATAAAAAAAATATCAAATTTATTAAAATATATATATATATATATATATTTATGTTAAAGTTTTAACAGATAATTACACAATTCAAACAATACACAGAACTGCTGGTAATAAAGATCCTTAGCAGTCGTAAGAGACCAGGACTTTAATCTCTATTGAGAAGAAGAAGACAAAAACCTAAACCTCCTCAATTCATCTCACGTGACCCATCTCAGTTTTTCTCCATAAATATAATTTTCATAGAATCTTGCAACCCACCCAATAAATTAGGGTACAATCTGAAAATAAATGAATAAATTACGATTATTATTAGCCTAATACCACTTTCCTTTGTTCGCACTCACTTGTATATAATATTGTTGAATGCAGAGACTCTGATCCAACCTCGTCTTCTTTCAATCTCCTCTTTCCAATTCGTCATACTTTTTTCGGGGAGATTTATTGCAGAATTTATCGGAACCATGTCGTCGAGTATACTTGTGACGGGTGGTGCCGGATATATTGGAACTCACACGGTGCTGCAGTTGCTCTTGGGCGGATATAAGGCTGTCATCGTCGATAATTTGGACAATGCTTCCGAAACTGCCGTCAAAAGGGTTCAACAACTCGCCGGCAAATATGGCTCCAACCTCTCTTTCCATAAGGTTTCGTTTTGTCTTCAAACTCTATTTTCTCTTTCTTAATGGAATACTTTATCTGGGTTTTTATTTTTTGGTACTCTGAGTCGATAAAAAGTATGATTTTGTGCACTACTTGGGGTTGGGTGGGAGTTAATGTGGCACGTCGGATTCAACGAGGATTTCTGTTATTTGTTGTTTTCTGTGTTTACTGACTATTTTAGTTTTCGGACGTTAAGACATTGATGTTTAGGTTTAAAGATCTGTCTTTTGCTAGTTTTACAGTGATTTGGCTACTTTTATTGATGGTTTATCAGTTTGATGTGGCTCAATAGATTTGTGGTTTTGATGCTGATTATGTTTACCTCTTATGAGGCTTCTAGCATGCTCTCCAATGATATTTAATCTGTGAATTTCTTGTCCCTGATTGAGAGTTTATCTTCAAAGGGGTTTGTTTAACTTAATTTCTGTGATTTTTGGTTCACTGCATGCAGATGGATCTTCGGGACAAGCCCGCACTTGAGAAGCTTTTCGCTTCTGCAAAGTAAGTTTTATGTAGTTCTGTTATTTAAATTATCTCAATCCTTCAAGAAGGAAGTTATTTTTCTAGGTTGATGGATATGTTCTGGATCCTGGTTTTTTATTGGGAAAAATGGAGGGTGATATCATGGTTGAAATATTTATTCTCCTCAAAGTTCTCACCTTTAAGATCAAACCTTGATTATTCTTGGCGTATCCTGAAATCTTGAATCTCCTGGCAAAGAAAGCCAGATAATATAGAGAACTAAGACCTTTCTTTTGCCTTGTTTACATTCAAATTTTTGCTCCTTCTCCAAGATGTCATATAAGAGAAAAATATACTTTCTCGTCTGGCACATAGATCAAATAATTTTTGAAGAACATATTTATCCCTCCTTTTCGTTTTAAATTCTACTGTAAATAGTGAAGTATTTTTTTTTCTCCAAGATAAGGCTCTACGTTAATATATTTCAAGGGTACGAGGGATGTTTATGCTTTATTATCATGTTCTCATCTTTTATATGTTGACATAACATTTGCTGCTGTTGCTTTTTCAATGAAGGTTTGAAGCCGTTATTCATTTTGCTGGACTAAAAGCGGTTGGAGAAAGTGTGGCAAAACCCTTGTTGTATTATGACAATAACCTTATCGGTACAATTGTCCTGCTGGAAGTCATGGCTGCCCATGGCTGTAAAAAAGTACTTCTCCCAAAAAGACTCGATACTTTTTCATATAAATTTTAATTTCATACTTTCTGCCCGTTAACTTATTTTACTTGTTTCTCATTTCCAGCTTGTGTTCTCATCATCAGCCACTGTTTACGGTTGGCCCAAAACCGTCCCATGCACAGAGGAGTTCCCAATCGGTGCTACAAACCCTTACGGAAGAACAAAAGTAATTCATTTTAATTTTACTTTAGTGCAAACTTTTTTGAGAATGAAACTCGTCCAATGCTTTTTTTCTTGCTGAAAAAACAATAATAATAACAAAGGATGTTGCAGCTTTTCATTGAGGAGATTTGCCGTGACCTTTACCAGTCAGACAAAAGCTGGAAAATAATATTACTGAGGTATTTCAATCCAGTCGGTGCACATCCAAGTGGCTCTATCGGTGAGGATCCTCGTGGTATCCCAAACAATCTTATGCCATTTGTCCAACAAGTTGCTGTGGGAAGGCGACCTGCACTTACTGTTTTCGGAAGTGACTATGGAACTGTTGATGGAACTGGGGTAACATTTGCTTCTTGTTCTAAATTTACTATATTGCCTTCAAATAATACGGTGGTTAATAATTTGGTTTTTGCTAATTGAATATATGATTTTCAGGTACGTGACTATATCCATGTTGTGGATTTAGCAGATGGCCATATTTCTGCTTTGAACAAGCTTGGTGATGCTTCTGTAGGTATGTGTACAGGGTATTTTCTCAAGAGTTTTTTTCCTTAAGCTGTATTTCCCACGCATACACAGAGAGTTAAAAATATGTATATAAAGGGTTTGATTTGTACTTGTGTGAATTTGTTTTGATGAATGTATGTGTGACGTGCAGGCTGTGAGGTGTACAATCTTGGAACAGGGAAGGGTACATCTGTCTTGGAAATGGTATCAGCATTCGAGAAAGCATCTGGGAAGGTAAACTGTCTTCAAATTAGTAATGTATAAAAACTGATTTGGTTCTTTATAGTAAACGATAAGTAAATATACATGATGGAATTGCTATATCTAGCTGCTAAGGTTCAATCAGGGAAGTCCTTATCGTCTTGGAAGGAAAACAATTAAGTTGATAAATTTTATCTTTCTGGAAAAATTCAAGTTACTCGTTCTTTGTTTTTTTTTTTTTAAAATTCGATCCTTGTCATTGCAATCGAACCCCAAACCTCCACATCTGAAGTAATATCTGGTGGCCACTGGGTCAACGTTCTTTGTTTATTTTATTAACATTTAGGAGTTACTTTTGCGAAAAATAGATTCATAAGTTAAATTGTATGATTAAGTTTCTGTTATGGTGGTGCAGAAAATTCCATTGAAGATGGCTGATCGACGACCTGGAGATGCTGAGATTGTATATGCTGAAACAGACAAAGCTGAAAGAGAGTTGAAGTGGAAGTAAGTGTTGTACATTACATTTTTCATGCCCCGAAAACAATTATTTAAAAAAAATTACTGTCCTAACTAAATATTTTGGCATATTTGTAGGGCAAAATATGGGGTTGATGCGATGTGCAGAGACCAGTGGAACTGGGCTAGCAAAAATCCATATGGTTATGAATCTTCATAGTAATGTTGAAGCTGGAGCTCAACTGTGTCTAACTCTACATGAATTTGTGGCTTTTGTCATCCATTTTTCACGCACTTCTGTATTTTTAGCACTTTATGAGACTGGAAAAACTATATATGTATTCTATCTAGGCTGTTAAATTGAATACAAAGGTTTGCTGTCATCAAAAAATAATAAAAGCTAAGACAATTGAGCCATTTCAAGAAACTTGACTCTTTCTTAATTAGTATAGTTTTCATCAGTTGGTTGTTTCGTATGCATGTTTCATGTTATCCTACTGTTTTTTTTTACTTCACCATATCTCAGTTCCAATTAAACAAAAAGAAGAAAGAAAGAAACAAATTGGTCATGACATAACAACTAAAATGTGCTTACAAAATTTACATCTCCATAGAAAGAAGTTATCAGAAAATATAAACCTCATGTACCATGAGTTTTCCAAAGCACAAAAACAGAAGGGGAAAAAAGTATCAGATTCCATTCAAAAATCAAAATATATCCTTGCTTGGGACGAAGCACGAGGGAAAGTTGTCAACTTGTGCGAGAACTCTAGCATTTGCTGAGGTTTAGTAATCTTGCCTCTCTGAGATATGTCGATCCTCTTCGTCATCACTTACACAGTTGCTAAAATCCGAATATTTCTTTACTAAAATTTCTATTTTTTGTAAATTTGGAGCATTTTTCAGCAGAAATTTCACCATTTGGATCGTATACGGCACAATTAGAAGGCCATATATCAGAATGCTCTTCAGATAAGGGAGCTTAACCTCCTCTGTTTCCAAGTAGCTCTCTCCATCAAAATCATGTCCGATTAACCACTTTGCCTCATTAGCCTACAAAATGTCAGTTAAATTTAGGAGATAATAAATCACATAACAAAGAAAAGCATTTCTGTTTGTTACCTGAAGAGGACGATCAAACTTAGGGAAAATAGAGATGGTAAGTATCTCGAGAGAGAGACAACTTTTGAAAAGATAACAAAGTCCAGGAAGGTGACATTTTGTCAGATCAAGATCAAGCTTTAGATTCTTCCATTTGAAGGATGGGCAATCAAGATTTCTCAACTTCCAATTTGTCATCACCTAGTTATATTGAAGCGAACAAAATAAGGGGAAGAATGCAAAAGCAGAAAATAACAACTATAAAGTAACCCTAATAAATACAATCACCCTCTAAAAGAGGATTGGGCATAAGTCGATGACTAGCAAGCTACTTGTTCTAGTTAAGGCCTTCAAAAGTTCGAAATGGGAAAGCACAAGATACGACAAACATAATTAGATGATTTACAAAATCAGATAATCACTATCCTTTTTTCTAAAATAAACCATTCTTCAATAATTTTCAACCACCAACCAGAAAACAGAATGACAAATTTGAAGAAATTCATGAACATATTATTGTTCATGCAAGAGAAAAAGAAAGAAACGAAAGATATCCTCTTATTTCCTTCCTTTACCAATCAGATAATCCAGATATCAACATATTAAAGCACACAAAAAAACCACAAGAAGTAGAGACATACCAGAATAGCCCAGCCACATGACGTGAAAGTCTGGCAGTGACGAACCATCAGTAAAAGCCTCCTGACATCAGAATATCTTATCTGCTTACATTTAAATAAATTACTAAACGTAATAGAGGCATCAACTAAAGATGAGGCATTCAATAAAGTCGCACGATGTATCCACCCCAACATTTTTAGTGATAGTATGTGAGGACATGATATGAATAAACGACTTGTCAGACTAAGCATCAGTTTCTTCAATTTCAGAGGACTCGCACAATTCAATTTGCGCAAGCCATAACAATCAACCACAGATAGATCTTCAAGAAGTGGGCATCCAAGTAAGATTTTTGCCATTACTTTGTCATTCAATAAAACCTCTTCGAGAGATAAAGCTCTGAGTGCTTGCAAATATATATTATTTGCACATGATCTAATGTCACAACCAGTAAGTTGTAGTTCTGTTAGGTAATTACTCCTAAAAGTATCTGGTAATCTATAAAATTCTCACAAGCTCACCACACTTCCACAACCCTTAAAGTCGAGATCCAAAACCTTGACTTTTCTGCTTAAGGCATAACCAAGCAACTTCTCTATTTGGTGTGCAGTAGCCTTCTCCTTCTCGATCATCCTTTTTCTAAAATCTTCAAATCCAGCAGAATCGTCATAAAAGGTTGACTCATCATTTGAAAAAATGAGCATAAAGAAAAATCTGAGACGTAATTTTTCCAGTGTGATGTAGTGGTGATGATTCCAGACCTGATGAATTAAGTCCATGAACTTTGCAGAGTCACAGTCTTCACCATCCCCAGGAATCACACATTGGGTGCAGTGATCTAAATCAAGAACTGGCATGCTAAGCCACAATTTCCCAAATCTTCGAAGTAGGACAGTTTTAATGGCATCTCGTAGGGGAAGAAAGGTAAGAATGTGGACTAGAATGGAGTCTGGTAAGTCATTAATGAAGTCCTTGTTTACTTCAAAAATCTTGGGCCTCTTCGTACTCTGACCAGTCTCTTTCTCCTCAATACTGCTTCCATCCATAGTAAGACAATCAAATAATCCGAATAGTATCAGATGCCTATCAAGAAAAGGATGAATCAGTATTCTAGCATAGATACTACATGTTTTGAACAAAAATGGTGCACAATTCAATGGAAACTACATGAACTTTAAACAAGGCATATATATACATAATTTGAGTTGAGCTTTCTCGGACAAATGTAAACAATTTCATAATCAGAGCAGAACACATGAACTTGGACAATTACATCATGGTAAATGGCAATAGACCAACCACGTGAAAGTGAAAAACTTACCATTTTTCAGCACATTACCACCAAAATAAAATTAAACCCTAAACTAAACATCTGTTTGAGGACTTCGCCCTCAACGGCTTCTTTAGGTCAAATTTCCATTGAAAAATCTCTTAAATCATATTAAGGCTCTGATTTGTTATTACCAACGGTTAAGGCAAAACAAACCACGATCGTTTTTGCTGCAAAGGGTGTCGACTTGTAGTGCGAGAAAGCGACGAATTGTTTTTGGATGGATAGCGTGGCTTTTATGTTGTTAAACAACAGTTGAGATGCAGATATCCCGATCCATATGATGGCTTACAACGAAACAACTTTTCGGTGGAAACTTCTTTTGAAAATGCCATTGGCGGGAAGCAAAATGGAGAGGTAAGTTTCGGGATAAAGTGTTCTCCACGTTACTTTTACGGGATAAAAGAAACTTTACTGATTCTCCACAAGAAATTTACAGCAACAACAATGGAGTAACAAATACACACGAAAATAGCAAAAAAGAAATCGAAATTGTAAAACGATGTGGGTGGAGAATAGAGATTTACCTCTGGCGCTCGAGAGAAGCAGCGGAATTTGTAGATTATCCTTCGTTTTTACTGTTGGCGAGGATTCAGCTACTCTCTAATATACCTCCTTTCCAATTATCCCTAATACCCACTTAGATTTATGCCTATCGTAATCCAATGGGTCATATATCCTTCTCCTAACTATAAGTTTAATTCAAATTAATTATCCTACTTAACTTATTTAATTAAGAAAAAACTGTATTTATCCTAGTATTTTTCTGCATACTTGTTATTAAATAATAACAGAAAATACATTTACCTTCACGTAACTAAATAAAATATATTCATTTTATTTCTCTTGTCATGATCTCCTTATTTTGTTTTAAGTTTATTATTTCCTTCACTCCTTATTCTTTTTTCCTCCTGCAAATATAAAATAAAAATGATTCCCGTATGTTTTTTATATTGCAAAAAATCTATATTTTGAAAATTAGAGATTTAATGTATAAAACTAATAACAATCAACATACTTCTAAAAATATTCATTATATGAAGTATCTCAGTAAGGGATAACTTATTAAATTGAATAACATATCTCATTAATAAAAATAATATACTCTTAAAAGAAATTATATATTCACTTTTTCACCAAATTAATCAACCCAAAAAATAAAATAAATTAATATTTTATAAAGAAAGATTTGGTAAAAATGTACGAGTTGTACAATTAAACTTTGAAGTCTGCCTACTAATTGAATTGCCAAAAGAAGTCCATGATATTAATCAGAAAAGCAAATTTAGAGAGATGACACGAGAAAAAGAATACCGAATATACTCCAATTTTGTTTAATTACGGAGAGATATTAGAATAAATATATAATTTCCTGTATTAATGAGTTAAGTAAAAAAATTAACTTGAGTTAAGTTTGTGGTTAGGAGAAAGAAATATGAGCCATTGATTATAACCTTTACTATGTGGCATCAATCTAGGTAAGTATTAGGGGTAATTGGAAAAAAAGTATATTAGAGATGAGGCCAATCCCTGTGGGCGACGTAGTTCGGAGGGGAAGCATTTTAACTCCAGTGGTTGAAGAGAATCTACAACAAATTGGAAAAAACAATTTTGCACCTCCTATTTTATTATTTTTACAATTGAGCCCGTCTTCTTATAAAGAAGTTGCAAATTGCTCCAAATTAACTTTAAAAAGACCCCTTCAAAAAAAAAAAAAAGAACTTTTAAAGACAGGACATAGCCAAATTTCAACCATAACAATCCCAAAATCAGATATTCAGATGTAACCTATGCTATATACAACCACCGGTGATGGCCGATCGAGTTAGCACTTTACGAGACTGGAAAAGTAGTTTGAATTCTGTCACGGCTTAAGTTGAATACAAAGACTTGCTCCAATTAAAAATATTAAATGCTAAGATAATTGAGCCGTTTCAAGAAAGTTTCTTCTCTTTCTCAGTTCTGATTGTTTGCTATGCATGTTTCATGTTGTCTTACTGTTCTTTTTTACTTCGTGATATCTCAGTTGCAATTAAATAAAAGCAAAAAAGAAAGGGATTGGCCATGATATACAACTAAAATGTGCTCAAAAGGTTTACACCGTCATTGCAAATGAGAGATAATAAGCCACATTTACCACAAGTTTTTCAAAAGCAACAAAAACAAAACGCACAAAAAGTAACAGGTTTCATTCGAAATATATCCTTGCTTGGGACGAGGCTCTAGGAAAAGTTGTCAACTTCATTGAGAACTCTAGCCTTTGCTCTGAGGTGTATCGATCATCCCATTGTGATGCATCTTGATCATCTTCATCATCACTGTCAGGGTAAGAGATCCGGGGTATTCTTTGTTGAAATTTCGATTTTCTGTAAATTTGGAGTATTTCTCAGCAAAAATTGCACGAATTGGATCATATACGGTACAATTACATCGCCATATATCAGAATGCTCTTCAGACAAGGGAGTGTAACATCCTCTGTTTCCAAATACTTCTCTCCATCAAAATCATATCCCCGTGACCACTGTGCCTCATTAGCCTACAAAATGTCAGTTAGATTTAGGAAATAATAAACCAGTCAACAAAGAAGAGCAGTTCCGTTTATTACCTGAAAACGACCATCAAACCAAGGGTATGTACAGATGGTAAGTGTCTCAATTAATGGACAACTTTTGAAAAGAAAACTAAGTCCAGGAAGGTGACATTTTGCCAGATCGATATCTAACTTCAGATTCTTCCATTTGAAGGATGGGTAGCGGAGATTTCTCAACTTCCACGTCGTCATTACCTGCCCAGAAGGAGAGAATCAAGGTGAAAAATAAAGGAACAAATGCAAAATCAGAAAATATACTCACGCGTGCAAAGGAAAGACCCTACGTGATACTAAGAAAATTTTGGAAGTGAATTACATAATAATTTTTGTTCTGTTCCATATAGTAAAGATTTTATGCTGGCAACTGCATCTTATCATGCTCATAAGATAGCACACGAGAAAAAGAATTACAGAATTCATGGACAAATTATTCCTCTTACAAGAAAAGAAAAGAAATACTGCAGGCCTCTTATTTTCTTCCTTGACACGTATTAAAGCAGATAATAAAACCACAAAAGTATGAACACACCGCAACACCTGAGTCGCGTAAAGTGAAAGTCTCACACTGATGAAGCATCAACAAAAGCCTCCAAACATCAGCATATGTACTCTGCTCTACAACTGATTTACATAAGGAGATAGAGGCATCAACTAAAGATGAGACATTCAGTAAAGTCACACCACGCTTGTTCAACCCTACTATTTGTAATGACACTGTGTAAGGACATGATAGGAATAATCCGCTTTTTTTTCTCAGACTAACCATCAGTTTCTTCAAGTTTTGGGCTTTCACAATTCAAATTGTGCAAGCCATAACAATAAGATACAGATAGATTCTCAAGAAGTGGACACCCAAGTAAGAGTCTTTCCATTACTTTGTCACTCAATAAAACCTCATAGAGAGATAAGACTCTAAGTGCTTGCAAATGTATATTTCCACATGATTTGATGTCACAAGCAGTGAGTTCTAGATCAGTTAAGTAATTACTCCTGAAAACATTGGGTAACTCATATATTTTTCGCAAGCTAACTGCATCAGCACAACCCTTAAAGTCAAGATCCAAAAACTTGACTTTTCTGCTTAATGCATAACCAAGCAACTTCTCTATTTGATGTGCAGCAGCCTTCTCCTTCTCTATCTTCCCTTTTATATAATCTTCAGCACCAGGATAAGCAGAAAGAATAAATAACTCATTCTTCCAAAATGGGAGCCTAAGATATAGCTTGAGACGTAATTTTTCCAGTGTAGTGTTGCCATGATGATTCCAAACCTGATGAATTACGTCCATGAACTTGTCATATTTACAATCTTCAGCATCATCAGTACTCCGAATTACATGGGAGCAGTGATCTAACTTAAGAACTGGCATGCTAAGCCATAATTTGCCAAATCTTCGAAGTAGGACAGTTTTAATGGCATCTCGTAGGGGAAGAAAGGTAAGAATGTGTACTAGAATAGAGTCTGGTAAATTGCTAATGAAGTCATCATTTGCTTCATAAATCTTAGGCCTCTTCACACTCTGACCAGACTCTTTCTCCTCAATGCAGCTACCATCCATAGTAAGACAACTGAGTTCTCTGAATGGTATCAGATGCCTATCACGAAAATTACAAAGAATCAGTATTCTAGCATCAATACTAAGATATAAAAAGACTTAAGATATTCCTACAGTCGCTAAAGAATAAGATTCAAAGGAACTTAGTTCTGAAGCTGCATAGATAGTACATGTTTGACAAGAAACATTGTAACCAATTCAGTGTAAAAGTTAAATTTTGGCACATAACCACCAAAAGTAAATTAAACCCTAAACTAAAGTATATATTAGAACATTTTACCCCTAATGGCATCTTTAGGTCAAACTTTCATTGAGAAAATCTCATAATCAATCACCGACTCCTTTCCTAAGGCTCTGAGAATTTTCGTTAGTGATTTAGGCACAACGATATATTTTTCTGCAAAAAGTGTCGTCTTGCAGCGAGAAATTGTAGAAATTATTTTAATGGCTAATGTGGTGTCTATGTTGTGATACAAAAGCTGAGATTCAGAATCACATTCCATGTTGCAACTCAGAACGAGGATATTTCCAGAGGAAACTTGCTCATACACGCCATGGGAGACGAGCAAAGCGCCAAAGCGGTAAATAGAAAGGTAAGATGAGGGATACAGTGCTTTCCACATTACTTTTCCCACAACAATTTACAGTGAGAAAAATGTAGTAAGAAGCACAACAAAACTAGCAAAAGTTAATCGAAATTGCACGACGATATGGATCGAGGAGATTTACCTCTGGCGTTTGAGAGAAGCAGCGGCGTTTTGACCTCTCGCCTTCCTTTTTACTATTAAGTGAGTAATTTAAATCCTTTATCCACAATAAGAAACCTCAAGTTCGCCCCTCTTGCTTTTATTATTTCAACAACCAGTCCGCTGTAATGATGGCTAAACTTAGGGGTACTGTATGTAATTCACCCTTACTTATTTCCTCTAAATCTAACCAACATCTTGTATTGTATTGCTAGTCCGATGTTGAAAGTTGGATATGGGAACACGATTTTGATAGAGATGGGTACTGGGACTCACGAGAGGCTAAATTTCCTTGCCTGGAGAGCATTACGATATATGGCCATATAAATGAGCCTTGTCTGATCCAAACGGTGAAGTTTCTACTGAAAACTGCTCCAAAACTGCAGAGAATGGAAATTTCAACCAAGAAAACTGAAAGAAAGGACGATCTATATACTTCAGAGCAACTGCTGGAACTATCGCAGAAGTTACTAGCTTTCCCTAGAGCCTCCACGAATGCGATGATATATTTCTCATGAAATTGCTTACTGCTCTGCTGCTTTTGGCTACTTTAGCTTTTTGGCCTCTGAAAATCTCTTTGTAAAGGTGGCTTGTGGTTTCTGCCGTTTTTGAACAACTTTGTAGCATGATCTTCCTGCGGCCCAACTCGTATGGGTAATTATCTAAATATTTTGTCCATCAGCAATAATTTTGACAAAGATTTGCCTTCTAACTTCGTTTGCTAAAAGATCCTAATTCATGCAGAAAAGATAACAATCCATATGAAAAATAAATCCTAATCTTTAGAAAAATAAATATTTTCTTCCAACGGTATAATAACCAGTATATCATGATTTGGAACTATTAAAACTAATCAACTAATTAAGTAACTAAACAAAAGATTAAAATTTAAAACCAACATTTAATTACTTTTGTACACTTTCTACATAGCACATGCTTTCATATTAGAAAACAGAAAAAACTACATCATCAATCACCAAAATTTGAGTCCCCACTAAACAACAAAACCAAAACCGGCTAGAAAAAAAAAGAAAGAAGCTAATAATTAACTAACAATGGACGCCTAATACAGATCCATCACTGATGGCGACGGCCACCTTACAATCCGCCTTCGCCACCACATGGTGCGCGAAGAAATGCAGAACCCGAACCCGACCCACCATCTCCAGCTTCGACTCCAGCTCCATGCTGGGTCCGACCCGGTACCCGTCAAGCCCATCCGCCGCAATGGGCGTCGGTCCCACTGTCACGGGCTGACCCGAGGCCGAAATGGGGAAGGACTTAACGGAGAATGTGGCGGCCATGTACTGGGTCTTCCCGGGACCGATCTTTCCTGCGGGTATGAACATGAATCCGACCTGGGTGCCGTCGTGGAGGAGCTGGAGCGTGCTCTCGTAGTGGGTGAACACGGCGCGGTTGGGATTGCTGACGGTGACGTATTGGGAGAATGTGAAGTTGGCGGTGGATTTGGCGACGATGAAGGCTGGGAGTTGGACGGCGTTGACGGAGAGCTTTGGGTCTTTGGGTTTGAAAATGGTGAAGTAGACGGTGACGGTTATGGCTGCAAGGAAAATCAGGAAAATGACGGCGACTAAGCATGAGGCGAGGTTTGTGTGAGAATGAGACTTTCCCATTTCTCGATCTGATTTAATTTTTACTGGAAGTTGCTGAACCTGGATCTGTAGCTCAAATTTGGTGTGTGTGTGTGTGTCTGTGAAAGGAGAGTGCGTTGAAGATTTGCTTTTGTGTTGGTTGGGATAGCTATATATGCAGCTTGGAGAAGATAGGAAGGATTTTGCAATAAAATTTAATTTTGATTGTATTTAATAAGTTTCTTGATAAAAATAGACCAACCATAGAATATGTTTAATGAACTCGTGATACAATTAATTTTACAATTTTCACCAACAAGACACGTTTAATTTAGAGTAGTGGATTGGAATTGGATCTAATATTCTAATGTATTGTTGGATAAAAAAATGTTGAAGTTTGATCTCTGTTGACTAAATGTGTGCGGGGTCCAAATCTAGTCCACTAGCCACTCTCTTATCAGCGGATCTATTGATTAAGGAGCGTCGTGGATAAAATCATAAAAGTGGTTTTGTTTGGCCAGCGGACTGGGAATGAGAAGCTTTATAGTGCTTTGGGGTTGTTTCGAGAGAACAACTTTTTTAGTAAGTAGGAGGAATGTGTAAGAACTACAAATGGAAGAAATGTTTTTTTTTTTTTTTTTTTTCTATAACAACTGTCGAAAATAATGACTAATCTTCTTGCTGAATTATAGACACACCTCAAGGACAAAACAGCTGGCCAAAAAATTTCACTTTATAAGAAATATAAATAAAAATAGTAAATTTAACAAAGTATATAGTTTCATGAATATATAGGACTAAAAAGATTTTTGCTAAAAGATACTAACATACTATAACCTGATGATAACCTTATATGAAAACAACAAAACTAATTTGTAGTTATATATGCTATCAGAACGTTTCATCTAGTTACATGATCTTCATTCTAATATCAGATAAATAATAAGCCAAGTCTAAACCACCTTCCGAAAGCTTCCATTTCGGTGATTTGGGCAAAAATCCATCAAGGGACCATGGAAGATTACTTGTACCACAAAAGCTAGACTTTAATAATGTTAAAACCCTAAACCTTACAACATTCGGAAAAGCACAGCAGTTGGCATCGTCCATCTTGTAGCAGTCATTTTTACATGAGTTGATTCCACATCAAAAACAAGACACTAAGTAGGATATATTACATTTATCAATATACATATTAAACAGATTAGAGGGCACATTATACTTGGCTCAGATTTATCCTCGAAGCAATATTTTCGCCCTATCAAAAGCAGCCTTAGCAGCATCATATTCGGCTTCTCTTAGTTCACGAAGTTTTTCACTCACCTCCAATTCCTTACGTGCAAGCACATATCTTTGCTCCAAAACCTCTGTGCCTTCTTCCATATTTTCCAACTCAACCTCGCAACACGCCAGTTCAGCTCGTATATCGAAAAGCAAATCCAAAGCAGAAGAAATGTCTTCTTGCATGCCTTTTAGAAGCTTCTTGCTATTGCTCAAAGCATCAACCATCTCAGCATGACCACGTTCCATCTCATCAAGTCTCATTCTCTCACTAGAACAATGATCTACTAACTCCTGATAAGAATCATTTCTCGTCATAGATTCTTCAATCTCAGCCAATGAAATTGCACAATCGATGAAATCCTTTGTACATATCTTGAAGTCGTGATGGTCGTGGAGCACGCGGTCGAGAGCAGCAAAAGTGGCTTCTGCTGCACGAGTCATGGCTTCATGGTCTTTCACATCCGTTGTTTCCAAAAGGGTAAGAAGGTCATTTTGAAGGATCTCAGCTGCCAGACTAAATGCCTTTGAGATTGATTTTGATATAACATTGTCCACTCTTGTCTCGAGGAAAGTGTTAGTGACAGCATTTTGACCAGGATTAAGTAGTTGATTGCTAGAGCTTTCGACTTCCGGAAGAACCCTACTTGGGAAAATTGGATCATTGGAATTTACCAGAAATTTGTCTTGCACCACAAAAGTTGAGTCTAAAGGAGAGGATACGTCTGGAAAGCACAGAGCATCAAAGAAATGAAAGATAAAAAAAACTAAAAAGTTCAAGAATAAAACAATTTAAAGGGTCAATTACGAATACCCCCTGAGGTTTATGCCATTTATGATAAACACCCTAAAAACTTGAAAATTATGAAAAACACCCCGAGGTTTGGCAAATCATAACGAGTACCCCCCCTCAAACTAATGGAAAAGCATTCAAAATAGTTGGTAAGGGTTTTTTTTGTAATTTTCAAGGTTTTTTTTCCGTAAAAGACGCAAATCTCAGGGTTTTTTTGGGATTTATTCCCAATTTAAATGCTATGTATAAGCTAACTAGAGATGCCAACTAACTGAATTACCTCCTCATAACTTCATGAATGAGTATCAATTTAAGTTAGAGAGGAGATGAGCTCAAAAACTTACAAATGGTGAATGGTTTTGATGTATGTGGCATCAAGAAAGGCATAGGACCGAAAGCAAGGCGTCCCCACCAACCGTGAAGTTGACTGCTTAAATTTTGACTAATTGCAGCTTCAATCCAACAATGTCTTGACACACTGTTCTTGGGCAGGTGTAATTTGAGAGAGAGAGCAGAAACTAACGAACCTCGATCTAAAAAAAAAAAAGAACCGTTATTTAATCAGTATGTTTAACAAGAAAATAGAAACCTAAAACAAAATAACATCCTCCAAAGAGCATGCATATACACTCGATCAAAGACCAAAAGACAGATTCTCTACCTTTCAGATCTCCATATCGTGATCTTTTTGGAGGTCTCTTTGAAGATTCACTGGATTTATGTTCCCGACATTTCAATTGATCCATCTTTCTCGTTGTTACCTCAATACACTGGAGATTTTTTGAAGAGTTGATTACAGGTGACTCGTTATCTGCCCCATTATCATTTTCGTTACTTCCCTCAGCCAAGTCATTAATATGAGTGTCGGCAGTTTCGTTGCAGTTGGCTGTAGTTTGATCAATGTCAGACATTTTTTCTAGCTCGTCTTTCCAAACTCTGTAGCCACACGATCCATCTCCCTGTAATTCAGTTAGACAGACCGTATTTAAGATATAGAAACCATGATTTATACATAGACAGAAAGTATGTAGTCTCTTCAGATATTGAATCCGGATCCAATTTAAGAGATGCAGCAGTATAATATTTTCTCATAAGGATTTAGTGTAGAATAGTATACAATAATCTGCCCATTTGGATTAGAATTGAAAATACCAAATTTCCAGTCACAAAAATAGTAATTTGCGGTATTTGCTAAATTAGCAGTCGATAACAGAGTAAATTTCTGCTAAATACATGATCGAAATTGAAATTGACCAGAGATTTCAATGAAGAAAATCACTATCTTCCAAAAGAGCCATAAGGGATCACAAAAACACAGAACTTTCTAAGAACCCATTAACTGATCAAGAAAATAGCGATCAGAAACTTTACCTCCTTTACTCTGCACATAAACAAAACCCTTCCCGCATTGGGTCCAGTCTTCTCTCGACGAACCCGGCAAACACCAGCTTTACAACCCCCACAATATGGCACATCGATGAGCTGCTCAGCCTTCACCTCGTCGGCCCACTTGAAGAATTTGTGCTAAAATTATAACATCCAGAAACATAGTAAAAAAAAAAAAAAAAAAACCATAGAAGAATAAACCCTCAAAAATTAAAAAGAATGAGAGAACTCACTTCGCGGGAGGGGCATGCGTAGTAGTTTCGACCCGGATTTTGTTCAGAGGCAGACGTCCGGAGGCTAATGGCGGCGTTACACGACGAACATATGAGGCACGTTTGATAACGACCAAGCGGCGCCGGAGGTTTCTCGGCTGCGGCGGAGTGTTCGGAAAGGCCTTCCTTTTTTTGGGATGGGGAAGATTCTGCCTGCGCCGGTGGCATCTCTGCGGCGGGGAAGTGCTCGGACCAGAGCCCTTTCATAGTTCTGTGCTCTTATGGAGAAGTTTCCTTTTGGATTAAGGTTTAAAGGTACCGTTGATTACTCTGCTCCGAGATGACACAAAACACTGGTGTGAGTGTAAAGTCATAAAAGTGAACGTTGTTGATTGATGCGAAATTGCGAACTGTGTGCTCTTTTGTATTATTTGTACCAATTTTCAAATGACAATCAATTATCATCTTGATTTTGTAATTTGTCCTTTTGTGATATCTTTAGTTATTCTTCTTTTTTGATCCGAAATTTACAATTTGAATAATATTTTCATCTTCTTTACATATCAAACTTATGTATTACAAATTTTGGTATGATGTACAACTGTACAATGTATTTATCGGTATACTTTTTACGGGAGTAAAATAAATTTACATTTTCAAATTTAAATGCGAATTATTGATACAATTTATGTGATACAAAAGTCAAACAGTGGATATGCTACCATCGTGAGACACATTGTGACTCTTTTTCCAAACAGAACTGGGATCTTGGAAATTGAACTGAATGAGAGTCATCATACATTTACTGATTCATCATAAGAAATAATCATACATATACTTGCTTTTTATCTCCTGCGTTACACGAAAAAATTTATTTACAAAATATATATTATTAAATAAATTAAATAATATTTTTTATATAATTATTAACAATACATTAAAAATTATTAATTTAGAATTAAAAACACACACATAAAAGTAATTTATTTTATAAAATAGCCAGAAATTATGTATATAAAAAAGCTTATTTTAAATGTATAAAAATAATAATATAATATTTTTATAACAAAATACTAATTTTATATTTGTAATATACATATATATAAATAGAAAGAATATCATGATTCTCACAGAAATATTAAAATGATAATTTAAATATAAAAAAATATTTAATAATAGATCATAAAAATAATGATCAACATCTCTTTATCTTTTTGGCCGAAAAAAGAGCTATTTATTATACTTTTTCATTATTAAAATTTCCTTTTTACTTTGAAAATATTAATATAAAATTTATTTACATTGAAATGAAATATAAATTTTCTACTGCAAAATAAACATGAGACATGTGTATTTAGAAAAAAAAAATTCTTAGAAAAATCAATTGTTTATTTATTTTATATTGTTAAAATAATAATAATTTAATTAAACTTATATTTTAAAATTTTCTTCCTTATTTTGGTCAGATAAATTTTTATTTGAATCAATTGTGTGAAATATGTCTTATAGGAATTAAAATATTAAATATAATATTTTTAATAAATGTATTGAATACATTATCTTGTCTTTATTTAATTAACGAACATTCAATGCAATATGTATAACTCTAAAGCTTATTAAAATTTAGTTAACATTATTTTTTTTAAAATAATTTTAATATTATATAAAGTAGTTATATAGTTCTATAATTATATAAGTAGGAGTTATAAATTTTTTAATATACACAAAAGTATGGAATGTCAATAAATACATATGTAAGTTACAAAATAATAATTAATAAAATTAATTATAGAAAGCATTTACATGCCAAAATGGATCAATTCTAACTAGTCCACTTTATCGTCACATAAACATATTTCCTAAAGCACTCTACTCATTCATTTATATATATATATATATATGATTAGTTCATAATTGTACTTATCCTCCAGGTCCAAAAGTTGCAAAAATTCTCTTTCTTTTTTTTTCTTCCTATTATTCCTCTTTTCAAAAATCGAAGGCAACAAAATTTACTATTTTTTATAATGTCGTTATTTGGAAAATAAACAAAAAAATGGACACAAATCACAATTATCATACTTAGGTTGAATGAGGTGTAAAGCCTTTTATCATGGCTGTTATTTTGGTAAATTTATACCAAAATCATATATATATATGAAAATGAATGAGTGAGATATTTTAGGAAATATGTTTATGTGTTAATGAGTTGGATTAGTTAAAATTAATTATTTTGCTATGTAGATTATTTATATACTTAAGTCATTAAAGATGATTTTTGTAACTTACATATATATTTAATTGATATTCCATATATTGGTTTATATTAAAAAATTATAATTCCTATTTAATTATAGAATTAGATAACTACTTTATATAATATTGATATTAAAATTTTCATTTAAGAAATAATTTGAAGTAAATTTTAGTAAGCTTTGCTAATTGTTATGAACTTTACATTTAAGTACTAAAAAATATAGATATATGATTGAAGGGAAGGTTAAAACTATTTATAATTTAGATATAATATTCAATTTGTACATGAAAGCATAGTGTAGAAAAATTACAATTCACAAAATATTAACAATATTTGGGTAAAAGATTATTTAGTTCTATAATTAATATATATATTTTTATTTTGTATTCTTTTTATCTATCATGTAATTGTATTTTCAAACATTCTTTTAATTATTTGTGGGGTCACATAATTACGTATATTTTTTAAAATGAAAAGTTTAATTAAATTTTATTATTACTTTAATATTATAAAATAAATAAATAGTTGATTTTCTTAGAAAAACCTCTAAATACATGTGTTTCATTTCCATTTTGTGGTTGAAAAATTATATATTTAATTATATTTTAATGTGAATAAATTTATTAAGTTATTACATATAAATATTAATATTGCCATAATATAAAGAAAATTTCAATAATGAAATGAATATTATTGTTAATTAGTAATAAAATAATAATAAATTATTCAACAAAAAAATAATATCAAGTATACAAGAGATTCCAATAATTATTTATATGGTCTATTATTAAATATTTTCTATATTTGAATTAATATTTTAATATTTTTATATTGATTGTGTGCGTGATTTAAAAAAAATTATATATATAAATATATTTCCTCTATTACAAATATAGAATCATATCATATTACAATTTTTATATATTTAAAATGAGTTTTTCGTATATATAGAGTATGATTATTTTATAAAAAGAATTATTTTGGTGTGTGTTTCAAATTATGAGTTAATTATTTATATGTATTGTTAATAATTATATAAGAAAATATGATTCAATGTATTTAATAATATATATTTTTTAAATAGATTTTCCCATGCAACGTAGAGAATATATATATTAATTTTATAAAAAAACTTTGTTAAATTTGTGATATATATTTAAGTTATTAATATATAAACTATAATTAATATTAATATATTAAATTTATAATTATAAATTAATTTTCTGATGCAACGCACGGGTTAAAAGCTAGTTATGAACTAAAATCAAGTGTTTTGTTTTTGGTCTAGAAATAATTGGAGGAAAATTAATATTGATATCTCATAACATATTGTAAAATATGAAAAAATAGGAAAATTATTGTTAAAAATATATGAAAAACATAATAAAATAGAGAATTGGATTTCCATCTTCATTTCAACCGTATCAATATCCCGCCATTACAGAAATCTCTCTCACGCAGAAACACATTCATGGACTTCTCTGCAACTCAAACCTGGTTAATTCTCATCTCAATCTTGTTTCTAGACCGAATTGCAGCCCTCCAATACCCTCAAGAAATCGTTGATGAACCCAATCCCGATCTCAACAATGATGGCAATTACGACCAATCAATGCCACCAGCAGAACCAACAAGTCTTCCATTTTCTCCAAGCCCTAATCCTTCTCCTAGGGTTCCTGCATTATTTGTAATTGGAGATTCTTCTGTAGATTGCGGAACCAACAATTTTCTCGGGACTTTTGCTCGCGCAGATAGGCCTCCCTATGGCCGAGACTTCGATACTCATCGACCCACTGGCCGATTCAGCAATGGAAGAATCCCTGTTGATTATCTTGGTAAAAAGAAAAAAAAAAGTTCACTTTCTTCTGATGGGAAAACTAGTTTTGCAGTTTATTTGAACTTTTTTGTTTGTTTGTTCTTGAACGCAATCGTGAAGTTTATCGAAGCTGGATAATTTGCTACTCTTTTTATGTTTTATGTGGCATAAACAAATAATTTGGATGGGTTTTCTTTATTTACACCCGCTATTCTTGATTTTCATCTTCCATTAATATCTCTACATTGTTGGGTTTGAACAGCATTGCGACTTGGGTTGCCATTTGTAAGGAGTTATCTAGGGCGCAACGGTTCCATCGAAGATTTGCGTCGAGGCGTGAATTATGCTTCTGCTGGTGCTGGGATAATATTTTCCAGTGGCTCTGAATTGGTACAGGAATTTCTACAAACACCACTTACGTATCTATCTTTATCAGCTGGATGCTACTTAATCCTTCTTAAGTTTGGCTAATTCGAGTGTTTTCTTGAGTAAATTTGGTTAATAGAACGTAAAATATTAAACTTTTGCTAAATTCCATTTCATCTCATGTTAATTTTTTTATACAGGGTCAACATATCTCTCTCGCTCAGCAGATCCAACAAGTTATGGACACATTTCAGCAGTTCATTCTCACCATGGGAGAAAATGCAGCAAATCATCTTATCTCAAACTCCATTTTCTACATTTCAATCGGCAGTAACGACTACATACACTACTATCTCAGAAATGTATCTAATGTGCAATCTCTATATCTACCATGGAGTTTCAACCAGTTCTTAGCACAAGCAATGAAGCAAGAAATTCAGGTAACAAACACATATACATGTGTGTGTGCTTGTGTGTGTTTTGGTAATTGAAACACAAATTGGAAGTTTTTCTGAAAATACGTAACCGATACTGATTTCTTGCAGAACTTATACAATGCAAATGTTAGAAATGTGGTTGTGATGGGATTGGCCCCATTAGGATGTGCTCCTTATTACTTATGGTTGTACCGGAGCAAGAATGGAGAGTGCATAGAGATGATAAACAATATGATTCTGGAATACAATTTTGCTATGAGATTCATGGTTGAGGAACTTAATCACGAGCTCGTTCAAGCCAAGATTGTTTTTTGTGATGCATATGAAGGTTCCATGGACATAATTAAGAATCATAACCGTTACGGTGAGTGTCTTGATAATTTCTCATATTATTATAGAAATTGTGAAAATGAAAAGAAACTGAGATTGTTGTATTACAATTGATTCCCATAAGTTTGAATTCTTCAAGCCGCTCACTTTTGAAATGAAAACGTTACAGGCATGTAAATTTCAAATAAACAGGGGTGGTTTGTGTAATATTACAAACTAGAAATATTTGTTCTGGAGTAGTGTATTTGATGCTATGATTTGGTCGATTTTCAGGATTTAATGTCACGAATGATGCGTGCTGTGGATTAGGCAAGTATAGGGGCTGGATAACATGCATTTCTTCTGATATGTCTTGCAGTAAAGCTTCTAATCATATTTGGTGGGATCAATTTCATCCAACGGATGCTGTTAATGAAATCCTTGCAGATAATGTGTGGTCCGGATTGCACACGAGTATGTGTTACCCCATGAATTTGCAGGACATGATAGAACAGAATGTGTACAGAACTACAGATCATAGATAGATGTATCATGTAAGCACTATATAGATTCTTTTGTTCTTCTTGAAATAGTTGTGCTGCATTTATCAAATCCCTGTTGATAGAGGAAAGAATTTTCGACATTTCAAGAATAAAATTACCCATGATTCTTTTAATTGATTTTATTATTATGAGATTCGAATTCTGTAGTCCATCAATCTCTGATAATACAAAACATTAAAGTGTAAATAACAACAATCTAGACACAATTTCTTTTAATCACAATTCTCAATGGTAACAATTTAAATAGAATTATCAATAACTATGTACAGTTAGTCATGAATTACTACAAACATCTTTCTCCAATTTTGCTTGTGATTTCAGCAGACGAGCTCCGAATCTAGAACTGAAGTCTCCATGACAAAACCCGGAAATGCTAGAGTGATCTCCCTGTTTCATCAAATCCTTATTTCAATATAACTATTTTTCTTCATTTATACAAGTTTAGAAAAATGAAATAAGTGACAAACGACTAACCTTAAATGTGGAAGAGTCATATTCTTTATAAGAGACGGATATTTTGTGACTAATTCTTTCCACTCTTCTGGATCTATTTTCCCATCTCCTTTTAAATCTGCCTCCTGGAGTGTCTGTCACAAAATCAGCTTAAAAAGTTCAACTCGGTAACTTTATATACCACATCGATTCTGAGAGAAAAGCCAAGAATGGTTTATAAAGTAGTACCTTGTCAACTATTGCTTCAACGTCATCATCTGAAATTGACAATTCTGATTCCCTTAGCGTTGCCAATACCATTTCTTTTAACTGAAAAATATGGATATCACTTATCAGTTTAATTTTAGCTAACTTAGTGAAGGAAAATTCTTTCTGTTAAATTCTACAAAATGATTTTCAGTGATAATAATGTTATATTGCATAAGTATTCACCTCATCTCGTTCTATGAAGCCGGTTTGCCCAAGGTCATACAATTTAAATGCAACTGCAGCAAAAGAAATCCTCCTTGAGTTAGAATTTTATTATAAATAATGCACCATTGAAGTCAATCTTGTTCTTTACGAGGTGTTACGGCAAATTACACAAATTGAGAGGGCGTTTGGCTGATCTTATAAGCTGTTTGCGAGCTTATAAACTCCCCTTAAGAGTTTGGTAATTTTTTTAGAGAATGGCTTATAAGCTCTTAAAATAAGATATTGGGAACTTGTAAGCATGTTGTAATATTCTTTTTAAAACAAGATCTAACATCTTATAAGTTCTTTCAAATAAGCTTAGCCAAACGCAATCTAAGTAGAATGAAATGTTTGTTACTTACATGCTATTTTATCTGCCTCTGGAGCATCAGGATGGAATATGCTCAATGACCGAACAAATTCCCCGAATTCAATCACCCCATTACGCTTAAGATCAAACAGCTCAAACAACTATATAAACAAAGCAATGTAATTAGAAAAAATACTTGTGTTTATAATGTGACTACTTATCTGAATCAATCACAAGAAAGCAGAATAAGCAGGTAATAGACAAGAGACAAAAAATTATGCACACCCTTTCTGCAAGGAGATTCTTCTTGTTGCTGCAACTGAAAAGTGCAAGCAAGAATTCTTCCTGAAACAAAATAGTGTTTAGATAAATAAGTTTCCTCTACGCATATTATGAAGGAATAATTGCGAAAAAAAAAACCCTGAGGTTTGTGCCGCTTATGAAAATCACCTTAAAAATTACAAAAAAAAAAAAACCCTGAGTCAACGATTTTCCGTTAGTTTGAGGGTGTTTCTCGATACCATCAGCCAAACCTCAGGGTTTTTTCGTAAATGATGCAAACCTCGGGGGTTATTTGTAATTGACCCAATTATGAACGTTGTTTTGTATTGTAACATGATAGATACACCATAAAAGCTGTCTTTCTTGAGATGAATATTTCAGAGTTGAAAGTACCTTATGAATTCGACCATCATCAACTATGGAACTGCTTAGTTGTTCAAACATGATATATAGCGCATCTACTTCGTTCACATTAACTGCAACCAATTTTATGATTCCCATTATTCACAATCCCTTTTGCATATAGGCAAAAGAAAACGGAAAAAAAAAAAAAAGGAAGATTAAGATTATTAGTTGAACTCACAAGCTGTCTCAGCAGCAAGAATTGCATGGTCCTCAAAGTCAAATGCAGCCCCAGATTTAACTTTTGACAAGCAGAAGCAGCTGGTTATTGACCGCATTTTCTACCTGAAGAATTACAAATTCAAACTGCAGGATACATAAATTGTTAATAACATACATAAGCAGAGATGTATACTTATAGATATGAGCAGCAATCAACTGCAAATTAACAATAGAAGTAAATAATGCAGGCTTTAGAAATTCTATGAGGGTGCCTAAACAATTAATAGGTTATATCATAGAATCAAACTATTTCAAGATCGAGTATGTGTAATTGTTTCAATAACTAAAAATTGAAAAGTTCAATACTGCTTGAATTACAAAGAAATATGAGAATTATTCAAAAAGAAAGAAACTTTTTCATCAAAACAAGTAGGACCCAGAAACATGGGGAAAACAGAATGTCAAAGGAGGCACTTTTTCAACTTAAAAAGATATGGTAATAATTGCAATAATAACAAAACATTCAATTTTGGATTTTGAGTGGCAGAAAATCTCATAAGACAAAAACCCATTATCCAAAAATGAATAATTTACCTAATCCACCCTCTAATTCATGAACTTATCTCCAATACATACAGAATGATAGAATCACATACATGTATATGGTGTGTGATTTACTGTGTGTAGACGTTGGATCAAGGGAAAAGGTATGATAAAGATGACATGAACTCACCAGTTTTTACTTCTTCTTCTTCTTCTTCAGTGTTAAGCCTGTGCAATACTTTTACAAACTCAGGCCAATTAATTTATAGAGGATTCACTGTGGTCCTCATACTGTTGTTTCATTAATTGTTTACTCAATTTTCTGACTTTTTGCCACCTCGATACTACATCGTTTTCTTGCAATTTTCTTTTTTTTTTTTTTTTTGTTTATAGTTTATTCAGTTACTAGAAACTGCTTTTCCTACCTATATTATGAAAATTAAACACTTTTGTATTATTTTATTCCTTCAAATTCAATTGAAAGCACAAAGAAAATTGAAACAGGGATAGTTGAGTTGACATGGTCGGTATTCCGTAATTAATGTTCATGTGGTCGACATTATGCCAAAGCATATTAGCTTATTTTATTAGCCGAAAGATTAACAAGTTGGTTTCACTTGTAAGGAATGTGGATTATTGTGGAGACAAATTTGAATATTAAACATATCAGGCGACAATTATGCATATTAAACATATCATTATGTCATGATTATAGTTGACAATGTGCAATGCTTGTTTTCTTCAATAATTAATGCTCTTTAATATTGAGATCTTGATTCTTGAGCTATAAGCAAAACGATCCTCTAGGCCCTAGGGTGCTTCAGTCATTAAATTCATTATTTTATAAACACCATAAATATGAAGTTTCAATTTATTAGAGTGTGAAATTTGTCAATTATTTAACGAGACAAATATTGGGATTTTATATCATGAACACCAGATATTACTCTTAACATGAATGTCTGAATTCGACTATTTGCAATGACAAATTTGAATAATAGAACTTAAAGGGTGTTTGACTAAGCTTATTTTAAAGAGTTTATAAGTTACATATCTTATAAGATAGTTTTCGAGCTTATAAGATATAAAATCTTATTTTAAGAATAAGATCTAAAAGTATTTTGATAAGAATAAAAACATAAGCTTATAAGGTGTTAGTAATAACAATTATGTAAATAATATGGTCAAAATATAGGAAAATGTGTTAAGATTATAAAATAAATTGGGATTCCTAACGTATTTTTAAGGAGCTTATAAGCTCCTAACATCTTATATTAAGAGCTTATAAGCTCATTTCCAAAAATATTTGTAACATCTTATAAGTTTTTACACAACTTAAAAGATATTTTAAATAGTTTATAAACTCAGCCAAACACCCTTTTAATTCAGGTGAGATTGTACCAAATTGAGTATGTCCAAATAAGTTTTACCTAACTATTGGGTCGCAATGACCACCAAATACTATTCCCAATGTAGAGGTCTGAGTACTCCTTACAATGACAATAGTCGAATTATATTGGTGTGTTAAAAAAAGAAAAAAAGTTTTACCTATGCTTAAATTTGAGGAATATTAGGAAAACGGGTAACTCATTAAGACTGACCAGATCTATTTTGAAAATTTGGTATTTAATATTTTTGGTGTGAGTGGCTTCTTCAAATTTGAATGGAGAAAGAAACCATCTAGGCCACAAAGACCTACGACTTTATCACTCATTAGAGTAACGAATTAAAATATATTCAGACGAATTTAACAAAACAAATATTCCGTGATGGGATGACTAACGACGGTTAGGTTCATTTTGTTTGGGAAAGTTACATTGAGTTTCCAACCTATTTTTTTCTTCATTTAAAAAAAAAAATCCTTATTAGAGAGTTTTGTACACTTTTATCTACTGAACTCCTTCTATTCTCATTTAAGAAAAAATTAAATTACTTAAATTAAAATAAATTTTCTCTCACTCATAGAGTAATGAGTTCGAATTTTAAAATTTTGATTGGTCAAATTGGATCACATAAATGAGAAAATCTCAAGTGAATATTAAAAAAAATGAAAATAGTAAAGTGGTTCACCCATCTGTCAAGATATAACTTATAAGTAGGAGTGGCATGACATTATATGTGTTGCTTTTTCTTCGATTCATAATGCAATTTAGTTGACTTTGACTCTTTTGCAATTTTTAATTCAATTCTGTAGTTGTCAGGTGAACTAAAATAAGTAAACAAAATTATTTAATTTAATACATCGTGTACTTATATCATACTCTATATTTTTTTTTTAAATTACCGACACCTGGATTTGTATTTTGTAGCAATACATAAACAAGTACAGTGTATCATAATAATTGCGTGTGGCTATGTGTATTATTGGACTAAAAGGCCCAATCAATGG
The DNA here is from genome assembly GCA_958496215.1 of Verbena officinalis. Classification (NCBI taxonomy): domain Eukaryota; kingdom Viridiplantae; phylum Streptophyta; class Magnoliopsida; order Lamiales; family Verbenaceae; genus Verbena; species Verbena officinalis. The sequence continues at coordinate 3,549,152 of OY292390.1, read as the reverse complement.
GTCTTCATCAGTGTTTTGGGCCTTAATCATGTTGGCCCAATACCAAACTAGGGATTTTTTATTTTTTATTTCTAGATCAAGAAGGCTATCAAAATATAGGCTAAATCTCGGTAAATGGTTATCAACGACACTAGTGCTTTAAGCTGGAAAATCGTTATTGGAAATACAGCGTTTTCTTTCTATTCCTTGTCTCCCTTACCCGAGTCTATCCCGTTCCTCACTTCCTCCCATACTTCGTCTTCCCTTGCTTATTTCCGATGAAAGATTGTTTTTGTTGTGAGTTTATTTATACAATCTGACATGCAGTTTATGAAATTCCAAGTATTCTTCCCAAACTAGGAATGCCTAAAATATTAGCTTAATGTATGCTAATTTTTAGCTAAAAAATGATATACTCAACACCATTGGGGACTGCTAAACCCTTAATTACTTTTCCTTCAATATTTCCAAATAAAAAAACTCGCAAGAATTTCTACTTGACCCTCAAACCCACCAAAAGGTTGCAATTTAACAGCCGCCCACGTGTGTTTTTGCCGAAAGCCAGTTCAAATTCAGTGCCGTCAGTAAATTCTGGTGCCCAGGATGAAGATTTTGTGACTAGGGTTTTGAGGGAAAACCCTAGTCAAGTTGAACCCAGACGTTTGATTGGGAATAAACTGTACACATTGAAAGAGAAGGAGGAGTTCAGCAGAGGCGGTTTTTATGAGAAGGTTTCGGAGTTATTAAAGAGATTGAATTTGAAGGCATTGGGAAGAACTGATAAGGATATTGATAATGAGAGTGACTTTGTGAAGCCTGAGGGGGAGATTTATTTGAAGGATTTATTGAGGGAGCACAAAGGGAAGCTCTATGTTCCTGAGAAAGTTTTTATGCCTAAATTATCAGAAGAGGAGAAGTTTGATAAGGTTGTGAAGGAGTTGCCAATAATGAAGTATGAGGATTTCCAGGAGTACCTGAACTATGATAAGGTAAAGTTGGTGACTTTTAAGGAGGATAGCAGGCTTTCTTTGTACAGAGATTTTGTTGTTGATTTGAAGGAAATACCTGGGGAGAAGAGCCTTCACAGAACTAAATGGTGTGTGTTCTATTCAAATTATATGTTGTTGAGAACTTGATATTTTATGTTTGTTGTGTTTCCTAGATATTATTCTCCTTGATGTTTCACAAATTTTGGTGATAGGGCTATGAGGCTGAACAATGAACAAGCACAAGATCTTTTGGAGGCCTACAAGGGACCGCTGAATGAAATCGAGAATCAAATTGAATCTCAAATGATGGTAGTATCATTTTTATTCCATGAATTTCACCTGTTTATCTGATACATCCTGCAAATAAAAACTGATGAATGTTATGTGAGAAGAAAGAAAGAATGTGAAAATAAAATACAACTAAAAATTGCTTAACAATACTAAAGTATTGCTCAATGGGTTAATGTATACTTAGAGTGTGAAAACTGTTGCTACTCAGCTCAATTTTTTAATCTAATAAGTTTTAATTAAAGACTGCAGATTTTAATACTGTCTGTTGAACTAATTAAATTCTGCTTTCGTAAAGAGAGTTTTAACTATGAAGCTGATGTTAGTAACACATGCATGCAACAATCATTTCAATAGGATAATCAATTTCTTTTTTTCGTTATTTCTAAACTATGTAACTGGTTTGTGTTATTGATTGAGATATAATCAAGAAGCTGGATTTTCCATTTATTGGGATTCTGGTCTTTCAAATACTCAGCCAAGTGATAGAACGTATTTGAAATTTTACATGAAGTTATTAACAATCTTTGCGGAGTTCGATAAACTGGTAACAAAAATTTCATCTTTGTGGTGAAAAGTTTGTCTTCTTGTTTCTGGCTTTTATTTTCTGACAGCTTTATCATTTCTACAGTCCCGTGTAGGAAAAGTGCCAGAGTTTCCTCCTCCAGCAGCATCTAAACTATCAAGCAGAATGATAATTGAATTTGGAGTAGTAGCTGCTGCAATAGCTTCAACATCAATTATTACTCTAGCATCTTTGGCTTCAATACTTCTTTATGCCATGACCTATTCCTTTGAAGTGGTTGAAAAAGTGATATGGCCTTCGGCTATCGAGCCAGTTCTGAAACTATCTTGGGGTCTCATTGAAGGATTTTTTCAAAAAGTTGGGGAAAATCTTCTTGAATTTGCTTCCGCTTCTGCTGAAGGAGGAGGACCTTTGTCACAAGTGTCTGAATTTATTTACAGTTTAGGCGGGATTTTTTCGGGCATTGGGGTGCTAAAACCAGTAATGGTGATCACTCTGATGATGGTGTGTGCTATACGTTTTACAATTGCTAGGAAACCTAAGAATTTCAAGAAATGGGTGAGCACTGTAGTTTTCTGTATCTCCTTTTTGACTGTTTTAAAGTTTAAAGTTTAATTCTCATGAGTGGGACCCTTTATTGCTGTTGTGCAGGATATTTGGCAAGGGATTGAATTTTCTCAGTCAAAGGCACAAGCACGTGTTGATGTCAGTTCTACATCTTAAGTTAATAATATACCCATTTTCCAGTTTTTTCTATATTATATTTCCTGACGTATATGCAATAAGCGATCTTCAGGGCTCTACCGGAGTCAAGTTTAGTGATGTGGCAGGGATTGATGATGCAGTGGAAGAGCTCCAAGAGGTAGTTTGGCCCTTTGTTTTGTTTGTCTTAAATAAAACCTTTCTTCAAAAACACCTTAAAAATAAATGAACTTCGGTTGTTGTTTTAGAATCCGATCTGAGACTAGTTGAATTTTGATGAATAGTCATGTTTTGGATCACTTAATTAGTCTGCAGAACGAAATATTCTTAGGTCAAAAAAGTGATAGATATCTCTTATCTTATGTTATTATATTCGCAATCGTGACATTCTGGAGCGCTTATTTATACGACAAAACTTGAAAGCTTAATTTTTTATTCTTTTATTTTGTCCTCTGATTTAGCTGGTAAGATACCTGAAAAATCCAAAACTATTTGATCAATTGGGAATAAAGCCTCCTCATGGAGTTCTTCTTGAGGGCCCTCCTGGATGTGGCAAGGTTAGTTGTCTCTGTTTCTGACTCTTTAACATGAAATTTATGATTATTAATTTATTTATGTACGGTACACTTTCAGACCCTAGTAGCAAAAGCCATAGCCGGTGAAGCTGGTGTTCCATTTTATCAAATGGCGGGGTCGGAATTTGTTGAAATATTAGTTGGTGTTGGTTCTGCTCGAGTCAGGGATTTATTCAAGAGAGCAAAGGTAACCAAGATGTAAGCTAAAAGTCATTTAATCAAATGAACATGGTGGTGAAATGTAATGAATTTATGTCTTTTTTCAGATCAATAAACCATCAGTCATTTTTATTGATGAAATTGATGCACTGGGAACAAGGTATGGCACTAAGTTTGAGCTAACAACTTTACTGTGACAAAACTATCTCTGTTCTTACTAATTCAATGTTTATTATTTGCATTGTCTGTTTCTACTTCTGTTTGACAACTGATACTGTTTCATCAGTTCTGACCTCTTACATTTTAATCTTCTGATTTAATTAAAATTAGTGATACTGATTCAGTTACATTATAGTTGTATAGACGTGGATATGTGTGTGAGTTATTCATTGGACTATCTAAGTAATTTTAAAAAAAGTTGCTATTTTTTCTATTTTCTCTTGGAAAGATCTTCCACCAATTCGTTAAAAGGGCTTGCTTGCTTTCTCCACGTTAAATTGAATGCTCTCTTTATGAGCTGCACTTATCGCGTTTCCCCATTTTAAAGATTCATAAATTAACTTTTTTGGGTCAAATTCCATTGAAAAGTAACAGTACTAATTAATCTTATTGTTAATTGTGATTGTTGTTGATAATTAGGCGCCAAACAAAGTTCCCAGACAAAATGGATACGAAATACAATTCAGCAGTTCAAGAAAGGGAGACTACACTGAACCAGCTGTTGATAGAATTAGATGGTTTTGATACAGGCAAAGGTGTTATATTCTTGGGTGCTACTAATCGAAGGGATTTGTTAGATCCTGCTCTTCTTCGTCCTGGTCGCTTTGACCGTAAGGTGTAACTTCAGTTTTTATTTTTATTTTTTGATAATAGTGTAACTTTACTCTCTCAAACTTATTATACTATATATTTTTTTGAAAGGACATTGTAATTATGATCGCCTTTTGGTATGTTTAGATAAGAATCCGTCCTCCAAATGCCAAAGGGAGAGAGGATATTTTAAAAGTTCATGCACGTAAAGTGAAGTTGTCAGACTCCGTTGATTTGGCTACTTATGCAAACAACTTGCCAGGTGATTGCATTTGAATAGGGAAGTAATTTTTCTTCAAGACTTGATTACATCTACACCCCATCGGAGATTGCCATATTACAGTTGGTACCCCTAACTTCCCAAGAATGTTTAAAATTACTCGAACCACCCTATATTAGGGGTGTACAAGTGTAATTTTTCCAAACTCTTAGGGGTGGTTATGTAATTTTAAAAAGATTTAGGAAGTAGTTTTTAGTTTTTTTCAAACTTGCGGGTGAGAACCAACTGTAATATTCCAATTTCGAAAGGCCATGCAGATGTAATTGACCATTGTGAAGATGTTAAATGCTAAATCATGGTAATCAGGATGGACGGGTGCCAAGCTGGCACAGCTTCTCCAAGAAGCTGCTCTCATTGCAGTCAGGAAAGGTCATACTGCTATTCTTCCATCTGATATGGACAATGCAGTTGACCGTCTTACCGTGGGTCCCAGGCGCGTCGGGATGTACCTAAATCATTATGGACAATGCCGTAGAGCTACTGCAGAAATGGGGACCGCTTTTACTTCTCAACTCCTAAGGCGTTTCGAGAATGCAATTGTTGAGCCATGTGCTCGTGTCTCAATTCACCCTCATGGAGAGGTTCACTCTTTTACCCCTGCAGTTTGTTTTATTTCCAGGATAGATTTATAATTGATGGTTTAAGATGTCCCATGCAGACACTATCTCAACTGGTATTTAACCGTCTTAAAGATGAGTCTGCATACACGTACGAGCGCAAGCCTCAGTTACTGCACCGTCTTCAGGTCTGAAATATGAGTTTATAATTGAGATGTATGTTTCCCCTCATTTTGCAGTGTTGGCCTCAAACCCATAGTTTCTTTATGAAGGTATTTCTTGGAGCCAGAGCAGCTGAAGAGGTCATTTTCGGGCGGGATACTTCGAAAGCATCAGTCAGTTATCTTGCTAGTGCCTCCTGGCTTGCTCGTAAAATTATCACAATGTAGGCTTTCATATATTGCAACTTTGTTTTTCTTCAACCCCTTATTTTCCTCATCATTAATATTGTCTCTCAGATGGAATATGGAGAACCCAATGGTATTGCACGCCCAACCACCTCCTTGGAGAAAATGGATTAAAGCTATTGGCCCGAGGATCGATTTTGAGGGTTCTCTTTATAAAAGTAGTCGTATTGTTGAGCCCCCAATCAACATTTCAATGGGTGATGATATTGCAATCAGGACAGAAGCACTTATGCAGGACATGTATAAAAAGACTGTAGATCTGCTTAGGCATCATAACGCTGCTTTACTTAAGGCTGTTAAGGTATGCTTTTGTTTTTTCTTTGTCCCCAATCAAGTTTATTCCCTTATAAATTCTGTATTGGAAAGAATTAATTTCTTTTTCACTCATATTTTAGGTTCTTATTGATCAGAGAGAGATTAGTGGGGATGAAATTGATTTTATTATTGAAAATTATCCACCGCAAACTCCTGCAAGCATTGTTTTGGAGGAAAGAAATCCGGGTAGTCTTCCATTCTTTGAAGAGAAACAAGAACAGAGTAATGAAGTAGAGTACACATTGCTGAGTTCATGATCTCAGCCAATTTGAGTTGTGAAATGAGAGTAGATTTTGCAGGTTTTTTGTTGATAGGTTTCTATTCACATGATAGATCATACATTGAAATCATCTGTTTTGAGTGTTTCGATAGGTCCAAGATTGAAAACACGTCTTTAAAGAATATATTTTGGGGAAATTGGATTTGGGAAAAAGGTAAGGTGATCTAACAAACGTGTAATTAGTGAAAGGTTACAATGATGCAGCTATGAAATTTTGATGTGGGTTATTAGTATACTGTAGTGTCTCACATCGGTTGTGAAAGAGAACGAAACTTTCCTTATAAGGAGGTGAATACCGGACTCATAGATTTTTCGGTGACATCAAGATTTTATTTTATTATAATACTTCATCATTATCAATTTATCATCTATCTAACTATTTAAAATGCAAATGAGTGTAAACTCTTTTGGATAATACCATATTACTCAAATATTAAGATATTATTAATTTATTCTTTCAAAAAAAAAGATATTATTAATTTATTATATATTCATTATATGTACAATTCACATCATGTGATGACAAAGAGTATTTAATCTTCCAACACATGGGAATGTTTGCAAACTTTCCTATTTTTGGAAAAGTAAAAATAAAAGTTGAAAAATTATAATAGAAAAAGCAAGGAGTATTTGGAAAAAAAATTAAAAATAGTTGAATGTTTGGAAAAAAAATTAAAAATTACTTTTAATTTTAATAAAACTACTAATTAAAATTTTATTTTACTTATGAAAATATTTAAATTTTAAAATCAAAATTCAAAAATATATTTTTACGGGTTTTTAGATTTTGGTTTATTTCTGTTTAAATTTAACAAAAATTGTTAGTGAGATTAAAAAGAGAGAGCGTACCGCGATGCACGTGGGGCAAAATCCTCCATATTACAGTTTCCGCTACATGGGGAGTTCTCAGATTATTCGCCACCGATCCTACACAAATTCACAAACACGCACGAGAAAACAAATAAAACAGAAGAAAACTACAACAATAATAAAAGAAATCCCCCAAAGAGGGGAAGGGCATTTTTCTTCAAGTTAATTTTCAAAAGGAATTTCAATTCCAGGAGGCTTAAACAATATTTGCAGGCGGGGCGCAGGGAAAGATAATTTCCAAGGTGTTGTTAAACTCCGTTGATATAGAGAGAAAACAATGAGAGATGAAGAAACCTCGTGATGTTGAGCCGACGAAATTGAATCGGAAATTGTGCAGAAAAAGCGTCAAAAACGGACGTAATAATATCGACCAGAAAATCTCGAGGAGAAGCTTTTGCAGTCTGTCTGTTCCTCTCTTCTTCTCCTTTTGGTGTGCTCTTGTCTTGTTTCATGCTAAATTTGGCCTTACTCGTGGAAATGAAGGTGAACTATTTTTCTTTCTTCGCATTTTACCTTTAATTTTTCGTGTTATTTTTGTTCTTTTTCTAAGGCCCAGTTCCCTATTTTCGTTTCTTATTGTCCCTCCTTGCTCATTTCCCTTAGTTTTCTTTGCGTATTTCGGTTTTTGCATTCTGGGTTGTAAGGAATTTGGGATTGTGTGAGTAATAATACTTAATTATTGGTGAAGTGACTGAGTTTGTATAATTTTGGCAAGTTTTTTGTTTGGTGTTTGGGCAATTTCATCTTGAGGGTTTTAAGTGAGTATCAAAAGGGAAGAGGTGATCTAGTTGATAGGGGAAATTCAAAGAAAACAATAGGAGATTATAATTCTTAATCTGTAGGAACTCGTCTTGTTATTGATGGTTATTAACTTGAGACTTTAGTACTTTCATCTTGAACTGCAATTTAACTTGTTATCTTACAGTTTCAACTTTCAATATCATGTTTCTGACTAAAGAGATGGATAATTTTCAGGGGATTCACTTGCCTATAATGGGACTACACATAACTCCACATTTCATGATAACAACAAACCATACAATAATCCAATTCCTGTTGCAGAAAAGGTGAACAGCACAATTGTGATGGAGCTCAATGTATCTGTGATCATCAACGATTCCTCTCCACACGATACCAATCTCACTCTAGAAAATGCAATCTGGGGAACAAGTGGATTAGAAGACCTAGCAGCCATAATATTAGGCTACGATTCCTTCACATGTCAAATACAACCACAACAACATATTGTAAGAGAACCAAAACTCCAACAGAACGGGAGAATGCAATTAACTTACCCAAATCTTGATGAATTCAAGTATATTTCCAAGCAAGAAAGAAATGGTTCTCCCCCTCGCCAGCTCGTCAACATCACACATAGGCTCGAGCCAGATGGGACCCCCTACAATTACGCCTCAGCTTCAAAAGGTGCGAAAATAGTTGCTCATAATAAAGAAGCAAAAGGAGCAAACAATATATTGGGAAAAGACCACGATAAATATCTAAGAAACCCATGTTCTGCTATAGGAAAATATTTCATTATTGAACTTCCTGATGAAACTCTGGTTGATACTGTGAAAATTTCTAATTTTGAGCATTACTCCTCAAATTTCAAAGAGTTTGAGCTATATGGTAGCTTGATTTACCCAACAGAGACGTGGAACAATTTGGGTTCCTTTGTTGCTGCAAATTCCAAGCATGCACAATGCTTTAAACTGCCAGAACCGAAATGGGTTCGTTACTTGAAAGTGAATTTGCTGAGCCATTATGGTTCTGAATTCTACTGTACATTAAGTAATATAGAAGTTTATGGAGTTGATGCTATTGAACAGATGCTTGAGGATCTTATTGTTACTTCTAATCCTAATTCAACTGCAATGCCCGTTATATTACCTGAAACCGGCTCCAACAGCTCTGAAGTAAATGATTTTGATCATAATTTGGTTGTCAATGTGAGTAAGGGGGCTGGAAATGTTGATGAGGGGCAAAAGTTGAAGGTTGCTTCAGATATATTAAAGAAACCGGGGCCCGTTAGTGGTAATTCCGATCCTGCCCCTAAGGCTAAGCCTAATAATAGAATGCATGCTGATGCTGCTCTAAAGGTGGTGTTGCAGAAGGTGAGATCACTTGAGTCGAATTTGTCTTTATTGGAGGAGTATATTAAGGAACTTAATAAAAGGAGGGGAGAATTTTTGCCTGAACTTGATAAGGAGCTGTCTAAGTTTTCTGCTTTCTTGGAGAAAAGTCAAGTGGAGATGAAGAATTTGTTGGAATGGAAGGAAATAACGGTAGTTTTTTGCAACGTCTTAATTTTTGTGGAAGCAATAGGGAGTTTTGTATTTTCTGGTTATTTGATTATTAATTTGTTTTGTTTCAGGAAAAAGGATTGTTTGAGCTTGAAGCGTGGAGAGCTGTCGTCTCGACACAAATGGATCTCATGGTCACACAAAACAGCATGTTGAGGTTTGTAGTTGTTGACGGTTTAATTTATCTATGAAACTCATATGGCGGATTGTTGAAATTTGAGTTCCAAAACATGCAAAAAACTTCTGTAAATGTTAAAATTAAGAATTTCCTTTATAAAACCCTAAAAACCCAACTCCCTGTGTAATGGCAATGAACATCAAAAATCCTTTGATAAAAAATCTCGTAGAACCCTATGAAATTTAAAATTTGCTCACTGCCGTCATTTCTGACTTGTACCAAAAAACACTATAAACCTACCATTTTACCCTTGATCGAAGAAGAAAGAAGAAAGGAACAATAAATTTTGTGAGCAAACAAGTAACTTTACGGTAAAAAATGCATGTAATTCTGCAGTTAACATGCGTGAGATAAACAGTGGTTTTCTCTGCAAAATTTTATGAGATTTTTCCTATCACAGGTTCCTTACATTAGCCGTAACACAAGGTGTTGGGTGCAATTAACTTCTTTATTTGGTATAGCTTGCTGAAAATCTGGTTTCCAGCTTTGTTTCTAAATAAATTGACCTTCTTTGCATGTTTTTCAGATCAGAGATCGAAAAAGTTGTACAAGATCAAGCAAATATGGAAAAGAAAGAGGTTGCCATTCTAACGGTCAGCTTGAGCTTTGCCTGCATTGCCCTTCTCAAGATAATCCCACAAAGGGTAGTTAAGTACTTCCGCGCCCCTACGCCTGATGCAGCTTTCCCATCAGGTAGAGGATGGGGTTTAATTCTCATCTTCTGTAGCGTCACAATGCTCATTCCTGTGCTTTACGGATAGTTTTCTAACTCACTGTGTAAGTCCAGAAATTTTGATCATTTTAGAAAAATCAATTCTTTGGACGGAAATAGCTATTTCCAGATATCTAACCTTAGTACATGTTTTGGGGCTGTGTATTGAGTTTCTTGCTGTAATTTCTGGATATAATTAACAGGGTTGGAAGATGATTACATATTTTGACTGATTCTAAGTATTTCTTCGTCTGATATGTTAATTTTTTTTAGCTTTTGAATGATGTATTTTGACATGCTTGATTGACGAAATAACTTACAAGTGCAACGGGTAAAGTTGCGAGGTTTGAGGGATCGAACTAAATTAGACCTAGCCGTTTGGGGATCGAACTAAATTAGACCTAGCCTAGGTCGGAGAGTCGACCCGGACTTGGACCTCTAAAGTTCAACGGTTCACTAAAGCACAAGACACAGTAGTTATTTGAATATTCTTTCTATTGATAAGTTAAATCCATATTCTTTCTATTGATAAGTTAAATCCAAGTACAAGGTACAAGTTAGTCTTTCTCAAAATGGAAAGTCGGCTATTTATAGTGGTTTTATCTATGCTAAGGTGACACTTGGCGAGATCTGTGCCTTCCGTGTATCCTCTGATGTGTGGCTTGGATGAGTGCTGACGTCACTGGGCTTTTAGCCCATTTGTCTGGCCCATAAGGCTTTAGAGGCTTGGGCCAATAGTGAGTGTTGGGCTAAGGCCCAAACCAATTCCTATATCACAAGGATATGATGGTTAAAACGAGAGACTATCTAGTTTCAATAATCTATTTCTCTATTATCTAAAATTGAATTTAAGTTGTGATTTTTCATTGTTTTTGTGTATCATTTCCACCTTGAAGGGACATTTACAAGGACAATGCCATAACTGGGAACAACCTTTTTCGTCTCCTTGTATGGTCATTATTAAACATCGACTTTATGAATTTGAATTATTATTTTTTTTGTGTGGGGATTAATAAAAGGTACTGTCTTCTAAATCTTGTCCGGCTTTTGACGATTGATACTCAATAATTGATACCTTATTAACTGTCATAAAAGTGAGAGATGTTGGGAGTTTATACGATGTATAGGAATTTTTTGTAATATATAAGTTTTCAATTTATTTTTTAAAATCTTGATAATTTAAATAACAAAATTGATTACACATATACCTTTTTTTTAATAAAGACACATTAAATAATTTATTTTTAAATAAAAATCTACGTTTTATAAGTCTCTCATTAGGTATAACGTCTCCTGTTAAACACTGTCTGGTTATTGTTTTAGGAAAATTGCAAAATCGGGATACTTGTTACCATTGAGTTGACTTTTTGGGACACAAAAATTGAAATTCGAGTAAATGTCCTGCAACTTTATTTTTTGTAGCAATTTTGGGACTTGGCGGATTTAATTTCAATTTCAAAGTTTTTTGTAGCAATTTTGGGATTTAATTTCAATTTCAAAGTTTTTTGTAGCAATTTTGGGACTCTGCCGGGTTCAATTTCAATTTCACATGCGGTATTCAGGACAAAAATTGAAATTGAATTTACCAAAGTCCCGAAATTGCTACAAAAAATAAAATTACGAAACATTTAGACGAATTTTAAATTTTGTATCCCAAAAAATCAACTCAATAGTAACAAGTGTCCAATTTTGCAATTTTTCGTTATTGTTTTCCATTAAAGAGGTTCATTGACTCTTAATTCAAAGTCAAGCAGGGGCGACGGAAATAATCTATGGCAACTGACGAAATTACCCTTTGTGAGGAATCGTATTTGCATTTGACCCGATCGCTTCTTTCCAGTTACCACTTCTTCTCCCCTCTCTCGCCTGTAATGAAATCAGTTGCAAAAACAACAATGTTCTTTCTCTCTCTACCCTGCAAATTATTCATCCTCCCTCTGTTTCTCTGTCTAAAACACAATACGCAAACCACTTTGATTAGGGTTTCAAAGTAAATATACGGAAAAGGAAGAAGAAATAGAGAAGGAACAGGCAAAAAAAGCGCTTAAAACTGTGCCCCCTCAGAAAATTACATGCAAAACAACAATTTTCCCCGCTTCAATACGAGGTAACCTAGGGTTCTGCGGTCGCCTTTTACCGAGAATTCAGCTTTTTCCTTTTGTTCCTTTCATGAATCGCAAGAATTTTTGCAATCGATATCAGTACTGTAATTTCATGTCTTATGAATGGATATTACGATTTCTAGCGTTTTCTTTGCGGCCGATTATTCGTCGTTTTTGGTAGCCCTAGCAGCAACTGTTTTCTGTTTCCTTTTGGCGAGTGCTGTTATTTTCCGGAAATTGAAATTAGAAGAACCAAGCCCTTCTGAATTGAAAAAATTAGATTCCCGTGGTGGTGCGTGCCTGGGTCAGGACAGTGGAATTGGTAGTGGTGAGGAAATGAATGCGCGTGTAAATGGTGGAAGTGGTGGTGTTAGGGAGAATGGTGGGGAGATGGCAGTTGAGAAGACAGGGGCATCGATGATGGAACAATTGGTGCCGGAGATCACAACACATGCCCTCAGTTACTTGGATTATCCGAGCCTCTGTCGCCTCTCCATGACAAATTCACATATGCGAAAAGCAGCCAATGATGACAATGCGTGGAAGGCGCTCTACCATAAGGTTTGTTTTCCCTTTGGGACGAAACTTTGGGCTGTGATTTGTCTTTCTGAAACTTTGTATTAGGTTTGTTGTTTAGTTTGTTGAATTTGACACTTCTGTGGGAAAGCAGTTGTTTGCCATTTCTTTAAAATTCATTAGTTTGTTCTAAACGTTTAATACATAATAAACTATTCCTTATTGTTTTTAGTAGTGTATGAATAAGATCATAAAATGCTGAGTTCATGTGGTATAGAATTTAGAGTTTCTGCCCCCTATCTCTCTAACCAAAAAAGAGAGAACTTCTTGTTTAGTTGTTTCACTGGAATAACTGGCATTCTGTGCTTATAATTGTCTATTGTTTGCCAATTAACGAGGTCTAAATTTATGCAACCGATATCAAACTCATACTTTGTGTAGGACTTTCTTTTTCAACTTTTGAATTATTACTTTATTCAGCCAATATCAGATTCAGATTTTCCATGTGATAAATGTTGTTGAAGATTTCTTATTGACTTTAGCAAGGTCCCTGGTAAATTAAACCTAACGAGATGCTAATCTTTTCATATCAAGCCGAAAGAATGCAACTGGTTAGAAACTGCTGGAGACTTGGAGTTTAAAGTTTATCGTGACAACTTGCTACAACCCTCGCTCTCCACCACTTATATGCATCCTTTCTCCCTTTTCACTCTGTAGTCTGTACAGAATGAGAGAAGAAGATCCTGTGTTATAGCTTAGTCTGACATAATAAAGCCTAACATAAGAGCCAAAATAATAGCTCTTACTGGTATTGGTGACTTCAACATCTGATCATCATTGATGTGGACAAATGATTTTTAATGTTCAAATTATGTTCTATTTGTGGTTTCTCTGCTTTGATTGTTTATTTGTATGTCATATATCACTGTTAGATTCTCTTTTCTGCCAACTTCACCCTTAATATATGTTGACCATTCATATCATAGATATCTTGGAAGTTTATATTTCATAAGCTCGTTTATCTTATCCAATAGTACATTTTTAGTAATTAGTTGTTACGTATGTTTAAGCTTTGATAGATAAACTGTGCTATAAATTCTTGAATATTTGTAACCACCACCAGTTGCCAAACTTTTCCTTGATAAAAGCTTTTTCTTTCTCATACATACTATTCAGAGTCAAATTACGTCTCACTCCTTGAATCATTCAGATCGCTTTTGATAGTTAAGTGTCTAATTATGTTTCTTTGGCTTAATCTACTAGGATTTTACTTTGGAGCAAGATAGCGTGACCCCACCAAATGGATGGAAAGCTTATTATGCAACTACAAGGGCTATCGTATCTGTAAATGCTGAGTTTTTCAGGATTATCAGAGAAAGGTTGCTTCCAGCCATGGGTCAGCTTTGGCTTAATGCAGATTATGTAAAGTGTTTTCATGCAACTGGCGACTCATTTAGCGGGTATGCCATTTTAGTGATTTATATTAGTTTTCTGTTGGCTTTTGAGTAACTTTTTCATTAAAAAAACTTTGAAAATCTCTTTGTTGAATTATAAGCTTCTCATCATTTTTAATCCCATGTACGAATGGAGGAGCTTAATACGTTCCTCAACTCTTTTTCTAGTTACAATGCAGTTATGGAGAGCTGGCAGCTAGCATTTAGCTGGGAAAATGCAGCAGATTTCCAGATTCGAGATGTAAGAAGTCGTGTTTTGTCAGATATGGCTTGGGTTACCATGAAGGCTTATATCGACATTGCGGCGGGCCCATTTAATGTAACTAATATTTATGAGTTCCATAATGAGAGATGGTACATGGTGCACCATCACAGCTCAGCATTGCTTATTCATGGAGGAGGCGGGCAACAAATTCTGCACAGATAAGAATTTATTTATGTTGATGATGAAACTGAGAAGTGGTACAGTTTCTCATTAGTTAGAAATGATTGTGAAAAATTATCATGAAAGATCTGTTTTGGGGGGAGGGGGGGGGGGGGGGGGTGTGGAATTTATGTACTCTCTTTTCTCCCTGTCTTGTAAGGAATCTCAGTTTTTTTCCCTTCTGATGTGAAGGAAATTGTCTATTCTTGATGCATTTGTTTCCTTCACAAGTTTTATGGTGAAGTACATGCACATAGTTGAAGGCTTTTGTTTGTTTGTTTGGTTGGTTGGTTGGTTGGTCGGTCAAATGAATGGCATTTTATGTCCTAAGTAAGATGGTTTACTACAGGGCGTGATGCACATACTACTTTTGAGACCTGCATGGTGTACGGTGAGTGTGTCGTGTTGTACCAAGATTCGTATTTTCAACTTAAGGATTACACTTTATCAGCTCATGGTGTGGTGAGCTGTGAATTAAAAAATAATAATTACAGTGATATACCCGAAGTTTGGTTTAATTATTGAAACATATCTTGATGTTTGAAAAATTACATAAAAAGTCCTGACATCAAGTAGTCCATTAGAAAAAAACTTACCAGAAAGAGTGATGACATTATCCATTTCCGTTCAACAACTGAACGAATATAATAAATTTGGTAGTGCTGCATGACAATATGACATACAAAGTAAGCAAAGATCGAAGGATGTAAATAATGTTGTGACTACTGTTTTTGGTACAAAATTGATAAGAAAATATGTTCTTTAGATTACTTTTGGGTTCAAAAACTTTGAACCATCTAATATACTATCATCACGAAAACTGGTGTATTTATAATCTAAAAGACTAACACAAAATTTATACAATAGATAATATATTTATATAGGCAGGAGATTGATTCCGCAAAAAATTATATTAGATACTAATTTATAAAAAAAAAATTAGGAACCAATTGCTCAAAATTTAAAATTGGGGCACCAAAATATAGAAGTGCCCAAAATTTAGGTTACAAAAATGTTTAACCCTAAAAATAAAGTTTACTTTCTTTTATTCACCATATTGTAATTTCTATTGAGGGTAACACATATGTTACAGGTGTTCGCGAGCGCATAATATAATAGCTCCCCACAATCTCTCTCACTGCCGAAATTTCTCGTTTAAGCTAAAAGCAATCATTTTCAAGAAGTTTTTCTGAACCCAGTTTCTATAAACCCCCAACCCACAAATTCCCTTGCAGAGCAAGTGAAAGTACTCCCCAAAATACTCTAAAACCAGAAAAATCCTTCAAAAAAGAGGGGAAATGGACACAGAGACCCGTAATAAAATCGAGGAGACAGTTTTGGAAATTCTGAAGAATTCGAACATGGACGAAACGACGGAGTACAAGATCCGTAAGGCCGCATCGGAGAAGTTGGAAATGGACCTTTCTGAACCGACACGGAAGAAGTTTGTTAGGCAAGTTGTCGAGTCGTACCTTAAGGAACAACAGGATAAAGCGGAGGAGGAACAGCAGAAACAAGAACAGGAGGACGAAGAGGAAGAGGAAGAGGAGGAAGATAACAAAAGAATTAGAGGTGGCAAGGAGTATGATGATGAGGGCGGCCTCATTATTTGTCGCGTGAGTTTTTTTTTTTTTTTTTGTCGTTGCTTATTTACATTTTGATACTTGATTCTCTGTTTTCTTAAATTTTGTTTGCTCTGAAATAATACATAATGTGCTTGTTTAATTTTGTGCTTAAACTGTTTGATTTTTGTTCTATCACCTCTGTAGTATTTTTGTTAGTCACTATTTTGTCTTTTGTGAATTTCATACACTAGTGTCTGTTTTTGTTTGTTTTTTATATGACTGATGTGTGGATGCTAGTTACTTATTGAGTCGCTTTGTGCTTAGTTTCAGTTGTGGCCTCTGTTTCTCCATCAATTTTAAATTAGAGGGCTTTGGCTTGTATAAATTAGGTTACAACTAAATAGTTTGAAGTCAGAAATTGAATATGAAGAATAATATAGCTTCATTGCAGCTGTTTTTTTGATGAACCCTTTCAAGTGCGGGTGTAAGTTTACAACAATGGTGGATATTGATGTCCACAAACTTTGGATTTAACCTGAGTCATGTGGTGCTTTGCAATTATTTTACCCGTTTCGTGGTTCTTTCTCGATCTAGATTCTTCTTAATAGTTTTATTATTTTGAATTATGTGCAGTTATCAAATAAGAGAAGGGTGACATTATCTGAATTTAGAGGGAAGACTTTGGTATCGATTAGGGAGTACTACGAGAAAGATGGCAAAGAGCGTCCTACAGCTAAAGGTAATTTTCTTTTTCTATGTTATCGTAGTGCCAATTTACTTGTCTTCTGTCAATAGCTCAAGCAATGGTACATTGTTCTTAATTGTACTTTCTAACATTTTGTCACAATATTCACATTTATGGACATCAACTAACTTGATAAGGTTTTGACGGGAAGGAAGTTGCTTAAGAAAGCTTGAAGTTGATAATAAGCCCGTATAATGTTCTCATGTGAAATAGGGAATTGAATTTTGGAAGATGAATGCATCTCTACCTTGCTGCAAATACATCCACAGCCTAACAGCAGCATTAAACTCTAAATCACCCGACATATATTTTTATGGAAAATTTTATAGACTTTAATACATTTGTTGGATTCAACTTACTTTCCCTATATACTTTATGGGTCAATTACAAATAACCTCCCGAGGTTTGCATCGTTTACGTAGAACACCCCGAGGTTTGGCCGACTAAATATTGTCAATTACAAATAATCCCCTAACTAATGGAGGTTAACAAACTTAGGGCCCTTTTTGTAATTTTCAAGGTTTCAATGTGTTTTTCAAAGAAAGACCTAACCTCAGGGTTTTTTTTTGTAATTATGGTGATGTGTAAATTGCAGTTTTCTTTAAGTAACTTTGGATGAAGAAAAATGTTTCGTCTCTCTTGACATATGTAGGAATAAGCCTGTCGACAGAGCAGTGGGCGTCGTTTAGTAAGAGCGTTCCTGCAATTGAGAAGGCCATCAAGAAAATGGAATCTAGATGAACCCGAATGTGCCTTTTTGCTAACTTTAGACTCTTTTTGTTATCAATCCTGCAAATGGAACCCTGTTTTTCATGTTGCTTTGATGGGGCTGTGATTACTGCTTTCAGGAACTGGTAGTTTTTATGTGAACAGGGATATGATATGGTATATATTGTATGTCATGTTGTTTTAGTGGGATTGTGCTATAAAAGATTTTTCATTGGAGGAGTGATTGCTATCAGAAATCAGCTATTGATATTTAATATATTGATAAAGCCATTAAGTGTATGGAATATGATAACAGTAGCAAAAATAATCAATGGAAATTTCATTTTATCCTCGAGTTACTAGTTATCAAAAATAATTTTGACTCTATGTAACGACAGGGATATTTTAATATAAGAATTTGTGGCTCTCTACTTTTTTTATGTCACAATTTTTTTTCTTTCTAGATTCCATTTATATGGATCGAGCCGGATTGGACCATTAAGGTTTTGACAATGATATATGCATTTGCAGAGTTCAAACTCAAGATCTTTGATTAATCTAGCATATCCACAAACTTCTAAGTTTCGTCAATTGGTTTAGGCTTTTTATGTAAACTTAACACTTACTTATCCTTTGGCTCCATTTCTATATTTCATATTATGAATTTATCTTCAAAAAAATATTATGAATTTATTAATTTGAAAAAATGGCTGGGAGAGCAATAAAAGTAAAGCAATAGGACAAATCAGATCACACCACAAAAAATTGTTCAAAATGCTCAGAATAAAAACCAAACCATAACCAAAACGTAGCATTAACCTAACAAAACTAAATAGAGTCTCAGACCAAACTTAAGCAAAAACATATCCTACTTCGAACTCAAACATCTCAAATATTCTAAGAAAACTCAAAATTAAACCATGTTTCATAATAATAAGCTCTTCAGAGCTTATCCTCGAATTCAGAGAGAGGTGTCATCTGCTCCTTCAAACCTTTCCTCTTCCTAATATCAGCCACAAGTTGAGCAGCCTGTGATCCCGACTCCAACGGATCAGACGACATCATATCCCAATGATCAAACACGCACTGAGGGAAAGCCTGGCCCGAAGTCGCAGCTCTCAAAGTACTCGAGAACCCAAACGACTCGATAACGGGCAAATAAGCCTTAATATTGTAGAGAGGTGTACCAGGCCTCTGATATTCCTCGAAAACATGTCCACGTTTCTGATTCAACACACTGTAAATCCCACCAAGAGCTTGCTCGGGAGCTTGGATCTCAACAAGGTAGACGGGCTCTAAAAGACGAGGCTTAGCAGTGAGCATGGAAGCATAAATAACCCTTCTAGCTGCCGGAATAACCTGACCACCACCTCTGTGAATAGCATCAGTATGGAGAACAACATCACATACCTCGAAGCCGATGCCTCTCATGTTTTCCTCAGCTAACGGACCTTCCTTGGAAGCCCATTGGAAACCAGCAACAACGGAATCCTTGATTTCATTCAGGTACTGAACTCCCTTACACATGTCGACCACCATGTTCGGTCCAATTGTTTCGGGTCCGAAAGCCCAAATCTTTTTCGCCTGCTCCTTGTCCCAGTTGAACTCCTCTGCCAAGATCTTTGACCGAACTTTTGGGTCGTCTCGGGGATCGATTCGCCCCTCGTCGATGGCCTCAGGAAGACCCTCTTCCAACGGCCTGGCTTCCATGTAGAGACGGTTGTGCTTATTTGGTGATTTGCTCATAACGATACGGGAAGACCTCTCGAGAACAGTCTCACGGAAGGACACCACGGGATCAGATTTGATAATTTCAGCTCCACCCATGAAATCGTCCTGCAAGTCTTTCAAGCAGATTTCTAGGTGGAGTTCTCCAGCACCAGCAACGATGTGTTCACCGGATTCCTCCATGGAACAGACAACCATAGGGTCGGACTTGGCCAAACGTTTCAGCCCTTCAACGAGTTTTGGGAGATCGGATGCGACCTTGCATTGTACAGCAACACGAACGACAGGGGAGACGGAGAATTTCATGGCACGAATTGGATGTGCGTCGACTTCTTTCTCGTTTGTGAGTGTAGCATTTTTGGTGATGAATTGATCAAGGCCAACCATGGCGACGGTGTTACCACAGGGTACGTCTTCAACAGTTTCTTGCTTCTTTCCCATCCAAATGACAGTTCTCTGGACACTCTTGACATACAAGTCTTTTTTCTCTCCAGGGACATAGTTAGGACCCATAATTCTGACTTTCATGCCTGTAGAGACCTTGCCAGCAAATACACGACCAAAAGCAAAGAAACGACCCTTGTCAGAGGCGGGAATCATCTTGGAGACATAAAGCATGAGGGGTCCCTCGGGAGTCGGGATCGCAGTTTCTGATAGCATTAGCATAGCCATCATCGAGAGGACCCTCATACAAGTTCTCCACACGGTATTTCTGGGCTGTGGAAGGTGATGGAAGATGGAAAACCATCATTTCCAAGAGGGCGCTGCTAGCAGGAAGCCAGTTCTGCATCACACGTTTCATCAGTGCCTTACCCATTAGATCCTTTTCATCGGATTTCATCGCAACACCGAGCTTCTCCAACATTGGCCATAACTTATCCTTCTGATCGGTCATGCAAGTGTTGATGATCTGCTTGATGGGCTCATAACAGAACTGAACAAAACCACGCTTGCATGTAGCAGTGCCAGTGTTTTTGCTGGTCCATTTCTTAGTGGCTGGATCGAAGTAATTCTCTCCCCATAGCCTTTCCATCATCTTGGACTCATCAACACCAAACTTGGAAGCATACATCTTGGCGAAGTTCGTTAGAGTAAATGCCCAGCCATGCAAACCAGCAGAGAAAGCAACTGTACCTTTCTCAGGGTAAACCTGGACATCACCAAGGAGGGGATCTTCATAGGTGGCCATAATAACATTAGCATTCTCAATAACCCTCTGGAATGCCTGGTAAGCCTCCTCTCCGTCAACCTGGAGCTCAAGGTGTTAAATATTTGAGAGTTTTTGATACTACTGAACCGATGCTTTTTTATTATGTCTACAAAAAATACAAGAGGATGGAATATATAGAATATACAATATCCCATAATTAGGGAAAGTCAACTATTGTAATCTCAATCCCTAATTTTCTTTTCTTTCCTTACTAACACTCCCCCTCAAGTTGATTATCGGGTCTCTGATATTCAACTTGTTTAATATTTCCTTGAATATCCTCCCATTCACCGCTTTCGTGAGAATATCTGCCAATTGGTCCTCGGATCTCACGAATGGCATATTGATGATTTTTTCTTCCAATTTTTCCTTAATGAAATGTCTATCTACCTCCACGTGTTTCGTACGATCATGTTGTACTGGATTTTCTGAAATCCTGATGGCAGCCTGATTATCACACCTTAGCTCACAGGCTCCACCCGCAGGAAATCCAATTTCTGCCAGTAGCTTTCTCAACCACAAGACTTCTGTAACTCCTCGTGCTATACCTCGAAACTCTGCTTCTGCACTCGAGAGTGCCACCACTTTCTGCTTTTTACTTCTCCAAGTGACCAGATTGCCTCCGACTAATGTAAAGTATCCGGAGGTTGATCGTCGATCCACCGGATTCCCAGCCCAATCTGCATCGGTATAAGCTTCGACGTCGAGATGTCCATGCTTTTGGAACAGTACTCCTCTTCCCGGAGATCCCTTCAGATACCGACAAACTCTGATCGCTGCATCCATATGATCTTTCTGAGGTCGGTGCATAAATTGGCTTAGAACCCCTACAGCATAGGCCACATCTGGTCGAGTGTGAGAGAGATAGATTAATTTCCCAATCAGTCGTTGATACTGCCCCTTATCAACTTCTTCTGCTCCGCCAACTATCTGTAATCCATGATTCGGAACCATTGGAGTATCAACTGGTTTACACTCGAGTAGTCCGATTTCAGTCAGAAGATCCAAAACGAACTTTCGCTGACAGATGAAGAACCCTTGTTTGGACCGTAATACCTCTATTCCCAGAAAGTACTTTAGCTCTCCCAAATCTTTCATCTCAAATTCACGAAACAGATTTTCTCTTAACTCAGTAATCTCATCTGTGTCGTCACCAGTAATGATCATGTCATCTACATATATGATAAGACATGTCACCAGTCCCTCTCTCCTCTTCAAAAACAGTGTATGGTCGGAGTTACTCTGACAGTAACCGTGTTTCTTCATGGTGGTGGTGAATCGTCCGAACCACGCCCTGGGTGACTGTTTCAACCCATACAGTGCTTTTTGCAGCCTGCACACTTCTCCGTTTCCAAAATCCCTAGTAAACCCTGGTGGAGGTTCCATATACACTTCTTCTTTGAGATCTCCGTGTAGGAAAGCATTCTTGACATCAAACTGGTGTAATCTCCAGTCTCGGTTGGCTGCTATTGAAAACAATACCCTGATCGTGTCGATCTTGGCTACCGGTGAGAAGGTCTCTGAGTAATCTACACCATACGTTTGTGTATATCCCTTTGCCACTAGTCTAGCCTTGTATCTTTCAATGCTTCCATCCGCTCTATGTTTTACAGTGAACACCCATCGACATCCGACCATCCTCTTTCCGTTCGGAAGCGCACATTTCTCCCAAGTGTTGTTTTTTTCAAGTGCTTCCATTTCTGTTTCCATTGCCTGGACCCACTTCTCATCTGTTTGAGCTTCTTCCACCCTGGTTGGAATTTTAGTGGAGTATACAGAAGTAGCATATGCTCGAGCCTGTTGCGACAAATTCCCGTCTGCCAAGGTAGCTACCGGATATTTGGGAGTTCTTCCCACATGTTCTGGTTCATATTTCTTTGGTGGTATTCCTCGAGTTGCCCTTGGGGGCAAGACATATCGGTGTTCCTGTATTGTTTCATTTTGTTCCTCCCCCTGTGTTTGTTCTGCCTCGGGTGCGGGTTCTCCATTATTATGCCCTGCATGGGTAGGTTCAATTTGATTTATATTAACAGAATCATACTGATGTACCTGTGCCTCTGGATCCTCAGTCTGAACGGTTTGAGTGAGTGGCGTTGGTGGAGGATGTGTGGATGCTGGATCTGTGGAACGTGTCGGCTCGGTGGTTCCGCCTACTTGCTCTGTTAGGACTATGTCCGGCCAACAAGAGTCTGACAGGTGGGATACCCAACCAAGTGGATCTTGTCTAGTCTCCCCCTGACCACTTGATTGGGTGAAGAAGTATTCAGTTTCGAGGAAATCACAATCCATGGAAGTATAAATACGCCGAGACCCCGGGTGATAACACCTATAACCCTTCTGATTAACCCCATAGCCCACGAATACACATTTAAGAGAGCAAGGGTCAAGTTTGGTACGGGTAGATTTCGGAATATGAACGAACACGGAGCACCCGAACACTTTAGGAGGGAGTACTAAAGAGGAAGGTATGCGAACACTATTACTCAAAAACTGCAAAGGTGTAACAAAGTTCAATGCTTTGGTTGGAAGACGATTCACAAGATAGACTGATGTGGCAACACCTTCAGGCCACAAGAATTTAGGACAATGGGATTCGATCAGGAGGGCCCTAGACATCTCTAGAAGCTGGCGGTTTTTTCTTTCAGCTACCCCATTTTGCTGAGGGGTGTGGGGACACGAAGTTTGGTGAATGATCCCATTTTCCTGACAGAAGGTGCGTAAGGTAGTATTAACAAATTCCCCCCCGTTATCTGACCTCAGAACCTGAATATGAGATTTGTATTGGGTGTGGATGAACTTGAAAAATTCCACAAATTTTAAGGATACTTCAGACTTATGTTTCAGAAAATACACCCACATCATACGAGAGCAATCATCCACAAATAAAAGAAAATATTTAAAACCATGACTACCAGAATCCGGGGCTGGACCCCATACATCAGAATGAATAAGAGAAAACACATCCTTTGCTCTAGAGTCTGACGAGGGAAAATGTTGTCTATGACTTTTAGAAAGAACACAAGTCTCACACATCAATTGACTAGTCTTAGGAAAAATACTGGGAAATAAATGTTGTAAATACCCTATAGACGGGTGACCTAACCTACGATGCCACAACCATTGTTGGCGATCCAAGGTCCCGTGAGCAAGCGCTGCAGTTCCGTGTTGAGCAACCTCGTCCACAAAATACAGCCCACGCCGTTCAGTACCACGCCCAATCACTCTCCCCGACTGAAGATCCTGCAAGAGACAGAAGTTAGGAAACATCAGTACCACACAATTTAATTCTTTAGTGACATGACTGATAGAAAGTAATTTGCAGGACAAATTTGGAACATAGAGGCAATTTTTCAACTGTAAGGAAGGAGATAAATTAATTTGTCCTGCTCCTATAACAGGTGAAAAACCACCATTAGCATCCTGAATAGAGTGTTTCTGAGGGACAGTATGTCCGGTAAAATCTGACGGATCATACGTCATTGTGTCCGTTGCACCACAATCAAAGATCCACTGACTATTTTTAATATTAGTTCGAGATGCTGTGTGGAAGGCCGCGCCTGAAATAGTTGAGTAACTAGATAAAAGGGATTTATTATTCTTGGTACTTGAGGAGGGGCAAAAACGTAATTCTTCCCTTTTAATACCTAAAAAGGCTCCCCCACTTTCACCCCTCATTTCGTCGCCGCCCCTTTCTCCTCTTTCTCCTCTTTCTGTTCCCTCATCCAGGCGAGGGTTTTCGTGTCTTTGGGCCGTGTGGGCCGCCGCCGCCGCTGGTCTTCCTCCTTCATGGATAGATCGGCGAGCGCTCCGCCACCCTTCCGGCCACCCAATGAGTTCGTAGCACTGTTTCTTGGTGTGTCCAGTGCGCTTGCACTGCTCGCATTTTACTGGTCCATCGCCGCCGTTGTTCAGGCCGCCGCCGTTCCGTCGCGGAGCCACCGAGTTCCGCTTGGGTGGTCCCGATTGGGGTCTGGTGGCGCCCCACTGTCCAGCGGCTGCCGTATTCCGCCCATTCGAAGTTCCGACGAGAAACCCAGATCCGACGCCACCGTCCGCCGATGATGATGTCCGCCCGACGAAAAACTCTCGTCTTGCTCCTTCTCGTCTGATGGTGGCATAGGCCCGTTCAACGGTCGGAAGAGGGGTTTCTTTTAACAAATCTCTCCGATCGGCGTCGTACCTATCGTCAATCCCGGCGAGAAATTGGAAGAGCTGGGTTTCGGATCTGAGGCGGTTAAATATTTTCACATCCTCTTCGTGAATCATGGGATTGGGCTGCCTAATTTCGATTTCTCGCCAGATCTTCTGTAACTCACTGTAGTATGCTTCGATGCTATTGTCTCCTTGTTTGAGTCGGTTAGCTTGAACGGTGAGGTCAAAAATTTGGAGTCCGTCTCCGCCTTGACTGTAGGTGGACTCCAGGGCATTCCATAGGGCCTTTGCCGATGGGTACTCGGCATATGCCGGAACTAATTCCGGTTCCATATTGTCTAGGAGCCATGAACAGACAATTAAGTCTATTTGCTCCCACTTATGATATGTTGGGTTTTCTGGTGTTGGTGGAGGGGGGATTCCGGTGAGATGATTGAGCTTGCCCCTCCCTCCGATTGCTATTTTCACTAAACGAGCCCATAAAGAGTAGTTTGATTGGTTTAACTTAATACTGATGGAAATGTTTTGAGGTATATGCTGGATTTGATTGGTTTCTGTTTGTGGCTGCAGATTCTGGAGGATACTTGCAAGCTGAGTGGCTAGGGAGTCGACCGGCTGTTGCGGCTCCTTGCCTGTGCTGCTACTGCTGTCGTCGGCCATGGCCGGAATATGTACGGGTATATGATGAGCAAAGTTCGGATCCGTTTACCGGATCGTCACCGCTCTGATACCATGTTAAATATTTGAGAGTTTTTGATACTACTGAACCGATGCTTTTTTATTATGTCTACAAAAAATACAAGAGGATGGAATATATAGAATATACAATATCCCATAATTAGGGAAAGTCAACTATTGTAATCTCAATCCCTAATTTTCTTTTCTTTCCTTACTAACACAAGGAAGCACCTGTCCATCTTGTTAACGGTCAAGACAGGACGAATCCTTTCTCCAAGAGCCTGTCTGAGAACAGTTTCTGTTTGGACACAGACTCCTTCAATACAATCCACCACAACAAGTGCACCATCAGTGATACGAAGGGCAGCTGTCACTTCAGAAGAGAAATCGACGTGTCCAGGAGAATCAATTAGATTGATGAGATACTCATTGCCATTTCGATCTCCCTTGTAACTCTTCAGAGATTCATCAGACATTTGATAATACAGTGATATACCAGTTGACTTAATTGTTATACCACGTTCTGCTTCATCAGCACGGGTATCGGTCATTCTAACATCGCCAGCAACTTCTTGGGCGATGATACCAGCAGCAGCCACTAGGGAATCTGTAAGAGTTGACTTCCCTGCAAAACACAATGAATTTACAATTAATCCAAGTAAGGAACAAGAGAATATCAACTCCAGCATGCACTTTAATCTAGGAAAAGTATTAATTACTGACATATATAATAAACCATACAGAAATATCATAATAAGCTTCCAGCTTCCTTACCATGGTCGACGTGGGCAATAACTGACATATTGCGAATATTATGCTTGTAGTCCATAATCCTACGGAGCTCATCTGCTGTGAACTTCACCTGAAAACATCAATTAATATTCCATCGTTATATACCATAACATATTGCAATAACATAACCATAACTAAACGATTGATTTGTATGCTTACCATTTTGCCTAGTTTTTATGTGGTTCACAAGTCAATTAAATTAAATCGGAGGTGTTCCTCCAAAAAGCACCTGCAATTTAAAAAAAAAAAAAATTAACATGAGAACAGAAATTAACAAAACACCCCTCAAATACCTAAATCTTGTTAAGCCCTGAAACACAGCAAGACTTCACTATTAACCACGAAAATTTTATACACAATTCCCAACACTATCAGTAACACCAGCTTAAGCACAGTATCTTCAGGAAACTAATCATAATGACATATTAATTTGAGTGTATGATGCTTAAAAAACCATCAATATTGTAATTTATTTCGATGACTAAGATGTGTTCATGCTTGTACGGCAGGTCTCCATGTTTTGAAATCAAATAAGATCTTCAGATAGACTTTGTTTTGTAGCGATCAGAAAATTTTAGTAAATAATCCGTTGGCAGAGGCAGAGCAATGCAAATCAAATAAAAATAAGTTTTTCAACAAAACTGCTCATGCTAATATTAGTCGTCCACAAACACTACAGATCGGTAACAAAACGATATTTGAATGAGTCAAAAAACTTTCACCCTATATCAGAATCAGATACATCAGTCCATGCAGTCGATACCGATAATCAACCGTACAACACGGATAAAACTTCACAAAATTTCAAATAAAATCAAATAAGCACGTCAAAAATCGTGCCAGAAAATCGAAAGGTACATATAAATTACATAAATACACACAACAAAAGGTGCATTTGTGAGTGAAACTTACAGAGCAGAGAGCAGTTCCGTAAGCGGCTTTGGCTGTTGCCCCACGCGATCAGCTGAGCAGACTATATTTTAGTTGGGGGTGGGCCAGATTAAAATAATAAAAATATTAAATAATTAATTAAAGATATATACTTGCATTTAACAATATTGACATAAAAAGTAAAAATATTTAGCGAAAAACGTGACTATTTTTGCGAATTTATTCCTATTTTGCTGGAATTCTCAATATTAGACCAAAATTTATAGTTGTGATGGCGTATCTTAGAGGATACATTGACAATTTTTTCAGTGAATTTACGGTAAGAAATATATATTCCGGTCAACAAATTACAAAATTTGCCAATTTTCTTAAATTACAGTGCAAACAATCATAAAAGTGAATTTAGACTAGAAGACAAGTTAAAAATATCTAAGTTGTAGGACTATTTTTGTAATTTTGCCCTCAAAAGAAATTCAAGTAAACCACATCTATGTACTTAAATTAAAGTGGAGTGTATATCTCCTTCTTTTGCGTTGATCTTTCGGGTGGATAACTGAAAATAATTAATTTGTAGGTGTTTTGTTTTATTATTCAATTTCGTGTGGAATATAATTATAATTGTTTAACTAAGAGAATATTGAGTTGTTTGACAAAAAAAAAAAAAAAAAAGAGAGTATTGAGTTGTATTATATCAAGCTCCTTTGGATTTAAGTGTAATTATCTCTTATCAAAATAAAGGAATAAAATTAATCAGCTCTTTAGATTTTGTCTATGAAAAGTAAACTTTTACGTGGAACAAAAAAATAATAATTTAAGATAAGTATAAAGAGATATTGAATATATAATATTAGTACCATATTTATCTAAAATATAAAAGATAAAATTTTAAGATAATAGATAATCAAAGAAGTTTGTTGGAAGTTCATTCATCTATAAATATATATTACAATCTATTTGAAATATTTTTGAAATTTTAGAAAGTTTATCTCAGTTATTGGATATTTTAAATATACAATGTCATTTTGAGAAAGATAAATCTATAAAATAGATGTTCAAATCATTTGTTAATAACCATCTCATTTCTTTTAAAGAGTTTTATTTTATTTATATATT
Source organism: Verbena officinalis (assembly GCA_958496215.1). Lineage (NCBI taxonomy): Eukaryota > Viridiplantae > Streptophyta > Magnoliopsida > Lamiales > Verbenaceae > Verbena > Verbena officinalis. The sequence goes on along the minus strand of OY292390.1, from coordinate 3,521,144 downwards.
AACTTTATATTTGTAGAATTTTTATTTATAAAAATGATATATATGTCATTTAAAGAATTTTATTTTATTTATATATTAACTTTATATTTGTAGAATTTTTATTTATAAAAATGATATATATGAATGTTAGTAGGTAGTTTTAAGAAAACACAAATTTTAAGAGGATCCTAATATAAGCCCATTTTTCTATGGTAATTATAAAAAATATACAAATTAAAAGGGCCCAACCGGGTTCGAACCGGTGACCTCTTGATCTGCAGTCAAATGCTCTACCACTGAGCTATGGACCCCTATTATTAATGTAAGGTTATCCCGATACTTAAACCAAACTTGTGGCTGCAGGCCATAATTTTATTTTCGAGTGAAATGGAAGAAGCTTAACAACACTAAAAGTTGTATAGGGTTCCATGTAATTGACCTAACTTTTATAATCCATAATAATTAATATGGCATTCTTTACCATGATATGTAAGCACTATTTCAATATTTGCTACAAAACATCTGATAGATCTATATTGGAGGTTGGCTTCGATGTAATTTTTAGTTAAAAATTATAATAAAACATATTTTATGATACACCTATGGATTGAAATACTAAATTATATTAATTTTAATAAATTGATAAAATGGACGTGATTTTGTGTAATTTGGACAGTTTTAAGGGATGTTTTATATTCAATTCTATTCCTTTTTTTTTTCTTGTTCTAAAGTACATTTATATGGGTTAAGGGGTTGAGCTAGATCAAACCACTAAAGTGTAAAGTTCTTTCTACCAATGACAGTTACATTCCCAAATACTCAAATCCAAGACCTCGAGTTAAACTAACCTAACGTCAAACTGCTAAATTCCATTGTTGGGTGGTACTCAAATACCCTACTCAATTGGTCTTGCTTCCAGCTTCTAGTAAGGAACTTTGGGTAGCTCTGCAATGTAATGGGCCAAACAATGGGGCTGCCCAGACTATGCAACTACAAAGAACTTTTCTGACTTTAATGCACATTCTCTGGTCACTTATTCCAAGTCATTTGTTTTGCATTTGTATACATCTAAGTGCATATACTTTTGAATAAAGTATATCTACAAAATAAAAATGAATAAAAAGAATATAAAACGGGATGATTGCCCAAATATGTGAAGTTTTGGTTGAAATATGAAAGGAACTATTAGTGTGTGTTAAGAGGAGTTCTGATATACCTTTTCTTTTAAATCAAAATCCTAATATCATTTGTAATTTATAAATATATGTAATGTTATATTACCTGATAACTAATATCAATATTTTTGAATTATTATATATAATAATTTTAAATTAAAGTAAATAATTCTAAGGTATATTAAATATTAGTAAATTTATTTGAGTTGCCTCCTTGGAAGGGTGCTAGACATATTCAAACTTGTTTTATTGTCTTCTTTGATGAATTTTGGACAGTGGACACCTGTGAGATACCATGCCCAATTGTCACACATCTCTTAATGACTTTATCAAACCGTGTCACAAAATTCATATGGTCAATTTATCCACACATTTCCTCTTATCTTATTGCAATTCAAAAAAAAAAAAAAAGAGACGACATAAATACACAAAGATTAAAGAAAATTGAAATTGCATACTCATGATACCTTTTAATTTTTATGTCTAACAACTAATCTACCAAAACAAATTTCATTTTTTTTTCTCATCCAATTTTTTTCTTGGCTTGGTGTTGGATTCATATATGTATCTATAACCAGTTAACCATCGTACTTGACTTAAAAATTCAATAAATTGTACGGACTAAATAGGAAACTAGTCTTAAAAATCAGAGAACCATACATACTTTTTAGCAAAATTTAAAATACAAAAAGTTCTTAAACTATAGAGACGGCATATCTTAATTTTGTTTACCAAATTCCCATATTCTAATTTTCTTAAAGAAAGTCGTTGTAATTTTCTTATCTAGAAAGCTTTGAAAAAGTCCAAGTCATATGATCCATCGATAAAAACCTAATCATATGGTTTGGTGTCCTATTGCACCATATAAGATTTCCAAGTCTCCAGATTTGATCAATTCACAAGACTATCCATCCAACTTTGGAAAAAAAAAATTAAAAATAATGACATATTGATTGGCAACCTTAGAGTCCAATTTATTAATATTTTAGTAAAATTTTATCTTATTATGTCCGTGATGCAATAGAGAAGAATAATATTATGATGTGTGATGAAAAGTGAAGAGTGAGGAATGAGGATGAAGATTTATGAAACACTGATACGGACATGACACAACAAGGATACGATTATATGGATTTCTTTTGACATTTTATATTAGTTAAATATCCGACACGGTATCAAACATGACGTGACACAGCAAAATAGAATTTTTAGCAGTGTTCATACATCATTGATCAAGATAAACCACCATTTAGGATTATTTTTATTGGAAAAGACTTCCCGTGAAGGGAAAGGTATAAAATATAAAATTATATTTCTAGATTGATAGGTGGCCGTCCACCCAACCACAATAATTAATACATTATGACGCTTTAATTGTCATCATCATAACATAAATTCATATGTTTAGTTGGAGTATGATTTTTTTATTTAATAAAAACAATATATTAACAAATTATTAGAGTAAAAAAAAACAAGTACAAAAAGCTTATGATAAAATAGAAAAAGAAATACTATAGAGTAAAATTAGTTTGGAATTTTTGAAAAGCAAATCTGTCGGGAATCGTCACGTTGCTGCGCCAACAATCACTACTTTTATACCAACTCATCTTTAAAAACAAAAGCATTCATGTGAGACATATGCAATCACTTCAATTCAGAATTTCAATTTCAAAAATATAAATTACCAAACAATTCTGGAAAACAGGAAAAGTATACTTTTGTTCCTTAAAGAAAACATGCCCAGAGAGAAATAGATTCCAAAAACATCAATAATGGCTGTAAAGAGAATCCAGAACCATGAATATGTACAGATGTATGGTATATCTATGAACTGTCAGTAATAAAGCAGATACGACAACATAAATTCCTCATATTATTACTGCATCTCTGTCTCAGTTTCTACCTCACAGAATAATTCTCAAGATTTCCAGGCAACACAGTGTTCCAATTATTCAGCAGCCATCCATTACACAGTCGGCAAACTACACAACTTATACAGGAAAAACCATACAGATAATAATTTAAACTCGAGACTTTTACTTATGTTTTTACAAATCTATATGTAGTTTATGGTGGCGAATGCCGTTCTTACAACAACGGGAGGGAGCGTATTATACTGTATAGACCGTATTATACTGTATAGACGACTCCTCTGCATTTGCACAACCGTATATTTACAAAAGAAAACTAGCCTACAATTCGTATTTCTCATAGATGCTATTTTCAACTTTCATCTTCATTTTATTTTGATATCGTATTTGGTTCTCCTGAAAGCCCGGAAAACGCTCAAGCGTTGGTTTCTGCAAAAATATCCAAGAGGGAGAGAGCCTGCAACGATCAAGTCACAACATAGTATTAGCAAACATCAATACAACAGGGGGCTTTTTGTAATTTTCAAGGTTATGAGGGTGCTTTTTGTAATTTTCAAGGTTATGAGGGTGCTTTTTGTAATAATAAAAATAGAATAATTACCTCAGGAATGTTGAGTTCGAGACGGAACTTGGGACCATCGTAGTGGTGAAGAATTGGCCTGAATGAGTCCTCTTCCAAAGGCTCGCAGATTTTTCTTGTTACTACACGAACCTGCACGTACATATTATATCGGTCAGGTTAGCTCTCGAATCATATAGGAGTTTAAAACCAGTTAAATGTTGATACTGAAATAAAAATAATTTACGATACCTGAGCAGGAAAGCGCGATTCACCAAGGTTTTTCTTGTCCTCCCAAGCAGAGGGGTCGATATTAGTGCCTCCAAAGCTTGCAGCCTGAAACAATACGTCATGTATCAGTTTTTAGCCAAACAAGAATTAGAAACTTCATTTCATTTCGAATTTCAAATTCATATAGATTGTGTAACACGAACCTCAAAGACTCCGTGGAGTTGATGGGTGGAATAGTTGTAAAGGAAGAGAGGTAATCCTGGTGTTATTGCACGGACTGAATCACGGTAACGAGGAGGCAAGCCTGAAAATTGAATTCCAAGATTTGAGGTTAGAAATGCACCGAATTCGAATAAGCAACTTATTTCACAGAGATACAAACAGGTAAAATCAGAAATAGTAACCCAACAATTATAGATTCCAAACTCAATAATCAAGAAAACCGTATAAAATGATCCCAATTAAAAAAAAAAATCTCATGATTTACGCAAAATTCTGATCAAGAATTTGGGGCAGAACAGAAATAAAATCTACTCATCGTCAGATCCAACCACTTTTAACAACTATATACAATTGTCTTAACAAAATCAAATATTAACGCGTGAAGCTAAAACCTTTTAACAAATAATCTCAAGATTCTGCACTTGAGAAAATCAATCTTTTTTCTTTTTTTAAGAAATCCAATTCTTTGCAATCAAGTTTCCCAAAGAGAAAATAAACGTCCCAAATATTTACATATATCCATATTAAGAAATAAAAATCATATCTTTAGCATAAAGCACAATACAAAAAATACAAAAATAAGATAACAAATTTGACTTACCAAAAAGCTGCCTCTTGAGATTCTCCGCCATGGTATCATTGTTGCAAACAAAAATATATCCTCCAATAGTCTCATTTCTCGGCAAAGCTTCCGCCGGCGGCAGAGTCTTGAACCTCTTATCCACCGCCGTCTTTTCACCGTTACTATCCTTATTACTCTCCTTGTTGCTTTTATTCTTCTTCCCGATTTTACCCCCGTGTTCCTCATCATTCTTACCGCCCTTATTCACCTTCCCATTCACCACAACGTTATTAGCGAAACCCTTACCTTTACTGTAACTATTGAAGTTCAAAGTTGGGCTCGAATAAATCCCCTTGTTAAACCCGCCGTTCAAGCCGACGGAACCCGACCCGTACCCGTAGTTAAGATTTGCGTTAATATTATCGTTAATCGGAGCCTTGAAAACATCGTTGCTGAACCCGATATTAAAATCGGACTTCAGATCGTTGACCGGTCCGCCAAACGGCGATCCCACCTCGGCGCCGCCGTTACGGAAGTCGAAGTTGCGGCGCTCCTCGGCGGGGCGCTTGGTGGCGTAATTAGTGCTCCAAATAGAATCATTGAGCGACAGATTGGCCAAGGTGTTGGTCTGGAGGCGGAGATTGTCGCTGAATTGCCAGAAAGAAGACTGATTGCTGTTCTCCATCTCTTCAAACCGTTAAAAAAAATATTTTCTTGATCAAATCAAACTGTTTCTTTTTTGTTGAAATTCTTTACACTGCAGCTGATGAAAAAGTCTCTGACATGTGAAGAAAAGTAGAGAGAGGGTGAGTGGGTATATAATGGGGTTATGGAAATGGAAAAGGGAAGTTTCAGAGAAAGAGAGTGAGGGGGATAGCGTGTAGATTTGTCAAAGGTAGAGTGGAAAAGTATGGTTATACTGTATGCTAAGGAAAGGAGGAAAATGAGAAAAAGCCAAAAGCAGGAAAATGGATGGTGAAATAAGTGCTTAATAAGAGTTGTTGAGGGGTTTCAACTTTCAGCTTTTCAATTAGGTAGTGGGAGAGGGAGTGGTGACGGCAAAAACGCGGCTTCTGAAGTTGGGGGTGACGTGGACTCTCTACAGAAAGTGAACTCAACTACTGGGGGAGTTGTTTTATGTACTTCCTTTCATTTATTTATTTTGAATATATTAGTTTTTTCAAATGATCCTATAAATTATAAAAAAAAAGATGATATTATTAATTAAATTCTATGTATAGTTATTTTATATAATAAAAGAAAAATAACATAAAATTTATATTTTAAAAATTTCAATATTTACAAAATCATGATCATAAATAAATTTGATTATATTAATTGGGTTTAAATCCAATTTAGATTATTATTTTTAGTTAATCTACTAGGAAAAATACTAAAAAAATCCTTAAACTAGTTTTATATCAGAAAACTTATAAATAATTTTGTTAATGTAAAATACGAATTCCATCAATATATCAATTTATTCTTTTATTGTCTTCTTTAATTTTGGAAATTTATATTATTTCAATTATATTTTGTAAAAATCCAATAAAGTAGTTTATATATATAATTCAAAAAAAATATCTTCCCCAACAAACTTAATATACTAAGATATCACTTATAAAAAACAACTTAAAGAATATAAAAAGAAAAAATCATTAAAAATTAAAAGTTTTATGTCTCTTAATTTAAAATGTATTTAGAATGAAAATTTTATGGAATTAGTGTTTTATATTAATAAAAAAAATCATGTTTTTTGAGTGCTATTTATTTTTTATTTATTTGTAAAGCTCTAGAAGGCAAGACTCAAGAGTTATCTAGTAGTAGCTAGGAACGTGATGTGTTCACAATGTGCAGTGCACTAGAACTACTGTATTTTCCTTGGGTGCTAAGATAAGGGCGCCAGCGCCACACGTGGCAGCAGTTGGGCTTTTGGGTTGGGCTCATGATGTGGGCTTCTTGTTATGATAGTGCTTTCGACTCATAATTAAGCCACCTAATCGTACACTCACCATAAATACGATCAAATCATCCATAGCCACTATCTCAATCTGTAGGAGGAGCTTCCATACACGTGGATTTTTTTATTTTTTATTTTTGGTTATATACTTATATATATATATATATTTTTTTTTTTTTTTCTAAGCCCATTTATATGATTGAATTAAAGCATAATATTGCACTTGGGCAATGACATTGCTCATTAAGTTCTAACCGATGCGTGTCTATTGCTGGTTGAAACACAAACTCATCATATTATATATTCTCACTAATAAGATGATAAATAATTAGATCGATATATTCTGAATTTACTTAATTAAGCAAACATAAAACACTCAAAGTATACTAGCTAGTGTAATTATTGCTATATGTAACATAAATATTCAATTCTAACACCTAAAATTTCTAAAAGCAAGAAAGAATAGTATTAATATGTTCTAAGAAAAAGTCTCCATTGGTTAGATGACCTAACTTGTAATGTTTTCCAAGTCAAAACTGCACCACTAGTATTGGAGAAATAATTATTTCTTTTAGTCGATGAATTATCAATTGAAGTATAAATCTGCTTTTGAATATTTGATTGATTGACTTGGGACTTGGGATTTGTTCAAGTCTAACAAATATCTTGAGTCTCGATCTGTCACTATTTATTGATACTTTGAAATAATTAAATAAAAGTATATTTTTACCTTTGTTAAATGGTGATAAAAAGTCATATTTAATTTAAGATTAACTTGTGACTTATAGACTATTGTTCTTCTTTCTCATTTTCATTTTCAATAGTATTCCTCTTCTTTTTTTTTAATATATAAATGATAATATTCCTCATTTAATTTTGTGAAGTATTACAAATTCATTGTTAATTGGGCCTATAGTGTGAAACTCTGAATAAGGCCCAACTATTTGCATTACGCTGCTAAGTGGGTAAATCAAGTCCACTTGTGGTCCACTAAGAGTATAAGCCCAAAAAGTATGGGTATTTCATATTTTCACGACACATAAACAATCAAGAAAAATAAACTTACACAAGGTAAAAATTAAAATATTATAAAATCGGGGGAGCATGCTTTGTATGTGAAAAGTTTGCACCCATTATGATATTTTTCGAGCTAAATCTCGTTATTAAACAATATCTAAGTAAGGAGAATGAAGTATATATTAAGCACGATAATTAAATTTGTATGTATTTTTTGCTTTTATTTTTACTTACATACCCTAATATCTCACTTAATTATCGTAAATATATATTAAAGTTTCAGAAATTACTGAAATATACCCTGAACTCTAGTAAATACAATTAGAAAACAATAATAAAAAATTAACTTATATATAATACTACTACAAAGTTAAATTATCTTAAATTAGGATTATTTATTGATCAATAACTACCAAAAAGTAAACTATGTGATTCATAAAACATAAATACTCATGACTTTATTAAAATGGGTCGAACCACTTAAATGGCAGTGTAATTATTCATTATTGAGCTTCACAAAAAAAAAAGTTTCCACATTGCATGCATTCAAAAGCCAACATTATTCATATTAGCCAAACGGTCCACCTCTAATGAAGCTAAAAAATTTCACGCACCGATTTTAATTAATTACCATAGAAAAATGGAAACTACGACCGCCAAACTCATAAAGTAGAGCAAGAATAGTTAGCTGCGCATTCATAACAATTAGCAGCTTTTCTTCCATAATTCAACTAGTTGTTCAAAGTGGTTAAGCAGTACTTGCTTAATAAATTATTCTAGACCGTATAAGAACTTGCATTTATCGTCAAACTTGTTCTTTAATGAAATTGTTGTTGGCGGATTCTCCAACCCACAAAATTCCTGCTCCAAGAAACCTTCTTTGTTAACTCCTTCACTCCTATACAGCTTATATGTTATATATTTAATTTTAGTCCTTGCAATGGCATTTTATTCTCTTATATAACTGCTAATTTAATCATTTATGTGATCAGAGGATTTTAGTGTTCTGATTCAGGTTGTCAGAAAAATGGCTGGTGTTGCTTTTGCATCTTCTTCTGGTTTGATTTTGAACAAGGGTAAAGAATCATCAAATGGGGTTTCGATGTTCCAATATAATGGGCTTAAAGCAGTTGAAAGAGTGGAAGTGGGTTCAACTAGGTTTATCTCCTCTTCTGGTAAATGTGAGTGTGATCATCGTCCCTTTTTTATGCTATTTTGTTTAGAGTCGTCGTTTATGTGAGAGTTTCTGCAATGTAGTTTTTATTTCTGTTCTTGATTAGGTAATTTTGCCCTTTTATTCAATATGCTGACCTGAACCCTTTTGATTGAGGTACATTAGAAACTACGTGATGTGATCGTTAAGTTTATTCGTAGACGCTATTCAATTCGATTAAGACCTTTGATGATTTTACTTTAGATGTAAAGTTTTCTCTTTATGGATGAAAATCTGTTCCTTTTTCAACTGAAAACCTCGGTTTAAGCTTCTCCTGAATTGCTCTTGATCAGAAAATTCAAAACACAGTATTCCATATTCTAATCTTCTTATAAGGAGGCCACGTTTTTTCAGCTGCAAAATGCAGAAGAATCAAGGCGATGGCTTCTCCAACAGTTTCTGCTCCCAAGAGAGAAACGGATCCCAAGAAAAGGATTGTGATAACGGGAATGGGTCTCGTTTCAGTCTTTGGAATCGACATCGACAAATTCTACAACAAACTTCTTGATGGAGTAAGTGGAATCACTCCAATAGACCGATTCGATGCTTCGGAATATTCCGTGAGGTTCGCAGGGCAGATTCGTGATTTCTCTTCCGAGGGCTATATTGATGGTAAAAATGATCGCCGTTTGGATGACTGCTGGAGATATTGTTTAGTTGCTGGAAAAAGGGCACTTGATGATGCTAGCCTCGGGAAAGAAGTTCTCGACACTGTAAGCATGTTCGATGTTTTTATACTTGTATGGAGTTAATTGCATCCAACCCCATGTGTTATGGCTAATGAACATTAAAACTAGAAAACTAGAAAACAACAAAACAAAAGAGACAATACATTAGAAATACAAAGAAAAACAAGAAAACTTGAGGATTGGAATTTGAGGCACTTCTTTTTTTCTTTGAGAGTTAGGATCATTTCTTGTGCCAATGTCAAGGCCTAAAATCATTTCTCCCTACCCTTAAAACTAAAGTAAGAATCTATTTGTTTCATGTGTTGCAGATGGACAAGACAAGAATTGGAGTTTTGGTGGGGTCGGGAATGGGAGGCATTTCAGCATTCAGCAATGGAGTTGAAACCTTAGTACAAAAGGGACACAAGAAAATTACTCCATTTTTCATTCCTTATTCAATTGCCAACATGGGTTCTGCATTGTTGGCTATAGACACCGGCTTAATGGGACCTAATTACTCTATTTCAACTGCTTGCGCTACTGCAAATTACTGCTTCTTTTCTGCAGCAAATCATATCAGAAGAGGCGATGCTGAGGTCATGGTAGTTGGAGGAACAGAAGCTGCAGTTATTCCTGCTGGTGTTGGAGGTTTTATAGCCTGCAGAGCTTTGTCTCAAAGAAACGATGAACCACAAAACGCATCGAGGCCGTGGGATAAACATCGTGACGGTTTTGTCATTGGTGAAGGAGCTGGTGTACTGGTATGTCACTCACCGGAATAGTTCACTTTTTCATGTATAATTACAGCTAGACCCCCTGAGGTATGGTGTTAATGCAATCAGTATCCCGGAGGTTTGGATAATTACATCCACACCCCCTCAACTTAATGGATGCCAAGAAATCCTAACAGAACCTGTGAACATCCCATTATACGTTAGTCTATTTAAGGTAAAAAGAGACTTTTAATTTTTGGAAGTCACCATCCAACACTGTTCGCCTTAGTAAAATAAGTACTAAAGAAAAGAAAATTTCATGGTGGCACAAACATTTATTGAACATAAGGGAGAAATATGATTTTTATTAAAATGTTATGCTAACATCGTCAAATTCCATTAAATAAAATTAATGGTTGGACCCAACTGTAAGACAGGTTCAAACCTTAGGGGGTGTACATGTAATTTTTCAAACCTCAGGGTACTGGCTACATATTTTGGCTATGCCTTAGGGGTCTAGTTGTAACTATTCCTAATTAGAAAATATATTTTTCTTTTTATTTCTGAAAGGTTATGGAAAGCTTGGAGCATGCAATGAAAAGAGGAGCCAACATAGTTGCTGAGTACTTGGGTGGGGCCGTCACATGTGATGCTCATCACATGACCGATCCTCGAAAGGATGGATTAGGAGTTTCATCTTGCATAGCCAAGAGTTTGGAGGATGCCGGAGTCGCCCCTGAAGAGGTTTTATTTAATTTCATTTTCTTATTAGCGTAATTGATCAGACTCGGGGCATTAAGTCTTCAAAATTTGCTACCAACAGGTTAACTATGTGAACGCTCACGCCACATCAACACTCGCGGGAGATTTGGCTGAAGTCAATGCCATCAAGAAAGTCTTCAAAAATACCTCCGAGATAAAAATGAACGGCACCAAGGTTCAAATATACACAATATATATTATATCTCGGCATGTTTGTTGTTTTATCATATTCGTGCAAAGTTTACGAAGATTATTTTGACTTTTCTGGTCTAGTCAATGATTGGACATGGGCTTGGAGCTGCTGGTGGGCTGGAAGCAATAGCAACCATTAAAGCAATCAACACCGGCTGGTTACATCCAACAATCAACCAACATGTACATAAACAACAGCTATATTACGAAACTTCTGAAATTATAACTTAGTACTAAATGTTATGTCCTAATTATCTGTTACCTGTGCAGGACTTGGAACCTGAAGTCACTATCGACACAGTCCCAAATGTAAAGAAACAGCATGAAGTAAATGTCGGTATGCAATTTTACCTTTATCCTAATATGAAATCATCAAATGTATTGAATCTTGTGGTCCAAACTATGTAAATACGAAATCTAAATGCAAATCCTGGATATCAGATTTGAATTCTGACAAAAAAGTGGATGGCATATAGTTTTTCAGGTCATGCCCTTTTGGGCATCCAAGGCGAAAACTAAAGAAGTAACAATAAAGAAAATGTAAAAATATTGTACATTAGAATGATATCACGTGATACAGCTTCTTACAATTTAATTTCAATATTTTGCAGCTATTTCTAACTCATTTGGCTTTGGTGGGCACAACTCCGTGGTCGTCTTTGCACCATTTAAGCCTTGAAAAGAAGCTGATAAAAGCATTATTCTTTGAAGTTAGTGATGATCTCGTTTTCTCACACAATTTCATTGGGAGTATAATGGAAAATGAGAGCAATACTGTCAAGATTTTTCATTTTGTAAAATGTGCAATCTTGTGCTAGTTTCGTTGTGATTCATCGTGTGCCTCGTAAGATCACATTCATTATCTATCAATAAATAAAATTGTAATAGAATTTAACTTTCACTATTTTGAGTTCAATAAAATGCAGATTTGTTCTTCCAACAACTGAAGGGAGACAGATCTTTTTTCTTGTAATGTTCTATTTGTGTCCTTCAAAATCTGGTTTTCACCAGCTCAGCTTTTGGCTTGTGCAAATCAATTCAACATAGAGATGCAAACTTGCTTGAAAGCCACTTCGACATGGCTTTCAAGTTCAAAGTATTCAAGCTCAGCTCTGGCTCATATATATTGTTCTTGTTCGTTTCAAGCTCAAGTTAGTCAATAAATTCGAGCTCGAATATGGACTTGACCTGCACAAAGGATCCTATTTTCCTCTGTTCATTGAGCTCGAGCACAAAAACCGACCAAATTCTACTCGATCGGACTCTTTTAGTCGTTTATATCCCTAGTGGAACTTCTGATAATACAGCCTTGAAAAACCACTAACTGTTTGCAACTTGATTAAAAGCTCTGATAACTCTTTCCTAATACACTTAGAAGCCCACTAACTGCTTGCAACTTGAGATTTTCTACCAAAAAAGCAGACCGCAGAAAATCTAATATACCTACAAATTTTGTCAACCAGCACAAAAAAGTTGATGAATTATTATATGCTATAACTCAATCGTCATTTGGTTCGTCATCATCACTAATTGCAGTAGGAATCTAGCTATATAAACCACGGATAGGCAGATCCAATTATCATCAATATAGATGTAATCCAACTTGCCGAGTCCCTGAGGCAACAGTGGTAGTTCTTGCCTCTTGGATGCTTATTATAGAAGGCTGCTTTGTTTAATCTCTAAAGTTAAGTCCACAAATGAGTTTAAAAGCTTTAACTTCTTTGCTTTATGATAAAGTTGCAGCCCCCCTTTATAGCATTGTTGGAAATTAGCTTATAGCTTATAGCTTTCAGCACTAATAATTAGTAAAGTTTTGTGAGCCACTTAAAATGGGAGATGTACGCACTGCTAGCTGGTGGAATGGATTAGTAAGTTTAACAGTAATATCACATGGCTAACTTGGGATTTACACATTAATTAATTATCGAATTGCTGGAAAAAAAAGATAATGAATCTTTATTTAGGGCCCTCCAAATTTGGAGATTTTAGAAAATTAGCAAATGATGCATTGATGTGACTTTGGAATATGCTTCCATAATCAAAATTGTCTCTAAGCTTAGTGTTTATTCAATCATAATGATGTCACTTGATGATGACTATTCTTCGTTTATACTTATTATTTATCAAAATAATCCACTTTATTATTGTAAAAGAGATTTAAAAATAATGTGTATTCAAGTCAAAATTATCAGTTTTGACTTAATAGTGACATAAATCACTAATTAACTAGGTTGCTTGATTTAGCAAGGCAAATCATAATTAGAGGGTGTTTGGCTAAGTTTATTTTAAAGAGTTTATAAGCTTTCGTATTGTCCTTAGAGATTATAAGTTGATATGTCTTATTTTAAAGATAAAATCTCAAAGTGTTTGGATAAAAACAAGATTACGAGCTTGTAAGATGTCAGTAATAATAATTGTGTAATCTAATATGATCAAAATGTTGGAAAATATATTAACGCATTGAAAATAAATTGGAATTCCCCAATTTATTTGAAATGAGCTAATAAGCTCCTCACATCTTCCCATCTTATAATTTCATTTATTAAAAATGCTTGCCAAACATTTTTCAGTGCTTAAACCACTTATAAGTTGTTTATAAAAGCTTATAAACGAATCCAAACACCCTCTTAAATCACTTATTACCCTCTTCATTTTATAAGATGATTAATTGTGGTTGTCAAGCACTAACATGCTGTTTCAAGCATTTAATTGATTTTTGATTGATTGTCTGCGTTAGTTGGTGAACTAACACGAGTCTAAGAAAAATAAATTTAATTAGTCAAATCGGCAAATTAGGAGAAATTTTCTTTGAATTTTTTTTTTTGGTAATTAAATCGTATAGGTAAGCTAAATTAGTTGAAGAAAAATAAATATAATTAGTCAAAGTAGCATATTTAGTGGAATTAGTTTAAAAATATATCTACTTAACTAGGTAAAAGTACCGTACACAATCTAACTGACGCGAGACATGATATATAATTGGTTAACCTTCTACCAAAAAAAATATAATTGGTTAACCGGCAGAAGATTAGTGTTAATGTCACTATTCTCAGTCTCAGATAATAAAAATTTACATCTTCAAAAAAAGATAATAAAAATTACAAAATTAAAGATGCTAGTGGAATCACGATACATTTAAATATAAGTTTATAAGGTAAACTTATTTTATTTTCCTGAAAGCTAATTACCAGGTTACTCTTGTAGTTGCATTACAGATAAGAGGACACATATTTTTTTTTTAATATTTACTGCTAGGCATACGATATTGTATGATTATTTTTTAATAATGTTCGTGCACCCTGAATAACGACCCCAGTAATCTATGAAATTAAACACGGATATGGACACGGACACCATATGACATGGATACGGCGAGACGAATTTTTTTTTATATTTATGTTAGAGAAGTGTCTGATACGGGTGTCCAACACGGTGTCTGATACGAGTCTGATACGGGTGTCCAACACGGTGTCTGATACGACATGAGACGACACGCCAGGATATAATTTTTAGAAGTGTCCGTACATCATAGCCAGTAACCTATTTTTTTATCATTCATAACCTATTTGTTTGTTGTATTTATCATTCATAACCTAATACTTAAAATATAACCCCAAAAAGAATTGAAAAAATATACATAATTAGTGGATCTTAAGGTAATGGGCCAAGATATAATCCATAGTTTTGGATATTATAGCTCTAACTGGGGACCAAATTTCCATAATTGTACTTAATCAGGTGTGTTAAATTTTAATTGCTTGGCTGCAATCTAATTTGAAACTTAATAAATTGACATTTAGTCCCATCATCATTGCCATCACATGGATTAGAAACTAATCTGCAGTTTTTATATTGTTAAGACGGTATCTAACAAAGACCGGCCAAGTTTTGAAAATTATAAAATATTATTGAACTAATCTCAAAAGGTTTAACCATAATCTCTTTCTTTTAAATTGACCTAACTCATCAAATTTTCAATTAAAGAATTTCAAATTGGAAATAAAAAATTAAAGAAGAAGAACAGCTGGGGTATTAGGAGGAAAAAGGAGAAAGATTAGTGGCTTGGCTGCAAAAAGAAGTCCTAATTTTCCAACCCAACCAAATTGGCCTCCACATGGGGTGGTATAATTATACTATTAGTCTTTTACTTATTTACCTTTGTTTTCTACTTTTTCCAAACCAACATAAATTATAGCCAGTATTTTAAAAAGTATTAATTAGTAATTGTGGTAAAAACAAAATTATCCTATCACAAATTCTCCAAGATCCCATCTTTGCAAACCTTTTTGACTTCAAAATGAATTCTAAATTTATTTTCTAGGGTTAATTACATTTTAGTACCCTGATCTCTCTTGTTTAAGAGATTATCATAGTCCCTGAAATTTTTAATTAATGTGTAATATTCTGAAAGTACCCCATTTAGGTTTAGGAATATTTTCGAAAACCATACATATTTATCAAAATTTTAGGAACTATATAGTAATTTTTCTAATAAAAATGATTAATTTATGAATTCCAAACTTTACGGTATTTGATGTTAAAAACTTTTTCCAACAAAACAAATATAAATCTACTAGTGCTTCAATTTATTTATTTTTTAAATTTTATATTTGCATAAACAATTTGGAAAATTGCAACTCTCCAAGAGATGCTAGGGTCAGATCACAAAGCAGAACATTATTTATTTATTTTTTAATTAAATGGTATCAACAAATAAACAAGCTTTTTAAATAAATCTAGCTGTTTGCCAAATTAGACAGACGGGACAGTCACATAACCTCAACGTAATTGGTTTGTCCTATTCTTTTCCCCACTCAAAAGCTAAAAAGGTTTGCTTAGCAATTAATCTAGGTTGCTAATCCATAACATTAAGACCTAATTATTTATTAATAATTAATAATGTAAAGAAAACTGCTGACGTTTCTAGTATAAATAATAAATTAGAAGAGAGACATAATTTAGCTGATATGGACTCAATAAACTCTTGTAATGTAGACAATTAGGTACAACACATATAAGGAATATTTTATGAAAAATACAGTACCGGTGAATTCTAAAGTTAGTGATGAAACTCATCAAAGAGGTGGATAGTCGGATACAGAGTTTCATCTTTTAGACCATTATATTCGACTGTCCCGAGTTATTTGTAAACCTTGGGAAGTTAAATTTTCTCCTGATTTGCAGATCAGTTAGCTAAATTGAGACATATCTTTTTGTCTGATTCTATTATTTGGGACTTTCGGCCTGTATAAAATGAGAGTCTTTTTTTGCTCGGAAACTTATAAAACTCTTTGATTTATGCTAGTTTATTGTTTAGAAAGAATATATATATATAGGTTATAGTCACAATAGAAATAAAAAGTGTCATAGGTTAAAATTAAAACAAAGTCCAGTCCCATTAGATTTTTCATATTTTTTGAGTGTCAAACGAGTCATCCTTTTACTCTCTTTGGTTACTTTTTTTTTTTTTAAATGTCTCTTTGGTTACTTTTAACATGGTAAGTTTGCAAATACTCCATTATTTGACCCAATAATGGAGTATTTGCAAACTTTTTTATTTTTAAATTTCTGTTTTAGATTATTATAGAAACTAGAAATTTAGTCATTGCTTCTATTTAAAAAGCCCGAAATAAACGAGAAGTACTTTGAGGGATGTTTTTATCGGCTTGTATTTTTTATTTATCTTATTCTTGTTACATATTTGATAATTTTAAAATATAAATATGTAATAAGAAAATTCTTGTACTTGTAAAACATTTATATTAAATGAAAGTATGAGTGTAGGAACTAAATAAATATGGATACACTTTGGTTTGATTGAATTCGTTGCGTGAGATTTATCATCCTCTACTTTGGTATATAACTGAATTATTGTCCGTTATATTTGACTACTTTTCCCCAAATCAGAATCAGATAAAGTCATAATTCCTTAAATAAATGAATATATAAATCTCAACAACATATAGAAGAAGCGTTGTTGTTTTATATCCTTAAAGGAGACAGACAAAGAATCACTTATTTAGCAAAAGATGCAAACTTGTCTTCATTATTATTTATTAAATTAATAATGTAAAGGGCTTACATCAATCATCGCTTTCATACTACTGTTCTATGCCCAAGCCCAACCAAAGTTTCTATTTCACGAAATATTATATTTGACCCCAAAACTTGGTTCTTTTTTAAAACTGAGTCTCAAGATTTCTAGAAATCACATATTGAATCTCAAGATTCGATGGAGTTAATCATGTGTGGTCCTTTTCTTCCTCCTACCGCCGTTATATGTTAACGTTAAACTTTGAGATTCAATATGTCAGACTAGAGAACCTTGAGCCTCAAAGTGAAAATTTAGCAAAATGAGTATTTTAATCTCCTAATTTAAAAAACTAAAAAACAGAAAGGAAGTGTTCTGTATTGTTGTTTTCACTTAAAACTGAAAAAAAGCTAGAAGCTATGTGTGTGTGTGTTTTTTTCTTAAAGTTTCCAGGTTCTAAAAGCTTGAATTACTAGCAAAGTGGTGATCAAAATGTTGCTGAAACAACTTTTTTCTCCAGCATATGGAGAAGCTAGCTGTCACTTTTGATGCTATTAATTCAGACAAAAAGACTTTCTCTTCCACAATATTCATAAAAGCCAATGTGTTTAATTTCCTTTCTCAGAAAAATGTAAGCACCATTATTATCCCAAAAAAGTTGGGAACAAAGAATATCTTGATGTATCAAATCATGTCATTTTCAGACAAATTAACATGAATATTTTTTTTGTGTGAACTATGGGTTCGGGTAATTCTGCATTTAAAGTTCTTAATCTGGTTTGGAACTTAGTCACAGTTAAAACTCCTCACTCCTCCCAACGAATGTATTAAGTGGGAATCGAATTTGAAACTTTTCCCACAAACTCAGAATATATTGCCAACGGAGCTAGACCAGGTTGATAATTAACATGACTATCGAACTATATATCATATGATAATTTTATTTAGTCGATGTTACATGATACTTTTACAATTAATCATACATGTTCCATATGTTACATAATATTTTGTCCGAAAATATAATCTAAGATAATATTTTTGGATAAAAGATAAGGTATGAGGTAAAATAGTGTTTTGGGCAAGTGAAGTCACGTGTGTGGCTTAGTACGACCTGGAGTGGTCCAATCAACGTCAGAAGGAAAATTGGACAAAGTCGAATGTTGCCATACGATGCCACGTGTATTAATCAGACGACCTACAGCAATCAGGACCACACATTTCCCAAACCAGGTCCAAGTACCTGAAAACTTAATTGACCATGACAAGTGGCAGTCCTCGTAATTAGCGGTAATAGTCGGGTCAAATCCCCGGCTACGATTATATAATAAATAGAAAAAGGAAAAATAGTATGCCGGGGTGAAGTGGAGCCAACCTAGTTGCCTGCTGCGGACCAGACAGCCAATCACGCGCCGACAGCCACTACTACTCATTAACTACTGCTGTGTGTGTATATATATGCACATTTTTATATCCACAAAACTCTGGAAATTATTTCTTAATTTGGTAACATATAATTGATACAAGTAAAGAAAAACAACAAAATACAGGATATATAAAAATAATTTATTGTATAAGTAAATAAAATTAATGAGAAAAAAAATATATGGGAGGAAATAGAAGTTATCATTGTTGAAGGAAAAGAATTCAGGAATTTTTTTATAAATCGGTAAAAAAAATCAAATATTTAAGAGAGTGCTGACGATTTATATAATAACTCGCTACACTAGTTTATACATAGAAAATTTAAAATACAAATCATCCGAAAAATCATCTAAATAACTACTTTAAGTTTTCAAACTAAGGTGATTATTTTATATCACACATAATTTTGTATGAGACTTGAAAAACTATATTTTCTTTATAGAGTAGATTGTAGCCAAAACTCTTTGTTTTGTTAGAAAGGTAAAAATTCATGGGTTATAAAAAATAATTATAAAAAACTCCATATTCTTTTAAAAATATTCATTATCCCCTAGATTCATTAATTACTCAATTAATTATTAAAATACTAAATTGTCATTCTTTATGGGAAAAATCTCTTTTCTGTCCCTAAAATAGATCATTTTTACTTTTGGTTTAAGTCGTTACTTACGCAGTTTTTCTATTATATCACATAAAGTACTAAAAATCTCATTTTACGTTCCCAATTTACTTTCTCGTCCATTAACTGATAGTCAACCCATGCGAGCGTCATGTGCCAGCTAGTTTTTGACGAATTTCGAAGTAAAAATGACCAACTAACCATTTTGGAGGAAAAATGTCTATAATATTGAAAATTAGGAATTTTTGTTTGTGGGTGAACAATGTGCAAAATAGGTTAGTTGGTTTGTTTTTGTGAGAAAGAAAAACACTCAAATTTTCGGTATATACACACACATTTCCCCTCCAAGATAGGTTAGTTGGTTTGTTTTTCCTCCTAAATTCCTCAAACTAACTTGCCCATGACTCTCACATGGGTTGAATGTTAGTCAATGGACGGAAAAATGAGTTTGACGCGTAAAGTGAGATTTTTAGTAATTTATATGAATATAGTATGAGAAATTCGTAAGGGATGGGACCGAAAGTAAAAATAACCTATTTTGTAGGACCATAAATGATATTTTTCCTTCTTTATATATTACACCCACGGGTCACAACCTCGTGTTTTTAAAAGAGCAATGAAAATTCTATCTTATAAAAATTAGTTTTGAAAAACTCCACACTCTTTGTAAAGTTGTTCATAGAAAGCCCTTTTGTTTGAAAACTTTGGCACATAAAACCCTCTAAATATAATGGTCGGTATAATGTTTTTATGCAGTTAATGCTATATATAAAAAAGTCAAAAATTGATTTTGTTTTTTAAATTATATCAGTAACTAATAAGACTAGGGGTAGTAAACAACTTTTAAAAAATGTGGGATTTTTAAATCAAATTTTATAACACAAGATTTTTCTGGTTCTTTCTATTGTGAATGTAATATACAGAGAATGACAAATTTGAAATTTTGATAATTAGATCAGTAATTAATGAATCCAGAAGATATTGAACAACTTCTCAAAAAATCTTGTAGTATATAGTGATTTGTAAGTTTGGTCCTTATATTTTAAAAATAGGCAATATTAGTCCTATAGTAATTATATTGTTGCAAGTTTGGTCCTGTCGTGAGGTTTGACTGTTAACTCCTAAAAATCTGTTGGTTTTTCACTTTGAAAGAAAAATTGAGATTCTAACCCTGAAAAATGAGGAAAAAATGGCCAATAAATATCCCAATTCTCTCCATTCATGTTCACTCTCAATCTCAATCTCTTTCATTCTTACTATTTACCATATCTTTTTCTTCAACTTCTTCCTCAAGGCACCTTATATTTTGTGGCACCATGACATTGTGGATAAAGAAAAATTTCAGGATTAGATTTGAAGCTTGTGCTTCGAATATTTGTGATTTTTTTCAGTGGATGGACCCTCCAATGTGTTAGAGCGAAATCTACTTTTTCGGCCTACTTCGTGACTGAATGGTGAAAATCCAGAGAATTCCGAATTAAATCTACGAATTCAAGAGCCATATATTGACCTGTATTGAAGCCATTATAATGTGGATTCATATGTAAGTTTTTATCGACTTATCTATCATACTCATTTCAACGTACTCAACTCACGTGCGGAGAACGTGATTAATTTTGCCCAAATTCCCAACCCTAATAATATACATGTAGGACACGTGTTTTTTCGGTCCAAAACTTGATGGCAGGATCAAACTTGTAACAATATAATTACTACAGGACTAAAGTTGCTTATTTTTAAAACATAAGGACCAAACTTGCAAAATACAATATACTACAGGACCAAAATTACAATTTTCCCTTTCCCTTAAACATAGGAATGCTGGGTTGAATTTACACTTTTATTATATATTTTAAACTAAAATCCTCAATTAGTAGGGTTGTCTGAATGACTATCAAATATTATTCCTCATGGTTTGAGTTGGACTCCTTTGAATAAAATGGTAAAATTTAAGTTCAAACAAAAAGATATAATTATTAGGGTTAAGACTAAAAATTGACTCAGCACCAAAAATTCCGCCAAAAACTGTCGTCATCGGAAACCGTCCAACTCCAGTTAAGTTGACCGCAGTTAACATACTAACCACACACGCACTATGCGTGTGCAGTGAAATAGGAGACAATCAAACCCACGTTCTGTGTAAACCAAACACAATTACTCACAACTCACAATAGAGAGAGAAAGAGAGAGAGGACTACAAAATCAATCAAGGTGTATGTGTATTACGCTCTTCCTTGGGATGCTGTGACGCCGTTTCTCTCATATTCATCTTCCAACCTTCAGAAACAAAGCAATTGTTTTCCCCCAATCTTCTCATTTGCTCGAGAAAAATTTGTTCTCCGGTGCTTTTATTACCATAGGAGGTGTTATAGTCCACCTTTACGGCGGCTTTCAGTAGAGATTTTGCTGATTTTGTTATTTGAAGTATTGTTATTATGGTGTAAGTTAGTGGATTAGTTCAAGTGTAAAAAGGGCACGAGCTTGTGCATTGTGTATTATCTATCAATTATATCAGCGCTTTGATTGAGGATTTCGAGATTAGATTTTTGTCCAAAGAAGGGTGAATTTGGTGTAGTTATGGCAAACAGGAGTTCATTTTCTCAGCAGCAGCAACAGCACGCTAGTTTTTCAGCTGAAGGTTAAATTGTCTGGATGAGTCTTTATCTTAGTATAATTTGTTTAATTGTTTCCTTATTAGCATGTTTTTCGTGTTTCTTTTTTGCAAATTTCTTTTGGGAATTTCGTTGCGACATTTCGTTTATTTCTCGAATTTTCAGGGCGTGGCGGAAAGGACGGATTGTATGGAGAGTTATGGAGGGCATGTGCAGGCCCGTTGGTGGATGTTCCTAAAGCTGAAGAAAGAGTTTACTATTTCCCCCAAGGCCACATGGAACAAGTGAGATTCTTTGAGTGTGTGTATTTTAAAGTTCAGATCTCTGTGTCTGAATACTGGGCTTGAAGTTGAATAATTTGAATTTATTATATATATTTTTTATTATTCCTCCTGTGTTTTGTTTGATGTTTCAATTCATGCTATTTCTGGACGTGCTAGTTGGAGGCATCTACTAATCAGGAATTAAATCAGAGGATACCAATGTTTAATCTTCCCCCGAAGATCCTCTGTCGTGTTCATAACATTCAACTACTGGTATGGCCCTTGTCTTGTTATTCTTTATTTTCATGAAAATTGTTTTGGTAGATAAAAGTGCCGGCAGTTTAGCTATTCTAATGTTTGTTGGTTTTGTTAGGCATAAGCATTACAAGAAGCATCCCTTTCAAAACTAAATTATTTCTCCTGAATACCATTAGAAAATCTTAAAGCCTTTTTATTAAATTGTATAATGATAGGTGATTTATGACTTCTTCTAATATGCAGGCCGAACAGGACTCTGATGAAGTTTATGCTCAAATTACTTTAATGCCTGAAACTGATGTAAGAACTTGTGGTGAAAACCGCCAAGGTCTTTTTTTTTTGGTGCCTTTGTTATTTACATCTTACACATAGCTTAACTTATAATTGATTACAACTATTTTCTAGCAATCTGAGCCAAGAAGTCCTGATAGTCCTCCTGATGAGCCTCCTAGACCTGCAGTTCACTCATTCTGCAAAGTTCTGACTGCCTCTGATACGAGCACACATGGTGGATTTTCTGTTCTCCGTAAACACGCTAATGAATGCCTCCCGCCATTGGTAATGATTGTCTGCCATGTCTGTATGAGTTTTGTATTTTTGGATATTTTTTCTTTTCTTTTGACAATATTTGGTATGTGATCAGGATATGAACCAGCCGACACCAACTCAGGAACTGATAGCCAAGGATTTGCATGGAACTGAATGGCATTTTAAGCATATATTTAGAGGTAATATCCCATTTTCACCTTCTAGTCATTCATGTAACCTTTTTTTTTTGCGACTGATTTGTTGACCTCAAGTTAAAATACATATTTGATTGAAACTGAACAGGTCAACCTAGGAGACATTTGCTTACAACTGGATGGAGTACCTTTGTCACATCTAAGAGATTAGTTGCTGGCGATTCTTTTGTATTTCTAAGGTGCTTACACAATAATAATGATATTACATCCCCAGATGTTCCTGGGAATTATTGTTTCCAATTCAAAGTAATTTCAAGTATCCAAAAAAAAAATAAAAATGTGCAAATTAATCACCGTGCAATTTTCTTGCTGTAGAGGAAAGAGTGGGGAATTGCGTGTTGGAGTGAGGCGCTATGCTCGTCAACAGAGCTCAATGCCATCTTCAGTGATTTCTAGTCAGAGCATGCATCTCGGAGTTCTTGCAACTGCTTCTCATGCTGTTTTAACTCAGACCATGTTTGTTGTTTATTACAAGCCAAGGTCTGATACATTAATCCTTTTCAATCTTGAACCGTATTTTTTGTCACGTCCTTTTTTCGTTGTATAATCCTTTCCATCTGTTTCTTTTTTGGTCTAATTGCATTTTAGAACAAGTCAGTTCATCATAGGCCTGAACAAATATCTGGAAGCTATAAACCATGATTATGGAGTTGGCATGAGATTCAAGATGCGATTTGAGGGGGAAGATTCTCCTGAGAGAAGGTTGGTTAATGCAGAGACTTTGATAATTGTAGAGGCCAGTTGCTCGAGTTCCTAAAATTTCTCCTTTATTTTGTAATCAGATTTTCAGGTACAATTATTGGAGTGGAGGATATGTCCCAACACTGGGAAAATTCTAAATGGAGAACACTGAAGGTCATTATATTTGCTGATATTCTTTAATTGCATTTAATTACTGAAAACTGAAATTCGTCCCATTTTCGTTTTAAATATTTTTTCCAGGTTCAGTGGGATGAACCTGCCAACATTCCAAGACCTGACAGGATTTCTCCATGGGAAATTGAACCATTTGTTGCTCCAGTTCCCACACCCTTGCCGCAGCCACCAACAATGAAGCATAAAAGGCAACGTTCACATGTCGAAATCCCACTTCCTGGTACGATTGTCTTTCTGAAACTATTTTGATTTTCCCTTTCCTTCCATCTTTGTGAATTACGAAATAGTTTATTTCTTATTTTCATATTTCCTATATTACAGAAGCTACAATGTCGACGTCACCACCTGCCTGGAACCGTTCTCATGATTCCCATCAAGTAAACCGTGGTTTTGATGGACAAAGGAGCATCATTACAACTAATTCACATACTAAACAAACCGATGCTAGCACTAATCTTGTAAAACCCGATGCAGGGTGGCAATCTTCATTCCATGTAAATGCTTCTGTTCAAAACATGACTGCTGAAGATAATACACAAGAGAGTAAAACCGCTTCAGCGTGGTCTGTCATTACAAACCATTCAGGAAAACAGGTCAATATTGCCTCGTGCAGATTGTTTGGCATTGATTTGAAAAGCCCTTGGACTGTTTTTGAGAATAATTCTCCGTTAAAATCAGTTGATATACCAAATGATTCTGGTGAAGTATACATTCCGAGTAGGGTATCTTCAGGTGATTCAGATCTGAAATCTGCTGTTTCTAAAGATTTTAGAGAACTTAAGCAAGAAAGCAGAAATAGCAACTCTTCCAGAAGTCGGACCAAGGTAATTATGATGATTCATGAAAATTGAAACCAAAATCATGAGAATTAATAATTGCCTTGAAAATATAATTTAATTAATTTATTGTGTATTTGGCGTGAAATTCTTTCGAGAAGGTACACATGCATGGTGTTGCAGTTGGGCGAGCAGTGGACTTAACCACACTGAAGGGATATGATGATCTTATAACAGAACTTGAGAAAATGTTTGAAATTAATGGGGAATTAAAGCCCAGAAATAAATGGGAGATTGTCTTTACAGATGATGAAGGGGACACGATGCTCATGGGTGATTATCCTTGGCCGTAAGTTTTCCCATGCAGAACATAAATGTAATCAACATTAACTTGTTTTTTTTTCCAAATATTTAATATAATATAATTAAAATTCTTGCAGAGAATTTTGTAACATGGTTAGAAGGATTTTCATATGTTTGAGCCAAGAAGTGAAGAAAATGAAAGAAAACAAGCTCCCATTACCGACCGCAGAATGTGAAGGAACTGCTGGAGATTAAGAGCAACTTTGTTTTTTTGGTTTGCTTTTCTTTCTCAACATTTTGTTGGAGTGGCTTTCTTGCAGTTTCGTTCAACGAGGATTGCTAACTGAGATGACTAATGGAGTAGAGTTTGACTGTTTAAGAGTATGTGAATATTAGGGTGTGCTTTGTATGGATGAGAAGAAGCTATTTCTCATCCTGGATTTGTAAATAACTAGTATGTGTTTGGCATCTGGTGTAGTTGGAGGCTGCTTCTCTTTTGTCTATGTGAAACTGTATTGTTTCTGAGCAAAAGGGCTGCTTGCTTCTATGCAAATTTCTGGTAAATCTACATGGAATAGTTTCTTGTTTTCTTTCTGTATCTTTTTTAAAGTTACTAATGTTTTAATGAAGTTCAATAGGTATAGTGTACATATATAGTTATTATAAAAGCTTACGATTACCCTTCTAGAAATGATGAAATTATCTTTATATATTATATATATGAAAATCAAGATTAGAATTTTTTGACTCTGTTTATGAACGTCGTCATATTTTTTGACTGGTGATTTGTTAAACAGTACTGAAATTGTTTCTTGAACCAATGCAGAAGCTAGAAATTGCCACAATATATCCTTTGTAAATTGGCTGATTTTGTATGATATTTTTAGATTCACTAGCACAAATCACGTGCTTTGCACGTAAACATATAATTCATCTATAATAATAAGGATTAGACAGAACAGCAGAAGAAGAAAAGGAAAGAAAGGAACTGATCCTAAAACAAAAATTTCCCTCTGAATGTTGTAAAGACTCCTTCCTACAAGGTAGGGGTGTCAATTCGGGCGGGTTGGGTGGGTTCGGGTTCGGGTTGGTCGGGTTGAGACTTTTTTTTCCTCAACCCGAACCCGAACCCGACCCGACACTCAACCCGACACCCCTCAACCCGAACCCGAACTGTGTGGGTTCGGGTTGGGTCGGGTTGACCCGAATTTTTTTTTTTCTAAAATTAAAAATAAAAATTAATAAGTAAAAAATTAATTATCATGGTTGTCTATCCATAAAGATTATCGTCTTACAATTTCGTTTAAAAATAAAAATGAAAAAATGAATTGACACTAACTAGTTAAATATTTTAAAACGTTGATTATTACTATTTTATATGAGACAAAATTTTAAAATATTTTCCATTAAACTAACAAAAACTTAGACGTTTGTCTTATCATATATATATATACATATATGAAAATGAATGAGTGAAATGTTTTGGAAACATGCTTATGTGTTAATGAGTTGGATTAGTTAAAATTAGTTCATTTTGCCATGTAGATTATTTCTATAATTAAGTTCATTAATTGTGTTTTTGTAACTTACATATATATTTAATTGATATTCCATATATTGGTTTATATTAAAAAAATTGTAACTCCTATTTAATTATAGAATTATATAACTACTTTATATAATATTGATATTGAAAATTTCATTCAAGAAATAATTTTAAGTAAACTTTAATAAGTTTTGCTAATTATTATGAACTTTACATTTAAATGCTAAAAATATATATATATGATTGAAGGGGAGCATAAAACTATTTATAGTTTAGATATAATATTCAATTTGTACATGAAAGCATAGTATAGAAGAATTACCATTCACAAAATATTAACAATATTTGGGTAAAAGATTATTATTTAGTTCTCTAATTAAATTTTTTTTATTTTGTATTCTTTTTATCTATCATGTAATTGTATTTTTAAAATTTCTTTTAATTATTTGTGAGGTGACATAATTACATATATTTTTTAGAATATAAGTTTAGTTAAATTTTATTATTACCTTAATATTATAAAATAAATAAATAGTTGGTTTTTTTAGAAAAAATCTCTAAATACACATGTTTCATTTCCATTTTGCAGTGGAAAAATTATATTTAATTTCAATGTAAATAAATTTATTAAGTTATTACATAGAAATATTAATATTTCCATAATATAAAGAAAATTTCAACAATAAAATGAATATTATTGTTAATTAATAATAAAATAATAATAAATTATTCAACAAAAAAATAATACCAAATATACAAGAGATTCCAATAATTATTTAGATGGTCTATTATGAAATATTTTCTATAATTTAATTATTATTTCAATATTTTTATATTGATTGCGTGCGTGATTTAAAAAAAAAACTATATATATATATATATATATATATATATATATATAATATTCCCTCTATTACAAATATAAAATCATATCATATTACTATTTTTATATATTTAAAATGAGTTTTTTCATACATATAGAGTATAATTATTTTATAAAAAAAATTATTTTAGTTTTTAATTTATAGTATTCATAAAAAAAAAAAAATCGGGTTGGGTCGGGTCAACCCGTGGGTTGACCCGACCCAACCCAACATACTTCGGGTTGAAATCGGGTCCGACCCGAACCCGGTATTTTGGGTCGGGTCGGGTCGGGTTGTCGGGTCATAACCCGAATTGAGACCCTTACTACAAGGCTACAATCATGAGTAGAAATAAATGCTGCATCTTTTTCAACAACTAATTGAATATATATATATAAAAAAAAAACACCAACATTTCCAATCACAAACAAGATATAATATTACTTTTTGAATTGTTCAAATCAAAATGCAAGTGGCTGCAGCTTGGCACATTCATATGTATGTTTGAGTTCAATTAGTGAACTTTGTAAGCTTCCTCAATATGCATGGTTATACTTCCACTCATTCCAATATAAGTTTGTCCATTTCATTGTTAGTAATTTAATATCCTTGAACCTTGATAGAGATTCATGTGGTGACTGGTGAGTTTTACTTATTTTCTACGGAAAGTCGAGATAGATAGATCATACGACTTAATTTTGGAGATCTTTTTGCAGGATCAGTTGACGTGATTGTGTATAATTCTTATAATATTCTTTTTTCAAATAATTCAAATTTATTTAGAAACTCCAAATAATAGCTAGGACAAATGAAAATGGGCAAAGTTTATTCAATAATTCCTTGTCATGTTATCAAAGTCGTATGAGTTTGAAATACATTACTAGATCTGCATGATTCACGATCGAGGAACCCATTCATTAATTAATCATTATATCACCTTCTAGTTTGATTATATATGTTGAATTAAGTTAGCAATTAGCCAAGTAACTGTGAAATGAATTTTTAATTGTGCAGTTAATTACTTTATATGCATATATGTCATCATCTAGTCTTCTTTCACATGCTGACAATCTCTAAAGTTTGTTTAAAAATTCCAAAAATCATTGAAATTTTACAAATATATTCACGGATAAATTGAAACTTTACAAATACCATCTCAAAACATGAAAATGTATACATAATACCCCTAAAATACCTTACAATTTTCCCCTCAAGGAGTAAACTTAAGTTTGCACGTTGGTTCCAATGATGAAATTATAAAATATTTAAATTTAAGTGAATTTTGTATAATTGACCATAATATTAAATGAAATAGTAGTAAAAACCATTAACCAAAAAAAAAAAAAAAAGTAAAAATAAGAGACCGTACCAAATACCAATAATACAAGGCTATAAATAACCAACAGCTAGCCTGTATCAGTACCACACCCTGCAGTACAGCACACAAACCAAAGACGGGTAGGAACCAACATGAAAACCACCACCACCACCACCAGGCCAGCTGCAGCGCCACCTCTTCACACTCTCCTCCCGTTGCGGCGCCGCCACTTAAACCGCCTATTTGCGGTAGTTTACACTTTCTCTATCCTCTCTCTTCTCTACCACAACATACTCACACTCTTCCACTCCACCACCCTACTCTCTGTCTCCTCATCGCTCCTCCTTTTCATCGCCGACGTTATTCTAGCTTACATGTGGTCCACAGCTCAGGCCTTTCGCATGAACCCGGTCCGCCGCCGTGAGTCGTCGTTTCCGGAGAAACTCCATAAAGTCTTGGACCGGAAAGATTTTCCGGCAGTGGACATATTCATATGCACAGCGGACCCGCACAAGGAGCCGCCTATTAACGTGGTTAACACGGCGTTGTCGGTTATGGCGTATGATTATCCGGCGGAGAAGCTGTCGGTTTATGTGTCGGACGACGGGGGCTCGGAGCTGACGATGTTTGCTTTCATGGAGGCTGCTAAATTTGGAAAGCAGTGGTTGCCTTTTTGCAGGGAGAATAACCTTACAGACAGGTGCCCTGATGCTTATTTCGCCAGCTCAAATTATGCTCTAAGTGCTCAAACCCTCGAAATTAAGGTAAAATATATAATTTCTACTTTTACATCGTTATTAATAAATATAAATTAAATCTATAAACACACACTTATGATCATATTATTGCCGTATAATTTAAAAAAATACTCATGTCAGAATCGTATTGGTGATAAATATTAATGAAAAAAAAAGGTATTGTTAAAGTAGTATTCAATGAAATAAAGGTAAATTTAATATCCATGGAGACTTGACTGATGTTAGAATCTGAGGTACAATAATCGCCATCCATTCCCTATCTATCGTGATGGGTTTCAACTTTCATGTCATCATTTTGATCGATCGATATGTAGGTCCAATATTATATGGTCTATATGGCAGGCAATATTGGATTTGAAAACAACATTAATATATAAGCTATAGAATTTGTATTATGATCCACAAACTTGGGACATGGTCATGAATCACAGGAATTAAATCAAATCATCAGTTTGATTATTATTTTAATTAGTCAAATCAATGCATCATATCAAAATTCTTTTCTGAATCAAAGATGTTATTATTATATTAATTTGTCATGTTAGTGTGGTTCAGTACCCAATTCAAATACCCAATGACATGAATTAGTGCATGCATTTTGTGTTATTATCCATGCTAGCTAGCTAGGTACCGTGATTAGCATATGCATGCATGCATGCCTCTGGAAGATTAAGATAATTAGTTTATCATTGTGGAAAAATTGTGTATAGATCTTTTATTTAAGATTATCACCAAGTTTCAGTAGTCCAATGTACGGTCAAACAAAACAAATATTATACCCAAAATTGACTGAATTAGGCCACGTAGTTAGAAAAAACAAATTGACTGCGATCCCCATAACTTGAATTTTGTCGTTATTCGCTGCAAGTCTTGGTTACGTTGGGACCAAATATTTGCTCAACAAGAATATTATTATACAAGTTGATCATGTCAGTAAAACGACAGGAATTATTATACAAGTTGATCATGTAAAACGACAGGAATTATTGTTTCCAACATATTATATATATATATATATATATATATATATATATATATATATATATATATATATATATATATATATATATATATATAATTGCATATTTCGCTTCCAACAATTAGTACCATAGGCGAAAGAAAAAAACAATTATTAATATTAATTACCAAAAACCCTAAAATTATCATCTTAAAAATCAAACGCTAGCTAATTGGCAATTGCAGATGATGTACGAGAGTATGAAACTCAAGGTGGAGAATGTGGTAGAGAGGGGAAAAATAAGCGACGATTACATTTCAAACGAAGAGGACAGTCATCGAATTTTGAGCCAATATTGGACTAAAGATTTCACTCGTCAAAATCACCCTTCCGTCATTCAGGTTATAAATTTCTCCTTTTTCATATACTTACAATAATGTTGAAATCCATTTAATTGATTTGTTTCAATTGGCCGGTACGTACTGCAGGTTTTGTTAAATTCGAAAAAAGACTTGGATAGTAAAGGTGGGATTATGCCAAATCTTATATACGTCTCCCGAGAGAAGAGCAAGAGTTCCCCACATTATTTCAAGGCTGGCGCCCTCAACGCTCTGGTTAGTACTTGGTAAAATACAGCACTCAATTTCAGCTTTTTTTAAGCCAAAGCGGAAAAACACTAATCCTCCTTTACTTTTCTTGCTTCTAGCTCCGAGTTTCAGCTAGCATGACCAACTCTCCAATTGTCTTAACATTGGACTGTGATATGTATTCAAACGACCCATTAACGGCCCAAAGAGTATTGTGTTATCTCCCGGATAAGTCCGATAGGCCCAATTATGGGTATGTCCAATTTCCACAACGTTATCATGGGCTCAACAAGGCTGATATATATGGTTGTGAGCACAAACGTCTGTTTCAACTCAATCCAGTTGGCATGGATGGGCTTAATGGGCCTAATTATGTCGGAACTGGTTGCTTTTTCTCTCGTCGCGTGTTCTTTGGAAGCCCATCTTCATATACACAGCCAGAAATCCCTGAGCTCAGCCCAGATCATACTGTGGAAAAGCCCATTAATGGTAAAGAAGTTTTGGGCCTGGCCCATCATGTAGCCGGATGCAATTATGAGAACCAAACCCAATGGGGTTCCAAGGTAAAAAGAAATCTTTAATGGCATGTATATGTCGTAAAACTTTAGTTTAATATTTTCTTCACATTTTTCCTTGAAAATATTAGATTTAATTGTCGTAATTTGTATGTGTGAATGCAGATGGGATTTCGTTATGGGTCATTGGTTGAGGATTATTTTACGGGTTATCGTCTTCAATGTGAAGGATGGAAATCCATATTTTGTGATCCAGCTAGGCCTGCATTTTTGGGTGATGTGCCGATTTCTCTAATTGATGTTCTGAACCAGAACAAGAGGTGGTCTGTTGGGCTTCTGGAAGTAGGCTTCTCCAAGTTTAGCCCATTGACATTTGGTATAAAGTCCATGGGGATATTGATGGGCCAAACTTATGCACACTATGCTTTTTGGCCCATATGGTCAATCCCAATAACAATTTATGCCTTTTTTCCTTCACTGGCTCTTCTACAAGGAATTCCCATTTTCCCCAAGGTAAATGTATGAACAACATCCCTTTTCAAATAATAGAATATGGTAATTTGAAACGTTACATTTACTTACTTTTTCAGGTCAACGATTTTACGTTCTTCTTGTACGCGTTTCTTTTCCTTGGGGCCTACGGTCAAGATTGCTTGGATTTCATCTTGACACAAGGAACATTTCAAAGGTGGTGGAGTGATCAAAGAATGTGGCTCATTAGAGGGCTCTCGTCTTTTCTATTCGGATCATTAGAATTCGGAAGCAAGTGTTTGGGTATGGCCACACAAGGATTCAACTTGACTAGCAAAGTGATGGATGATGAACAAGGCAAAAGATACGATCAAGGAGTCTTTGAGTTTGGAGTTGAATCTCCTATGTTTGTTCCATTAGCTGTAGCTGCAATATTGAATTTGGTCGCGTTTTTAAGTGGATTGTTTGTGCATGTTTTGAAGGAAAGAAGAAGCTTGAAAAGTTTGTGTGTTCAGATTTTAATTGCTGGTTTTGGAGTGTTGAATGGATTGCCATTTTATGAAGCAATGGTGTTGAGAAGTGATAAAGGGAGGATGCCATTGAAGACTACTATCACTTCTGGTGCTATTGTAGGGTTACTGTATGGAGTTTGTTGCCTCTTTTAATTCATGTTTAAGTAATTGAATTTGAAAGAATAATGTATGATGGTATATATATATACATGTCTAGATGGGGTTTAGTATTGAGCAATTAATTTTTAGAATTATTGAACACAAATGATGAATAAACTTATATTTATATGACATGCTATTAATATGTACGTCTCATATTGAGTAGCCTCCCACTTGGAACAAAGTAGTCATTTAGTTTCATGCTTATTGATATAAATTTTTGATCCTTCAAACAAAGGTTATGGTTCAAACTTTAGCTTGTATATGAAGTAATTGGATTGAGAGAGTTGTTCCTAGATACCAATTGAGCCTCTACAGTACCCAAGCTCGAAAAAATGGGAGTGGAATACAAAATAAATATTTTTTGGTGTATGCCATTATGAGGGAATGATTATATTAGTTTTATCTTCAAAAATCACTACGGTCTACTTGACTTAGTTTTGAGATTTAGCTAAATAATATTTTGATTTTAATCAAATCAACAACATAGTTTTAAATTTTTTTTCCCTGCTGAATGTTTTTTTTTTTCTTTTCAGAATTCATAAGTTAACACTTACATGTGTAAGGTGCAGAGAGAAGAAATCTTATGGTTATTATAGGACTCATGGGCTTGCTTTAGGCCCAAATCGGTTCTTTAAGCTTTAAGTCAGTACAGTACAGAATTGGTTTCCGGACGGGTCCATGAACCAAACCATATCCAGGTTAGTGATCAGATGTAGGGGCTGCTAAGAACTGACTCAAGGAATTAACAGCAAAAGCGATGTCTAGACGTGTGGTACAAAGGTAGAGAAGTCGTCCAATTAAGCGTAGGTAAGAAAAGATTTGCCCAACTGAATATTATAGTCCATTGGTGTGGAAACAGGTTTGGCAGCAAGAAAACCCGTGTCTGAGAGGATTTCAAGGGCATATTTGTGCTGTGAGATGGAAATGCCCTTGGCATTCCATGCAACTTCTAAACCTAAGGAATATTTAAGCTGACCAAGATCCTTGATTTTGAAACTGTCATCAAGAAACTACTTAATAGAGTTAATTTCAGAAATGTTATTGCGTGCCATAATAACATCATCAACATAACACAATAAAGCGGTAAAAGAATAATCATGCTTCTTAACAAAGAGAGAATAATCAGATTTTGACTGAACATATCCTTGTGAAATCAGAGCAGCGGATAGCTTTGAAAACCATTATCGGCTTGCGTGTTTCAAACCGTAAAGAGACTTTTGTAGCTTACAAACTTGAGTGGAAGAAGTGGAATGAAAACCAGGCGGAAGAGACATGTATACCTCCTCATGTAAGTCTCCATGTAAGAATGCGTTGTTGACATCCAATTGATAAAGATGCCAATGCATAGAAGTATCAAGAGCCAAAAGAACACTCACCGTTGTCATTTTGGCCACTGGACTAAAAGTATCAAAGTAATCGATGCCTTCTTGCTGGGTGTAACCTTTGGCTACTAAATGAGTCTTTTATCTCTCAATACTACCATCCGATTTATGTTTGGTTTTGTACACCCATTTAAATCCGATTGGAGTCTTCCCAGTGGGCAAATCAACAAGAGTCCAGGTCTGGTTCAACTCGAGAGCATCGATCTCAGCCTGCATAGCCTCTTTCCAGACAGAGTGTTTTATGGCTTGATTGTAAGTTTTAGGTTCAGAAGTAGTAGAAATATTTGCTACAAAAGACCTATATGTGGGAGAGAGCTTGTTATATGAGATAATAGAGGAGAAAGGATAAGTAATACCTGAAGAAGCTTGATTGGTGGCAGCTGCAAGGAGGTTGTAATGAAAATCTTTGAGATTAGAGGGAGCACTTTTGGTACGAGTAGACCGTCTAAGAGGTGGAGTGTGAATGACTCATCAACAGTAGAAGAAGATGTAGTAAGAGTAGGTGGATGGGAGATTTGTGTAATTTCCGTGTTTAAAAGGGAGATTGTAGAATTGCTGTAGAGGAAGGAATGTCTATGGATGATGTATATGTGAGATCATAAGCTAAGTTTGGGAGAGGTAGAGCAAAGGATTTATGGGAATGTGTATGTGAGAAAATAATGTTTCATAGAAATCTACATTTCTTGAAACAAATAGTTCTCTAGAACTAAGGTCATATAAGACATCCTTTTGTTCTAGTTTTGAAACCAAAAAAGACATTTTCTTGCCCTATGGTCGAATTTTGTTCGGTGGGGCTGTAGTGTAGTGGCATAGCAAAGAGAGCCAAAAAACTCTTAAACTAGAGTATTCAGGAGGAGTTTTATGTAACTTTTCATGAGGGGAAAAATTCTGTAAGTATGGTGTTGGAAGTCTATTTATTAGAAATGTGGCATGGGAAATAGCAAAAGACCAAAAACTCTTAGGAAGTGAAGATTGGAATAAGAGTGCTCTTGCTACGTTTAAAATATGTTGGTGTTTTCTCTCAACAATACCATTTTGCTCAGGGGTTTCTACACAAGTAGTTCAGTGAATGATTCCTTTTTGTGAGTAGAAATCTTTCAAGTTGAATTCAAGACCATTGTCTGATCTAACAACTTTGAGTTTAGCATGAAATTGGGTTTCAATCATAGAAATAAAAGATTGCAGCAAAATTCTTGTGTCAAATTTTGTTTTCATTAGATAGATCCATAGGTGTCTTGTATGATCATCTACAATGGTGAGGAAGAATTTATGTCCCTGTATAGATGGAATAGAATGCGGACCCCATATATCCACATGTATTAGATCAAAAGGATGTAAAGAAACAGACTCACTAGAATGAAAAGGCAATTTCTTTTGCTTAGCAAAGTGACAAACATCACATGGATTTGATACAATTCTATTACAAGGAATAGTAGGAGCAGAGTTGTGTATTGTTTGTAAGACAGAATGACATAAATGGCCTAGTCTATAGTGCCATAAGAAAGAGCAACACTTGTCGAAGAATTTACAATGTGAGTAGTATAATTATGAGGGCATTTAGTTCATTAGTTGTATTCGGAGTGAAAAGAATGTACAACCCCCACCGAGCATCAGCTGTATCAATCATCTTCGAGGAGATTCTGTATGAAACAATGATCATTGTCAAAAGTTAGCCAACAATCAAGAAAGTGAGATAATTTTGTGACTAAGATAAAGTTGAAAGTAAAAGTGGGTATATACAACACATTTGTAAGATAGAAATCTTTGGTGAAATGAATTATACAAGAAAATGATGCCTGTAAATGTGAGCCATTAGGAATGGAAACTAAAATAGGATTGATAGAGCTATAAGTGGCGAAATATGTGAGAGAATTACATATATGATCCGTATCCCCTGTGTCAAGTATCCAGGGACTCAAGAGAGATGATATACCTGAGTTGTTGTTTGTGGAATCTACAAGAGATGAGATGGATATTTGATTGGTTGTAGGTTTGGGAGTCTGAAGCAAAGCCACAAGCTGAGAAAATTGAGCCGGAGTAAAAACCATAGGAGAAGCTTCTTGAGGGACCACACGAGAATCATCCCTAGAAGATCCATTTGTTTGTATGTTGTGAGCACCAGCCACATTCTTTTTCTTGAATTTGTAGTTGGTGGGATACCCATGGACTTGATAGCAAGTATCCACTGTGTGTGAAGGGTTGCCACATTTACTAAAACCTTTTTTAGGTTGCAGATATTTACCCAATATAGATGTTGTTGGTTGAGGAGTTTTTGAAGCCATATTAACAAAAGTATTCTAATCATGAATTCCAACATTCAATTGTCTTTCTTGCTGAACAACTAATGAGAATACCTTATTAATGGTAGGTAAAGGTTCCAATAACATAACCTGTGACCGAACAACCCCAAACTTATCATTCAAACCTTTCAGAAATCGAATCACATAATCATTGTGAATGTAATTTTTAAATTTCAAGATAGCACCACAAGAACAAGGAACAGCACACGAACGAGTTGGAATCGGGCGAAAATTAAGCAATTCATCCAACAAAATTTTCAATTGAGTGAAGTAATCCGTGACGCAAAGATCACCTTATTTGAAATTGTAGATCTCTTCCTACAGATCTGAGATTCGGAACACATCACCTTGTGCAAATCGATCTCGCAAATCTGTCCAGACTTTAGATGCCCGATCCAACCACATAATGCTTTGAGCAATTGAAAGAGAAAGGGAGCGGGAAAGCCATGAGAGGACCATGGTATTGCAGCGCTCCCAAGCAGGGTAGAGAGAGTCAGTCGTCGCCGGCGGAGAAATAACTCCATTGGCGAAAGATAATGTTAAGAACAGAAAACTCAAATAGAAATAGATCCCTAAAAAGGGTAGGAAGCCAGTGATTGAGAGCTAGCTTCGAACCAATTTTAGCAAGGTCACCAAATAGAGAAAAATTGGGGAGAAAGATACTGTACTATATTGCCAAAAACATACATAGCCGTATACAATTCTCCATTTTCGTATATATGGAGCGAGTCATTAACTAATTTAACTAACCCACTTATTAGCCCTAATCTGCAATTAATTAAAAGTGCTGAACTTAAAAGAAACGTCCAAAGGGAAAACACACTCCCTTACTAACAGAAACGTAAAGCAAAATAGATGTTTATGTCTTTTGTTGTCCGCTTCTTCTTCAGAAAAGCGAGATCTTCTTTAAATGTTTGTGGGCTTTTCATAATGCGACTTTCGCACGCCAAAAAGGCAAGTCAATTATTCTGGTACGTAACAGATAACTTGTTTTTGGCGAGAAGTGACATATGCATTGCCCTAGACCAGCCATGGTAATTAGAACCAGAGAGAAGAGGACAGACCAGAACAAAAGTAGGGTTCTCGTTCAGATGAAGATAATAAGGACTGGTAGGGTCCAATTAAGGATTGCCGGTAGTAGATATCGGAGAAGAAGTAGAGTCATGAGCGGCGGCCATCGGAGAAGAGCCAGAAACCACAGCGCCAGCGGCATACGAAGCCAGAACGAAAGCAAACGAAGATTAAATGCGGAAGTTTTTGACATATGTGATACACTTTCATGCGCATAAATTTTTCCCTTTTGAAGAGTCATTCAATTGTTATTTGTTTACAAACTTCAGTAGAAATGGGTTAATTGTACCATTCCAATGTTCTCAATCACCTTCCATCTTCTTTTAATGATTACATATGACCCCATAACTGTATTAGGGACATTCCAGATTTTAATGAAGTGTATTAACCTCCCCTGTAATAGTTAAAAGATAAATATTATACAAAACATTCCCCCCAGACTGTCTAAAAATAACAAATCTCTTTTAATATTTCAGGTTTGCTTGCAAATTTTAAAATAAATATATATATATATATATATGTTTATATATAACTATTGCTCAAGGCATATACACTTGTAATAAAAGAATTAGTTGGAAACAGTAACTTAGGTATTAAATACTTTTTAATAATTATAAGTAATTTTTAGATATAAAATTGAAAAATAATAAAAATATACTAAAAGATAATAAATAGTATATGATACTATGATTAGTATCGGAGATGCTAGCAAAAATATTCTCTCTCTTTTTTCTATATAGACATTCGTCATATATTTATCAAATTACATATACAAATCTAGAGAACTTTTATTGCCTTAGACAAAGCAATTTACTTTCAAATAAAAGTAATTTATCAAATTACACATAAAAATGGTGGTGTTTACTTTTTAATTAATATAATTCATGGTGATATTAAGTGTTATGTCTTTTTGTCAACTGATACCATGAGAAAACTCAAATTTGAGTATAAAACCAAAAACTAATTATTGAAGATCTGATACAAAGTATTTATACAACATGTGGGTTAAAGAAATAATGACATCTGTATAACACTTATCATAAAATTAAACTAACAGTTAATAACTAAACTAAAACCTAACTAATATATAAAGTTAATACAGAGGTGTGAACGAGATTAGTTCGCTTCTGACAGGAAGTGTGATGGACGACCCAGATCCATAAAGTACCCGCTTCTTGTCCTATTGAGAATTGGAAGAGCTCTTAGCCGATGCTTCATCGTGGTTGCTATTGCTTTGGTGCTATTGAGATCCTTTGTAATTTTTTTCTTTTTAGATTTGGTCATGGTCTTGATTTAGTCATATTTATGGCCTCTTATTTGTTTGATTGGATTCTTTGTTTTCGTATTTGTTTTGTATTGGACTAATATTCCACCTAACGGATTCATCGCCCGGGTCGGAGGCCTTCGATCGGAGCTTCTTGTAATCGGGTTGTCCATGGGCTTCCACGTGGTTTGAGCGGAGCGCTAAGATCATGACACGTGGCTCGACCGGATTACCCCTATCAGCAGTGGTTTAGATAAAAACAAAATAATAATATAACATTTTGAGTTGTTCAAATCAAAATGCAACTGGCAGCTCGTCACATTATATTCATATGTATGTTTGAGTTCAATTATTGAACTTTGAATGTAGTTATACTTCCATTCATTCCAATATAAGTTGTCACACGTTTGTCCATTTCATTAGTAATAATTTAATAAATCATATATATATATATATATATATATATATATATATATGAAAATGAGTTAGTGGAATGTTTTAGAAAATATGTTTATGTGGCAATGAAGTGGATTAGTTAGAATTGATCCATTTTGCCATATAGATTGTTTCTATAATTAATTTCATTAATTTTTTTTTTTATAACTTACATTTGTACTCATTAACATTCCATATTTTTGTTTATATTAAAAATTTGTAACTCCCACTTAATTATAGAGCTATGTAACTAATTTATAAAATATTAAAATTTATTTTTTTAAAATAATTTTAATAAGCTTTAGAGTTATCTATATTGCATTGAATATTCGTTAATAAAAATAAAGATAAAATAATGTATTCCATAAGTCTATTAAAAAAATTATATTTAATATTTTAATTCCTATCAAATATTTTCGACATAGTGGATTCAATTTTTTTTTTTGTGCATACATATAGTGGATTCAAATGAAATTTATCTGATTGAAATAAGAAAAAAAATTTATAATATAAGTATAATTAAATTATATCATTATATTAATAATATAAATAAATAAATAATTGATTTTTTTGAGAAAAAAATTCCAAATACACGTATCTCATGTTCATTTTGGGGTGGCAAAGTTATATTTTTTTTAATGTAAATAGATTTATTAAATTATTATATTTGAAATTTTAATATTTTCATAATATAAAAGAAATTTCTATAATGAAATGAATATTATCATTAATTAATAATGAAAAATAATAAATTATTTAACAAAAAAGATAATACCAAGTATAATAATTAGCTTTTTTTTTCAACAAAAAGGATAAAGAGATTCCAATCAATATTTATATATATATACATGGTCTATTATTAAGTATTTTTTGTATTATAATTGTTATTTCAATATTTATATAAGATTCATGATATTCCTTCTATATACATACATATAAATATATATTCTCTATTATAAATATAAAATTAGTACTTTGTCATAAAAAAATTATATTACTATTTTTATACATTTAAAATGAGTTTTTTATATACATAATTCCTGATTATTTTATAAAATGAATTATTTTGGTGTCTGTGCTTCAAATTCTGAATTAATAATTTTTTATGTATTGTTAATAATTATATAAAAAAAAATATGGTTCAATTTATTTATAATGTATATTTTATAATTAAATTTTTCCGTGCAACGCAGAGAATAAAAAGCTAGTATCAAAAGATTGATCATTTTTACTTATTTTTACGGAAATTAAGTCGAGATAGATACGATTTTCGGAGATCTTTTTGCTGGATCAACGTGATTGTGTATATATAATTATAATATTCTTTTTTCAAATAATTCAAATTTATTGAGAAAGTACTCCAAGTTCGTATCTTAATTAAGGAATACATTCTTTCAATAACATATATATATATGGTGGCTCGCTCGTGTAGTAGCAATAAAAATCATCACAATAATTTATATGTCTAGCGATCGAATTATTATGATTGTTACAATTCAAATACTGTCAAACTTGAGATCGAGATAGACAGATAGTACGTAGTAGATGTAATTTTCCCTATTATTTATCTATGCAAATTGCAACGTCTGGTCAATTATTGAGCAAATATAACAGGCAAGCTATAAACCAACAGCTACCCTGTACCAGTAGTACTCCACACCCCGGCAGCGGCAATTGTACAGCACACAAATCAAAGACATGTAGGAACCAACATGAAGACCACCACCACCGGGCCAGCTGCGGCGCCGCCACTTCAACCGCCTATTTGCGGCAGTTTACACCTTCTCTATCCTCTCTCTCCTCTACCACAACATACTCACACTCTTCCACTCCACCACCCTACCCTCTGTGTCCTCATCGCTCCTCCTTTTCATCGCCGATGTTATTCTAGCTTACATGTGGTCCACATCTCAGGCCTGTCGCATGAACCCGGTCCGCCGCCGTGAGTTTCCGGAGAAACTCCATAAAGTCTTAGACCGGAAAGATTTTCCGGCAGTGGACATATTCATATGCACGGCAGACCCGCACAAGGAGCCGCCTATTAACGTGGTTAACACGGCGTTGTCGGTTATGGCGTATGATTATCCGGCGGAGAAGCTGTCGGTGTACGTGTCGGACGATGGCGGGTCGGAGCTGACGATGTTTGCTTTCATGGAGGCTGCTAAATTTGGAAAGCAGTGGTTGCCTTTTTGCAGGGAGAATAACATTACAGACAGGTGCCCTGATGCTTATTTCGCCAGCTCAAATTATGCTCTAAGTGCTCAAACCCTCGAAATTAAGGTAAAAATATAGTTACAGTCGGATTAAACCCTCTCATCTCTTCCAGATTTTGCACTTCTTTTTCTAACATTTTTTTTTTCGCAAACTATCCTCCAACCTTTGTCAATTGTATAACTTTCCTCCCTACGATTAACTGCCGTCTATTTTTCCGTCAAACATTTTTGAAAATGATCGCACTTTGCTCTCTAATGTTTTCCACAGTCCCAAAGCAAAATAACTTTACTAAATTTATATATTATAAAATTAATTAGGAAAATTCTAATTATATTATTGTATAATTTTAAAAAAGTACTCATATCAAAATCGTATTCGCATCTGTTTAGTGGTAAATATTAAAAAAAAAAATATTGTTGAATTCGTATTCAATTATAATAATGTCCAAATGATATTAATGAAATAAAGGCAAATTTAATTTCCATGGACTTGACTCTTCTGAGGTACAATAATCGCCATCCATTCCCTATCGTGATGGGTTTCAACATTTTGGTGTGTAGGTCCAATTAATGGTCTATATGGCAATGAATTAGAAAACAACCATAAGAATTTGTATTATTCCACAAACTCGGGCATGGTCATGAATCAGAGCCAATCAAATCAGTTTGATTATTTTAATTAATCAAATCAATGCATCTGCAAGATTCTTTCCTGAATCAAAGATGTTATTATTATTATTATTATTATTATCTAATTTGTCCTGTTAGTGCGGTTTAGTACCCAAATATTTATGAAAACACGGATACGATCATACGAATACAACGATACTGATACAATATGGCGATACAATTTTTTTTTTGATATTTTACATTAGAAAAGTTTTCTATATAACATGACAAGACACAATGGAATAAAATTTTTAAAAGTGTCCATGAATCATAACGAAATATCCATCCAATGACATTATATTAGTGCATTTTGTGTCATTATCAATGCTAGGTGCCGTACGTGATTATTCATGCATGCATGCCTCTGGAAGAAGATAATTAGTTTTATTATATTTTATTGATATTTATTTTGTTATTATATTATATTTAATTGATGAAATATACTAAATATAGATCTTTTATTTAAGATAATCACTAAGTCTCTGTAGTCCAACGGTCAAATTATTAAGGCACGCAAAAATGACTTAAGGTCGTTACATAGTCCAGAATAGAGGATGTGACTAATTAATTAGAAAAAACAAATTGATCATATTGACTGCGGTCGATCCCAGAACTTGTCTTTTGTCGTTATTCGCTGCAAGTCTTGGTTACGGTGGGACCAAATATTTGCTCAACAAGATTATTATCCATGCATGTATTATTTTGAAACCAAAGTTTTACATTTTATGAATTTCTAAAGTATATACTCATAAGATATGAAATTAGTTCACCATCGTTTTCCAAATAAATTAATTAATATTACGTACCAAAAAAACCCTGAAATTATCATCTTAAAAATCAAACACTAATTGCAGATGATGTACGAGAGCATGAAACTAAAGGTGGAGAATGTGGTAGACAGAGGAAAAATAATTAGTGACGACTACATTTCAAACGAAGAGGACAGTCATCGAATTTTGAGCCAATATTGGACTAAAGATTTCACTCGTCAAAATCACCCTTCCGTCATTCAGGTTATAAATTTCTCCTTTTTCATATACTTACAATAATGTTGAAATCCATTTAATTGATTTGTTTCAATTGGCCGGTACGTACTGCAGGTTTTGTTAAATTCGAAAAAAGACTTAGATAGTAAAGGTGGGATTATGCCAAATCTTATATACGTCTCCCGAGAGAAGAGCAAGAGTTCCCCACATTATTTCAAGGCTGGCGCCCTCAACGCTCTGGTTAGTACTTGGTAAAATACAACACTCAATTTCAGCTTTTTTTAAGCCAAAGCGGAAATACACTAATCCTCCTTTACTTTTCTTGCTTGTAGCTCCGAGTTTCAGCTAGCATGACCAACTCTCCAATTGTCTTAACATTGGACTGTGATATGTATTCAAACGACCCATTAACGGCCCAAAGAGTATTGTGTTATCTCCCGGATAAGTCCGATAGGCCCAATTATGGGTATGTCCAATTTCCACAACGTTATCATGGGCTCAACAAGGCTGATATATATGGTTGTGAGCACAAACGTCTGTTTCAACTCAATCCAGTTGGCATGGATGGGCTTAATGGGCCTAATTATGTCGGAACTGGTTGCTTTTTCTCTCGTCGCGTGTTCTTTGGAAGCCCATCTTCATATACACAGCCAGAAATCCCTGAGCTCAGCCCAGATCATTCTGTGGAAAAGCCCATTAACGGTAAAGAAGTTTTGGGCCTGGCCCATCATGTTGCCGGATGCAATTATGAGAACCAAACCCAATGGGGTTCCAAGGTAAAAGAAACAAAAAATCTTTAATGGCATTATATATCGTAAAACTTTAGTTTGATATTTTCTTCACAATTGGGTTTAATTGTCATGTATGTGTGAATGCAGTTGGGCTTTCGTTATGGATCATTGGTTGAGGATTATTTTACGGGTTATCGTCTCCAATGTGAAGGATGGAAATCCATATTCTGTGAT
Source organism: Verbena officinalis (assembly GCA_958496215.1). Lineage (NCBI taxonomy): Eukaryota > Viridiplantae > Streptophyta > Magnoliopsida > Lamiales > Verbenaceae > Verbena > Verbena officinalis. The sequence goes on along the minus strand of OY292390.1, from coordinate 3,477,142 downwards.
CCTAGAAGGCCTGCATTTTTGGGTGATGCGCCAATTTCTCTAATTGAAGTTGTGAACCAGAACAAGAGGTGGTCTGTTGGGCTTCTAGAGGTGGGCTTCTCCAAGTTTAGCCCATTGACATTTGGTATAAAGTGTATGGGGATTTTGATGGGCCAAGCTTATGCATATGGTTGGTCCATATGGTCAATCCCGATCGCTATTTATACCTTTCTTCCTTCACTTGCTCTTCTACGAGGAATTCCCATTTTCCCTAAGGTACATTAACCTCAACTCTAAACACAAGAGATCATATGAATAACATCCCTTTTCAAATAATAGGATATGGTAATTTTACCCCTAATTTATAATAGCATGTCATGAAACGTTACAAGTACTTTACTTTTTCAGGTCGACGATCTTACGTTCTTCTTGTACGCGTTTCTTTTCCTTGGGGCCTACGGTCAAGATTGCTTGGATTTCATCTTAACACAAGGAACATTTCAAAGGTGGTGGAGTGATCAAAGAATGTGGCTCATTAGAGGGCTCTCGTCTTTTCTATTCGGATCATTAGAATTCGGAAGCAAGTGTTTGGGTATGGCCACACAAGGATTCAACTTGACTAGCAAAGTGATGGATGATGAACAAGGCAAAAGATACGATCAAGGAATCTTTGAGTTTGGAGTTGAATCTCCTATGTTTGTTCCATTAGCTGTTGCTGCAATATTGAATTTGGTCGCATTTTTAAATGGGTTGTTTGTGCATGTTTTGAAGGAAAGAAGAAGCTTGAACAGTTTGTTTGTTCAGATTTTCATTGCTGGTTTTGAAGTGTTTAATGGATTGCCATTTTATGAAGGTATGGTGTTGAGAAATGATAAAGGGAGGATGCCAATGAAGACTACTATCACTTCTGGTGTAATCGTAGGGTTACTGTATGGAGTTTGTTGTCTCTTTTAATTTATGGTTAAGTAATTGAATTAGAAAGAATAATGTATGATGCAGTATATATATACATGTCTAGATGGGATTTAGTGTTGAATAATTAATTTGTAGAATTATTGAACACAAATAATGAATAACTCATATTTATGTGAAATGCTATTAATATGTCTCATATCAAGTAGACAAAATAGACATTTAATTTCATGCTTATTGATATAAATCTTTCATCCCTTAAACAAGGTATAGAGTTCAAACTTTAGTTTGTGCACGGAGCAAATTGTTTAAGGTTCAAATTATAGCTTATGTATGAAGTAACTGAATTGAGAGGATCGCTCACAGTTTGACTTCTGCAATACTCGAGCCCGGAAAAACCGAGTGGGATACGAAAAAAAATATTTTTTGGCGTATGTCATTATGTGGGAATGATTATATAATTTTATCTTCAAAAATGACTAACTGGAATATTTTTTAACTCTTTTCTATTTGGCTAAATTAAATAAGATTTTAATTTTAAATTTTAATCAAATCAACAACATAGTTTTATTGGACTCATGGGCTTGGTTTAGGCCCAAATCGGTTATTTTAGGCAGTACAGAACCCCAATCATTGGTTCCTCGGACAGGTCCACGAACCAAACCATATCCGGGTCAGTGATCCGCCCCGCCAACCCGGTTTATAATTATATCATACTCCATCAACCAGCTTGCTGTCTTGTGCAGAAAGAAGAGCATCATTCACTCATTCAGTCTCTAAAGAACCCACATAAAAGTCCGCAAAATCGCAAGTAGAGAGAGAAAGTTAAGAGAGAGATGGATCCTAAATTCACAGAGGTGTCACAGGTTTTCGAGCGTTTCAAAGCGGCATTTACAAGGAAGGATCTTGATACATGTACCAAACTCCTCTTGCAGCTCAAGGTACAATTTCATTTTGTCGAAGTTAAATTTCCTTTTGTTATTTTATGCCTATTGATATAATGTCTGCTCCTATTGAGTTTTATTGTTTTAGGCACATTTTTAAATTAATTGCAATTAGTCTTTATGTTGTTACGGTTTCGTACTTTTACCTTTACAGTAGTAGAATATTTGGTGAAAAATTCATGAAGTTAGCTTAGCTCTCTGGAATTCTCCTTTAGTTGATTCGTTGTGCATGTTTTGAGCTGTTACTATTCTCATATTTGAATCGTGAAATTTAAGTGGGATTCTTAAAGCTATAGAAACTTACTTATATTACCATTTGGAAGGGATGTTAGTTCCACTCATTATATTTGAGGAAATTTATATGTGGGGAACTCTATATTGGAAGTTGGTATTTTTGGACTTTCATTTGCCTGTTGGGCAGTTTCTTCCTGTAATAGACAGAAATTGTTAAGAATTCTAATTTAGAGAAAAGGAGAGGAAAAAAAACTTGAAAGAACAGGATCCACATGGTGTCTAACTTGCGGATGCCTAATTTAACTTTTTTAATATTTGGTATTAGTTCAGATACTTGGAAAAATCAAGAGAAATGCTTTGGTACATTATTTGTTTGATATTGTTGGAATGTTGGTACAGGTGAAACTCATTATATCTCAATGTGACAGGTTTCATTGATAGGTTTTAAGAGTCTACCTCCTTTATTTGAAGACACTCCAAATGCCGTACATGAATTGACGCTAGCAAGTAATGTTAAATCCTCTGTGATATCCTTTTTGGTACTTTACTTGTTTCTTTCTGACTCATCCTATTCTGGCAATTTGCAGGGGACATATATGAGCATGCAGTTGTTCTGAGTGTCAAGATTGAGGATCAGGATGCTTTTGAGAGGGATTTTTTCCAGCTGAAACCTTACTATACAGATGCTCGGTAAATTTCCCACGTTTAACTAATTGCTCTTATCAATGTATTTTGAGTGCTGAGGATCGAGAAACTGCTGGGAATTGAGTTCGGATTTGTTGTTTAGTAACTTCTTACAGCATTTGTTAAGTTATGTCCTCTCATTTCCATGGTGAAAATATTTAATTTTGTACACTGTCCAAAGACTCCTAACTGATAACATATTTTCCTTATGTTTAATACATGAGCACAATTAAACAATGATTATCTCTAAATTCTATATTCTTGTCATATTATTGAAATATGATGTACTTATGATGATCCACTTGTTAGGTTTGGTAAATCCCTGGGCACTCTCTATAGAACAAGTAGGAATAGGTGAATATCATTCTGAAGGAAAGACAGTCTTGCTGTGTGTAATGTTTAAACAACTTTGGAGGATTCTCAAAGAGTTAATAGATTTTTAATTTGTCTTAGACAGTTTCACTGCCTATTTAAGAACATTTGTTCTTCGCCTCTGATACTTGAAACATAACGGTGGAAATAAGCATGGTTTAGGAATTTCTGTCTATTATTTGTGTAGGTTTGATTGATCATCTTAAAAGCCATAGCACTCTTATCTAGGCTTTTGGGCAGGTTTCTTGTTGCAAGAGACATTTTTTCATAGTATTCACTTTAGAATTGCATATTTTGATTTAGAGGCAATGCTTATGGACTACTCTTCCTTCATGTTGATTATGCAGTGCTCGTCTCCCACAATCCCCTCAGGAGTATCCTATTCTAGGTCTGAACCTTCTCAGACTCCTCGTGCAAAATAGAATTGCAGAATTCCACACAGAGTTGGAGTTACTTCCCACTACTGCTTTGGATAATCCTTGCATAAAACATGCTGTTGAATTGGAGCAATCCTTCATGGAAGGAGCTTATAACCGTGTATTGACTGCCAGACAGACAGTGCCTCACGAAACATATGTCTATTTCATGGACGTACTGGCAAAGACAGTCAGGTAACCTTTACAAGATAATCCAGATTATTATATTCTCTTTCTTTCTCACATAATCACATTACAAGAGATTACGTTGTGAGAGCATCTGATCTCCACTGTCAGCTCTCATTTTTTACACACTTAGTGCTAAAACCTAGTTTCTCCTCGATTTTGGACTTGATATTTGTTACGTCATTGGTAGGGATGAAATCGCTGGATGCAGTGAAAAGGCTTATGACTGTCTTTCGATAAAACATGCACAGCAAATGCTGCTATATACTTCAGAAAAAGAATTACTTGAATGTATTAAGGAGGTAAAGTTTCTTCCACTTAATTCTCTCTCAAACTCTACCAGTCACCTTTCTTCTTTGGCTTGTGATTATTGTCCTTTAAAGTGACTGCAAATTATGTTCTTGATTATTCATCTTAATATGGAATATAGGAGAAATTGATAATTATTGTGGTATTTGGAAAATGCAGGAGCATCCTGAGTGGGAGATCAAAAATGGGTTTGTGTTTTTTCAGAGAGCGAAAGAATGTATCCCTTGCAAGGAGATTCCATCACTGCACTTGATCAACCAAGCACTTAGTTATGCACGGGAGTTGGAGCGGATTGTGTAGCTTCCCTAATTTCTGCATATTTAATTCCTATCTTTTCAATTCTCATTGCTGCGACTATACTTTCTAAATTGCAACAATTAGTGTCCAGACTATTATCAGTAGCGCAATGTTCTTTTGTATTTCTGTCAACCAACTTCCCAATAGTTTATTGAATGGTTCTTCCTCGACTGGTGGTGCAATGTCTTTTTCGAAATGGGGTATTTTGTTTTATTGCTTATGCGTTTAAAAGTACTAAAATAAGCAAATAGAATCATTTACGAGCGTTTAAGTTCTAGCTGTTACTTAGAAGTGATTTTTTATCTTGTTCTCTCAACACTCCCCAGTATTAATCCAATTTTTGGGACCTCTGCCATATATGGCATTAACTTCTCCAAATGCAGAAGACAAAAGGGTCACAATGTTCAATAACATAGTTTGAATCTCTTTCATATTAGCTTCAATCATAAAGAAAAGTTTACAAACCTAGATCCATATGCAATACAGGTTTATTGTACTCTCCGAATTACCTTTCCCATCCAACTGTATCAGTAAAATACAAATTGACAAGAATAAGGCAATACCCCTTTTTAACAGAATTTCAGGGTAAAGCACATATTAAGAGTTCTACATACCATCAACTGCTGCATTCTCGGGCCACAAAAGATTGGTCACAAGGCGAGAAAGAATAGATGGTGTTTTGACTGACATACAAGTCCTGATATACTAAAATGGTCAGCTTCGATGAATTTTTTTAGCTACATACTATGTAAATTTATGGAGTTCCCTGTCACTACCAAGTTAGGTTGAGCCATTGAAATGACTAACTCATTTTTGCAACAAGACCACAACAAATTCATTGCCATCCGCTTTGCCCACATTATTGAGCATCGTTGCTTGGGTGTTGATCGTCCCGACTGCATCTTGGATCTTCTTGCTCACCAAGTCTCTCCTGTACAGCCAAATTAAGTCATTTTTGGACAAGTTATCGACCAAAGTATCAATGAAACCTATAGTACACATAGAACTCCTCAGCATAGGAATCCTAACAGACATAGTAAATGTATCATATTACCCTTAGTAGTAATGCCGGGATAAAAAACCTCTGGAATGAAATACATCACATTTCAGCCTAAGGGCAGTTTTGGAATATTGAAAAGGTTTAAAAACTTAACAAAATCAAACGGAAGGGGGTATTGGTAAGACAGCCATAAACTTGAGGGGTCTACATGTAATTTCCCCAAACAAGGGGTTTGTGTAAATACATCAAATGTGAACGGGTGTACATGTAATTTACTCTTATCAATAAATACCTTTAAAGATGCATTTTGAGCAAGAAGCTGGTCATATTCACTTCTTATACGAGCCACTTCTGCCCTGAGAGATGCATTTTCTTCTTTTAAAGTTTCAGCACGCTGAGCAAGTTCATCGCATTCTGCCTGAATGGAAGTACACAGAGAAAGAAGATTATCAAATATAGTAATTTCTTAGCTAATACTAACTGTGGCAATAGAGGGAAGAAATTGACCAATTACCTGTTTGCGCAATCTGGACCGACGAGCAGATTCCCTGTTTGACTGCTTTCTCCTCTGTCTTTTCAGCTCCCTTTCATCCTGAACTCAGGAAACATGTAGGTGTTCAACTCTTGAATGAAACAAAAAGAACCCGTTCTCCACCAAATTTGATATATGTTTAATCATGTATTAAGTATTAAACATAATAGATTAAGGGCAGATTAACACAGAATCCCTAATATGTTAACAAGATATAAATAATTACACTTACCAAACCACAGAAACCATCCATGAATCCATCCCCATGATAAACTAAGTCATTTGTGAAAAAAAATATAGGTTGAACAAAACGGTAACACTCAATTCTTAAAAAAAAAACACATTTCCTTCTAAAGCTAAACCAATGTTCATCTATGACCAATTCCTTTCCAACCAAACCAAGATAAGATAATAAAACATTATTACGTTACGTGAACAAAACAAAAGGCAAAACCTGAATCCAGAGCTGTGACTGGATGTTGTCTCGTGTTCCAGTAGCGACCATTCCACCTGCAACTGGAGCAGAAGGAACTTTCCCCCGCATTGCAGGCATAGCAGATGTCGGTGTGGCTGCGGCACCCCAATAATCCATTCCAATGTTTAAGTTGGTGGTGGGACCAGCTACACCACTAACAGCTCCAACAGCTGGCACAGGCACCATAGCCATAGACTGGTTCACCATTGCATGCTGTGTATTAGGCCCTCCATTTTGAGAACCACCATTCTGGGACAGATCTTCTGTAAAAAAGCAAGTGTCATAAACAGAAAGAAGAAAACCAATTGCTCATGGATGAAAAGTAAATAATATTAGAAATGCACCTGAATCTGGGCGGCCTCCAGATTTCCCCTGGGAGTCCTGTAAATGTATCAACACGAAGTTTTAATAACTTTTGTATGGTTTAAATTACTAAAAGTTTTGTGGAAGTGGATGAGGAGATGTTTAGGTACTTTACTTTCATATGACAAACATTTTAGCCATATAAAGCTTATTAAGGAAAACTGAAAAATCCACTGGAAACCATTTAATGTAAGCTTCTTGTTTTCTCTATAAACCTCACAAAGGTTAGACAAATGGAAGATAGAGTTTGCATGAAGATGAATTGTCTCTATTATGTAAGCTTTTTCTTTCTTGATTGATCTTCTGTGTTGTATCCTTCTCAAAATAAAAACCGAAAAAACTACTTGGTTGCTCAAAATTAGGACATGACAGCTACCATGCAACAGGACATGAGTAAAACTAGTGCTCAAGCTGTTGCACAGAAAGACAACTAGGGAATTATTAAGGCTTTTTAAAGATTTGCATTTCTATTTCCTTTTTTCCCCTTTATTATCTCTATCCTGAGAAGCCACACAATTCTGAAATCATTATGCTCAATGTTATCATATCAGTGTTTTGATTTCATTTTGTTTATATCACCCTCACTCCCTCCAAATTTCAGGAGACAATAGTGACTGCTTTGCAGATACACTTTGCTTTTGTATGTGACTGGGTATGTCTACTGGGCAAGCCTGATATTGAATTCTTAATTTGTGATTACAGGGAGAAAGTTTTTACCAGAAAGTGAAAGGTCTTCATACTATTTTCGTGCAATTTGCTAAAGGAAGTATAGAAGATGATAAATTTTTTGAACTAATTTTTATTAAAAGTTGCATTGCTCCTTTTTTCTTAACAGAATTCACCATTTTCAGACATTCCTCAAAATCCCATTTTTCCAGGGCGGGTGAAAACAACTCTTTGATCCAAGGGGCGTGGATATCTGATCAGGAAGAGTCCAATCTATAGAAATCTCAGAGAAATATATTTCCAATCTCTCGGGTGTCATGCCAAACAGGCAAGCTTTTCAAGCAATGTATCTTCATAAGGAAGGACAATTATTTGCAGACAGAATACCATAGCTGCATAGATTGTGCATGGAGTTCAAAAGTTATGTAATGCACTGTAAATTACTTTATTATGTGAAACTTACATTTGGAGAATTTGCATCACTTCCTTCACTTGAACCTTCACTTGCACTTTCAGCACTACACATTTTATCAGCAAAACAAATCAAACATGATACAAAACCTCTCGATAATTTTATGTTCCAAAAATGTTATAACAATAGACAGATTGTAATAATCAAAGGCTCAAGTACAGAACTATCCACACGGGATTATTTTAAGGAAAAAAGAGAGATACAAGGAAAAGGATCCTTGAGACCAAGAAACGGAAAAAAAAAGACGAGAATATGAAAGGAAACAATTTGTGATTTCAATCCAGTTGGCAAATGAGAACAAAGCACAATATAGACAAGAGAGCATCTCAAATGTTACCAATAAAAGTTTAAATGACACCATTAATTTATTTTAACATCCATACCTTTTAGAATGTACACCATTTGCAGTGGCACCTGATGGTTTGCCAGGTTCATTATTCTTTCCAGTAATCATATTTAAACTGCCCAAACTTCCTTTGGATCTTTTGATGGGCAGTTTTCCCTTCCCCTCAGATGACTTTCCATCCACCTCCATGTTGCCGGGCGGATTACCCTTAAATACATTTCGAAAACATTTTCTATTAGTTCACATGTTAAGCACGATAAGTTGAGCAACATAACTGATGGAAAAAAAAGAAGAAGAAGGAGAACACATGGTGCAACGATGACTCACAGAGGCTTCAGCAAGACCATTAGGAGAAGGCATCGCGAAAGGACTGAAAGGATAAGACCCCTAATAAGTTTAAACAGAGATGAAAAAGTTAGGAATGTTTATGTAGAGGTTAAAATGATATCACCCAAATAAGAAAGATGATGGGGAAATACCGGAGCCATAGTTGGATGTGCGTAGATGCCCCCATGCGGATACATTGCGACATATGGATGTGGTGGAGTGCCATAGGGTGGCATAAATTGCTGAAAATAGCAAATGTAAGAATGCCAACAGAAATTAGGAAACAATTGCACAAAATGAAATATAACTAAAATTTCACTTAGTTATCAGGTTCAACTTTCTCAAGCAGCCTTTCATCAAAAAGAAGTTCTCCCCGGCAAACTGAGATGGTAAAACACTTTCCATTTGCAAGTAATGAGCAATGTTTACAAAGAGCCAAGTACCCACTAAAGCTAAGCAAAAATCAAGAACTGTCCATTTATGTACAGCTATTTCAAGCCCAACAAGTCAATTTTCAAAAGCTGATCGCAGGATAATGCTTAAAACTGCACACTTTCATACCTGAACTCCCCACATGTAGGGGTGCGCCTGTGGACTCGATGCCAAGAACCCATGTGGAGGCATTGGAGAATATGTCTGCAGGAACAACAATAAAGATTCTATAACTACAATGTCAATGTCAAGGTGGGAAACGCCAATGTTGTATCTTTAATAAGGTGTTAACCTGAAACCCAGACCAATCTGCAGCAACTGCACCAGGAGCAGCTGAAGTTTGCTCCTGCAATTTCCAAAAAAAAAAAGAAAATAAAAATTGAGATACAAGATAGCGACAGCAATTAGAATGAATCGACCAGTCCAGAAGCAATATTACCTGTGGAGTAGGAGTTTTTGGCTCCTTAGCTTCTTTACCATCTTTAGAGGATTTATCCACTTCACTACTTCCCATGATTTAACACAACTTCCTCCTATATCAAACTAACCATCCTGTCACAGACATTAATGCACATACCAATTATTGCTACATGGGAAAAGGTTACACATAAAAAATTAAATTAATAAAACAAGTGTCTTGCTCAGATGACTGCAACAAGTAACGATGCACATGCAGAGCAGAGCGCCTAAGGTTAAAAATAATTGACAATCATCAAATTTTATGATGGAAACAACACTAATCAGGCATATTCTATCAGCAAAATGATAATCCCCATGACTGAAATCACCATACACTTCTCCAACTCAACCAACAGAGTATAACCTGTAAATTATCCAAATAAAAGTACAATAAAACATAAACCACGAATCATCCCCATCCCTCAACTCCCCCAAAACAGACAGAATATCTTAAACGGTCAAAGGTTTAAAAACCTCGACAGAATTCACGTAAATAAGCATAAGTAAAGGGCTTCTACAGGATAAAGATTTAAACTTTGTGAAGTTAAGAAGTATACCGCAAATAAGAAAAGGGTCGAAACTCGGCCAATCTGAGCCAGTGAGTTAACTCAGCTTCACAATAGCTCGAACCCCACTTCTTATATAACTATAACGAGAATTCAAGCAAATTTGCAATTAAAAATACGCCTTCGGAAGAGAAAAGGGCAACAGCAAAAAGGACAAATTCCAAGGAATTTCTGGAAATTTTCAACAAACGATTGGTGAAACCAAATTGGGGGAAGATTAAGAGAGAGAGAAAATTAGGGCTTCGTTCGTGAGATCGTCGACATGGTTGAGTCGTTGTCCAGAGGATTTGCAGAGAGAGAGAGAGAGAGAGAGAGAGAGAGAAAGTGCCGATGTGGTGTCCACCGTGGATTTGAAGTGGTTGATGATTGGATGCTAATCGTGGACTATTTAACGGCTGAGATGGAGTCACGTACAGCCTCTACGTTGTCGCTGTGGCATACATAGAAAATTTGACCGGGTCGAATTCACGGATTATATGATTTATTGTGTGGGCTTCACTTCATATGGACCAGGCCTCATTCAAATAACACATTTTTAACTGGACCATACAAGACTAATTATGGGCTATTCTTCCCAAACGTCCTCTGATGGGCTTCGGTTATGAGCTTTCCTGGCAAAATGTATTTGGGCCATGCTTATTAGATATAAGCCCAAAGTGGGTGCAATTTGTATTTCTTACAATATAGCATTTTGCACCCCCTAGCCAATTCCGGCAAAATTGTTTAGAATATTTCATCCAAATTATCTTGGTATGATTTAAAATTTTCAATTCCCGATAATTTTTCCTCTATTTTAGCCGTATGTTATTCACCTCATATTTTACAAGACTCCCAACATATTTTACATTTTTTTACTAATTTCAGTAACAAAAAGAAACACTCAAGCAAGCGGTTCATATAAAAAATATTCAAATCATGAAAATTGTGCCCGGAAATTTAGAGTACGAGATGGATATCTATGTCTGCAAGAAATTTGATAACGAAACTCTTTCTGGGATTACTTAGGAACTGATTCACTCTACGTAGATTGATTGAACTTCTTCTATGAGTACCTCGTGAGGGGTACCGTCCGTGCCCCTTCTTTTCTTCAAGAAACTTATTTCAGTTCTTCCTACCACTGGGAAATTGGAGGCCGTTCAATGGTCACATGCCACTCACCATCGTTATGTAGATGTTCCATGGAGTCAAAGAATCATCATAAATTAAAGGTATGCCGGAATCAGGACGTTAATAACAATCTAAAGAAATATTGGGATGCAATTTACACAAAAAGAAAAGTTAAGACGGCAATAACGAATCATGAAAAGCATTGGTATTAGGGAAGGACTACAATTATCCCTAAAATGAAAAAAATTATTCTTAGAAAATATATTACTGTTTTGATAGCTTTTTTAACTACAAATTCAATATTTATATCCAAGACAAGATGCCCACAGTAGATTGTAGCCATAACAAATACAAACAGAAGGCCCCAAGAAAAGAAGAAGAAGAGGAGGATTTATCTTTTATTGTCAACAAAATCTCAACTTTGGCGTTGTTCACCAAACCCCAAGAAGTCCAACTAAAACTTGTTTTGTAAAACAGACAGAAAAAGTTGATTCCCAGATTAGATTTCGCTACACATAATCAACCATATGAATGTATACCACTCTCCTGATACTCAACACCAAACGCATATTTAGACCCAAAATTTCCCCAGAAGCCAAAGCCTTCCAAGAAATGCACTGAGAGAACTTAGATTGGTCCAACAAGAAAAGCACAACAATGCTTCCAAGAATACAGGTCTTGGGTCCAAAACGAAACAAAAAAACAATCCCTTCAATACTTCAAATGATGCTCGAATAAAGATGCCATCTCGATCTGCCAAACAAATCAAACAATCAAAAAAAGAGCGGGAAAAGGTTTATTAGTTCTTTCTCTAAGAAATTTTCAATTACAAATACATTAGCAATAAAAATTATAGTCGACTTACAGCCGTGAGCGCTGCTTCAGCACCTTTGTTTCCCGACTTACCACCAGCTCGATTTATGGCCTGTGATTTATTTTATGACCAAATTAATGAAAAAGAAAAGAAGTCGTCACATTTCAAAAGACTTGATTCTAATAAATGAAAGATGAAATATTAAGAAATAGCTCTAGTAAAGGAATAATTGTTCAAGTGATTTACCTGCTCCATGTTATCACATGTCAAAACACCAAATATGCAAGGAACACCTACAATTTATCATAAAACAAAAGCCATCCGTCAATCAAAATTTGGTCACAATGCCCAATTAGAATAGTGAGAACAACGATATTGTAGATCCTTCATCTTGTTGCCGAAATAGGTAGAGTGAATCAAAAGTCCACGAGCAATAAAGTGAAAGAAGTTTCAGGTACCAAACAATTAAGGGGCATTGGAAATACTAATGGGGTTAGAATACAGGGTTATGTACATTATCATAATAAAAAGTTCTTTCTTCTCTCTCTATCTTACATTTTCCTTGATGAGACATTATAATAAAAAGGGATCATTAGTTTTGAAAATTAGATTTTTGGAGTGAAAACGCAAGGAATAAGAATTTAAGTTCCAAACACAAATATAAACATTATGAAGATGGATTATGAACAGCGCTTGAAGACACAAATGAGTCACTACACCCCACAAATAAGGACTTGAAAGAAGGTAATAGGTTATCCCAAAACAACAAAGTTCCCAGCAGATAAAATTGTAGTAGTATTGGTACGATCATAACACATATAATATTATCTGGTGAACCAATAAATTAGGGTGAATTACATCTACTACCTTGAAGTAAGGCTGAAGACAAATTGTTCCTTCTAGTTTAAAAAAGTTACCGTATAGTCCCTGAAGATTTACACATTTACTGAAATTTCAGGGACTACATGGTACTTTCTCAAACTAGAGCGACCATTTGTAAATACACCACACTTCGAGGTAGTCAAATGTAATTTGCCTATAAAATTAATAGAAAGTCATACTAACAAAACTCTAAAGTTTTTGGACCAAAAAAAAACTCTAAATTTCCAAAAGGACACAATGTAAACAATTTATAGGCAGAGATTCTGCAGGGCATAATTCACCTGAATTTAGACCAGCCGATAGTACTCCAGAAGCAGCTGAATTAGCCACAGCATCATAGTGGGTGGTATCACCTCTAACCTACTCGCCCAAAAGGATTAAAGAAATAACAGAGAAGTAAATTAGTCAATAATGAGCAAACTCCATATACAAACAGGAGCTGAATTTTAGCAATAATGATGTGTATTGAATAGATAATTATCTTACCACAGCACCAATACACAAGATTGCTTGATATTTTCTTGACTTTCCAAGCTTCTCAGCAACTATACCAATTTCAAAGCTACCAGGAACCCATACAACCTAGTGCACCACGATAAAAGAAAAATGCACAGCATGAGAAGAAAACAAATGTACTAAAGCAATAACTTCCAACCCAGAATATATATAGGGAATATAATTATGCAAATGAAGATAAATATGCAAACGAAAATACAACTCTAATACCATCAAGTATCAATTTCACCAACATCAAAATCAGTAATGATCTTCATGAGTCAATACTCAAAGTTTCTATATTTAGGAGCAATAATCAGAGACAGGCATAAAAACACAATTACAAAATCAAGGTGAAATTATTGGTGTTTGGATTACTAACATCGACATCTTCTTCTTTAACTGAGTATCTCTTGAAAGTATCCAAAGCCCCCTCCAAAAGTGGCCTGGTAATGATCTCATTGAAACGTGCCACCACCTTTATACCAGATAATGAATCCATTAGAATATAATGGCCAACACATACACATAATCTTCGAAAATTAAACAATTGCATACATGTATATAATCCAGATGCTTGCTTATGAAAATTAAAGAATTGCATACATGTGTATAATCTTGGTAGCCTTTATATTAATCCGTTGATTATTTTCAACGAGTATAAACTAAATAGTCCCCAAGGAAAAGAGAAAAAACAACAACTATGATGATAAATTTAACCCAGAAAGCATTACAGACAATAGCAAAGCGGAGGCCCTCAGCCGACATAAGAGAGCCAGTCAACTGTCGAACAGCTAATGTCTGAGCAAAACATTCCTTCTTCCTCGTCTTCTCAATCGAGAACCCAAAACCTGTTACAGTAACTTTATATGAGAACGCAAATTCAAACACACTGAGAAAAACGAGAAAGAGCCACAATGAAAAAGAAAGGGAAACAACAAATCCCAATTGATCAAACAATTTCGACCGAACTTTCTCGATATCTTCCAAACAGAATAAAAAGAATAACAAATCTGTCGAAATGGGGAAATGGTAGACGGAATCGGAAACCAGAAAAAAAGGAGAAACCTTGTCGTTGACGGGGCGGCGAGAGAAGTGGACTGGCAGTAGCTAAAGCTGTTAAATTTGTGGGTTTATTGCTATTATTGTAGCAAATGGAGTAGCTGCGAAAGGGTAGAGAAGGGGTGAAGGATTGGTGAAGATTTGTGGATTTGAGGGGCGAAGCTAGAGATGAATGGGCGGAAAACGAAGCCATTTTCTGCAAGAAAAGCTTGTTGACTTCTTGTTGTAAGCTGGTTTTTCTGGGTTTAATGCGCCTACCACACTACCAGACTCACCAGTTTTGTTCTTTTATCTGCTTCGCTCAAATTCTTTAATAGCAACTTTTAAGTTTTTAAATTTAAATTATAAAGATTACTTTTCACAATTTATCATGAATTTAATAAAAATAATTAAATATATTTAAAGAGTTCTTTATAATTTATTATTATTTAAATTTTATCACGTTAAAAGATTTTCATTTATTTCGCAAATCCATTGAGTTTGTAGTGTTGGCCAGTTTTAACTAATATCAGGGTATGGCATTTCTTGAATTTATATGACTAACCAGTAACCACCAAGCCAAGTTACAAGTTTACAATCCTCAAACCATATTCCTGACTGAATATTTCAGAATATTCCGATTTGATACCCTCACATTTCACCTAAATATTCAAGAATATTCTGCCAAAATATGGTCGGATGAGACATTTTGTAAAATACGTAAACTTTAGGAGGTAATTTGTAACAAAAAATAGATTAAGAGGCAAACGGTAAAAAATGTGATAGTACAGAAGGCAAAAAAATTATTGTAAAGACTGTTCCCTAGTTACTGTACACATTGATCACCTAAACCATGCGATTTCTAATACAATTTTTCTCATCCATCCCCAGCATTTTGCTAATAATCAAGATACCTCCATCATCTTAATAATCAGCTAATTCTCTAATTGTTGAAATGTGACATCTTCATCCATTGTAACTTCCAAAGCAAAACTACACAGTTACACCGAAGTAAAATACAAAATTAACACAATATCCCCAAAACATAAATAAATGCAAACCTCTTTTCGCTTCAAGGAGGTGATGTTTTGCATTTGTTTCTATTTAAGGAGGTATTTCGCAATTTTGTACTTCAGAAGGGAGAAAACTTGTATCTAACCATTTCTCTTACTTCAGCTTTCAATGTGTGGATCAAATTAGTTGAGATCCTGTTAGCCACGTCTTCTGGAAGCATAATCACTTGAAAGCCTCTTCGCCCATGGGCTTTGATTTGGTAACCAGGAGATCGGGAACAAAAGAGTCGCGCACCATCTCAAGTATAGTAGGGCAACAGAAAGATGAGGTGAATCTTTGAAAACCTCAATTATGTGTGATTCAGCCTTGGAGTCATCATCAAAAATTAGATTCTCGTATTCTAATCTGTTCTCTTGGAGAATGCTGTCTTGTCCGGAAATCATTCTCATACACAAAACTTGCAATGCTTCTATGGCAGTGCTATGGAATCCACTTTCTACATATGCAGAGAAAACATGACTGCAGGTTGATGGATCGGGCTGGATTTTGTCTTGATGCATCTGTTCTACAATCAGCTCAATCACTTCGATTCTTCCCTGGAAGTTTTTGATTGACATGTGTAAAATAGTTAAGCGGATGAAATTCTTCTGCACAACATTTACATATACGCATATTATAAATTATATGCTTACATATATTGTGAACTTGTGAGGGCCTATACGGAAAATACAAGATGCGTATCCATTTATGAAAACAGAACAATGAGAACATAGAACTCTAATACAACATAAGGGGTATATTATTCTTGTAAGTAAATACAATTTATTTATTGACGACCTGCTGGTGTATAATTAGAACTTCTCCATAATATATAATTTGAGGAATAATTACTATAACCGCCTGACATAAGACCCAAGTACTAAAAATTACCATTTGCACCAGTTGGCTAACAGTGAAATGTTAATATGGATGGGAAAAGATGGAAAGTACAATTTAGCACCAAACTGAAAACAATTAAATTTGAAACCAAAATGAAAACACTTGAAATCGAAAATACCCTTGTTATGCAGGTTGTAAAAGTAAAATCCATTTTTTTCCACAAGACTCTACAATCAATCATCAAATAAAAAACTCTTCATTTCTCCTATTCTTCTCATTCTCTTCACCCTTTTTACCACTTTTTACTGCTTGGTTGAGTTATGCACCTTTTTCTCAAAAACTAGAGGGTCCCCGGAAGAAGAGATCTGTTCTTGTTGAAGCAGGCTGATGGAAATTAAGACAGGTAATGTTTCTTCCTCATTTTTTCCTTCTTTCTTTTATTTCCCCTTTTTTTGCTATAATCATGAAATATTAAACTGATACTGGTGTTTTTTTTTCCAAGAAAAATGTTGTTTTACAGATTTGCGTGTTGTCAAACCTGAGGGGTGTTTAGTATTTTAGGCCCTACCTAAGAGGGGGTTCCTGTAATTATCCATAAATTACTGTTTTAAGAAGAATGTTTCATAACGATTTTTTCATATGTGACTGTGCAAATAACATCATTTATGAAAAGCTTGAAGAGGAGGAGCCAGGCTTGGACGAAAAAGGACTGATAAGACTTTTTGAAAAGAAGATTGAGATGAGGACAACTTTGGTATTTTCAATTTTGAATTCCCATTCAAGGCAAATCTATGATTATGGAATTTCCCCTTTATATTATTGCAATTATGAATTGTGAAACGAATCCCACTTTTTGTGGTACAGTTAATTACCTTTTCACTAGCTGCTTGAAGAAAAGTGTTATACAAGACCAGATCCGGTTGAATCCCTTCTGAGCATGCTTGGCCGAGTAATTTAAGTGCCTCATCGAATTCTTCCATGTTCAACAAGATCTGACACAAAACAATACATTTAAGAAAACTATAAACTAAAATACTTCCTCTCATTCAAAAAATTTGCACTTATTTTGCAGAATTAGAGATCTAAAATATAGCTTTTTGAAAGGAAAAATTAATTTTCCATCATGTTTAACCACTCAATTAAGAGATGCACGCCCCTCCCATATTGAATGTCTTGCTGATTTGACACAACATTTCAAATGACAGTAGAAAAAGGTGAGATATTTTACTATCCTAAAGTTTTTCCCTCAAACATAGGGTGGAGAACTGGCAATCTCACATAACTATTTTGTGGGTGTACGTAACGGATCAGAAAATTACTATTACAGAAAACGAGAGATTTATCCATGGAATTTTTGAAAAGGAAATAAAAGGCAGTAAAATCAGAACAAAATAAAGATTATTCTAAATACTGAAGATTACAAAACCAAGTTCAGCAATTCAATTCTTTTCCAAGATTAAACTCAACATAAATCTTTGCTGAAAGACAGATTAGAATCGAATACCTTTATGACAGCTGTATAAGTCACTGCATCAGGACAGAAACCGTCACGAACCATCATTGAGGTCAGAGCACAGGCAGATCGGTAACATTTTATAATGCTACAGCAATCAATCATGATATTATAAGTGGCGGCATTAGGCGAGAGTCCACATGAAATCATACTCTTGAATATGTCAATTGCCATGTGAGTCTAACCAGGGCAAAAGAATTATAATCAGTTCTCTGGCACGTGAAGACAAGGAAAGCCATCAAAGATTGTGAGAAACTTACTTCCTTAGACTCAATAAGTGAGTGCAGAACAGTGTTATAAATATGTATCCCTAGAACAGTGCTCCTGTGTGAGAACTTGTTTTCTGCATCACGTAAATAATGCATCAGCTCCTTTGTCATTCCCTCCATTCCAAGAGCTTTCAGCTGCAAATGAAGTGGAATGTGTAAACTATGAAGAATGAAGATCGAAGCATTCATAACTAGATTATTTCTTCTCTATATTAAAATTGAAAAAAAGTACTAGAAATTTTCTAACTAGTGATAATTTCCCAATAAGACCTCCAACTTTTCATACTGCCATTACAAAGATGTTTAATCAGCTAATGCTGAAGGCTTATTATAATTAAGGAAAATCATTTTTTTTTCCTAGTTTCAAAATTAGCTGCAAAATTTACTCTAAATGACTGCTAAATTATGCAGCATTACCAGGTTTTGCATTGATATAGGACTGTGTTTTATCCCATGCCTCATCATATCCATTTCTATGGCATTTATCCTTTTAGCAGCATCAACTTGTGACAGCATATTTCCGTCCTCATAAGGTGCATTGACATTGCCAAATAATGAAAACAGAAGTTCATAAGTTCTGATATCTGGCAGAAGATTCAAATATTTCATTCGAGCCAATGCTCGAACAGATCGTTCAGGTTGATCCTGAAACATAATCAAGCAGAATATAGTATTGAGGAAACAGCAGAAACTGATCTTGCTATGATATCTAGAAAACGGAGTTTCACTTTTCTCAGTGCTAGAATTGTACCCAACCATTCGTATCGGATTTATTTGGCAGACTTAGAGTGCTTGCTTGAGCTTTTTTCCTTTTTTTGATAATTTTTGCTTGAGCTTATAAGCTCTTTAAAAGATATCGTCGCTAAGCTTTTCGTAACTTTTTTATGAAAAGAGCAACTCTCAAAATAAGATGCCGGGAGCTTATAAGCTCCTTCAGAATAAAGTTGGGAAATTCCGACTTACTTTTAAGATCTTAACAAATTTCCTTATTTCTGGTCATATTAATTAGACAATTGCCATTGCTTACATCATATAAACTCATGATGTTATTTTTATCCAAACACTTTTGAGATCTTAGTCTTAAGAGTAAGATCGAACATCTTATAAGCTCCCAAAACATCTTACAAGATGTGACTTGTGAGAATTTATAAGCATTTCAACATAAGCTTAGCCAAACACCCTCTGAATAGTACACCATTGTACAATCAAATTCTAAACACGCTGTTGATACAAATGCAGTATAGGCTGCACTCACCATTGTATCACATGCTTCAAGGAAAGCATTGAAAGGATAAGCATGATGACCTTTTGATATTTGGGACAGGAATGTCTCGGCTAAGTCCAGTTCTAAAGCCCTGCTGCAGCTAACTGATATGGCTGCTAGAGTTGAATCATATGGCTTCATATTTTTCTGTTGCATGACTTTTAACTGCACATGATAAACAGTTCTAGGGTTATAACTTTACACGTGCAAAGAATCACCTCTACAAATAACTTCAGTTAAAAGATCGTAATTTACCACTTCCATACCATCACGGAAACCATTTGCTGAAACCAATGCTCTTATGAAGCCATCATATGTACCACGTGACGGTTCCAAACCAATATTTTGCATCTGAGAAAGAAGGAACATGACTAAAACTGTATATCAATGATTAACCGCCTTTTCTTTTCTTTTGTTCTTTTTATTTTACTTAGAGAATTACTGGTACATGATCAGATCATTTCTTTCCTTCTAGAGTTATAACCTTTTTTATTCAAAAATACGGTCGCATATAGTACCATTTGAGGAGTCCTTCATGAAAAATGATTACTTTTGATACCTGTAACATTAATTGCTCAGCCAACAGAACATTTTGCGAACTAGCACAAGTATGAATGACGTCACCATAGGACCACCTCAATAATTTCACAACTGGTCCAGAGAAAGACTGTTCGGACAAACTTAATCTGTCAGCTTCTGATTTTTTTACATCCATTCCATATGTAATCCCCTTACTGAAGTCCTCGTAATTTTCAGAAGTAGATGGTATAGAAGTGTAACTGTTCATGTCATATCTATTTCGATTCAACTCATCACGGGAAGGGATAGGAATGTCCAATCTCGAATCGAACAGCTTTCCTTGTGCAGTTCTGGTGATGTTAAAATTATGCCTGAAAGCCACATATACCATTTGCTGCAAGGCCTCACAAGCAGACTCTAAATCTCTCAACCTTGTAAAAGACCATATAAACTTCCGAAGTGTTATAACACTCAGAGTATTATAGTTGATACACTCCTTCCATATTTCATGCACTGCTGAGAGGTCCTGCTGCAAGACTGCAAGCTGAAAATAGATAAATCAGACATAGAAGTTCTTTGGTGCACAATTTAATAATACTTCAAAAGCCATTTCATTTTAATTTAACTCCGATCAAACTCATTTGATACCATATTGATGATTATAGCTTTTTTAAATTTGTTCTTCATCATATATGCATTGCTTTCCAAGGTTCTAGAATCTTCTACTTAAGTCCTTGATGTATCCATATTGAATCCTATATATTAAATATAGAATCTTAAAAAGTAATTAAATGTATCATGAGCAAATTCCAAGCATTAAGCTATAACTCCATGTGTTCTGACATTACAACTTTGCAAATATATTTACATTTCAACGTCAAATCCTATTCAAGTTTCTAATTATGGCAAATGTTTCACGACTTATTGAATGATTATTGCGCTGTTTATTGTATGTGCCCCAATAGTCCTAAATGTTTACTGACCAACATGTGATGCTACTCCACTAGCATACAAGTTACTACTACAAGACTCAAACAACATAGTAAGGGGAAAGAAAAATCATGAACAACATTTAATTTTGAAGCACAGCTATAAAGTAAGCAAGTGCACAGAAATATAAAATAGATATTCAGTAAGATAAAACTACACTATCAAACTAGATGAATCCAGACATTGATAGAAAGAAAAACAAAATTGAGGATTTGGGTGGGCAGCCAATGAACTTATTCATAGATAGAGAAACACTTGACGGAACGCATAAGCAATATCCAGGACGGCGATGCACGTAACTCCACAGAAACACACACTTACTTCCCCTGTTAATCATAAGTGCTGCAAAGCTATATCAACTGAAAACATTTTACCTAAAACAAGATAGTGTACACCAAGAAAGTAGTAGGATAACAGAACAATAAAAGTGAAGAAAGTAATAATATGAGTTTGAAATATTAACTCAAGAGTGACTCGTTCTGCTTTTTACATTTTACATTCCACTGGACAATCTCACAAACTAATCAAGGTAACACATAAACATTTTGCATACCTTGAGAAGATAAGTATAAGTTATAGCATTCTTTCCCACCCCCTGCTGCTCCATCATATTCAAGCATTCACTAGCATCATTTAAGCTATTCGTTTGGACACAGGCTTCCAACATATTGTTGTAAACTGGCAATGTTGGATAGATGTCTGAAATTTCTCTTTGAACTCTCAGAATATGAAATGCCTGATAACAAAGTATACTAAGAAGATATTATCCACCTCATGAAAAGCATCTCATGCAATTCTATAACCTAGCAAAACAGCAGCCTAAAATCTAGTAAATACTCAGCATGAGGCTAATACACAGCACAATAATAGAATATGTGAATACCTCTTTTAAATAACCACCTTTACAGAGCGCCCTAATTGCAAGAAAATAGCATTTGCCACTCACTTCAATATCTTTTTCCTCCATAAGTTTCCATGTCTCCATCACAAACTGCAAACAGTAGAAGCATCTTATTCAGTATTTGTCCAAATTGACAACTAACCCTCACCTCTAACCCACCTCACCCCCCATCCCCTCCATGCACACATTCAGTGTTCACTTTCTTCGCCAATAGAGTTGCATATGGTGGTTTTCCAGGTAAGGAAAGTGAGAGATATGACAAGGTACAAATTAGTCAATGTTTAGAAAGACATCCATGCATTAAAGCCAACAGTTGGACCACATTCGACGTGTGTGCAAAATAGAAAAAAAGTATAATATAATCACACTTTTAATTATTATAATAGTTTAAGATTATAAATACTCATTAAATTTTCTATAAGAAGTACCAAAATACATATTTGTGATTAGAGAGGAGGAGAGAAGTAAAAAAGAAATGTAGGAGAGGTGTAGGAGAGAGAAAAGAGATAACATAAAATCATGGGATAGTGGAATAGGAGAGAGGAGAGAGAAGTGGGTGGAGGAGTTAGTTGCTAAATCTACATTAAGGTACTGTAATATACTTTCTTATATTGATTTGTAGAGGTTAGTTTGGGAAATTCAGTAGAAGTACCAAAAGTTGACAAACCACATTGGGTTGTAGCTTAATAAATGGTATAGATGAAAAGAGGACGCTTACCAATGGATCGGGCATTCTTGCACAATACTGAAGAATATAAATGAAATCTCCGGCTTGCAACGCTTGGCCTCCTCTTCCAAACTCAGACAAAAGATGGGAAGCTCTACTTCTGTCTCCCAAGTGAAGTGCATTAACAATTTCCTCTTGCACTGCTCTCGCATTCGGTTCCCTCACACAATACCCTTCACCATCAAAATTTACCAATAGTGAATCTTTTACTAAATTTTCTGTTGTCCAGTCAAATAAAAGAGTAGCTTACATGTACCCACATATACTTTCATGAACATTTTCTGTTCTTGAATAAGTTAAATCATATATATGCACGCAGTGGTGAGGTAGTAAATCATAAGCAGCTGTTACCATTAGATGTTCCAAAAGACCGCAATTTTTGAAGAAAGCCAGCTGCATTCTTTCGCCCCTGTTAATGATTCCAATGTAG
The DNA here is from genome assembly GCA_958496215.1 of Verbena officinalis. Classification (NCBI taxonomy): domain Eukaryota; kingdom Viridiplantae; phylum Streptophyta; class Magnoliopsida; order Lamiales; family Verbenaceae; genus Verbena; species Verbena officinalis. The sequence continues at coordinate 3,454,326 of OY292390.1, read as the reverse complement.
TTAACGAATGCTGAACATGAAAACACCATTTACGATAAGAATATCTAAGTGAGACTTCTAGTACGGAAAACCATCACATGCTAAATAAGTTCAACACTTCTCTTCAGCTGATAATAGATAACAGAATTAATCAAGAATTTCAAGGTTCCACATTTCATATTTAGTTCTGGGAAATGAACCTCCTACAAATGAAAAAGAAAATTATATCAATCAAGCTCAAGCACAACATCTCAAACTCCAATCCTGGGTCCTAAGTCCTACCTAGGAAGAACTACTTTAACTACATTTTTCAAATGAAAAAGGAAAAGGAAAAAACGAAGTAGACGAAATACAGCAAAAGAAAACGTACAGCATCTGAAGCTTTCCATTCCCGAAACGAATTTCTCACGCATTGAAAGCGGACAGTCAACCTGTTCAAGTCCAAAATTGCATTAAAAAATCAACCAAATTCAAAAAAACATAACCAAAAAGTAAATTCGACTCAGTCCAGAGGAGCTCCGCCTGCAGTTGGAACAAACGCGACGCACTCACCTCATCATTGAAATCGCCGGAGCTCTCTGCCGATCTTCTGCTTAGCAGAAAGCACTGTAATTTAATCAACACTTTTCGGTTGGGCTTTATAGCCTTTGTGGGCTGTAAAGACATCTCTTGGACTATAACTTTCTCCAGATGGGCCTTGGAATACATTTCAAAGCCCATTACTTTGAATTGCACTAATTAATCGTTGACCGAGTCACAACTCGGAACTCAGAACTCAGTAGTCTGAACCCAAAAATTGTAGCAAACGAAATTGACATAAAAATATTGCACTCACAGCAGCTGTAGTTGGACTATCACCAACTTTTGAAGTCTTTTTACTGCAGAACTAACATTATGTCAAATTTGACGCAAAGCAAAAGGACTGCTTTAGACTGATTGAGATTGACTCCATAGTTATTGTCGTCGGCCTCCATTTTTGCGCCCATCGCCCTGTGATTCTCCAGCATCCGCCCAGGTATACTTTTCTTTCTCTCTACATTATCTCTGTGCTTGTGAGTTGTGAGCGTATTCACCATTATTATTTGTTGTTTCTCGAGATCATTTGAATCTATAATTTCAGTTGCTTTGGTCGTAGCAGGTTATGATTCGTTTATGAATTATCTTGCTTTTTGTTTACTTGTGATTGTTCCTTTCAATTTGATTCAGTTGAAGGAATCAATTGGTGTCCCTTTTTTGGTTAATTTTGTCGGTTGTAAATTTGCTTACCTTACAAATGATTTGGCTACTGAGGAAATGGAGAACGTGTAATTTTTGGTTTAATTCTGTCGGTTTTACAAGTAGAAGGAGTTGGATGATTGGGTGTCATATTTTATTAGATTCAGATCTTGATCAAATGGTGAAATTACTTTATATGACTTATGGCTTGATGAAATTCAAGACTAGCATCCAATAACTATGGAAAATAATCAATTTTTCCTTCTCTCTTAACCTTATCTTGCGTTTCTTATCCCTGTAATACTTCTTAGTGAATCTAATTTGTCGCTTGGCACAGTTTGAATCCAACAGCAAGGATTACCGTTGAGAATTGCAAAGAAATGGCTGTGTGAGTGCATATTCAAGTTCAACCTTTCTAAATCATTGTTTTGTTATCTTAACATTTAATCTCACATACAATTTAGGTTCTTGATGACGATCATTCTCATTGTCGTTTTAACTTGATTGATTACTTTAGGGTTGCTTCTGCTCCTGGAAAGGTTTTGATGACTGGTGGATACCTTATCCTGGAGCGACCTAATGCCGGGATTGTACTGAGTACAAATGCTCGATTTTACGCAATTGTGAAACCACTTTATGACGAAGTTAGACCTGAAAGTTGGGCATGGGTACGCTAGACTTCATGTGAATTGAATTGCTTTTATGATGAATGTCTGAAGTTGGATTTTCTCTGTTTCATTTGCTTCATAATATGGGTTCTGATATAATGAATCATTATAGTCTTTATAGTTATTTATGATTTGAATTTGATCCGTTTAGTAATGCTTTATTGACTTTTGAAGTGACTATATTCATTAGTTAGTCGCTTTTCAGTGTGAATCGAACTTTAAACTTTTGAAGTGTCCAATATCCTCCTTTTCCTTCTCGGCAAGTTATTGTTCTTTTTCTGACACAAGTTTACATTTAATCAGTCATGGACAGATGTGAAATTGACTTCTCCTCAAATGGAAAGAGAAACTATGTATAAATTGTCCCTTAAACATCTCCTGCTACAGCCTGTCTCTCCAAGGTGAGCATCATACATCTCAGGTTTTTCTTTAACAATATTTATGTGTGTATCATAAATGAACATATTTTGCTTAATTCAAATATAAATCAAATCCATGGTCCAACTGGTTCGACTCAACAGTTTCTACTCTTTTCTAACGTCAGTGACTCAAGAAACCCATTTGTAGAATATGCACTGCAATATGCAACAGCAGCAGGACTTCCCACATTTGACGAAAATAAGAAGAACGAGTTACACAAACTTTTGTTACAAGGTCATGATATACTGTCCTGCTAATCTTTCTTTTAAAGAGAACTAAAGCATAAAAATATTCTAATCTTTATCCTGGGTTGTTCTTGCAGGTCTCGACATCACGATATTAGGTTGCAATGAATTTTATTCGTATAGGAATCAGGTAATCGACCTCTACCGTTATCTTCTGATACTGACGATTTGTACTTTTCTATACAATTTCATAATGAAAAATGTGAACTTGTGCAGATTGAAGCACGAGGACTTCCATTGACTCCTGAGTCATTAGCCTCACTTCCACCTTTTACTTCCATTACCTTCAATGCAGAAGACTCAGGTGCCCAAAATTGCAAGCCTGAAGTTGCTAAAACTGGATTGGGCTCATCAGCTGCTATGACAACTGCTGTTGTAGCTGCTTTACTTCATTACCTTGGAGTAGCTAAATTACCCTCTTTAGCCAGTGGTCATCGTCAAGGGAACGAAGAACTGGATATTGTTCATATCATTGCTCAAACTGCTCACTGTATTGCACAGGGCAAAGTAGGTAGCGGATTTGATGTGAGCTCTGCTGTTTATGGCAGTCAGCGTTACATTAGATTTTCACCAGAAGTAATTTCACCTGCTCAGGTATTTGTCTCTCTTTGTTCTGTTCTGCCAAAGAATTCTGTTTTGTTGGGGAATTTTAGTTTTTATGTTTCTAGAACCTTAAATCTGGTAATAAGTAATTGTCAACATAAAAAGGAAACCATACGATGATTGTTAAATTCACATGTGTTGTTTGAAAAGCTCAAGTCATTATTGGTTTACAGGGTGCTCTTCATGGAATTCCAATTGAAGAGGCCATAGGAGAGGTGCTGAAAGCGAAATGGGATCATGAGAGGACTAACTTTTCATTACCTCCTATGATGACTCTAGTAAGTTCACCACATGCATGGGCTTTATTTCCATATTCAAGTGCTTAATTTTTTTGGTCCAATATGATTCTACTAAGCAGAGGACAATCTGACATTGTGTTAGTTGGTCTTGAAACTAACTTGTCAGAAACCATATAAAAATGAGAAATTTATCTCTGTCATTGTACTTCTAATTTATGTTTTCTTCCTTGAAGTTTTTGGAAGAAATGTAGTGTATCTGCAGTTACTAGGGAGTAACTTGTCAGAAACCATATAAAAATGAGAAATTTATCTACAAGTCATTGTGTTTTCAATTTATGCTTTCTTTCTTGAAGTTTTTGGAAGTAAGTAGTGTATGTGCAGTTACTAGGAGAACCAGGATCAGGTGGATCATCAACACCTTCAATGGTTGGTGCAGTGAAGAAGTGGCAAAAGGCTGATCCTCAAAGCTCTGGGGAAACATGGAAGAAGTTATCAGAAGGAAACTCTGCCCTCGAATTGCACCTCAACAATTTAAAAAAGCTGGCAGAAAATAATTATGATGTTTATGGAAGGGTCATCAGCAACTGCAGCAAGCTGACATCAGAAAAGGTACTAACAATTTTCTTGTTTTTGCAATCTCTCTCTCTCTCTCAACGCGCGTGCATACACGACTTTATTTTTTCCCCCTCCATTAAGATCCCTAGAAAATGTTTAAATTGGTCCTTATTTTATTTTATTTTACAGTGGACAGAAGGAGCAATTGAACCAAACCAAATAGAAGTTGTCAAAGCACTATTAGGAGCTAGAGATGCCATGCTTGGGATCAGGTCTAACATGAGAAAGATGGGCGAGGCGGCTGGAATTCCTGTATGTTCTTTCTAATAATTTTGTCCAATGCATATATTAATCTGTTCTATCAATTTGACCTTCTTCATTGTCCTTCTGCAGATAGAACCTGAATCACAGACTCATCTGCTAGACACCACAATGAAGCAGGAAGGAGTCCTATTGGCTGGTGTACCTGGTGCAGGCGGATTTGATGCTGTCTTTGCTGTCACCTTAGGTGATGCAAGCGCCAATGTCACCAAAGGTTGGAGTTCACTCAACGTCCTCGCCTTGCTAGTCAGAGAAGATCCTCGTGGGGTCCGCTTAGAAACCAATGACCCACGAGCAACAGAAATTACGACAGGTGTTTCTTCAATTCAAATTCAATAAATATCTCTTAATACTATTTTTGTTTCCCATTGAAGTTCCGATTCCATTATTGTAAACAATAAACAAAAAAAGATGCATGTTGTTACAATTTCTGAAATAAATTATATTTTTCACCAGTAATCTTTACAAGAGCAAGCACCATTTTTAAAATGGTGGAAGACATTCCTATCCCTGACAACAATCTCTCTCTCATAAATAAGTGAAATTAGCTTAGTGTATGCGTGACAATCACCACACATCCTAACATTTCTCACTATTCTTATGGGACTTCCCTCAGATGTCTTCATCAATGAAAATGCAATTGCCAATTTCTGACTGTGTGAACTCAGCCTCTCTCTCTTCTCTTCTTCTTCCACGTCAAGCAAAACCTGTGAAGTGTCTGGCAAATATCCCTCAAATTTCAACTGCCACTCCATTTGATGTAGCATATCATATATTTCCCGACACCGAGGATGAGATTTATCGTTTGAAACAAACTTGTGAACTTCTCTCTTGACTTCAACAATACTCGAACCCGGATCTTGGCCCAATCCCTTACGGCCCATTTCAACACGTGCTTTTGACACATCCTCCCATCTTTGGGCCCGCGCGTAGATATTACACAGCATGAGATAATCACCAGCATTCTGTGTGTTTTTCTTGAGCAAATTCTCAGCAGCTATCTCCCCTAATTCTAAATTGTGCTGAACTTTGCAAGAACTCAAGAGACTTCGCCATATGACGTCGTTGGGTTCCATTGGCATGCTCTTGATGAGCCCAAAAGCTTCGTGGGCCAACCCAGCCCGGCCCATTAAATCAACCATGCAACCGTAATGTTGGATTGTGGGCTCTATCCCATGCTCAAATCTCATTCTTTCAAAATATTTCTTACCTTCATCAACTAATCCTGCATGGCTACAAGCACTCAAAACTCCCACATAAACAACATCGTCCGGCTCAAATCCTTCTTCTAACATCTTTTCGAAAACAATCAAAGCTTCTTCACCATATCCATGACTTGAGAGGCCCGATATCACAACACTATAAGACTTATGGTTCTTCCTCCCCATTTCTTGAAATAAACACATCCCTTTATCTAAGCTCCCACATCGGATATACATATCTATCAAGGATGTCTCAACTGCAACATTAAATCCAGACAAATTCCTAAGTAGATAACCATGTACAGACTTACCCCAATCAAGACAGCCTAAATGAGTACATGCAGAAAGTACACTCACTATAGTACTCTCCTCAGCTCTACAATAACCCTCAAAATTCATTTTATGGAACAGCTTAAGACACTCACCCCACATGCGCACATTAGCATGACCCGCAATAACGGCACTCCAAGAAGCAACCGTTTTCTGATCCATCTTCTCGAAAACTGCACAAGAATGCTGTAATTCACCGCATTTTCCATACATATTGATCAAACTGTTCTGCACAAACACATCCTCCACATATCCCATCTTCAGAATCTGCCCATGAATCTGAGTTCCTTCTTCAAAAGCTGATATAAAAGCGCACGCTTTTAGAACAGCAGGAAATGTGAAATTATCAGGCTCTATACCAATCTCAAGCATCTCAAGATATGTTAAAATGGCTTCTCTCGAGTTCATATCCTTTACGTATCCTCTAATCATGGTATTGAACTCAAATGAACCCGGATCATCGATCTCCTGGAAAATCGAGCACGCGTAATCCATGCTGCCCCATTCTGAAAGGGCACAAGTTGTAAGAAGATTGCTGGCGCAAAATGAGCTCCAGATAAATCCCAGCTTGAGGGTTTGGCAATGGACTTGCTTGAATTCTTCCATGTTTTTGCATCTTTTTATGATGGAGATGCATTCTTGTTCCTTCAGATTGAAATCAGCTTCTGGGATTTTAGAATTGTTGTCGTGTGGTCTGAAGAATTGCTGGGGCTGATTCAGGACAGATGCCCCTACCATAATCTCATTCAGATCATCAGATAATGTTTCTATTATTCACATTTCTTCGAGCCCAGAAGAAATAAATGCTACTGTCAATATCATCACTATATGAAAGCTATAGTGGATAAAAATCAGCAATCAATTGAAAGTGAAGTTTGGATTATAGAAACTGTGAACTAGTAGAATGGCGTTTGAGAAATCAATATGGAATGGGGAGAAAATCAGAGTATAGGATAATATGGATGTTATTTTATTTGCTCTTTTTGAATCTCTGAGTAAGTTTGATATTGTTCTTGGTTGGACAAATTAGAACAGTTATTAGAGTGGATGTCATCCAGGAATTTGAAATGGGAATTTCAACCAGAAAAATTTCCAGGTCATGTTGTTTGAAGATATTAGTGGATAGGATAATGTTAGTCCAAAGATGTGGGCTCCATAATATACATCCACATTACAAGTGCCCATCACATGCTTGGTTTTCAAGTTGACAACTTAAACAGAGTACTTTTTAACTTTTTTTCAGCCCATAAGCCCATTATGTAACACTTTCATAGATAAAATTGGGCTTCGACCAAAAACTAAAAAAAATGGGCTTAATTTTGAAGCCTCTCTCTCTCCCTCTCTTTTTTAGGGTGTGCTCTTTTGTTAATTTTAAATATAGATATCTGGAAACAATATTTTTTATTATTTCTTCATTCAAATGATTAAAGTCTGTTGTTTACAGTAAATAAAATATTCAGCCAAAGCAATTCCTGCATAAGGAGTGAGGTATTGTAATGTAGCAGGGGTTGATCATCCTGTCGGACGTCAGTAAAATGGGTCCTATAGAGAGTCCATCTATTCCTAATCTTCAATGGATAGACCACGATTTTGAATTAGAAGAGAAAATTTAAGAAATGGATGATGACAAAATTATCAACGATTGGAAACCCGTATTTGTATTCAATAATGTATGAAGAGTTCTTTGATTTTAGGAGAGTTATAATTGAAAAGAGGAATCTTCACTTCTCACTTTAGCCAGGTCCTTTCCCTCCAATCTGTTACACGAAACAATGAGTTTTCCAACAAGCCTTAGAATAAAATATATTTATCATTTCCAATAATAGATGGATATATCTATAATTATGACATAATTTAGGGATATTCTATTTTCTCCCCACCCCATTTACTAGTGAAACTGTTGAAAAATGTAGAGTACCAAAAAGCCAAGAAAAATGACATGGGACAGTACAAATCCATTGAGAAAAACAAAAATATCTTTGGATAAAACTAAAGTAGGCCTAAAGTTAAATCAATCAATAATGCAACTGCACCATCAACCTTACCTAGTTTATTGATCTGTCAGGCCATCCAGGTCCCATTTCACATTAATTATGTGGTCCTTTCTTTTACTTTGCCCATTCTCATTGGATGATAAAAAATGACTGTACTTTTACTGTATTACCATCAATACTTGTAAAAAAGGTACAGATTCCTTTTCTATTCTAGAATGTGGTGGTGTAAATTATTCTCATAAGGTTCATTTCTTTTAGTAAATATTTACGATTCTTTCTAATATTGGTTTTGAAGAAAATTTAAATGATATTTTATAGAATAAACATTTGGGTCCAAAATATTAACATTAAACATAGAAAAGCCATAGTAATTAATTACAAAAGCATGGCAACAACCAGCTTTATTGAAATGACTATTAGATATGGGTTAGTCAATGATTTGTGCAGTGGATAATTCATAATTGTCGCACTTTGAAGGGGTCAGCTGCGAATTTTGACTAATTTGATGCGATTAATGACAAGGAATAGATTTAGATTCTTTCGGATAATCACATCTAAGTACTTGTGTTCTAGTGAAATTATATTTTAGTCAAAGACTTTTGATATATTACAAAATAATCTCTCAGGAACTAAAATATAATTTTATTAAGGAACTATTTTGTGCAATTCAGTGCATATATAAGGCACTATTTTGTAATCCACTGCATACTTCAGGGATTATTTTGTAATATATTGAAAGTCTCGAACTAAAATATAATTTCATTAAATCACAAGATACTTAGATGTAATTATTCCTTTATTTTTTTCAAAATTTAATGTTTATTTTTTATTTTAATATATAGCTGTGATATATGAATGCTGTCAAAATACGACACAAAACAAACATAATGATACATATATTTTTTATGTGGATTATATATGTGTTTGACGTGCAAAATATCATACTAAGAATTCGTTTAGTTATACTTATTAAGGCAGTTATCTACCATTATTAGTGAGAGCAATCTATGTACTCGTTATGGACCCGGATTAATTTTTCTGACCCAATTTTTATTCCTCAATTTCACCACTATCTTGCTGCTTTTTTTTGCTCTGATAATATTATTCCCCTTTACTATAAAAGGGGAATATTCTTTTTGCTCTGATAATATTATATAATCTGTCATAATATTTATCTGCTCATATTAGCAACCATAAAAGTTAATAGGTTCTAATACGTTTTAAATAATAAACACAAAACGTTACAGTAGATATATCTTAAAGAAGTTAATTAAATAGTTTAGAAATTTAGTTGTTGACTATTTTTCAAAAAATATTACGAGGAAAAGTAATTTATATTTACTTTTAGTTTCACTTTCATATAAGGCCCACCCATAATTACAACGCGTGCGTCAGACGCTCCCACCAGAAACATTTTTCACTCCATCCATCCTCATCATCATCACAGTCCAAACTGGTGAACTCACGTGGACCCCTCTGTTTCTCTCTCTCTCTCCTCCCTGGATTCAGCAAGCAAATTATCTCTCGTGCGATCTCCAATTATACAAACACCACTCCACTCCTGTAGATATCATTTTCATTTGCTATGTTTTGTGCTCTATCCCTATTCAATAAAGGGTAGATTCTTTCAAAGAAAAGGATTTTTTACCCTTTTTGATTTTTCAGAGCTTTAAAGCCTAAAAAAGCCGCCTTTATTAGCTGTATTTTTTCCCTATCCTCTCCGGTGGAGTATTCACCTTCCTAGCTCGCTTTTACTCAGGTATATACAGGCTCGAAAAGACTTTATTTCATTGTTTTTCAATTTTTTATTTATCCATACCTTTTGCTTTCTGTAAAAGTTATTTTTTTCACGCTTTTCTTAACATTTCAGCCCGTCTTAACTGTATACCTAAAATTGAAGATTGTTTATATTTAATTGTGGGGTCATTTGATGGAGTTGGTTTCAAAGTTGAAAATTGTTTGGCAATGGGGTTGGGATTTGGTATTCTATTGGGAGTATATGACCTTGGAATTTTCAACTTTCAAAATCTTGAAGCTTTCCCTTTCAAGTTAACATATATGATTTGAAAAAGTATGCGTATTGAAATTCTTTCTATAATTTTGAAGGCTTTTTGCAGAATAACCGGATTATTGAGCAGGTGATGTGGTCTCGGTTCTCTGGGCAGAAGAAATGTTGTTGGATTAAGGTATCCCTGATCCAGAAAGGAATTATACCAAACTCACTTCTTGAGTTGACTTGTGTTTTTTTTGGTATTCTCAAAGTTGTCTAGGACCCCATTTGTTCAGCTGCTCTGTTTATAATGTTTATTTGGATCTTGTAAATGTTCATCTTGTTTATTTCTGAGAAACTCTGAACTGGGGTCCTGTTTGAAAATAGTCTAGAGATACAGAGAGAGATTCTTGTGAGGAGAGATGGATAAAACCGAGCCGGAGGATTGGAGGGAGATGGTTAGAAAAATGCTACCTCCCGGAGCTCCGATTCCGGATGAGGATAATATGGATTATTCAATAGCAATGGAATATATGGGTCCTCCAGTTTCATATGATCTTCCAAGAATCGAGCCTCTTGATATGAGCACAGAAGATATTCCCATAGCCGAACCCGTTTCTAGAAGATCAGTGAGTCGTGACTTAGGACCTACAATAGAACCAATTCCCTTACCCGTTTCTCGTATTGCACGCCTCACAAGCCCACCTAATCAAAGTCCCAGAATGTCTGGAAGTTCGGAATCTGTAGTTTCTGTTTTGCAGAATAACAATTCTTCTTCTCCTTCCCCATCAGCTTCCCCTGACAGTCACCACAATAATAATAATAATAATAATAATAATAATAATCCCCCCAATGAAGGGAGGCGAGCCACAGTCGTCACATTCAACACCGTTGATAGCTCAGAAAGGAGAGCGCCAGATAATACAGAGAAACAAGTATATCCCGAATTTGTCGCTGTGACCAAAGAAAAGAAGAAGAGAAAGAAAACGAGAGTGTGTTACAGGTGCGGGAAAGGGAAATGGGAAACTAAAGAGTCATGTTTGGTGTGTGATGCGAAATACTGCAGCAATTGTGTGCTGAGAGCGATGGGTTCGATGCCGGAAGGGAGAAAATGTGTTACTTGCATTGGTGAGCCTATTGATGAGTCAAAGCGTTTAAAATTGGGGAAACATTCTAGGGTTTTGTCACGTTTGTTGGGGCCTTTGGAGGTCAAACATATAATGAAAGCTGAAAAAGAATGCTCGGCTAATCAGCTTCGGCCTGAGCAGCTTATTGTGAATGGGTATCCTTTGAAACCCGAGGAAATGAATGAGCTTTTTGGGTGTTCGTTGCCTCCAAGGAAGCTGAAGCCTGGACAGTATTGGTATGACAAGGAATCGGGTCTTTGGGGAAAGGTAATATTTTTGTTAGTTACATCATTACATGTATATGTGGATTGATTACTTCAGGGGTGTTTGGTTGAGCTTATGAGCTCCCAAAAGTGTTGGGTAGTTTTATTTGTAAAGGAGGTTATAAGCTCCAAAACTAAGTCATTTGGAGCTTGTAAGCTTCAAAAACAGCTTGTTTGTGCTTATAGGCTCCTAAAAAGAAAGTAAGCTTCAACCAACTTTGTGTAAAACAACTTATAAGCTGTATAATTCCGAATTCTAGAATGACATGAATATCCTTAACTCTTTCAATATTACATTTCTATTATCTCAAAAAAATATCTTTATATAAAACTTATAAGCTCTCATTTCTTCCGAACACAACTACAAGTTACAAGCTCCAAAAACAATCTTATAAGCTCGTAGTGCTTTTAAGCTATTAAAAGTAAGCTAAGCCACTCACCCTCTTATACTTGATAGTAATAATTTTTTGTGGAAAGTGAGAAAATGCTTATTATAGTTTCAACATGTGAATTAACAGGAGGGAGAAAAGCCTGATAGAGTTATTAGTTCAAACTTGAATTTCACTGGGAAACTTAGTCCTCATGCAAGTAATGGAAATACTGAGGTGTACATTAATGGTCGAGAAATCACAAAACTCGAGCTCAGAGTACTAAAGGTTAGTTTTTGTCTACATATGTAAAGATTTCTGTTATTAGCTACAAACCTCTGCTTATTAAATTCAAGGTTATGTTTGGATTTGAGCGGAAGATTTGGAGGATGAGTTTCAAATGACTTCATATTTGAGTGGATTTCAAATCCACCAAAATGAATGTAAAAATAGTTTAAAATTAGAGTTGGAAGGATTTGAAATTCATTTTTATATGAATTTATTGGAACAAGCTCAATGGATTTCTTATTATGGATTTGAAATCGTTAACTCAAAATCCATCAACACAAACACAGGATAAGTGATCTTTTCTGTGAAAATTCCTCTTATATATGTTGGTAATATGTAATCCAGCTGGCAAACGTGCAATGTCCTCGTGATACTCATTTTTGGGTTTATGATGATGGTCGTTATGAAGAGGAAGGGCAAAACAATATCCGAGGCAATATATGGGAAAAGGTACATTTGAGAATTCTTTACTAGATATGCATTAAAAAGATAGATAGAAAAATCTTGGAATATTTGACTAATTCTTTGAATCTAATTTTTCTAGGCATCAACTCGTTTTGTCTGCTCTCTGTTATCGTTGCCCGTTCCCCAAGGTCAGCCTCATGTAAACAGAGATGAGCCTAGCAATTATACAACAGTACCAAATTTTCTAGAGCAGAAGAGGACTCAAAAGCTTCTTCTACTTGGACTCCCAGGCTCTGGAACCAGCACAATATTCAAGCAGGTAATCTTCAATAACAGTTGAATTTTTGCTATTGGGTAATTCCTCTTTTAAAGAACATCGAAAGCTATCTAGAAGTTTTAAAGCTAGTTTTTATTTTTTTATTGCATTATGTAGATTTAAATTTTGGGTACGGTTATGCTAATGAAGTTTTCATTTACATGTGACGTTTCACAGATTCTAATATTTATTTCTGGTATTGTTCGTGCCTAATCTTCTTCTCAATAAACAGGCCAAATTTTTGTATGGAAACAAGTTTACTCCTGAAGAATTGCAGGATATCAAGCTAATGATCCAAAGCAACATGTACAAATATTTGAGCATTCTGCTTGATGGTAGAGAACGCTTTGAGGAGGCTTTATCTGGGACCAGTGGGCGAAATCCAGATGAACAAAACTCAGAATCAGGTAATAACTGCAGACCGTTGCTAATTTGGATTTAATTTCTATTCTATTCTTAATATTGGGATTTCTGTGGAAAAACAGCACCTTTTTTCTTCACAGACAATCGTGTAAATTATTGCTTTGAACAGTTTCTGTTGGTACGGTACAACAGGGAGTATGAAGCAATTTTGAAAATGTAATTGCATAACTAATGATGAATGCTGTTGTCAAAAGGGAATTCTTGCATTTTCAACTTCATGTCATAATCAAATCTGATTTTGGTACAGGGGATGGCAATGACTCAAATGAACATAATCAATGTATATATTCCCTGAATCCAAGGTTGAAACATTTTTCTGATTGGCTCCTCGATATCATCGCCACTGGAGATTTAGACGCGTTCTTTCCTGCCGCAACGAGAGAGTACGCCCCACTTGTTGAAGAAGTGTGGCGAGATCCTGCTATACAAGAAACTTACAAGAGAAGGAACGAACTTCACTTTCTACCAGATGTCACAGAGTACTTCTTAAGCAGGGTAACCTTTGCAACTTTCTTTTAAAAATAATTAATAATATTTTAAAATTTCCGTTGACCATAGTGAATTTCATTTTTTACCACAGGCAGTTGAGATATCAAGCAATGAGTACGAACCTACAGATCGTGATATACTGTATGCTGAGGGTGTGACTCAAGGGAATGGATTAGCCTTTATGGAGTTCTCTCTGGATGATCGTAGCCCTATGTCTGAAACCTACACAGAAAATCTGGATGCTCCACCCCCGCTCCTCACCAAGTATGTATATATTTTTCATATAATATTATTTTATGAGCTAAAACAATAAAATCATTCTTAGATTCAGGAATTGTTAGCATCTAACAGGAAATCTTTGACCACTCTTTGCTTATGCATTGGAATTATGTAGATAACTGATGGAAGTGTAGATAATGATTCTTAATAGACACTGCAATTTATCTTCAGTGGTGTATTGCATTTCTTTTTTGTTTCATTGATCTCAATATGAATTTTCTCATTTTGTTTTTGGGTTATTTACATCTACACTCACTGGAAAGATGAAAGATTACTGTTGGTACCAGCTTAGATGAACTCATTTCAAAACCTTCCCCTCAATTTTCTCCATATTACATGAAATACCCTTAGTAGTTTAAAATTACAGGGACACCCCTATGACATCTGAATTATAGAAAGAAAAAAATCCCCACAGACAGTAGGGGGTGTTTCGTAATATTAATATTTTTTTGAGGATCAATCTTTTAAAAATCACTGTTTGTCATTTTAATTTAATATACCTTTTACCAGATACCAGCTCATCAGATTAAACACAAGAGGGATGAACGAAGGATGCAAGTGGGTGGAAATGTTCGAGGATGTTCGAGTAGTTGTCTTCTGTGTTGCCCTCAGCGACTACGATCAGGTGTGGTTATCCCCAGAGAACCCTGGCAGTGGATCACTCCTCCAGAACAAGATGCTTCAAAGTAAAGACCTATTCGAGTCGATGATCAGACACCCTTGTTTCAAAGACACCCCGTTCATCTTGATCTTAAACAAGTACGATCTCTTTGAGGAGAAGATCGGCCGCGTCCCTCTTGGCTCGTGTGATTGGTTCACTGATTTTAGCCCCGTGCGGGCCCACAACAACAACCAATCATTAGCACACCAAGCATACTTCTATATAGCCATGAAGTTTAAGGATTTATATGCTTCTGAAACAGGACGGAAGCTCTTTGTCTGGCAAGCTAAGGCGAGAGACAGGGTGACGGTTGATGAGGCGTTTAAGTATATAAGGGAAGTGGTTAGATGGGATGATGAGAAGGAAGATAACTATTTTGGTGCTGTGGAAGACTCTTTTTATAGTACAACTGATATGAGCTCATCACCCTTTGTACCACAAGAAGAGTAAAGATGCATGATTGTTGAGAAATGTAAATAGATTTGGAGGAAGAGAGATGGAATAATAAATTTCATTCACTAATTTATTTTTTTCCACCTTAGGAGCTCATGAAGGTGGATTTCGGATTTTTTGCAGGTTTTTGTTTGTAATGTTATGATAAATATGTGTATTTGTCTTCTATGTATTTTAAGATTTGCCATTTTGATACTTGTTCGACCAAATTTAACCAATCAAACTTGTATTTACACTATTTTGTAATTGAAAATAGAACCATTTGCAATCGAGTAGCGAGTGTAATATATTTTTTTTGACTTGCTGGAACCAGATTAGGACTAAAATTTGTGAATATATTCATGAGCTATGACCTAGAGAAATGTCGGATACGAGTATCTAATATGGTAATGGACATGACATGGAGAAATGTCGGACACGAGTATCTAATACGGTAATGGACACGACATGGCCGAGTAGGATTTTCAAAAGTATCATGCTGACTTTTTGTGTTTCACTAATGTTTTTGTTTGCAGTCTTACAAATGGGCTTTAGAAGCCCAAGGTGTAGCACAAAAGGTCTCAGAAAATACCCACAGCAGAACAAGTAAAAACACGCACTAAAACGTGTTTTAATCAAGACAGTAATTATTTGTCCGACCGGCGGCGATGGCAGAAGTAGCAAACGAAATAAATCCTTCCGACGTCCTCGTACAACAGCCGCAGCCTCCGGCCAAACCGCGGCCGAAGCGTTTCGTGAAGAACCAAATACCCGACTCAATCCTCAACGACGCGGCCCTCAACGCCGCCATATCCCTCATTCCGGCCAACTACAATTTCGAGATCCACAAGATCGTTTGGCGCGTGCGCTCCACGAACGTAACCCGCGTTGCGCTCCAGTTCCCCGAGGGCCTCTTGTTATTCTCGCTCGTCATCTCCGACATCCTCACCACCTTCGCCGGCGTAACTCACTGCTTCGTCCTCGGAGACGTCACCTACGGCGCCTGCTGCATCGAAGACCTGTCCGCGCGTGCTCTAGACGCGCACCTTCTCGTGCATTTCGGCCACAGCTGCCTCGTCCCAATCGACTCCACCACCATCCCCGTGCTTTACATCTTCGTAGAGATCGGCATCAACACACGGAAGCTCCTCGACGATTTGAGTTACAATTTTACTTCGGATAAAGTCAATTTCATCATGGCGGGTACCATCCAGTTTTCCAATGCAATTCGTGCCGTGAAGCCCGAGCTCGAGAATTTAGGGTTTAGGGTTTTGATTCCCCAATCAAAGCCGCTTTCCGCAGGGGAAGTTCTGGGGTGCACAGCACCGAGTGTGAAATTACAAGCTGCCCCCGGGAAGGATGATGTGATTATCTTTGTAGCTGATGGAAGATTTCATTTGGAAGCCTTTATGATAGCTAATCCCGAAATTAAGGCATTTAGATATGATCCTTATTTGGGGAAGTTATTCTTGGAGGAATATGATCACGATGGGATGAAAGCCGATAGAAGGAGAGCAATAGAGAGAGCCACTGGAGCAAAAAGCTGGGGAATTGTGCTAGGTACATTAGGAAGGCAAGGTAATCCTAGGGTTGTCGAAAGATTGGAAGGAAAAATGAAGGAGAAAGGGTTGGATTATATGGTGGTTTTGATATCCGAATTGTCACCTAAGAAGATTGAGCTGTTTGAGGATGCAGTCGATGCTTGGATTCAAGTTGCATGTCCTAGGTTGTCTATTGATTGGGGAGATGCATTTAGGAAGCCATTGTTGACGGCATTTGAGGCTGAGATTGCGCTTGGGGATTTGAATGGGTGGTGGGAGAGGAAGTCGAAAGTTAATGGCAGTTTGGAGTGCAATAAGAATGAAGAATGTTGTGGAAATGGGAATGTGCAAGAAGGGGTGGATTATCCGATGGATTATTATGCGCAGGATGGAGGTGACTGGAATTCTTCTTACACAAAGAAGAGCGCTCGTGTTAGGATGAAGAACAATCATTGTTGCAATAGTTCTGGAAAATGTTAGAATGTGTACGAGTGATACGGTTCGTTGGATTGCTTTTAGAGTTTATGTAGTGAGATTTAAGTCTCAATCTTGATTTTGGTTGAGTTTTATGTATACGAATTCAGTTTTGATATGATATGTGATTAGCAAATTTGTTGGTGCTTTGATTGTGAAGTAGAAGCTGCGAGTGGCTGTGTTAACTGTTAAAATCTGCTTTAGTTTTTAGCACTATTTAAACTGCTTTTACTGTAGTTAAGCTGCTCCTGGACTGATGCAAGGGGCATATGCTCTAAGATAGAAGTTGCTGTGGCTTATCAAAACAAAATAAACTAACAAACGTTATTTTACTATAGCAAGATCGCTCATGCATTAAAAGAGCATCAAAGAATTACTCGATGTGGGATAATTAGAAGGTAGACATCTTGGAGGACAAAGTAAAAGTAAAAGCAAAAGCAGAGAGCAAGACCTGCATTAGCTTATTTGTCGAGTTTAAGTATTCATACAGAATTTCACGAAATCTGCATTAACTTGTTTGTTGGCCTACAGTTCAACTGACTAATTTTGCTGACGGGGATGAACCATTATCTGAAAAGAACTGCAAATTCGGGGATCATACTATTTGTCATATAGCTTCAACATAACTTTCAATTTTGGTTTTAATCTTAATTAGTAAGCATTTCCATCATTATTATGCTTTCTGGGAAGCAAAATTTATACAATAAAGAAATTAATAAAAAAATATATGAAATGTACTTTAATGTACGCTCGAGGGGTACGGGTTGCAAAGTAAGAAAAGTAAGCAGACAAGTGAGAACCCTGTTATTCTGCGTCGAAAAAATTCAACACATCATTGGGAATTGTTATGATATATCCTTGATTTTTCTTTTTGACTTGTCTGCCATTTGTTCCACAAATGTTCAGACAGCTTTAAGTTCGTGCAACTAGCACCAACGCAATGCCACATAGCTCAACATATTCAAAGTCCAATTCAAATTTCAATAATTGTAAATGACAACTTTTGTAGAACCCAAAAAAAAAAAAAGAAGAGAATGTTAATAAGAATAGGAATATGATAAACGAAGTAAACCTAGTCCTCCTCTTCCGTAGGTTGTCAAACCGGCGGAAAGCAGAAATTAAATCGAGATACATATGAAAAATGATCCGCCATATGTTTGTGGAGTGTGCACCAGATCTACTGCAGAGTCTGTACATGTGCCACATATCTCGGATTGCTTGTATATTTGCCGCAATTGCAGCCCTATAACTAGGCGGCTGTAATAATTTCTTTGGGTTACAGCTTGTTATTATAAAAAATGTGATTGTTTGTTTATGAATTATTGTTATATAAATAAATTTGAAGCGTGACAAGAGTTTGAGCTGCGAGTCTTTGTCTAACTTGAGGGTACGGTTTGTAGATTTTTATATATAATATCGTTGCACATTACATCAGTAGTTGGATTTCCACCTGAGATAATTAATTAAGCTAGCGTCCGTCCTGCTAGCTTTTGATTGCAAAATCTGAATCAGTATCCACTTTGGATAACTTGTGGCTTCTAAGAAACTCTGATGGAAACTACTGCTCTATATTGAAAATCCAGTATGGTTTCAGGGATCCATCTTGTCATGAATATTCAAATGGCTCCACTTATAATTCTTTTGTTGCGGAAAAAAACAAGGGATTAATGCACAAAAAATTTTGGTGACCTTTCGAGGTCTGAAAACAAATAGCAAACATGAGATGAGATCATCATCCAAAAAATAAAAACTCACTGAATCCAAGATTTTTATGAGATATATAGTTCAATAGGAAAATTCTTGCGTGAGCTAGCTCGATTAATATGAACTTCAATCATGCATTATATATGGATAATTATACAACCCTGACATTTATTTAAAAATTCAAAAATTCATTGAAACCTTACAAATACCTCCCCGGTAAACTGAAACCGTACAAATACCCCCTTGAAATATAAAAATCTATACATAATACCCATGAAAAACCTTGCAAATACCCCTCAAGGGGTAAGTGTAAGGTTATAAGATTTCATAGTGAAATTGTAATAGACGTCAATCTCGGAATTAGTGAAATTTAAACCTGTAATCTTAAGACATGTAATATCCGGCCCGAAGAAGAAATGTCTGTGTAATCTGAATTTACAGTAATTGCGGAGAATTAAGAATTTAGATTTCTGTTTTGGTCATTGGATTTAAGTTGGATCCTACATAAAATTAGGTACGATGATGGTGCTAGTTGGACAAGATGAAGTAAGTGATCGATCGTACGATTGTAAATTGTGTTTGGCATTTTGGGGGTATCCTATTCCTAACTTGCATACATCACACGCATTATCGATTAGTTGTGAAACAAAACCTTTTTTTCATGTCGCATTCATGCTAGCTACAAAATGGATTATGACACGCACAACGGAAAAATTACAACTAATTTTTGTGAAAAATGGTGTGCCCTTTGGGGCTATGAACGCATAAAACAATTTTTACATCACCTTGCACTTGTTAGCATATATAATTAATGGGATTTTTTATTTTTTGCATGGATATATATATATATATATATATATATATATATATATATATATATATATATATATGAGGTAATCTTTAATTACATTCCAAACGAGCTGAGATTTTTTGTTGTTTTTCTTATAAATGTCCAAACGATATTGAATGCGCCATTACTATGTACTAATGATCTCCTAAAATTCTTTTAATGTTGTAAGGTTTTCATTTATTACTATATTTGGTAAATTTTATTAATTATTATTATTCATATTAATTACTTAATTATCATAATATATAAAAGGGTCTTTGAGTATATATATAGGGGCTAAACTGAAATAATCTGTTAGCAGAAATTACGTACGGTAATATATATATATATATATATATATATATAGATATATATAAATATCTTAACATTGCGATGACGACCTCTCATTGAAATCTCAGAATAGCATGCACATATATATGGTCATAGATGATGTCTGAAACGTACAGTTAGATAAATATAAGATTTTGACTATATAATGTTTGTCTGGATGATCATTATCGCATTGGGAAAAGAAGACGAGGAAATTGAAACGTACCAACATATTTTACCATATACATATGCACGTAACATTATTCCTTTTAATGAAGTTGCATTTTCATATATGCTTCTTTAGATGTTGGATTCGATCGGTCACATAATTAAGCGCAAATTATACCTAGGTCCTCACATTTGCTATATATATTTACATTTTGATCTATTTAGATGTATTTATTATATTTAGATCCACTTAGTTGCATTTAGGTTCCTAGACCTGATTAATCGTTGCTCAAATGTTGCTTTAAACATTGACTAAATTACAGAATAATAATTTTTCTATGAATATTACACGGATTTAAATGTAATAAATATATTTAAATGGACCTAAATATAAATATAATAAATGTCAGGGACTTATATATAGTTTACCCCATAATTAATGATGTCTAGTACTGTCTAGTCTATATCTACTAAATATTTCGGCTTCTCACAAAAATCCAAAGCAGGCAAATTAAATTCAATGATATATAAATGTCTGAAGACAAGCTTTGGATTGTGAAATTTTAAGTGTAATGTAATTAATTTTAATCCGAATCTAACTCGACTAAATCAGTATATATATATATATATATATATATATATGAGAGGACAAATGTTTTATGTTTACTTATGTAAAATTGGTGTATATTTTTGGAAGAGCAACAACGAGTGGAAATCCGGCAAAGCTAGATCTGAGCAAGAATTTTCCATATATATATACTAATATCATTTTCTATTTATTTTCTCTTATTAATTCCTAATCCAATTGGGTCTTCAGCTCAAACACTAGCTCTTGTATGTACCACACCTAACCTAACTTTGCTCAACCCAAAACAAATCAGTGTATTCACCAACTATACACCTCTAAATTCTAATAGGTCGTAATCTGCAAGATTTTGGAAAGGTTTTTACTATTTTTTATTCAGACGACAGCCTTAATCCTAATAATTAAATATATATGTAGTAGTAATATAACTTATCTAGCTCCTCATGCACCAAAATCAAACCTTTATTTCCCTTTCCCAAATAAATCTACCCATAGATTGCATTTTAAACTCAGGAGATCGATTGGACTTTGTATACTATAATATATACAAAAGCAGATCTTAGTTACGCCTTCGGTTTGTGCATGTCTATTGTCTAACCAAATAATTAAACACTATTAATTACTTTATGGCGTGGGATCCCACAATATAATGTATGGTCAGAGAAATGCTGCAGCCGATTCTCGCCTGGAAATATATATATATATATATATATATTTAAATTTAATTAAACTTTAATTCGTCAATGTCAGCTGAGACAAAGTGGGTAGATGAACAATATCTAATATTATAACTACATTTTTTCTTGGAATATATACATATAGTTTTTTAATACACCAACACACACACATACTCCACCAAAGAAATCCATGACTAAGCTTTATAGTGTGCTTACATAAGCATTTTCTTTTATAAGCGCACTGGGACTGATATGCAGCAAGCACCGATTTGCACGCTGGCTAATATCAGTTTCCTTAATTTCCCCTTTCTCAATTCTCACATTAAAGATTATTCATTTTTCATCAAATCCCAGTTCAAAAAGATTAGGAAAAAAAAAATAATAAAAGAAACCTCTGCTTTAACGAACTTCTTGCAATATTGTAAAATTCATTTTCAAGAATTTTCGCCACATCCGAAATTGACCCTTTGTCATCATCAAGGGATATATGATCACAATCTCAAATCTTTTTTTCCTTTACATAAACCCCTCCTCTATTCTTCTCCAACAACTCGCAATATCTTCATTCTGATCTCTTAACTACTACTAATTAAGCTCTAATTATTAATTAGTCTTAATTAATTAATTACCTTATAAGATTCTCAAAAATGGCGATTACAAGTACCCCGGAAATCCAATCCGAACGTGCTAGAGCCATATGGCGGCGGTGCCTAGCTTCAGCTTTTCGCACCGCCTTAGCATGCACGATAGTCGGCGTCGTCACACTCTACGGACCACAAGTTATAAAGCGCCAGGTGGCGTTTCCAGCGTTCTCATACGTGACGGTGATACTCATAGTGACGGACGCCACATTAGGCGACACTTTTCGTGGATGCTGGCTGGCGGCGTTGGCCACGGTGCAGGGGGTTTGTCCGGCGGTTCTCAGCCTGTGGCTCATCGGACCAGCCAGGCTCACTGCCAGCACCACTTCGGCGGTGGTGGGGATAAGTGCCTTTGTGGTGGCGCTGCCGGATAATACGCACCTGATATCGAAACGTATTGCGCTAGGGCAGATTGTGATTGTGTACGTTTTGGCTTTTATTAAAGGTGCGCAAACGGAAACCATTATGCATCCGGTCCATGTGGCGGCGAGCACCGCCATTGGAGTGGCGGCGTGCGTTCTGGCCCTGCTTCTGCCTTATCCATACCTGGCCACTTTTGAGGTAACTAATTAAACAACTTGTATATATAGAAGTACTTTTGTTCTGCATGAAGATTGCATGCATAAAAATCCATAGAGTTTTTACAAAGGAAGAAATTTCAACGTGAAAATCAACTTTTTGACGTTTTGAAATTTATCGTTTTCTAATCTTGACTTTTATTTTTCATTCTTCATGATAAATAATAATCACATTCAATATTTTCATGTTATAAATGATTTAACAGGAGGGCTGACATTGAAAGTTGTTAATTTTGTGAATTCCAGGTGAAAGGAAATTGCAAACTGTATGTTGAGAATGCATCTGAAAGATTAAAGCTATATGTGAAGGCCTTTTCAGCAGAAGACAAAACATTGACTAAGGCATTCATCTCTCAAGCCAAGGCTTTGAACAAGAACGCAAATAAACTTCTCCAAAGCATTAAATCCAAGCAAGTAAGAAAAAACAACAGTAAATCAATTTAAGGGTCAATTATTAAATACCCCTAAGGTTTACGCCATTTACGGAAAATACACTAAAATCTTAAAATATTACAAAAATCTCAGAGGTTGACTCTGGTGGTTTTTGTAATTTTCAAGGTTCGAGTATGTTTTTCGTAAAATGAACAAGACTCATGGGTTTTTCCATAAGTATATGTTAATTTTAACGTACATGTCTCTTTTTCTGGTTGAATTAAGAGAAATTTTTACTAACTTGATTTTTGGAAATTTTTATAACAGGAAAGCATGCGATGGGAAAGAATTCCAGGAAAGTTTCTGAAACCCTGTAAGAAAAATCCAGGAGAAACCTTACAAGGCCTGGACACAATCTTGACAGGAATGGAAAATGCTCTCGAAAATTGCCCTGAATTTCCAGTTGGGCTAATGAATCATGACATGAAAAACAATCTAACAAATTCAGAAGATCAAATCCTGAATCATGTAAACAACATGGCCCTCGAAAACTCGATTATTCCAGAAAAAGACAACAAGTTCTTCCAAACACTTCAAATCACCACCTCCACGAATCCATCAACAACCTGGAAAGAAATACCCTCTTTGTTCTTCATATTCTGCTTGAAGCTCCTCCAAACAAAATCATCATCAGCAAACACCGATTCAACAGACGTAATAAAATCAGCCCAACAACAAGAATCAAACGATCACTCACAGAAAAAGAAACAGAGTCTCTTCCCAATGACAATAAACAAAAGCCGATTAACAGTGGCTGTCAAATGCTCGCTTTCTCTGGGATTAGCTGTCCTGTTTGGTTCGATATATAGCAGAGATAACGGATACTGGTCGGGCCTTCCTGTTGCAATAACACTCGCATCATCAAGAGAAGCGACTTTTAAAGTCGCTAATATTAAAGCCCAAGGGACAGTTCTAGGAACTGTATACGGAGTAATAAGCTGCTTCGTTTTCGAGAGATACGTGAAAATAAGATTTGTCTCTCTGCTTCCGTGGTTCATTTTCAGCAGCTTTTTGCGCCAGAGCAAAATGTACGGCAATGCCGGTGGAATTTCTGCGGTTATTGGGGCGGTGCTGATTTTGGGCCGGAACCATTTCGGCGCGCCGAGTGATTTTGCAATTGCCAGAATTATAGAAACGTTTATCGGCTTATCTTGTTCGATAATGGTGGACATTTTATTGCATCCCACCAGGGCTGCTGTTCTGGCAAAAGTTGAGCTTTCGGTGAATCTCCAAGCTTTGCAGGAAGCTGTAAGTTCGATTTCGATTGTTTCGCCTGGAAAGTTAATGGGCTTGGAAGAAAGCCAGAAGAAGCTGAAGTTACATATAACTGAGCTTGGGAAGCTGATTGAGGAAGCTGATGCTGAGCCCAATTTCTGGTTCTTGCCTTTTCATGGTGCTTGTTATAAGAAGCTGAAAGGGTCGTTCTCAAAAGTTGTTGATGCATTGCTTTTCGCGAGCCACGCTCTTAGATTCCTCGAGCGGGAATCGAAGAAGATGGATGGGAAAATCTGGAGAGAAGCTGCTGTGAAGTTGGAAGCTGATATCAAGATGTTGAGAGAAGCTGTTTGTTGTGGGATTAAATGTTTTCAGGAGGTTAGTTTGGTAAAATCACTCGCTGTGCTTGAAGCCGATTATGAGAAGAGGAAAAGCTCTGATCTTGATATCGAGATGGGAAAGTCGGGGAGATTTTGCGCGGTCCAATGGTCGGGATTGGATGATGATGATGAGGTGAAGAAATGGAGGAATTCTTTTCTGCAACATTTGGATGAGCTTGTTAGTGAGATTAATGGTGAAGAGAATGAAGAGGTAAAGAATGAAGTGATATTGAGTTTGAGTGCAGTGGTATTTTGCATGGATGGATTATTGAAAGAGAGCAAGGAAATTGAAAAGGCAATCAAAGAAGTTGTACAGTGGGGGAATCCCTCAAGTCATGTGAATTTACAGGACATTGTATGTAAATTGCGTGCCATAGAGAAAAATGTAACTATTTAAATCAGTACTCAATTAAGATTGACAATTGTTTGCATATTCTAATATGTACATTGGCAGCTGATAAAAGAAGAAATGACAAATGTGAGAAAAAAGTTGAGAAAATGGGCACAAAAAAATATAGAGGAAAAAAAAAGAAGAAACATTAAATATTATTTGGGGTCATTTGAAAATTTTGTGTTATTAAAATTTAATATAAAAAATCTTTAGTTAATTGCAAAATCAAATATATTTCTATTTCTCTATATTTTAATCAAAATTCATCGTAGAAATATATTTTCTCCAACACTCGACACATCTCTTGAAAAATCGAAGTAGTACTTATTTGTCCCTGACTCTCTTCTAAATTCTAATTGTGTGTGTTTATAAACTAATAAAAGCTTGAAATTTATTAAATATTAAATAAAATCTATCTATCTATATATATTATAAAAGTACGAGTTGGCTTTTGAGTTTTTTGGAACTTATTAATTGCCCAAAATAACCTTTTAATAGATTTTTAATTAATCTTTATTAAAAGGGTAAATATATAATTTTGTTAGCTTTAATCAAATCAAATTCTAAATAATAGATAGGATTCCTTGTCAAATTAGAATTCCAAACTCCTATAAATTTACGTACTCCTAATACTAAATTGAGTTAATTAATCTTATTATAATATATTATATAGTCAAATATTTTACATGGAGTATTATTGCATGTATTTAGTGTTCTTTTTTTAACTCCAAATTTATTGCACCACAAGTTCGGTGCGCCGTCTCATCGCCAGCTTTGTTTACCTTAGTCATTAGTTTAAGGCTATTGCATGTATTTAGTATTTTAGTTAGCTATCAATTAATTGTATTCTTCACTTTTTTGGTTTAAATATTTAAAAATAATTCTAATATTTGTGTTTTTCTCTGCATTTTAATTTTTATATACAAATTTAATTTATTTGAGAAATGGGTAGAGAAAGAGGAAACCGAAACGGACAGTCTACTATTTCTAATAATGAGCATGATGGATTACCTATTAAGAGACGAGGAAGGCCACGAAAAACAATGCAAGACAATACAAAAATAAAAAATAAAACCGAAGAAATAGAAAAGTATGATATCGAAGGCCACGAAAAACCACAAATGAGAATATTGGTAATTCTACTATCAATAAGTCTGGCGACATCCAAACTTCTATCAGCTGTTTAAAAATAAACCAGAAATCATTTATAGTAAAACTTAGATTGTTACGATTTGGAGTTGAAATGGTACGTGGACAAAAGGCAACAAGGATTTTGAAGATAATAATAGTGGATGACGAAGTAAGTAAATTAATTAACTAAATTATTATTTTGTACTATTATATGTAAGTGACTAAAATAATATAATTATTGTTTTTGACAGAGCACAACAATTGGAGTCTTAATGTTCAACGATGAGATCAAACAATTCGATGGACGATTTGTTGTTAACGAAACATACTTTATTTCTAATGGGGAAATTAGAAAAGTGAATCAAGATTATGTCAATGTACATCCGGAGAAAGAGCTTCAGCTTAAAAAATATACAATTGTAAAGAATGATCATGAATCCATGAAGCAACAAGTCAACTACAACTTCACTAATTTTAGAGATATAACCGCAGAGGAACACAAAACTTAACTAATTGGTAAACTTTTTTATTTCTTAACCTATTACTTTATTATATTTTTTATTACCTTACTTTTATGTAGCTTAAGATTATAACACAAATTACATTTGTAGATATCTTCGGAGTTCTGGTAAAAGTAAATGAATATAAGGAAACAGAGGTTTTCGAAGTGCGTAAATACGTGAGAGAAATTACAGTAATCGACAATGAGTAAGTAAAATTAGTTCTTTAATTAAACTTTAGTATTTTACAAATAATAATACTGTGATTCGTATTTGATTAAAATTGAATCTTATCGTCAAACTTAAATATCATTCGAAATAGAGATAGTCCATAATTTAATAATTATTTTCTACGATTAGTATTTTCTTAAAAAAGTGAGATGCATTCACATCTTTTTATTTAAATAATGCAGAAAAAATTAAGATAAGTAAATATATAGTTTTATATCAAGTATTTTCACTTAATATCAAATCTTGAATATATTTCCTAATATAATTATTTTGTTTTTTTTTTCTTTTCCTGAATTATGTGGTATTTTTCTACTATAAATTTAATCTTGTTATCAATTTTTAATTTATGCATGTGTATTTATATTAGTTTTCATTTAGTCTTTTTATTATAACATAAAATTTTACTAAATTAATCTAGACGATTAATTCCATGCATGGAGAAAATTAGTGGTGATTTCAAACACTATCATGAGAATCAATTTAAGTAGAAATATAATTTGATTTGAATTAGAATAGAATTTGATTAGAATTGGGATTAGAATTTACTAGCGTTTCATATTTTGATATTTGATACTATTTTTTATTATTTTTGTAATCAATAGTCTTCAAATTAAGTATTAATTTTATTTGTTTTATAGATATTATCCAGTAATAGTTAATCTATGGGATGATATGAGTAAATTGAAGTACGCAAGCTACAACAAATAGTTGTTGAAAATCCAGTGATAGCAATAGGGAAAGTTAAAGCAAAAAAATATGTAGGTAAACTTTAAAATATATCAGATATTTTAATACATATCCATATATATACATAGAGAATTGTTATTTGCACTTTTCAATTGTTATTCACACTCCATATTTATTATTATTTGACAAAAATATCCCTCCTAATTTTTTATACTACCTTATTATTTTTCTTCTTCCTAAGATTTATTAATAAATAATTACACCTTATTTATTTTATACACTTTTTCTTATTTAATATATGATTTGTGATTTTCTCTTTCCAAATAAAAATTAAATTCTTTATTAAATTTTGAAATTTTGTAGAGTTTAAGAGATATAATGATATATTATAAGTTTGTATTCTCCATTCCATTACATTATGGGATGTGTGGAGAAGGTACTGTGTATGTTAGCTTGTTGGGTTGAGGATCCTAATGGAGACTATTTCAAGAAACATTTGGCTCGAATCCCAGACTATATATGGATTGCTGAAGATGGTATGAATTGTATAAAAGTAGCAAAAATAAAAGAAAATAAATATTAATATGACGTTTACATGCATTAATTTCCTAGGTAGAAGACTTAAGTTTGAGATTAATGTAATTAAGAAGTTTGAATATCTCCGGAGGCCACTGTTAATATTCGAAAATTAATTAATTATAATTAATTTTGATAAGACTGTGATCATGTGATGTTTTGGTTTCTTTTAACAGGAAATTAGTAGAAAGTAGAAACACATCAAGTCATCAATCAAATAATGGAAAGGAAAGCAAATTTGTAGAGATCTTTGTGGGCCACACTCCTTAAATTCTGATGATCGTGCATCCAACACAGACCCTGGGTTGTGGGCCCAACTGTTTATTTAAACTATATAACTAAATTTTCATTACAATTTTCAATTCCATTTTAAATTATTATATCAATATTTTAAATTAAGAAAAAACCATCTATATATTATGAAATACATGCATTTATAAATTAACAAGAATTACAAGTAACATCACCGGCTCCGTCTCAAATTCGAATTTTCTTGAAAATATAGCTATTACTAGTAAAAAAAAATTATATTTAAATGATTCGATCTGACTCCATTTATATAAATGGGCTTATAAGTAACATTTTTGGTTATTTATTAATTGCTAGCAGCCCGTCCTACCAAAATTAGGTTGTAAAATGACGTATTTTGGACACATACATATAGCTAGTTAGTTGACAAGTCGTTCTCATTAAATTTCTCAATGTTTTTCTTCCCTAAAGTTAGGTACTATGCACCGCGGGGCTGCGGCCCCCTTTTTATTATGACTATTATTATTATTATTTTAATAATTATTATTTCTCTATGTATGCATAATATGTCATATGTGGTTCATAATATGGCCAACAAATTAAACAACTATTCATTTTGTGAAAAAGGATACCAATGGCCGTACGGTTTCTTTTCTCCATTTCTGGCATATGTCTTTTCAATGTATTATTAAATTTAGTTGGTTGAATATGTCTTTGTTAAATCAGACAATTTAGTAGTTAAATCTTAATTCGTTTTTAGACTAGTCAGGCATTATAGTAACTAATATTAGTCAATTTTAAGTATAGTTATTAGATTTTATAAATTTAATTCTAATTATTTATTTATACATGACTTATAACATATTATTCAGATAAAGTGAATGATTATCAATTTATTAGGTTATATTATTAATGTTATACTACGTAATGTACTATATTCGTTATATATATATTTTTTTCAAATAGTATATATCACGAATCTATTAAAATCTGATCCATTATAACATGATATTTCCTTGTTAGGTATGAAATTAGTTTTAGAAAATTCTTATATTTTTCTATTTTTCTTATAATACTAAATTAAAAAAGAAGTACATACATGTAATGTCCCACATCGGTTTGGTAAGGAGAACGAAGCCCCTTTATAAATGGGTTGAAATCTTACTTGGCATACGCGTTTTAAAGCCTTGAGGGGGTGCACTGGGCCATTGAGCCTGATGGCTTTCCGAAGAGGACAATATATGCTTGTCGGGCTGACCTTGGGCTATTACAATACAAATATAAAGAATAAATATTATATTTTATTATTAGACAAATGTTAAAAAAATAAATATAAATAAGAGTTCTAGAAATAAATATGATTACTAATATAAATAAAATACATAATAAGAATTATAATGCTAAATAAGGGCCAAAATAAATATTTTATAAAGGAAAATATGTGCACAGGCGTACAAAATTAATTAAAATTATTTCAAGTTTAATTTATCATTAATTATTGTAAATATAGTTCTTATAAATTTTATTATCGTAAAATTAGTAGAAAATAAATATCAAGGAAATGTAATTTTTCAACAACATAAAACACAATGAAGATTACATAACTAATTAATAAGGAGAGTAGATCATGAAATTTTACATATTAATAAAGGTTAGGAGGCAGCTAAGGGACAGTGGAAAAAGTTAGGGGGTAAAGTGATCACTTTCAGAAACATTTGACGGAAAAATAGACGGCAGTTAGTCGTATGGGGCAAAGTGATACAATTGGCAAAGGTTGGAGGGTGGTTTGCGAAAAAAGAAACATTAGGCAGAGAAGTGCAAAATCTAGAAAAGATGATGGGGTTTAATGCGATTATCCCATAATAGTATAGATAACCTACCGGCAAAATTATAATTTTCTCAATTACGAAATGTATTACAAGTATTTGTAAATGTTGGAATTATTGGGCATTAGGATTCAAAGTTTGTGAAATGTAGGATAAATTTCTCGAAAAGTTAATTTTCTTACCTGAAAAACACACACGGGTGCGCACGTGTGTCCAGTAATGCTAACTCATTTGTCATTTCAGATTCTTTAATCACACTTAGGATGATAAATATACCTTATTTTCTACCTCACATCCATATTTTTGGACTCTTTAATCGCACTTAGGATGATAAATATACCTTATTTTCCACCTCACATCCATATTTAAAGAGTTTGAGATGGCAAATGAATTGGCGTTAGTAGACAAAAAATTTAAAATTGGACACGCGTACAGTGCGTGCATGTGTGTTTTTCAATTAAGAAATTTGACTTCCGGTAAAATTTGTCCCACATTTCACAAATTTTGAATATGAATATCCTATAATTCCACCATTACACACCTGTGCCACATTTCATAATTGATCAGACTTAGAGGACGAAAATTGCAATTTTTCCTAACTTAAATAATAAAATTACAATCTTGATTATTACATTATAACGCTCATTCTAGAAATTTTCAATTCACACACATTCTCAAACTCTACTATTCCATTATATAAGAAAAAAGTGAGAGTTCTTTATTTGAATGCTTATAAGTTATAGCATAACAAATCAATTTGGAAGTTGAGATTCTTTCTCCCAACAAAAACAAATGATCCTACAAAAACAAATAAATATCCTGTTATCCATTTGATGACTAACACTGTGGAAAGCTAGCTAATAATTGACTGTCAAAGTCAAAGTAAACGAGGACTTGAACCAAGATTTCAAGCCACAAAGCGAAAATAGGGTTAGGGTTAGATAAGCATTTATTACAGTACTCTATAACATACACATATAGACTAAGATTGATCAATGTTTCTACAGCTTTTCTGTAAGAATCGAGAAGATAGTATCCATCTTCACATCTATCAGAGGTAACCAGATCTAGCTCTAAGTACTTGTTCAAATTATGAATATATTTCTTCGATCTCTAGCTTTTAGACATTTTCGGAAATGTTGGCACTCGTTGAACGTTCTGTTTTCTTTTTTAATCATGAATATGCCTAGATTTGTATTTAGTGTACAAGAAATTAGATGAATAATTTGATAATTTTGATAGTTTACTTTACTCAGTTGTTGCTTTCGTTCTGTGCTGAATGTATCTCATAAGTTGCATCAAAATGGAAGTAGAAATTTTCTTAATTATATATAACATCACTTTCATTTTTCCCCCATATTTGATTTTAGAAATACCTTTCATCTCTATATGTTTAAATCGTGATATTTTGCTTGACAGAAAACTGAACAAGCTAAGATGGCTGAGAGCGCTGTATCCTTTTTGCTTGACCAACTTTCAACATTGCTCAAAGAAGAGGGAGAACTGCTTGGAGGACTTGGACGAGAAGTCGAATTCATTCGTGGGGAGTTAGAAAAAATGAGAGCCTTCCTCAGAGTTGCTGATTCCAATGAAGAAACTGATCCCCCGCTCAAAGTGTGGATCAGACAGCTGCGTCAAATTTCTTATGACATTGAAGATGTTCTCGACAAATACATGCTTCGATTTTACCATCGTGATGCACAGGGATTCAGAGGTTGTCTAAAAAAATCTTATGCCTCAGTGAAAAATTTGAAAGCTAGACATCTGATAGCTTCTCAAATCAAAACAATCAAATCAAAGTTGGAAAATTCTTCCCAAAGTCGAAAGACACTTGAAGAAAAGTATCGTTTGGGATCAAGCTCTAACCATTCTGTGACCACATCATATGATGATGGCCGAGGCGATGCATTACTTTTGGAAGATATAGATGTTGTTGGCATTGAAAAGCCAAAGCAGCAACTTCTTGAGTGGCTATCATCCGTTGAATCTGGACTTGAAGTAATTTCGGTGGTTGGCATGGCAGGATTGGGTAAAACCACTCTTGTTAAAAAGGTATATGAAGCGTCATCAGTGAAAAATAATTTTCATCACCATGCATGGATTACTGTTTCGGAGTCCTTCAAAATTGAAATTATTTTGGAAGACATAATTAAACAACTGGTAGAAGAGGTCAAACAGCCACCGCCTCCAGGATTGGAAGCCATGAATGATAATGATAAGAAAAAATTCACTTACAACTTTCTTCAAAATAAGAACTACGTAATTGTTCTTGATGATGTTTGGAGAACAAATGCATGGGAAGCAGTCAGATACGCATTTCCAAAAAGCACTACCTGCGGTCGGGGTTGCATCATCATCACGTCTCGCTTTAGTAGCATAGGTAATGCTGCTTGTAGCGAGACTAATGGTCATGTCTACACTTTGAAGCCTTTCTCTGAAGAAGAGTCCAGAAGTTTATTTCACAAAAAGGCATTTTCGGGAAGCTCGTGTCCTCCTTATTTAACGGAAATCTCTGAAAAACTGTTAACGAGATGTGAGGGTTGGCCGCTTGCTATTGTTGTAATTGGTGGCGTTCTTGCTGCCAAGAATAACAACTTCGAAGAATGGAAAATGTTCAATCGCTGTCTTGGTTCTGAACTTGAAAGAAATGATCTTACGAGGATGAACAAATTACTGTCACTCAGCTTTTATGACTTGCCGTACTATTTGAAAACTTGTTTTCTATACTTGAGTATCTTTTCAGAAGATCAAGTGATCGAGAAAGCTACCATAATTCGTTTGTGGATAGCTGAAGGATTTGTTGAGGCAAAACCAGGAAAGACAATGGACGAAATAGCCGAGGGCTATCTAAATGATCTTGTGAATAGAAGTCTAATACAAGTAGTGGAGACAAATGTTGATGGAAGGTCAAGAAACTTCCGTATCCATGATCTAGTACGAGAATATGTTATTGCAAAGGCTAGAGATCAAGACATGGCAGTGGTTTACAATGGAGGAGAAATAGAGTGGGCTGATAGAATTCGACGCCTAGCAATTCATAGTCCCATCAGCTGCACATTGCAGTGCTATAAGTTTGAACATCTCCATTCTCTGCTATTTTTGGGTGAAGTGGATTCAGATTGGTTACCAATGTTATCCAAGATATTGTGTGGCGGTTGTAGGATGTTAAAGGTGTTGGATTTAAGAGGAACTCCGTTGGATAAAATACCAAATGAAGTTTTCAAACTGTATCATCTCAAGTATTTGAGTCTCCGGAATACAAAAGTGAAGGTCATTCCAAAAGCAATAGGAAATCTAGGAAGGCTGGAGACCTTAGATATGAAGGAATCCATGGTGACGGAATTGCCTATTGAAATCCTGAAGCTCCAGAGACTCCGAAATCTCTTGGTGTACAGGTATAAATATGAATATCAATTGTACCCTCCATTTGATGGTGTACAAAGCTTTAAGGCTCCAAATGAGATGGGGCTGTTAGTGAGTTTGCAAAAGCTTTGCTATATAGATGCAGACGACTTAAGAATAGTGAGAGAGATAGGAAAATTAACTCAATTGCAGAGATTAGGCATTACGAAGCTAAGAAGTGAGGATGGCAGGGAGTTTTGTTGTTCCCTTGCGAAGCTTACTAGCCTACGTTCACTAGTCATTTACCCATCAGCTGAGGGCGAGTTGTTGGATCTGTGGATTATTCTGTATGTCCTACTTTCCCATTTCTTCGAACTCTTGAGCTGGCAGGATGCATGGATAATGTACCACAGTGGATACCTTCTCTTAGTGCACTCACAAGAATAGTTCTCAGATTTAGCAGACTACGGGAGGATCCTCTGGAAAGTCTTCAAGGTTTGCCTAATCTACAAAGATTGAGCATGGATTGTGCTTATGAGGGACAAGGATTGAATTTCAAGGCTGGAGGTTTTCAGAACCTCAAGCAATTGGATCTAAACAGATTGAAAGAATTGAGATGGGTGAGAGTGGAGAAGGGATCCATGCCCATTCTCCTAGAATTCAACATATCTGATTGTAAATTAATGGTGGAGTTGCCTGTTGGCGTCGAGCATTTGACTAATCTTCAAGATTTGTATTTGTTGGATATGTCGGAGGAATTTGTGGAGAGAGTGTTGGATGAGAAAAGAGAACAAGGGGAACATTGGAAACTCGCCCACATTCCCAGATTTTATGTTGCCGATTTTGTCAATGGAGAATATCAGTTTCTGTTGTAATAGAATTAGAGTCCATCTTAATTACTGTTGGTCTATCTAATGTGGGGACCTCTAGAAATTTTATTAAGAGATCGATCGATCAATAGATTTTGATTTCCATATGGAATTTCAGTTTCAGAAGATCTTTTATTTCGATATATCTAATGTATTTGGTAATGGATTAAAATTGTTTGGTTCATACGTATTATATATCGCATTGCTCCACCTCGATTGTGTATATTCGAAACACACGCCTTTAGCAAATGTAAAAGTCATAGCTGGTAGACAAACATCTAAATAGTTACTTTATTCATTCAAATAAAGCATTGGGGATATTTGAATAAAGTGTGATATTTTCCAGGGTAAATTGATGTAATCACATCGGAGTGCATAAAGTTTTGAAATTTTGTTTTGAATTTCATCAAGCTAGTCTCATAAAGTATTTTAAAAATAGATGCATGAATACATTTTTTTCGAGATTTATACTTTTATTGATTTCATTAAATACATTACTAAGACATGTTTACACATCATTAATAGTCAATGCATAGTTTAGGAAGATTTATGTTTATTATAGGTAAAGTTTGGTGTAGTTATAAATGAATTTCTTTCGATTCAAAAATTATAAAAATATTCATAAAATTTTATTATTCATGTAAAACGTTTGTCAACTTACACCCCGAAAGTATTTCGTAATGTATAATCCATCAACCTAAGATTTAACACGGTTGAAAACCTCTATAATGTGGCTCAAAAAAAATTCCCTTTAGACAAATTTCGTCTAGTGACAGTGATGTAAATACTCCTAATT
Source organism: Verbena officinalis (assembly GCA_958496215.1). Taxonomy (NCBI): domain Eukaryota; kingdom Viridiplantae; phylum Streptophyta; class Magnoliopsida; order Lamiales; family Verbenaceae; genus Verbena; species Verbena officinalis. Next base: position 3,419,361 of record OY292390.1, on the reverse strand, counting down.
ATGGGGAAATTATTTTGGGCTTCTCAGCATTTGCAAATAGATCATGGTGCAACTGGGCTTCTTTTATTTTTATTTTCTTTCTTCTTCCAATACGACTAACAACTAAGTTTGGATTTCTTAAATATTAATTATATTTGATAACATTTTTTTACGCCTGAAAAATAATATTAAGAAAGAACTAATGTCTTGACATTGATAAATTTCTTTACCTATAAAAACATTTCTCGACACTTTTTGGAAAATTAAATAGTAGATTGTGTTTTCTGATATTGATACAACTATTAAAGATTAAATTAAAGTAAATAAAGGATTATGTATACATTGCTCCTTATCTTTTGTTTATTAATTGTAAAATGATTCTTGTACCATTAATAAACATTGGAGTCAATTGCACAAAAAAATCATATATTTTGTTTTCATAAGTAGCATACAAAATCCTATGGAAAAGGAAGACATGGATGAAGAAAGATGGGGATGGGAGTAGTAAAGAGTTAATTTGTCTGAATTTTTTAATTTGAAATATGTTACAAACACGATATTTTTAATTAACATTTTCAATTATTGGAAGTAGGTGGAACGTCCCCTCAATTCATTGGCTAAGCATGAAAAGGATGTCCAACTTCTCCACACCATAATGTAAATTAAATAAAGTTTCTGACTTTTTGTTTTTCACTTAAGACTCTAATCTCCACAAGAAAGAGACCACAATTCCAATTTCAAAGTAGTTGATTTCTACCCAGTTTCTGGCATCGAGAAGAAGATATCAACTGGTTTGGGTTTCATCCGTTTTCAGATCTATTGAGATAACCATTAGTTTTCCATGTTCATGTTTCATTTATGATTTTTAATCTTCTCAGGGGCCAGGGCCTTTATTTGTTTAATATTGCAAGCTGATTTTATCACCAGATGAGATGATACAAAAAGAATTACTACTACATTTTTTCAGTCGTTTTCTTTTGCTGAATTCTTCTTCTTTAATATTTCTTGAGAATCAGGCAAAGGTTGGACTCCTCCTCTCTGTTTTATAGCATAAATAAACGAACTATATAACTAGAATAGTGATTGAAAAACTCAAAAACTAAATCAATTGAGTAAAATGGTGCCGCCTTATTGTCACTAAAAATAGTAATTTTTTTAAATTAAATGATTATTACAATGAAGATTAAGGAATTTTCTTAAGTACTTAAAAAATCAATAAATAAAAGAGAGTTGTCTGACTAATTGCTAAAATTCGGTATATTAAAATCTTTTCAATCACCCTAACATACAGTCTGCAGAAGCAAGCTAAGGCAAACCAACCTTGACGAAGCCAGGATGGCAGAGAGCGCCATATCTTTTTTGCTAAACCAACTTTCAACTTTGCTCAAAGAAGAGGGAGAACTGCTTGGAGGACTTGGGAAAAAAATCGAATTCATACATAGGGAGCTAGACCAAATGAGAGCCTTCCTCAGAGTTGCTGATTCCAATGAAGAAACTGATCCCCTGCTCAAAGAATGGATCAGGCAACTACGAGAAGTTGCTTATGACGTTGAAGATGTTCTTGACAGATACCTTCTTCGATTTGGCCATCCGAACGCACGTGGATTCAGAGGTTGTCTAAAAAAGTCATATGCCTCAATGACAAATCTGAAAGCTAGACATCAGATAGCTTCTGAAATCAAAACAATCAAATCCAAATTAGAAAATGCTTCCAAAATTCACAAGACACTCACAAACAAGCATCCTTTAATTCCTTTACAATCGAGCTCTGACCGTTCCACAAACACATTTTATGACGGTCGAGGCGATGCATTGCTATTGGAAGAAATAGATGTTGTGGGCATTGAAGAGCCAAAGCAACAGCTTCTAGAGTGGTTATCATCCGTTGAATGTGGACTCAAAGTAATTTCGGTAGTTGGCATGGCAGGATTGGGTAAAACCACTCTTGTTAAAAAGGTATATGATGATGCGTCATCAGTGAAGAAGAATTTTGATCACCGTGCATGGATCACTGTTTCAGAGTCCTTCAAGGTTGAAACTATTTTGAAAGACATAATTAAACAACTCGTAGAGCAGGTCAAGGAACAACCACCTCAAGGATTGGGTGTCATGAATGATAATGATAAGAGAGAGTTCATTTATAAATTTCTTCAAAACAAGAACTACATAATTGTTCTTGATGATATTTGGAGAACAAATGCATGGGAAGCAGTCAGATACCCATTTCCAAAAAGTACTAGTGGTCGGGGTTGCATCATCATCACGTCTCGCTTTAGTAGCATAGGCAACGCTGCTTGTAGCGAGACTAATGGTCATGTCTACACTTTGAAGCCTTTATCTGAAGAAAAGTCGAAGAGTTTATTCTTCAAAAAAGCATTTCCAGGAAACTACTCATGTCCTCCTTATTTAATGGAAACCTCTGAAAACATCTTGAAGAGATGTGAGGGCTGGCCACTTGCTATTGTTGTAATTGGTGGTCTTCTTGCTACCAAGAATAACGACTTTGAAGAATGGGAAATGTTCAATCGCGGCCTGAGTTCTGAACTTATGGGAGATGATCTTAAAAGGATGTCGAAATTACTCTCGCTTAGCTTTTATGACTTGCCATACTATCTGAAAGCTTGTTTCTATACTTGAGTATCTTCCCAGAAGATGAAGCAATCCAGAAAGCTACGATAATTCGTCTGTGGGTAGCAGAAGGATTTGTCGAGGCAAAACAAGGAAAGAGAATGAATGAAATAGCCGAGGGCTATCTAAATGAGTTTGTTAACAGAAGTCTAATACAAGTAGTGAAGATAGCTGATAATGGAAGTTCAAAAGAGTTCCGTATCCATGATCTAGTACGAGAATATACTATTTCGAAAGCTAGAGAACAAGATATAGCAGTTGTTTATTTTGGAGGTGAAATACAGGAGACAGATAGAATTCGACGTCTGGCACTTCATAGCTCCATCAATTGTACACAACAAATTTGTAGGTTTGAGCATTTACATTCTCTATTTCTTTTGGGCCCGGTGGACTCAGACTCAGATTGGTTAGAAATGCTATACAAGGTACTGCGTGGCGGCTGTAGGATGTTAAAGGTATTGAATTTCAGAGAAGCTCTATTGCAGAAAATACCTAATGAAGTTTTCAAATTGTACCATCTCAAGTACCTGAACCTAAGGGATACACAAGTCAAGGTCATTCCAAAAGAGATAGGAAATCTTGTAAAACTGGAGACATTAGACCTCAAGAGATCCATGGTGACGGAATTGCCTATTGAAATCCTAAAGCTCCAACGACTCCAAAATCTCTTGGTTTATAGGTACAAATATGTAGGCGATCTCTACTTTCCATTTGATGATATACAGAGTTTTAAGGCTCCATATGAGATGGGGCGTCTAATGTCTTTACAGAAGCTTTGGTGTATAGAGGCAGACACAAAAATAGTAAGAGAAATAGGAAAACTAACCCAATTACGGAGTTTAGGCATAGCAAAGTTAAGAAGAGATGATGGCAGGGAGCTTTGCATTTCCCTTGCAAAGCTCACTGGCCTACGCACCCTATTCATTGTATCGTTCGCAGAGGGTGAGTTGATCGACTTGGATTATTCTGATCTATCTCCTTCCATGTTCCCTCTACTTCGTAATCTTTACCTGCATGGATGTTTACAGAGGGTACCACAATGGATACCGTATCTTAATACACTCACTCAAATACAATTCTGGTACAACAGACTAGAAGAGGATCCGCTCCAAAGTCTTCAAGGTTTGCCTAATCTACTAGTGGTGAGCATGTATTGTGCTTATGAAGGGCAAGCATTGAGTTTCAGATCCAGAGGTTTTCAGAGGCTCAAGAAATTGTACCTGGGGAAATTCAGCAGATTGAGATCGGTGACATTTGAGAAGGGATCTGTGCCCCTTCTCCAACACTTGGAAGTTTGGGATTGCAAATCAATAGTGGAGGTGCCTGCTGGTATCGAGCATTTGACTGATCTTCAATATGTGGATTTCACTGATATGGCAGAGGAATTTGTAGAGAGATTGTTAAATGAGAAAAGAGAACGAGGGGATCAATGGAAGCTCGCCCACATTCCCGAAGTTCATGTTTACAGTCTTGTACATGGAAAATATCTGAGTAGGCTGTAATGAAATTTGAGTCTATCTCATATACCAGCTTTGTTCCTTGGAAAATTGTTCATGGATATTTCTGAGACAATGATTGTAATTGAGATTTTTAATCAAAGTTTTTATATTATTGATCTTATTTAATTTTTTAGTATTTGAAACATTTCGTATATAATTAAATAAAATTATTGCTTTGTACAACATCATATCAGTTGAAGTTGAGCCGACAAAAACCAGTAATCAATAAGGCCATCGGTCGATCCAATTTGGAAATTTTTGTATAATAATGACAAACTATATTAACTATTAGTTTAGACTGGCCTTGAGCTCACTTTAACTTGTATCAGAAGTTCAGAACAAAGCAAACTAGGACAATGAGGCAATCTCAATGCCTTTACACAACCATTAATTATGGAAAGAAGAAAGAGAAAGGAGAAAAGATCCAAGTGTAAGTGTGATGAGGTACTGAATTATGTGCAGGGGCGCGAGCGCTAATCGACAGCAGAATTACTCGGTTAGAGGGGGGTCGGGCTTTTCTTGCAAAGGTACTCTCTGGTTCATGGATTTGCTCCTGCATAACAGCTGGCATATCGGCCCTCCTTTTCACGCCTGACGAAACTCTCTCCTTCCATATTCTTCCATGCTGATCATCAAAGAAATAAAATTGGACTGGGTCAAAAATAACAAATAACCCCCTGAGATTTTGTGTTGTTTACAGAAAATACCCTCAAACCTTGAAAATTATTGAAAGCACCCTCTTAAACTAAAGGAAAATAGGAGTCAGGGTGTTTTTTTTTTTTAATTTCAAGGTTTCAAGATATTTCGAAAAAAGGCAAACCCTCAGGGTGCTTTCCGTAATTATTCCAGTTAGACAATCTGAAAATGAGAGACTATGGTTTCTGATTCATAACTCACATTCCAGATCTTGAAGCTTACATCAAGAATTGAAGGCTCTGGCAATGGACATTGGATTGGTTGATCAATGATCATTATCACGAAGCTCTATCGACCTCTCAACGGGTTTAAATTCAACTGCAATTTCTATCCCATGGGGCCCAGCAGATGTAGCAGCAGCTGAATTTGCAGCTGTTATTGCTTTAGAGCTAGGAGGCAATACTTCCCTTTCATCCTTTACGTGAGCAAAAATATTACAAGATTTTGATTATGTAAAAACCCGAAGAATCAAATATATCATAAAATGGTGAAAAGGGGATCAACCAAAATATCAGTCAGCCAATTAAACCATGAATATATTTCCTATATCTGAGTTTTCATCCCATATTATACAGGTATAACATTCACATACCCTGAAGTTTTGCCTAATTACACAAATATACCCCGAAGTTTGAAAAATTACAAAATTATACCCGGCCTAAAAGGCTAAACTCTAACTGCAGTAAAAAACCCATTAAAACTGAAAAACAACACTTTCATGTATGTTCCTGATTTTTCTGTAAAAATAAATGTAGATTCAGGCTTTATGGATGGATGTGCTTGAAATCCATGGCCAACCACTTAATGGATATAATGAAAATTCATTGACAAGTTATCTTTTTGTAATTTCCCAAACCTTAGGGTATGTTTGTGTAATTAAGTCAATGCTCAAGGTATATAAATGTAATATAGAATTAATTGAGAAACGTGCAGTTGTTGACGAATAAACAATGCCACAATTTTCAGCTTTATGAGATAAATAATGAATTAGTAAGTATATATATAGGTGGATTGGATTAGATCTAACTAAAGTGATTAGTCCCACCTTTAACAAGGGACTAAAGCAAACCGAATTAAGTGCGAAAAAGAAATTGATCTACTTAGTATTCTTATATTATATTAACCACATATTATATCTATTATTGAAATCTGCCGGCCACTAACTAAAAAGAAGTATGCTCATCACACATGAAGTTTTATCTTTTATCTATCAATTGCTTCATCCAGCAACTTGTGTGACAAGAAGTAAGAACTAAAAACAACTTTTCTCATTTTCAGCATCTTCACTCAGTGTAGAGGTAAGCATTCTCCATGACTTGTTCAAATTATGACCTTTTTTTTTCTTTAGTGTTACCACAACAATTTAAATTTTAAGACTAGAATTTCAGGATCTTTTTTATAATCTTTAAGACTTCAGGATTTTATTTTAATAGACCAAACCTATGGATATTCAATGTAGTTAACCCTTTCAGATAAATAATTAGATAAATGTTATGAATGAAGTCAAAGTTTTCCTGAATTTCAGAGAAGTGGGAGAGAATCAGAGAGAAGACTCGAGAGAAATCCTCACATTTATTGCTCAAAAAACTGAAACAGACGAGTTAATCTCTTTTTTTTTTGGTTTTCCAAACGGTTTTTGTCGCCCAACCCAGTTGCTCCATACACAAGCTAAAGTTCAGTTGCAGTGTGGTATCATTTGATCATTTGATATCAAGTTATGATATCTAAAAATCATTTGATTTTCAGGTATGCCTCATCCATATTCCATAATATCAATTCTTTTCTGAAATAGTATCATTTTATCTTATATACAATCTTTTTTTCCTAAATAATACGGACACTAACATGCAGGCTGATACCAGGATATTCATCTTCCCTTGTTTCAAAATATTGAGAGCAAGCCGAGATGGCAGAGAGCGCCATTTCCTTTTTGCTTAGCAAACTCTCTATCTGGCTCCATGAAGAGAAAGACCTGCTTGGAGGACTTGAACAGGAAGTCGAGTTCGCATTCCTCAGAGTCGCTGATGCCAAAGAAGAAAATGATCCCCAACTCAAAGAATGGCCATGGGTAAGACAAGTACGAGAAATTGCTTACGACACTGAAGATGTTCTTGACAAATACATACTTCAATTTGCACGACATGGTGCACATGGATTCAAAGACTACCTAAAAAAAGTCTACCCCTCCATGAAAAACCTTAGAGCCAAACATAAGATAGCTTATGGCATCAAAACAATCAGATTCAGAGTAGAGAATGCTTCCCAGAGTTATCATACATATAGAGACAAGTATCCTATTATGCTTTCAAGGTCAAGCTCTAACCTTAGTAGGAACGCGATGCACTATTATTGGAAGAACAAGATGTTGTGGGCTTTGAAAAGCCAAAGAAGCAACTTCTTGAGTGGATATCATCCCTCGAATGTGGGCTTAAAGTAATTTCTGTGGTTGGCATGCCAGGAATGGGTAAAACCACTTTGGTTAAAAAGGTATATGATGATCTATCAGTAAACATGAATTTCGATCACCATGCACGGATCACTGTTTCTGAGGCTTTCAAAGTGAAGAATATTTTGGAAGACATAATCAAGCAACTTGTACAGCAGGTCAAGCAGCAGCCGCCTTCAGGACTAGAAACCATGGGTGATGATGGTAAGAGAAAATTTATTTATAATTTTCTACAAAATACGAGTTACATACTTGTTCTAGATGATGTTTGGAGAACAAATGTCTTGGAAGCAATGAGATATGCATTTCCAAGAAGTACTACCCGTGGTCGGGGTTGCATCATCATCACATCTAGCTCTATTAACATTGGAAATGTTGCTTGTGGTGAAACTAATGGTCATATCTATAAAGTGGAGCCTTTATTAGAAGAAGACTCGAGGAAGTTGTTTTATAAAAAGACGAGTCAAAGGAAACCAATTGCCTCCTCATTCAGAAGAAATCTCTGAAAGGATCTTAGAGAGATGTGAGGGTTGGCCGCGTGCGATTGTTGTAATTGGCGGTCTACTTGCTACCAAGGGTAACAAAATGGATGAATGGGAAATGTTGAGTCGCGGTTTGGGTCCTGAACTCCGAGGAGATAATTTTAAAAGAATGCGGAAGCTACTATCCCTCAGTTTTTATGACTTGCCGTACTATCTGAAAGCTTGTTTTCTATACCTCGGTATATTTCCAGAAGATGAAGAAATGGAAAGAAGCACTATAATTCGGCTATGGACAGCAGAAGGATTTGTGGAGGCAAAACAAGGAAAGACGATGCAAGAAATAGCAGATGGGTATCTGAATGAGCTTCTGAATAGAAGTCTAATCCAAGCAACACAAACATTTCGCCGTGGAAGGTTAACGAACTTCCGCATGCATGATCTTGTACGAGAATACATTATTTCAAAAGCAAGTGAACAAAGCATGGCAGTAATTGTAGACAGTGCAGGAGAAACACTGTGGGCAGATAGAACCCGTCGCCTAGCACTTCATAGTTCAATTGATTGTAGACAACAAATCAATAAATTTGAGTATCTTCGTTCTTTACTATTTTTTGGCCCAATAGATCAGGATTGGGAAACAACATTATACAAGATATTGTGTGGCGACTGTAGGATGCTAAAGGTGTTGAATTTCAGAGGAGCTGCAATGGATACAATACCAAATGAAGTTTTCAAATTGTATCATCTCAAGTACCTGAGTCTGAGGTATACGGAAGTAAACTTCATTCCAAAATCAATAGGAAATCTAAGAAAACTTGAGACGTTAGATCTCAAATATTCTAAGGTGATGAAATTGCCTATTGAGATCTTAAAGCTCGAGAGACTAGAAAATCTATTGGTGTACAATTGGGAAGACGTTGTTGGTTACTTCCCGTTTGATGGTATACAAAGCTTTAGTGCTCCATATGAGATCGGATGCTTATTGAGTTTGCAAAAGCTTTGTTACATAGACGCAGACATAGAAATAGTGAGAGAAATAAGGAAACTTACTCAATTGCAGCGATTGGGCATTATGAAGCTAAGAAGCGAAGATGGCATGGAACTTTGCTCTTCCCTTGCAAAGCTTACGAGGTTGTGTTCACTAAGCATTACGTCATCTAAGGAAGACGAGTTGATTGATCTGCAATACTCTCTCTCTCCTTCCAATTTCCCATTTCTCCGGAAACTTGTGCTTCGGGGATATTTGGAGAAGTTACCACAGTGGTTACCTTCGGTTAATTCACTTACAGCAATACAACTCAGATGGAGCAGATCACTGGAGGATCCACTTGAACATCTTCAAGGTTTGCCTAATCTACAAGTCCTTGACATGGAGTGTGCTTATGAAGGGGAACAATTGATTTTCAAGGCTGGAGGTTTTCAAAGTTTGAAGAATTTGCAGTTGTACAGATTGAGAGGATTAAGATGGTTAACAGTTGAGAAGGGATCGATGCCACTTCTCCAACACTTGGAACTGTGGGGTAGCAAATTGATGGTGGAGGTGCCATTCGGCGTTGAGCATTCGACTAGCCTTCGGTACTTGGAATTCACTGATATGGCGGAAGAATTTGTGGAGAGAGTGGCGGATGAGAAAAGAAAAGAAGGTGATCTCGCGATGTTGGCATAGTTGTGATTGCTACTTGTGTAGATGGTGAATGGGAGCACACACAGTTGTAGATTTCCCCTTCATCTTACTAAAACTCTGTAATGTTAAAGTTTTAGACTTTGAAGACCTAATCTTGCAGAAGATGATTGTACAGTGAGATTCCAGTAGTCAAGTAGATTTGGGTTTCCATGTAGTTGCAGTTCAATTTTATGTAAATTAAAGCTGAGGGAGGGTTAGTTACTTTTCTTTTTTCACACATGAAGCTGGAATGACGATTGGGTAAACAATCATATCAATTAAGGAAGATTTAGCTGCTGTAAACTGTAAACAACTTTATCTAGCTGAGTATTGTATCTATTGCAGCTTTTGGATGAGCTAGGTAGTTATTTCAGTTATCTTCTTCTACATTAAACTTTAGGTGAATTACATACAGTATCCCTAAGATTTTCCATAATTACAAATACCCCCTCTATTTTCAATAATTACAGAAAACTCCCAGAGTTTTCAAACAATTACAAAGATCTAAACAAAATACCTCATTCTTGGCAGAGAGATTTTAATATTCTCCAGAAGCTTTTTCCTCATTCTTGGCTAGTGTGGGTCGGTTACTCAGATCTAGCAGCTCTATATGGACACGGCGTTGTTGATTTGAATGCCTCATCAATATACCATTTGTTCAGTAATTATGTTTAGCTATTTTTGGAAGTTGTAGAAATCTAAGGTTTAGGCCAATTTCAGTAAAGTAGAAAATTTAGTGTTTGGATTCATCCGATAAAATTGTGCATACACCATAGGGCCGATGGGCCGAAAAATAGGAAAGCCTAGTAAAGGAGCACGAGCCCATAATAAAAGGCGCACAGGCCCATAATGAAACAATTTACAAGCCCAACACAATTTACATGTTTACAGAAATGACGGAGTTTTCCTTCATTGACTTCATTTTATTTTTTCGAAAGAACTTCCGCTCATTGACTTACAATGGCAATAATTGGCAAGTAATGGCAACTATTTAATCTTTTGATGAGATGGGATTTCATTAGGTTATTGAATATCTTGGTCAAGAAAAGCATCAAAGGAAACAAGTCCACATCATTCTGTAATTTAAAAATCTGTAATGTTTTGTCCTTTTTAGTTTACTAATCTTCCACGATAAATAGATCGGGAAGGCCAAATAATCAAATGTTGGTTTCATAGACTGAGTCTTAAATTTTTAACTAATAAATATTTATAATAATGGAAAGAAATTAGAGTAATAATATTATATATCGAGCTTCTAAGGGACGACTTATGCCAAGTCCCTGCCTACCAAGAATAAGATAACCTTAGACTAGCTTTCACTTCAAATTATAACCGTAGACAAGCAAAATTTGTGTCCAATGAAATGCGACACGTGGAAATTATATATATATTAAATGTTAAATCATATTTTTCTATTTAAATTTTAGGAATTTAATTAAATACAATTCCTAGATTAAATAGTTAGATAAATGATATTTAATATATATATTATAAGGTGTCAAAATATTTGTATTTGGTAATAGATATCAAATCTTGCCAAATCAAATTAAATTAAATTAAATCAAATAAATAATTTGATATTCTTGTAATCAAATCACATCTTGTGATTATAGAAATATATTACAAGAACCAATCAAATTGCATCTCTTCAATGTCAAATAAGGTAAGGATTCAATTCCTACACCTATAAATAAGGGTCCTCCCTCAAAGGTTGAAGACACTGAACACAACTCTTTCAAGCTAGGCTAAACTTGAAAGGAGTCTCAAAACGCTCTCAAGTGTTCAAAGCGAAGTTCTCGGCGTTCTTCGCGGAAGTCCTCAAATCAAGGCTTCCAATTTTCAATCAAGGTGCTAAACCCGCGTTTTGGCTTTATTCTTCATCAAATTCAAATCGATCGAAGCAAGATTCAGGTCGTTCTTCGCGGAGATCATCAAATCAAGTCGTTTGATTCGCAATAAGGTGTTAAACCCGCGAATCCGGCGTTATTCCAAATCAAATCCAAATCAAGGTCAACAGTGTTCCCGGCGCGTTCTTCGGCATTCATCAAGATCTCAACGTTCAATTCTCAATCAAGTCAAAAGACCCGCGAATTAACGTTATAGAAGTTCAAATCAAATTAAATGAAGATCAAACCGACAAATCCATCAAGGAAGTGTTTGAATCTTCAACATCGATATTTTCAAAGGAAGAATCAGAGGATGAGATTGTAACACTATTTTTTATTTGAAATTCAATAAAAATCATTTGTGATATTTTCGTGTTTTAATTATTTAATTTACACAAAAATTGCGTTACAATAACAATAATCACTAATATGAATTATTGATCTACTATTTGTGAGATCGAGGATTGACAAGATTGATCTACGTTTCATCCATAATATTGTAACATCTATTAGAAGGTAACCCATTAATTATATTCTCTACAAACTTGTTCAAATTATGATTTTTGTTTTGTTTTAGGTTTTTTGGCAGAGCGCGGACATAATATGATATGTTTAATTATCAAAAGAAATTTTTCGTATTTTAACTACAAAATGTAACAAAAAAAAGGGTCTTTCTTGATGGTTTTTAATTAGTTGAAGCTCTTTAAATTTTCTTGATTGAGTTTTGTTTTATATTCCTTGATCTTGTGCAAAACTATTTTAATAAATCTAGTGTGTAGTTAGAATATGAATCGTCTTTTTAGTTTTAAAAAATTAAGGCAGTAAGAACTATGAAATTAGCATATTAGTTGTATTGCTGCAGAATGTGAAAATAAAAACATTTGATTAGGTCAAAAGTTTCCCATAAAACTCATATGTATATATATATGTATGCATGTATTTGCTACATATATAAATTAATAATATTTATTAAAACATTTACTTATAAAATAAATATAATTAGAAATAGTATTACTTAGTAAAATTACGGAAAAGACCCCCAAAATAATGAAAAATAATTAGTCAATTTAAGAATTTTATGAACAAATATGGGAGGAGGCATTGAGCTCTTTTAATTTTCATACCAGAACTTTTACAACCTTAAGCTTGTATATGAGTTCTGTCTACTAATTTTCTTGTTGATGTATGACACCTTCTCGTGAAATCTCCATGACCATGAGTTTTGCCATATCATATCAAAAAGATATATTAATTGAAGTACTTTGCTTCTTTCATCTTCTATACTGCCATACTGCAGGCAGGATGGCCAGTATGGCAGAGAGTGCTGTATCCTTTTTGCTTGACCAACTTTCAACATTGCTCAAAGAAGAGGGAGAACTGCTTGGAGGACTTGGACGAGAAGTCGAATTCATTCGTGGCGAGTTGGACGAAATGGGAGTCTTCCTCCGAGTTGCTAATTCCAATGAAGAAACTGATCCCCTGCTCAAACTGTGGGTAACACAGCTGCGTCAAATTTCTTATGACATTGAAGATGTTCTCGACAAATACATGCTTCGATTTTACCACTGTGATGCACTAGGATTCAGAGGCTGTCTAAAAAACTCTTATGCCTCAGTGAAAAATTTGAAAGCTAGGCATCTGATAGCTTCTCAAATCAAAACAATCAAATCAAAGTTGGAAAATTCTTCCCAAAGTCAAAAGACATTAGAAGAAAAGTATCCTATCATTCCTTTAGGATCAAGCTCTAACCATTCCGTGACCACATCATATGACTGACGGCCGAGGTGATGCATTGCTATTGGAAGAAATAGATGTTGTGGGCATTGAAGAGCCAAAGCAACAGCTTCTAGAGTGGTACATCCGTTGAATGTGGACTCAAAGTAATTTCGGTAGTTGGCATGGCAGGATTGGGTAAAACCACTCTTGTTAAAAAGGTATATGATGATGCGTCATCAGTGAAGAAGAATTTTGATCACCGTGCATGGATCACTGTTTCAGAGTCCTTCAAGGTTGAAACTATTTTGAAAGACATAATTAAACAACTCGTAGAGCAGGTCAAGGAACAACCACCTCAAGGATTGGGTGTCATGAATGATAATGATAAGAGAGAGTTCATTTATAAATTTCTTCAAAACAAGAACTACATAATTGTTCTTGATGATATTTGGAGAACAAATGCATGGGAAGCAGTCAGATACGCATTTCCACAAAGTACTAGTGGTCGGGGTTGCATCATCATCACGTCTCGCTTTAGTAGCATAGGCAACGCTGCTTGTAGCGAGACTAATGGTCATGTCTACACTTTGAAGCCTTTATCTGAAGAAAAGTCGAAGAGTTTATTCTTCAAAAAAGCATTTCCAGGAAACTACTCATGTCCTCCTTATTTAATGGAAATCTCTGAAAAACTGTTAACGAGATGTGAGGGTTGGCCGCTTGCTATTGTTGTAATTGGTGGTGTTCTTGCTACAAAGAATAACAAATTCGAAGAATGGGAAAGGTTCAATCGCGGCCTTGGTTCTGAAATTGAAGGAGATGAAATTACGAGGATGTCGAAATTACTGTCACTCAGCTTTTATGACTTGCCGTACTATCTGTAATTTTCCAAACCTCAGGATATGTTTGCATAATTAAGCCAAATCTCAGGGTATGGGAGTGTAATCATCCCTATTATATATTGGTCTCAGAATTGATGTATAAATATTCTTAGATTGAAAGCTAACTGGATAACATTAGGAAAGAAGAAACTGTAGCAATCACTTGATCACGAAATATTTGAAACATTTGTGAAATAAGTTGGAGAAGCCCGTTAGAATCAAACTTCCTATTTGTAATTCAACATAATAAAAACAGATAAGCATTATTTTATCATTATAATAACATTCAGCTCGATTACTATCTGCATTAAGCAGCCAATTTCAATCTAAAGGATGTTAAATTAACAAAGCTCATCGAGATTCATTGATTAAGCTCAAAAAAAAGGAGTAATTAGAACAGTATCAAAAATTAAATCTTTATCAAGAGATCCGTCTGACACTAAATAAGCCAAATCATAACCCAGAAAAACCAAAAAGTCCAAAAAAATCCCAACTCTCCAACTTGAAAAGCATGAACAAGATCAAAAATATAAGCAATTGAAGTGCAAAAACAAATGGTTCATTTTAACAGACAGATCCAGCAGAAACACTCATACAAAAATTGACAAATCTACCCAAATAGAATAAATCACAAACACACACAGTACTACAGTAGGAAAGATGGTGCTCACGAGTGCACTTTGAGCCCGGCGATGACCTCAGACGGAAAATCTAGAGAAAATTGTTAGGCTGTGGAGCCTAATGTAATATTTAGTATACGGTTAATTATGAAGCACTTATTTTGTATCTTCTTTTACTAAATATAGTGGAGTAGTCTTAGTCAAGTTGACTAAGTGCAAAAACCGAAAATCCTAGTCTGCAATTTTTCTCTCTCTTATTTTCTCTCTACTGTTTATCTTTTTCCTATCATCAGTTTATCAGTGTGGTGCCAGATTCTAACAAAAATTTCGACCATGTTGTAAACTCTAATTGCCGTAAAAAATTCTTTAAAATGAAAAACCAACACTTTCACGTATATTCATAATTTTTCTGTAAAAATAAAAAATATAGAATCATGCTTTACGGATGGATGTCCTTGAAATCCATGGCCAACCACTTAACGGATATAATAAAAAAATTTGATGGCAAAATATATTTTTGTAATTTTCCAAACCTCATGGTATATTTGTATAATTAATTAAATCAAAGTTCAGGATATGTAAGTGTGATATTCCTATAATATATTTGCCTCAGAATTGATGAATAAATATTCTTAGATTGAAATCTAAGAGGATTCTAAACATTATGAAAGAAATAAAAAATATCTAGCAATCAGTTGATCACGAAATAATCTTGAAACGAGTTGGAGAAGCCATCCAGTCATGAATTAACTTATTCTCTTTGTAATTTAACGAGATTATTGCCAAAAAAATCCTCTGTTAGGTCTAATTAGCTAAAATTAGATCAAAAAATCCTGTGATATAAAATATGATTCAAAAAACCCTATGTTATGAAAGTTATTGCAAAAAAAACCCTACCGCTAATGTTAGTCCACGCGCGCGGATTGCAGCTGGACGTGTGTTTCATCATGTTAAATGTCCATAATACTCTTATTGCCCAAAAAACCCTGTGTTAGGTTAAATTAGCCAAAAAAACCCCCAAAAAAACCCTATGATATAAATTAATATATATACAAAATTCCAATTAGCCAAAAAAAACCTTATGATATAAATTAATATATATACAAATTCCAGCCGTATATACATTGACAGATTAAAAATTGAATTGAAAAATAAAATGAGGACCACTTCCGAAATTTGACAATAATAATAGAGATGTTGCTTAATTCTACAAACATAATTCTCATTAACATATCTTTAATGAAAAAAGTAAAAAGCAATAAAGAAAACATTGTAAATAAAAAAATAAAAAGTAATTAAGAAGACAAAACACACAATTCCGAAATATACATTGCTCAATAGAGAAGGAAACAACAAAAAAATAGCAATAAAGAAGTGTGGGAAATGTGGCACCTAATATTAGCAAATAACAACATATTTTTAATAAAAAACATGTCTTCTCCAACAACTGTGGGGACTCATCACCCACTAGCAAAAAGCAGTCAAATTACCATAACAATACAAAAACCGCAAATAACACATTGTTTATGCAATGCATATAAAAAAATAGACGTTGAGATCTAGATCTAGTTTCGTGGTTGGTTTCTCCTTTCTCTAGCCCTTCCCCTGGCATTTGCTTGATTCTCAGTGGTTCCTTTCTATCTTCCTCGTCTTTATGGTCTTTCTTTATATTTTTTTAATTTTTAGTCTAAATTTTAACCCAATGTTTTTGTTTTTTCAGTTGACTATGATCTTGCAGGGGGAAAGAGACGAAACTGTGCAATTACCATAAAATAGTTAGTTTTCGGGGACCGATTCGATCATAATTTTAAGCTAGTAATAATTCATTTACTTCTCAAAGCTTTATATATCGGCGAATAGTTGAAGCAAGTTTCTGGCTATCAAGGGAAGATAAAAACTCAGATTAATTATATATATATATATATATATATATATCCTTCATTTCGATTTTAGAATTTCGTATATTGTAGTCTATACGTATATATATTGATCGAGCGAGCGAGCGATTTCTACATCTATCTCCATCTTTAACATCTGCATATCAGACTATCAGAGGTAACCCATTCTCCATAAACTTGTTCAAATTATGATGATTCTTGTTTGTTTTCAGCTTCTTTTTAATTTGAACAGCTTCCTTTATGATAGGTTTATTTTATTTTATTTTTAAAGAATCTTAATTATCATACTATTTCGTTAACATCTTATCGTAAAGTCGCATAAGAGCCTCACACCCAATAAGTTACAAATCTACCAAAAAAAAAAAACTAATAATAATAAGTATAATTATATTTACATCGGGGGAAAATACAGCAAGACTCTCTCGAGTATTGGAAATTACAGTGACATTCCCTCAACTATTGTTCCTTCTAACAATTATGTCCTACGTGAATCATTTTCTTGTTTTTAATTAGACGCTAACGTTTTATTAACCAAATAATCAATCACTTTGATCATTTCACATATAGCAAATACTATAATAAAAATGTTATGAATAATTTAGTCATTTTGTAACTTTTCGTTAAGTTTTAAAAAAAAAAAAGTTTTGAGCAGCTTGAGGATGAATTAGAATAGGATTTTATTTCTTGTTGGCAGTTTTGTATGCTTCTTTTAAGCCAAAAAAAAAATCTAATTATAACTAAAAAAAGTTTATTTTAGTGCAGTAACTGACATTAATTTTTACCCCCATGAGTAACATAAATATATTTAAAAAAAGAACGACACCATAAATTTTCTAAATATATATTATTCTTTGAATTAACCCCTTTTCTTTTCTTTACCATTTAACTTCCTACTTTTATTTTTCCAACTTTTTTAATTTTATAGACTTGTTATAATATACATTTATGTTTTACACGAATTGTTTATTTATTTGTTCCATTTGTCACAGTAATCTTTATCATGTGGTTTTTAGCGAGTGATGAGGGCAACTGGTTAGGAGATAATTAGTCATTTTATGAACAAATATGGGAAGGAGGCGTTGAGCTATTTTGATTTAGTTTCATATCAGGAGTACTTTTATAAGTTCATTTTACTATTTTAAATTATTTATCTAAACTAATAAACACATGAACAAAATTAAACTCATAAACATTTTGATATTTGTACTTAATTTTATTTATTCTAAGTATAAAAGTCAGACACCTTAATTTCTAGGTAATTTGCTCACTATATAGCACCCCTGTTTCTAACCTTAAGCTTGTATATGACCTTATGTCTAGTAATTTTCTTGCTGATGTAGCACACCATCTCGTGGAATACTGGAGAAATCTCCATGATCATGTGTTTTGCCATATCATATCAGAAAGATATATTAATTGAAGTACTTTGCTTCTTTCATCTTCTATACTGCCATACTGCAGGCAGGATGGCAGAGAGTGCTGTATCCTTTTTGCTTGACCAACTTTCAACATTGCTCAAAGAAGAGGGAGAACTGCTTGGAGGACTTGGACGAGAAGTCGAATTCATTCGTGGGGAGTTAGAACAAATGAGAGCCTTCCTCAGAGTTGCTGATTCCAATGAAGAAACTGATCCCCTGCTCAAAGTGTGGATCAGACAGCTGCGTCAAATTTCTTATGACATTGAAGATGTTCTCGACAAATACATGCTTCGATTTTACCACCGTGATGCACAGGGATTCAGAGGTTGTCTAAAAAAATCTTATGCCTCAGTGAAAAATTTGAAAGCTAGACATCTGATAGCTTCTCAAATCAAAACAATCAAATCAAAGTTGGAAAATTCTTCCCAAAGTCAAAAGACATTAGAAGAAAAGTATCCCATCATTCCTTTAGGATCAAGCTCTAACCATTCCGTGACCACATCATATGACGACGGCCGAGGTGATGCATTACTTTTGGAAGATATAGATGTTGTGGGCATTGAGAAGCCAAAGCAGCAACTTCTTGAGTGGCTATCATCCGTTGAATCTGGACTTGAAGTAATTTCGGTGGTTGGCATGGCAGGATTGGGTAAAACCACTCTTGTTAAAAAGGTATATGAAGCGTCATCAGTGAAAAATAATTTTCATCACCATGCATGGATTACTGTTTCGGAGTCCTTCAAAATTGAAATTATTTTGGAAGACATAATTAAACAACTGGTAGAAGAGGTCAAACAGCCACCGCCTCCAGGATTGGAAGCCATGAATGATAATGATAAGAAAAAATTCATTTACAACTTTCTCCAAAATAAGAACTACGTAATTGTTCTTGATGATGTTTGGAGAACAAATGCATGGGAAGCAGTCAGATACGCATTTCCAAAAAGCACTACCTGCGGTCGGGGTTGCATCATCATCACGTCTCGCTTTAGTAGCATAGGTAATGCTGCTTGTAGCGAGACTAATGGTCATGTCTACACTTTGAAGCCATTATCTGAAGAAGAGTCCAGAAGTTTATTTCACAAAAAGGCATTTTCGGGAAGCTCGTGTCCTCCTTATTTAACGGAAATCTCTGAAAAACTGTTAACGAGATGTGAGGGTTGGCCGCTTGCTATTGTTGTAATTGGTGGCGTTCTTGCTACCAAGAATAACAACTTCGAAGAATGGGAAATGTTCAATCGCTGTCTTGGTTCTGAACTTGAAGGAAATGATCTTACGAGGATGAACAAATTACTGTCACTCAGCTTTTATGACTTGCCGTACTATTTGAAAACTTGTTTTCTATACTTGAGTATCTTTTCAGAAGATCAAGTGATCGAGAAATCTACCATAATTCGTTTGTGGATAGCTGAAGGATTTGTTGAGGCAAAACCAGGAAAGACAATGGACGAAATAGCCGAGGGCTATCTAAATGATCTTGTGAATAGAAGTCTAATACAAGTAGTGAGGACATCTGATGATGGAAGGTCAAGAAACTTCCGTATCCATGATCTAGTACGAGAATATGTTATTGCAAAGGCTAGAGATCAAGACATGGCAGTGGTTTATAATGGAGGAGAAATAGAGTGGGCTGATAGAATTCGACGCCTAGCAATTCATAGTCCCATCAGCTGCACATTGCAGTGCTATAAGTTTGAACATCTCCATTCTCTGCTATTTTTGGGTGAAGTGGATTCAGATTGGTTACCAATGTTATCCAAGATATTGTGTGGCGGTTGTAGGATGTTAAAGGTGTTGGATTTAAGAGGAACTCCGTTGGATACAATACCAAATGAAGTTTTCAAACTGTATCATCTCAAGTATTTGAGTCTCCGGAATACACAAGTGAAGGTCATTCCAAAAGCAATAGGAAATCTAGGAAGGCTGGAGACCTTAGATCTGAAGGAATCCATGGTAACAGAATTGCCTATTGAAATCCTGAAGCTCCAGAGACTCCGAAATCTCTTGGTGTATAGATATAAACATGAAGGTGTGGTGTACCGTCCGTTTGATAGTGTACAAAGCTTTAAGGCTCCAAATGAGATGGGACGTTTAGTGAGTTTGCAAAAGCTTTGCTATATAGATGCAGACGACTTAACAATAGTGAGAGAGATTGGGAAATTAACTCAATTGCAGAGATTGTGCATTAGCAAGCTAAGAAGTGAGGATGGCAGGGAGTTTTGTTGTTCCCTTACGAAGCTTACTAGCCTGCATTCACTAGTCATTCACTCATCAGCTGAGGGCGAGTTGTTAGATCTGGATTATTCTGTATGTCCTTCTACTTTCCCATTTCTTCGAACTCTTGAGCTATCAGGATATTTGGAGAATGTACCACAATGGATACCTTCTCTTAGTGCACTCACAAGAATAGTTCTCAGATTTAGCAGACTACGGGAGGATCCTCTGGAAAGTCTTCAAGGTTTGCCTAATCTACAAAGATTGACCATGGATTGTGCTTATGAGGGACAAGGATTGAATTTCAAGGCTGGAGGTTTTCAGAGCCTCAAGGAATTGGATCTAAGAAGATTGAAAGAACTGAGATGGGTGAGAGTGGAGAAGGGATCCATGCCCATTCTCCGAGAATTCTACATATCTGATTGTAAATTGATGGTGGAGTTGCCTGTTGGAGTCGAGCATTTGACTAATCTTCAAGATTTGTATTTGTTGGATATGTCGGAGGAATTTTTGGAGAGAGTGTTGGATGAGAAAAGAGAACAAGGGGAACATTGGAAACTCGCCCACATTCCCAGATTTTATGTTGCCGATCTTGTAAATGGAGAATATCAGTTTCTGTTGTAATAGAATTGGAGTCCATCTTAATTACTGTTGGTCTATCTAATGTGGGGACCTCTAGAAATTTTATTAAGAGATCGATCGATTGATTTTATTTCAATATCTAATGTATTTGCCTATTTGGTAATGGATTAAAATTGTTTGGTTCATAATTATTATTTCCCATTGCTCCACCTCCCTGATAAAAGTAAAAGTGTAAAACTTCAAACGCCTCTAGTAAATCTGCAGACCCCAAATGTAAAAGTCATAGTTGGTGGACAAACACCTAATAATTAATTTATTCATTCAAATAAAGAATTAACACTGAAAGCATTGGGGAAAATTAACAACTCTATTAATAGTTTTACTAATTCACATGAAGAAAATCTCCATCAAACCTAGATTATCTTATAAACTTGATATCCAAACTACCATTTGTTCAAATAACTATACTAGCTAGTAGATGGAAGTGTCGAACTCTGCCTTAGCTATTGCTGTCCATGATATCAGGTAAAGATTAAATCTTGACCGCTAAAGTAGAGTAAGAGAGACGAGCAAAAGGATAAAATGGAAGACTGTGGCAGGCCATTATAAAATCATTAATTATGAAAAGAAGAAATTAAAGATCCAATTGTGATGAGTTCCAATATGTTATGTTTATATTCCAGATGCATTACACTCCTCAAGTAATTTTAGAATATTATGTTCTGGGGCGCTGATTGACGGAAGAATGACTCGGTTAGAAGGAGGTCGAGCTTTTCTTGAAAAGGTACTCTCTGGTTCACTGATTTGCTCCTGCATGACTGCTGGCATATCGGCCCTCCTTTGCACGCCTGAGGAAACTCTCTCTTTCCATATTCTTCCATCCTGATCATCAAAGAAATAAATCCTGAGATTTGGCAAAAAGTAAGAAAAACACCTTCAAAGGCTCAAACTAATCAAAAATCAGGGGCTCGGGATTTTTTTCGTAATTTTCAATGTTTCAGAGTATTTTTCAAAACAATGCCAAATGTCAGGATGTTTTTCATAATAATTCCAATTAGACAATCTGAAAATGAGACACTATGGTTTCTGGTTCATAATTCACATTCTGGATAAAGAAGCTTACATTAAGAATTGAAGGCTCCGGCAATGGACACTGGATTGGTTGATCATTGTCTAGAGGCTCGGTTGGCCTCTCAACAGGCTTAAATTCAACAGCAATTTCGATCCCATGGGGCCCAGCAGATGTAGCTGCAGCTGAATTTGCAGCTGTCATGGCTTCTGAGCTAGGAGGCAATACTTGCCTTTCATCCTTTACATGAGCAAAAATATATCAAGATTTTGATATGTAAGGACCCGAAGAATCAATGTATCATAAAATGGTGAAAAGGGGATCAACCAAGATATCAATCAGCCAATCAAAGCATCAAAATATATTTCCTATGTATGAGTTTTCATCCCATATTATATAGGGATAATTACATTTGCATACCCTAAAGTTTGGCATAGTTACGCAAACATACTCAGAGGTTTGGAAAATTACAGAAACATACCCTAAACTCTAACTGCCGTAAAAAAACCTTAAACAAAAAGAACACTTTCATGTACATTCCTGATTTTTCTTTTTAAAAAATAAAATAGAATCAGATGAATGGATGTCCCAGAAATCCCAAACACTTTGACAGGGTAATTTCCCAAACCTCAGGGTATGTGAGTGTAATTATTCCTATTATATATTGGTCTCAGAATTGATGTATAAATATTCTTAGATTGAAAGCTAACTGGATAACATGAGGAAAGAAGAAACTGCAGCAATTACATGAGGAAAGAAGAAACTGTAGCAATCACTTGATCACGAAGTATTTGAACCATTTGTGAAATAAATTGGAGAAGCCAGTTAGAATCAAACTTCCTCTTTGTAATTTAGCATAATAAAAACAGGTAAGCATAATGTGATCATTAGAGTAGCATTCAACTCGATTACTATCTGCATAGAGCAGCCAATTTCAATCTAAAGGATGTTAAATTAACAAAGCTCATCAAAATTCATTGATTAAGCTAAAAAAAAAAGGAGTAAGAACATTATCAAAAATTATATCTTTATCAAGAGATCCGTCTGAAACTAAATAAGCCAAATCATAACCCAGAAAATTCAAAAAGTCCAAAATAACCCAACTCTCCAACTACTTGAAAAGCATGAACAAGATCAAAAATATAAGCAATTGAAGTACAAAAACAAATAGTTTCATTTTAACAGACAGAGATCAAGCAGAAACACTCATTCAAAAATTGACAAATCTACCCAAATAGAATAAATCACCAACACACACAAACACAGTAGGAACGATGGTGCTCACGAGTGCGCTTTGAGCCCGGCGATGACCTCTGACAGAAAATCTAGAGAAAATTCCGACCATGTTGTGGCCTCCGATTAATCAAAGAGGTCTGCTCTTCTCAAACGGTTTGGGCTTTTGGGTAGCCTAAATTATTTCAGTTTCTCTGACTATAATGTAGAGAGAGAGTGAAAGATGATAAGTTTTGTAAACTGGCTAGTTACTTGTAGCTTGGTTTTCTGTTGGGATACTATCCCCTTTTGTCTGTCTCCATTGGTGTAGTTAAAGTTTTCATTTAACATACTACAGAAAATGCGGTTAATCAATCCATCACTAACTTATCTATTGGTGCTCGATTATTCAAAGCATTCATAATAATTGGTAAGTTGAGTTTTGTTTTTCAGTTCTCTATCTTTTTTGGTTTTGGGTGTGTCAAAATAACCCTTCAATAATTTAGGTGCATAATTCTAATTTCTAAGTAATTTTCAATATGTGGAAAACTCAGCTCAGGACCTTCAAGAATTTTTGGGTGTACTTCGTCTCCCTTTTTCAAAAACCTGCAATAATGGAACATCGAGAAGGTTTCGATGAACCACTTCCGACGCTCAAGCTGAGAGTTCTCGTCTGACTCAATCTCTCATTTAAGCTCAATTTATATGGGCTTAGTTCGGTCAATCCATCTATTTACTAGACCCAAATTATTTGATACTATCAGTGTGGATTATAATTTAGTAGGTGAAGCATTACAAAATGATCTTGAATGAAATAACTGAGAGTAGGACAAGGGGCCCTAGCAGAGATACAATAATTATTAGGAAAAGATAAATAAGGAAATAGAGCAAATTGGCCATGTGCAGTGTCTTTGTCAATGAAGACGACCTTTCTGAGATTTAGTTATTACGTTTAAAATAAATTATTGTATAACGGAATCTAATAACGGACATAGCACATGACCTATTCATATGTCTGTCATGAGTATAGAAAATTTGTTTATTTATTGGTTTTTATCATTTTATGAGTGTGCACATTTATTTATTTGAAATTAATTGATGTAAAATTGTTTGAATAAAGAATTGATAAGTAGGAATATCTTTTGTGAGTTTTCCGTCACGCAATTTGTTGGAAGTTAAGGGGACATCAGGGCTACTTTCCAAATTAACGCGTCTTACAGAAACTACCACGAATCATGTAACTAATCAAAAATATTACAAATAGACCCCTACATAATTGACCTTTACAGATGACGGTCAAGTTTGGTTGCTGCTCCTATTCATATATGGTTGACAAAAGTATTTAGGCCAACACAACCAACTATAAACTCGTTTTAAGTTCTAACAAATCATTCAAGGAATTTAACAAAGAGATAAACAAACAACTGAAACAAGTACCTCCACATTAAGCATGCGAGTAAAAGTGAGAGAATTTATTCTCTCAATACCTCCCAACAGCTTTAACCGAGTCTAC
The DNA here is from genome assembly GCA_958496215.1 of Verbena officinalis. Classification (NCBI taxonomy): domain Eukaryota; kingdom Viridiplantae; phylum Streptophyta; class Magnoliopsida; order Lamiales; family Verbenaceae; genus Verbena; species Verbena officinalis. The sequence goes on along the minus strand of OY292390.1, from coordinate 3,394,962 downwards.
ACTGGAGCGACTTACATGTATTATTCTTCTTTACAAACGAATACAAGGTTGTTTGAAATACTCAGGCCCAACCTTTCACAAATTAATATATAATATCCTTCTTCAAATATATAGCAAATGAACACGAAAAAACAATTCAAAATTTTAAAGAAAAAAGGGGAAATGAAAAGAAGCCAAGATTATGATCTCTAATGGGTTACTTGCACAACACATAATTTACACACAGAATACAGTTACGATCCCAATATATGCTACTGCACCAAAAGCTCAGACAACCTCAGCCCCTGCCAGAATTACCGTGTCGTTGATTCCTAAAGTATCCCAGAAGTTGCTGAGCCTGCAAGAGTGGATAGCTAATAAATACTTGGTTCAAAAAATAAAATACTTTTCACTTTCTGCTTTTTTTCAGCACATTGGGAGTGTTCGGGAAACCAACTTCTGCTTATATCTTAAGCAAAAATAAGCTAGAAGCTGAAAGCACCCGCGGACCACCTTTTAGCTTCAGCTTCTAGCTTCTAGGTAATTACTGCAAAGGAGTAGAAGTTTGTTTAGAGTAACAGAGTGCTTCTCAACTGTTCTTTCCAAACACTCAACCGTTTCTTTTGCCGAACTCTCCTCAATCTTACTCCTCCAACATTTTACAACTATATTCTACGAAAGCATAATAGTAACTTTTACCTTCTCTCTAGCTCGTGGAGTCCCAGACTGTGAGAGCGCCACCAATGGTGGAACAGCACCTTCTTGCAAAACCATATTGCAAAATCTACTGCTATTAGTGCAAAGCTGAAGCAGAGCAGCAGCAGCATTCTCCTTCCCTCTTGCAGAACCCAGCTCAACAACTTCAACCAAAACCGGGATTCCTCCTTCCTGACCAATCGCAGCTCTTCCTTCGTGAATAGTAGCAAGATTAGATAAAACAGCCACAGCCTTATCAACCATTCCAAAAGCGGGGTCCATCAACTCCACAAGGTATTTAACTGCACCTGCTTGCACAATCCGAGCCTTGTTTTCATGATTGATTGACAAGTTGAATAAAGCAGTTGCAGCATCTCTCTTCCCTCTTGGAGTTCCATTTCCCAGTAAATCAACCAACGGCTTGATTGCCCCTGACCGTCCGATCTTGATTTTGTTTTCTTCAATTACTGAGAGACTAAAGAGAGTAGCAGCTGCGTTCTCCTTAGCTTCAGGAGAACCAGTCTCGAGGACATGAATAAGGGGTTCGATTGCATCAGCATTTGCTATCGCGGATTTGTTATTATCATTAATCGAGAGGTTTAGGAGAGCAGTAACGGCGTTTTCTTGTACGATTAGGTCTGGTGAACGAAGAAGACCAACCAACACGACGATAGCACCGCAATTTGCAATCACTATTCTGTTGTCCATGTTATGCTTAGCCAGTAACCGGATTTCTGACGTGGCATTTCTCTGTGCATCGAGATTGTTACTCTTGAGATCCTCAACGAGCTTCTTGACTTGTGTTCCTACTTCTAGAAGCTCGGCCCTCATTTCAACAGTAGGAGAAGAAACTACTCTTGGCACAAATCTTTCTGACGGTCTGCGCCAAATTGCATGGCCACGAGATCTCGTCTCCAGCCGAGGCGGGAAATCAGGTTCTCTTTGTGGAGTGCTTATAGCAGCAGGTTGGGGCTCCACAGTATGCTCCCCAGAAGCATCACTAGCATAAGCAGAAGCATGTGATACTGCCACTTCATTGCCATCAGCTGCAGTTCCTTGGGACATATTTGAATGAGCGCTGGATGCTGAATTGGTACGGTTATGTCCTTCAGAGTGCAAGCTTCTCTCTCCTGAATGGTCTGACCTGACGTCAGAACTTCTAGGCGACACTCTTTCTGGTGTATCTGTCAAAGAGTCCTCAGAAAATGAACGTGGATGAGATGGAGATGTTAAGTTTCTTTGGGCTGTAGTAGATGGGATTGAACTATTTGTTGGAGAACCTAAAGACCTATTATCTGGTGTGCCGGAATTATTCACCCTCCTGACCTCCGCATTTGCAAGTAGTGAAGAAGGCTGGTTTAAGTTAGTGCATTTTGTGGGATCAGGCAGCTTCACATTGTTTAAGTCACACCAATTTGCAATGAGTGCTTTAACAGTGTAATTAGGAATAAGGTTTGTGTGTGCTAGAGTTTGCCTTGTCTTTGGGCAGACGGTCAGCCCAAGATCTAACCACTTCCTTATAAAACCCCGCTCGTAAGTTTGCCCCGATGCAACAATAACAGGATCAGCCATGAGTTCCAATGAAAGAGGACAACAAAAATCAGCAGGTATTGCAACTGGATTACAGGTTTCTGACTGTTTCATCAGAACCAGGAGGTCATGCATGTGGGTTACAAGGGCAATCATTTGGTCTATGTACTCAACTTCACCAGTCTTTTCAGCCTGTTCAGCATTTTCCTTCAATTTCTCAAGCGCTACAGCCTCAATCAGAAGTTCCTGATTCGAATTTAAGCCCAAGTTATCAGCAACTTTTGCCAGGCTTTCTGAGCTTGCTCCAGATCCCTCCAAGTGGTCCTTTGCAGCTTTGGTGATTATTGATGAAGTTTGCTCCAGTCCTACATGCTTGATTTTCTGAATACAGCGCTGGAATCAGCAATATCACACAAAAAATGTTAAATCGTGCTAAAATGAGTGTCCATCTTTCATTTTTATGTACTGCATTGATTTTATTTTCACAACGAGGAAATCAGGAGAAAGAAAAGGCTGGTTATTACCAAAAGACCATTGAGGTTGCCTATGTGTATTGTATATGCATGTGTGTGTGTGTGTGTGTGTGAGAGAGAGAGAGAGAGTTGTGAGCTTATTATACTGGGGCAAGGCGAGAGGAGCAGGTTGCGGTGGGTAAGTGAGGTGGTTTGTGTTGAACTTTTCTTGTTTCAAATTTATGATGGGATCTAGGTGCAAATGTATTGGAAAGAACAAGAATGAGAATAGTTGTCTCAGTTTTTTTTTTTTTTTCTAAATTTCAGGTCTTGGTTTAGTTTTTCTTGATTAAAATTTACTGTAAGGGGTAAAAGTGTTATTTAATATCGCCCATTAGCTTTTTAGCATCTTAGTCAACAGGAAGGGGTATTTTATTTTTGAAAGATAAAGAGACTTGTTTGAGAATTGGCTAAACCTCATGGGGATTTCAGTAATTTGTCCCAAAGATAATAATAACAGCAATAACTAGTCACCATTCATTACCTCAAGAGACGCAGCACCGAGTTCAGCAGGTAAAGATTGATCAGAAGATTTCAACAACTCGAGAATATCCAAACCATGAGTTCTTATCTTTGATATAAGTGATTCAACTTGTAAAACCTACATATCAAGCAAAGATTACCATAGCAAAGTTAATTTAATATGACGCCCAGTTTAAAGTTCAATCAACTACTTAAATGGCATAAAAGGAAACATCCTTCCATTCAGCATCCCTTTCCATTTTTATGGTTCAGCTTTTCACCAGCAGTTCATAGAAAAGGTCGCAAAAAACAATAAGAATAAAGATCTTATTACGTACAAAGTAAACTTTACTCATCAATGGTTGCCAGTTTTCACACATCTCTCTTAGTTCATCAACAGATTGTAGGAGTCCAGCAAATGCTCTTAGAAGTCTTTCATTTGTGGCAATTTCAGCATCAACAATGGCATCAAGAATGGGTTTCAACAACTTTAGTATCTCCTCAATTAATGAATGATACTTCAGAACTGGATCATTTTTTATGCTTTCACAAGAAGATAATTCGAGAAAACTAGTGACACATTCGATAAGTGATTTCAGCAATGATATCTCCATCCCCTGGTACAGCAAAAATCCAAAATTAGAAGTTTGGTCTTGTGATGCAAGTATTAGAGATAGAGGAAGTTGCTTCCCATATAGCACAGAAAAATAGCATAAAGTTATTCTTTTCAGGCATGCGAGTATCTTAACAAAGCTCAAAAAGAATAATACTACCGCAATTTTGTTTCCAAGAGTTCTGTATCCAAACTTCAAAATGATAGTCTGGTACTCTGGTTAGCGCTCAATTAATCTTTCCATATAAGGTACAATTTGATCTAATATAATAATGTTTTGGTGCCAATATGTCCAATTTCATGTTTCATAAATATGCAGTTAGGTATGTTGCGCAGCCACCATGAATAGTATTTCAGTTTTCCCTCTTTACAGATTTCTTCTTCTGACCCAAAACCTCAACAGATTCATTAAAACCACGCTCTCAACAAATTTACATTTTTCCACATATCTGTCATGTTTGCCGACTCTATTATTGCTTCTAACTCACACTTTTCCATCCTAGGAGTTTCTTCATTTTACATGAGGTGAAGAAGGAAGAGCAAAACCTCAAGTAGAGGCAGGGTGCTCCAAGAAAATTGATGTAACATCGGCAAAGCCAGATGCATTTATAGACGATGATTGGTTAGGTAAATAGGGGCAGGAGGAAGACGACATTGTTTTTGGAATGGTTGCTAGGTTAGAGAATTAGATGTCTATTATGTTGTAGCCTCGCAGCCCAGCTCAGGACCTAGGGTTGCAACAAATATATGGCAGCTGATAAATGAAAGTTGAGATTGTAACTGGAGTCGTTGAGAAGTTGTTAAGGCAGGCAGTAAATAAACGATAGATGGGGTGAAGCTATGCAGGTGATAATAATGTGGGGAAGATGATGGAATGAAGACTAATATTTTAACGGCATCCACTGTTACTTATTAATAACGAGGATTTTCAGAATCTATGGCATTCATCTCCAATTGCTCAATAATTGTCAAACACTTAGAAATTGGACATATTGGCACCAAAACATTTAGGGACTATTCTGGAAGGAACAAGTTCTCTCCAAAATATCAAGATTGTCAAACAATAAAGAGCATGTGCAGAAATCTTACAACTTTTCCCTCACACAAGCTACCAGCCAATAACATCAAAGTTACTATCTGTGATATCTCCTCGCAAATGGATAAAATTTCTTCCTCAAGTGACGTAACATTAATTAGAGTAACTGACTCAATAAGTTAAGGCATATCCTTGCAAAGTTACCAAAGAAATTCAACAATCACAAACTAATGTACATTAGTCAAGTATGGAACATCATGATGTGATGCAAGATTCTCAGTTAATATCATTTTTCACGTATCCACTCAGAATAAAACATATTTTCTAGCTGATAAGACCGTATTACATGTAAAAAAGAAAAACTAATGTTACAACATGTTGCTGGCTGATATAAGCTCACATAACAGGTAAAAACAATTTTTCTTTAGTTAACCACACTTCACAGTTATATATTCATTTGAGACAACTTTCACTAATTAAAGCGAGTTTGTATATCATAAACCCATAAACACAATGTTCAATACACATTTACTGTCTCTCTCGCCCACAAAACTGGCATTAGCCCATTTGAGCCAGGGGAATGAATAAATAACCATAGTTTAACATTTGTTCACGGTACGCGACATTTCCAATTTACTGAAACAGTTGCTAGAGAAAGTGTTTATTTGCCAGGAGAAACCCACAGTAAAATTTCAACCTCAAGAAAGGGGAAAGCGACGTAATTCGCAAAATTAAGTACGATAAAAACCTCAAAATAAGATTTAACTTTACCCTGGAGTAAACCTTCGAGAGCAGGTTGCAGGGGAATCAGCAAGCGATCAAGCAAACTTCTAGCCAACCGTGCCCATTAACAACTGATCCAATCAACATACAAACCAAAAATTATACATCAAAAACATTTTCCCTCCACATAAATTAGCCTAATCATAACAATCGCACAAAAATAAAAAATGAAATAGGAGGGTAGACTTACAGATGAACCAATACACTAGGGATCAACCGAATCAAACAAAAAAAGAAGGCCGGCAAAGTAATAACTAATGAAAAAGTATGAATTAAATTACTAAGTAAGGCAATTGGGGAGTCTTCAAGTACACGCGTATTTAGGGTTTAAAGAAGTGATTCAGAGACCAGAAGACAACTCCGTTCTTCCCCTTCTCTCTCTCTCTCTCCCTCCCTAAAGCGGACTTATCGTCGGGTTTTTACCTCCGGTTTTTTCCCTTGAACATGTCCGGGTTTAGATTTTATACTCTGGCGTCCACGTGTCGCTATCTTTTATTAATTTTTATATTTTTTCAACATAGTTTTTGACGTAACTGAGCGCGTCGTATTAGTCCACTTCGCATTTCAAAAATAGGAAAGAGAATGATAGGCTAGAAAAATGCATTTATAGCAGTTGTACATTGTAATGGGAAATATTTTGTGCCTTTTGTTTTGACTTGACTTTTGTGGAACGAGTTGAAGGTCCAAATTGCAATTTATATGAGCGAGGAAAATGTCAAATATCCACCGCGTTTACATGGAAATATTAATTTAGGCCCTCGAAATTTTTCAGATTTTCTATCCCTTTTGAATAATTACAAGTTTGTAAATTAAATGATCAGTTTCTGTTATTTCTAAATGGAGCAAGTTACGCGCATGAAGAGAAACGCGACAATTGGTAGCAGCAACTTTACAAGAGGAACACGCTTTATTAATGGAAGTGCACATCAACTCACAAAGACGTATTGACATTGCTAGATAAGGAATAAGGATTTGAAGACTTACGTTTTTTCTAACAGAAACGTTTTTGTATTACGTTTCATACACATCTGTAATAGAAACATATATTTTAGTGCTCGTTTTAGAATTAGTTAATCTCGTTTAGTTACTATAAATAGTTTGTATGAATTTTCATTTGGTAGTTTTTGGTGGTTAATGGCTCTAGATGGCATATAGGAGATGTTTGGTGTATTAATATTTGGCTTGTCAGATGGCTTCCTCAAAACCACTTGTTTCGGCCGTCCTTTCAACCGGTCATGACTCCCTATCTTCAACAAGTTTCTGATCTTATGTTGTCGGGCAGAATCAAATAGAACTCGAAACTTGTTAATTTGGTTTTCCCCAATAGAGAAGCAACTCAAATTCTTGATATCCTATGTTGCACGGATACGGACACGGGGACACGGACACGACACGATACGGACACGGCGACATGGATTTTTTTTTAATTTTAGGACACGATACGACTCCGACACGGCTGACTAATATGAATTTTAATAAAAATATAAATATTTATATATAATATATGTACAAATATTAATTAAAAAATAAATTTATCACAATATAATATAATTATTAGTAAAATTTAAATATATGAATTGATTATTATGTTAAAAGAATATTATAATTTTTATATTATAATATTGTGAGAATCAATTAAAAATGATGAAAAAATAAATTTAAATTAATTTAATACACCGTTTCATTCATTTATAATTTTTTATTTTTTTCAAATAAATTTTGATCCTTTTAAATAAAAAAATTTTAAAAAATAAAAAAAATTGGGTTTGTCGTGTCGGACACTTCCCTCAACCGTGTCCTAGCCGTGTCAGACACTCCCCCAGCCGTATCCGACACCGTGTCCTAAATATATATTATTTTTTTTCCGGATACTTTTTTCCGTGTCGGACCCATATCCGTATCCGATACGTGTCGGACACTACACGATAAATTTTTTGCCGTGTCTGTGCTTTGCAATTGATATCCCACTTGCGCACACTGGTAGTGTAGCGCCCCTTTCCTTGGCCGGAGAAAGGACACCACATCCGCACCGAGACAAACCCTCAAACGAGGTATAAGTACCCCATCTAAAAATCCATCCCGGCGAACGGCAATCAATCAAGCAAAACTAGCAACAGCAAACGACAGCCCAACAACAACAGCAATAAATAATAAATAAATCAGAGTTGCGGAAGTAATAACTGTAACACCCCAAACTTGAGAAATATGTACCATGTGGGCATTTGTCCCACATAGGAAAAACATAAGTAATGTGAAGGGTTTATAAGTGATCTTCCAAGCACAACTACCATGTGGTGCATCACCTTTTGGCAAGTGGTTTCAAGCCAAACTTTAGGGTTGTGCTCAGTGGTGGTGAAGCTTATACCCGCGCGTCCAACGGGTGCCGTCGTGAGGGTTCTCCTCTCCGCGCCCGGGGCTGCGACAAATGGTATCAGAGCCAACCGTCAGTTATGGGAATGCATGTTCCACACATGACATGAGTCGTGAGTCACCGCTAAAGGGGCTCCGCTCGGCGTGTTGTGGGCAGCTTCTCCACTGGCGGGAAGCCACGATCCTATGTCACGGCGTAATGAGGACATTACGCTCTCAAGGAGGGGTGAATGTAACACCCCAAACTTGAGAAATATGTACCATGTGGGCATTTGTCCCACATAGGAAAAACATAAGTAATGTGAAGGGTTTATAAGTGATCTTCCAAGCACAACTACCATGTGGTGCATCACCTTTTGGCAAGTGGTTTCAAGCCAAACTTTAGGGTTGTGCTCAGTGGTGGTGAAGCTTATACCCGCGCGTCCAACGGGTGCCGTCGTGAGGGTTCTCCTCTCCGCGCCCGGGGCTGCGACAATAACAATTATATAAAATATCATATAAGCCATCCATGGCCACGTAATTCATGGATCATTCTCAATCATAATATAATCAATGTCATTCATGGCCAGTCTAAAATATCTCACATCAGGGGCACGTAAGTACTTAAAATTAAAGCATAATCCAAAATACATCATTAAATAAATTCATAACAAGAACACGACTGTTGTTGGGACACTGACAAGACAAGACACACGAGCCAACCTAGACCTGCTGCTGCCGACTGACATGATAGGTGACAACGCCACCTGTCGACCTGAAGTAAGAATTAAAATAGTGGGGTGAGTAAAAACACTCAGTGAAGGTTAAGAGGGAACAAGTACGAGCCACGTGTCCGGGTTTTAATTATATAGATATATGGAGATACATTGGCATAATTGAAGAAAATCCGGATCGTGCTTCGACTTGCGTATATGACATTAAATAATGATAAAATAATTAAAGCAGTAACATGCACGCAATTAATATCCCAGCGAGAATGGGCCTATTCCTCCTTATAACCCCTTCACATTCATACACTCCATCACCGGTGTCTGACCCCGAATCGCTATTTCGGGCGACTGTGAATTTTAGGAAAACGTGCAACGAATGCAACGTCCACCATCACTCCCAACCGTGGCTATCAACTCCTGACAGGCCACGATTGACGCTTAGTTTTGGGAGAAGCACCTCGGATTACCCCTAGACGCTCGTCCCCAGGTATAACCTTCGGATACTTTCCCGGGCCCCATGTTGAAATGTCATGAATTTGCTCGCTTTGAAAACCGTACATAAATTGAATTTGGGCAAGTTTGAGTGACGACAAAGGGTATAAATCCTAAGTCAAACCGTCACGCTTAAAATAAATAATTTTACTTGCCTTATGAAAATAAAATGGTTTAGGGATACTCATAAGTACAATTTAATATTAAATCATTTGAGAGCAACCTTAAAATATAGATTAAATATCTAATAGATATACGAGATGAAAAACAAAGCAAGATGAGCACATAAGGGGAGTTCGCAATAATTAAAAGAATTCTTACTCCGTTTGAAATCATTTTTAAAACCCTCACCTGGAAACACGGAACGACAAGACACTCCAAGCAATGTCCTGACAAGACAGCCTGAAACTAACAGACGACAAAATCACATAAGACAAGACACGACAACGACTCTCAAAGACTACATTGCAATTAAAACCAATAAACAATATGTATCAAATGAATATACAATTAAAATACAATTAAATCAATTAAACTAAAAATACGAAATTAACAATGATAAACATACTCAATTGAAATTCTAATTGCACATTCATTCATATAATTTTAAAAAGAAGCACTCATGCGATTTTCGGATTTTTCGGACAACATTCAAAAATTGGGGAAAAAGCCCTAAACGAAAAAGGTTCGATTCAAGGTCCGAACGAGTTCGGAATTTTAAAAACTTTACCAAATATTCATCCTTGAATCATAAGGAAGCTATAGGTGAAAACGGCTCGATTTTAGGGGGTCGTATGCAAAAAGTCAACTTTTATTTTTGATCATTTGACCCCATTACCGTGAGCAACTAAGGAAAAAGGCTGGAAAATTGGCTAAGGTATACACACGGGCTAACGCACGGCCTTGTGCACGGTCTTGAGCACGTAACCAAGACCGTGCAGGCTGAAACAAAGGCACACGGCCTGGTGCACCGGCGTGCGCAAGCCGGTGCAAGGTTAAATGGCTGTGCACGGTCCGGCGCACGGTCTTGAGCAAGACCGTGCGTTGGGCCGTGTGGTTCCAACACCCAGGTGCAGAAACACGATTTTTAAGGTTTTCTCGAAAGTTTCATGCAAAAATCAAATATGGGGAATTCTAAGGCTGAAATTAACATGTAAAATTCACACTCATGCATTGTACACATTAATATCTATCATTTGATCCGAACTACGCTAAAAATGATAAACTATAACCTACGAATCAAGAAATTCATCAAATATATATTCAATATAAAAACTATAAAAATTGAAAGATTTAATGGATGAAATGAATTGGAGAAAGAAGGTTACCGATAAAGAATCGAATGAGGATCGTAAAACTGGTCTCGGAATTTAAATTGGTCGAGAAATGAATTCGGAACGAGATTTCCTTTTCTTCTCCTTCTTTCTCTCCCTTCTCATTCTCTTCTCTCTCTCTCTCTCTCGATGGATTATGTAACCAAGAGGGTGCAAGAAGTGTGTTCAAAAGGGTGTGAGTGTGTTCAAGATAGTGTGGGTACGTTCAAGGTAGTGCAAGGTTATTTTAGAAGATTGTAGGTTCGTTTATATAGATTAGAATAATTCGAGGGGTAGAAAATGTAATTATAAAAGGTTAAAGATATTGAAATAATTATAATAAATTAAGATTAACTAACAAAGTTAAATCTTTTCATATAAAATTCAACTAAATGTCGAATAATTATTCCAAGAATTAATTATGGAATTTTCGGGTCGTTACAGGTAGACTAGATAAAATGATATAGAATTTTAGCCACGTTGGTGTAGTTACTTTATAGCTAGGAGTTTCAATGACTCTCACAGCTTAAAGAAAAAAAAAACTCTTGTCTATATATTAAATAGAAAAAAAATAATTATTTGCAATTGAATTCTTTTTTTTTTTGAATTTGCAACCTAAACTATTTTGGGGTTATAATTGCAACCTACGCTTTTCAAATTTTTTGAATTTGCAACCTGAACTATTTCAGTTTTTAATTGCAACCTGTTGGGCTTTCAAAAGAAATAGTTTTAGGTTACAAATTCAAAAAACTTAAAAAATTCAGGTTGTAATTAAAAGTTCGAAATAGTTTAGGTTGCAAATTCAAAATTATAAATATCCATTGGGGGTGTGCATCGTGATTTTTGAAAATTAATAAACAAAAACGTAATAAGCAATAAAATGAAGCCTTGTAATGCAATTAATAAACATTAGCCTGCGGCAATTGGGAAATTTACCATTTTCGTACGGTGAGTTTAAAATACTTGGAAAACTCGCGCTCAGTGCCGTTTCGGTCCCCTTTTAGCGGTAGTACGACAATGGCGAGTGAGGGTTTCGACGTGGAAGAATGGGATGCCGATTTTCTGGACCAGCTCGTCCAAGCCGAGGAACTGGCTTTGTCCACCCAGATTTCTCATCAGCCTCCTCCTCCTCCGCCGCGTGCAATCGGCCATTCCCCTCCTCGCGAACTGTCTCAGCGAACTAGTGAAATCTCCCATATGGCCGGGAATGCCGATTATTTTGATTCTTTTGCCCCTCGTGCGACTAACTTCGCCAAGGATAAAGAATTTGATAAATTGAAGGTTAATATTTTACTTAAAATATGCAGATTATGATTAGGATGATGGTGTATTGCGGAGACTATGCGCTTTTACAAATAAGTATCTGTTATAAATACATCATATCTTTGACATTCTTAACTGTTTCTTAGTGAGTGGTTCGAAACACTGAGAAAAAGCATAACCTTTTGCCTGTTCATGCTTTTGTTTATTGTCGTTGCAGAAAGAGCTAACTCGCGTTTCGAAGCAGCTGAATCATCTGGTAAAATCATTTTATCATGTTTCTTGTGCATATGAACACTCATTTGGATTTTGATCGAATCTCTATGTTTTTCCTTATTCCCTTTCCTTTTTCACTATTCTTGATTCCGTTAGTAATCTCACTTGAAAATTAGTTCTCAGGAATTCTGTATGGGGTATCTATTGTTAAATGAAAAGTTGGTTAAAGTTCCATGTAGTACCCTATCTGCTGAAATATGGTTTTTTTTTTTTTTTTTTTTTTTTTAATATATATCTGCTGAAACATGTTGGCCCATCTTTTTTTGGTCTGATCTAATGTTTTGCTGATGCATACTGCACCCTTTTTATCTGATGGTGGTGACCACATTTGTAATGATGGATAGTTTTCTTGTGAACTTTGATTGAGTTGGGAGCTTTTGAGTGCAGGAGCATGAATGTGTTGAGCTTAGAAGGGAAAGAGACAAAAAGGAGGAGGAGCTGAAAATTCTACATTCACGGATTGAAGCAAAAGATGCAGAGTTTCATCAAACAAAGAAGACAGAGATGTAAGCAGACTTCCAATTTTTCTGTCATGCATATCACAGTGACCTTATGTAGGCTTGGGCCTTCATTTTCCTGCTAATTAGATATCTTTAGTATGGTAAAGCATTAGAATCTTTCAAACCAACTATTACCTCAGCTATTTGCTCTTTCTTGGATATGCTTGTCTCATCTAAATCCCACATCCTAGTACTGTAGGAGTACCAAGCCAACATGAAGACCATCACGTTAGGGGAAAAGGTTATCATCTCTTTAGGAAACATTCCATGTAATTTTGACTCCTAGAAATAATAGAAAGATGATTTTCCTAGTTAAATGCATTGAATAATGAAAAAGTTACATTGGACATCCTTGATGAAACATGTTTGATACAGATTTTGGGTAATGCTAATAATCTTTCCTGAACTTGGAACTAGTTGGATTAGTCCTGAGGATAAATGAAGTGATTTTTTTTTTTTTGTTTTGTGACAGGGATTTCGGTGTTTCAACTATGCATCAAAATCCAAATCCATCAGATAGTCATCTTAATCCCCGCACAAAATGTAGGTGAGCATTTTCTCAAAGAACTAAGAAGAGCAAAACATTGTATATTTTCCCCTCCCACTTGATTTTGTCTTTTTACATTTTTCTTGAATATTGTTGCATCAGCTTGTAATGCAGTTGGAGTACAGACAGATGAATCCATTGAAGCAAGCACGTCAGGTGTAAGAAATGCTTGTTGGAGCTCAGAAAAATTGTTAGCTCTGTGGGATTCTGATGACCAAAAACTAGGAAGAGTTCTTGTGGCAAAGGTGTTTATGATTTGTGAAGCAGATTTTCATGTGCTGTTTGGATACCTCAACTCTCCTAAAAATGACGTTAACACGGCCCTGTCAGATGAACTGAGACCTACTCAGCGCATTGAAACTGCAAAAGTATCACATTTATACTCTGTATTAACTAAGGTAAGTTCTCCTAAAATGCTTTATGCACATATGCTGAAGTTTAAGAAAGAAACAATTGCATTTCACATTAACTCATTAAGCATTATGTATTAAAAATTAGTAATACTATTATTATTATTCATGCAAACAATCTGTCTCTCAGTTCACATTTTTGCCTGATGTCATTCTTTGGTCACGTGTGTGATCATCCAGATATATCCAATTCCTAGAGCTTGCTCTGTAAACTTAGTAGTTTCCTTTTGCTTTTGCAGATTAGTAATGATTCCTTGAGATTGGAGGAGTTATTAGAAGCTTTAGTTGATCTTTGCAGCCTCAAAGATGTGAGTTCACAATAGATTGTTTCTTCATCATTTGTTTAGTTATTTTTGCCACTGTATTTCATTTTCCCGAGCACAAAATCTATCCTCGGTGCAGGTTGTTATTCTTCACAGGTCTCTTCGTGTTCTGCACCAGATTTTGAGTAATTCCTTGAGCATGGAAAAGAAAGTTGATACGAGGTACAAAGAAGAAGCTTATGAGATTCATTATTCTTACAGAAAACAGATTTTTTCAAGATTAAGCCAAGAGGCACAATTAATATCGATTTGCCTTATAATTTCTTTTCTTGATATCATGAATATAAGGGATTCAACTTGTTCATAATTCTGAACATGAATAATCGTAAATAACAGTCTCTTATTTCTTTCCTTTTCTATTCTTTCCATTAAAAACTCAAAATCTTGTTCATATATGTTAGGGTGTAAGTCGTTTAACTCTGCAAAAATTGTAAGTAAGTCTTCGGTATGATTATATGCAAAGGCATTTGTTTCAGTTGGGTGAAATTGCCAGCATAGTTGGTATAATCACTAAGCTTTCAGGCCACTTGATTCTAACTCTGCAGTTGAATAGTTTGTGGCAATAACAAATATGGAGTTTGCTATCTTGTAGAAACGTTGTATCTTGTCAAAATTTCTTGGTTTCTTCTCTACTATTTGCCTTAGACATGAAGCGATTGCAGTTTCTTGTTGTTAACAGTTTTGGTAACAGCTTTTCATGTATATTTTGTGCAATTACAAAATTGGCTTTGGCTGGTTTTGGATTGTCCTTGTTACAGTATTACATGTAGACTGGATCCCTGTTCAAAGTTCCGTCCTGTCATTTGCATAATGCTTTATTTTGTGATTTCTTCTTTCTACACAAAAGAAGAAAAAGAAAAAAGAGTCTTTTGGTTCAGATGTTGATTTCTTTATGAACTTAGATTTGATCTTTCCGGTGTACTGTACCAGGGAAAATGTCATAATTGAGGAAGGTTTCTCTGAAAACACCAAACCTGATACAAATGGATGTGGGAATTTGGAAAACAAAAGCTTATGTTTTGCAAATGTAGCTGAGATTTTCAAGCAGGGCCTAACTCCTGGACTGGAATTGTTTAATTTCAAAACCCTTGATAATAGCTCTGGAGCATCTATATCTGGAGGCTACTGGGTTTCCCTCTTCAAAAATATGTGCCAAATTGCCTTTGAAAATAACGAAGAACAAATACGGTATGAAGCAGTTTCAGTCATGAACCTGATTCTTATGAGACAGAATGCCTATTTGGAGAGAGATAAGTGAGTACTTTTCTTGTTAGCTATTTCCATTTTGTTTTCATATAATATTCTGAATAAGGGCATTTTGGGACAGGTTTATTGGAGAATTGGTGTTTCGAACTTTATCACAATTATTGAGGAAGGAAGCTGGATTTTCTGTGCAATACCAGGCTGTTCATACCCTTTATCTGCTATGTAATTGTGAGTTTCTATATTAGATAATTTACGTAGAGGTTCAAATTTTTATTGGTCTAACTGTTTCTTTTGCTGTATTCTGTAAGGTCCTAAAGTCATAGCAATGCTTTCTTCCGAGGATGAAGAGCATGCATGCATGAAGGATAATAATGAAAGAAGTATTTCAACTTTTCAAGAGTTGCATGAGATGTTAACAAGCTTGACAGATTGTGTAGCTTGCTACGGAAGTGCTACTGATGAGGTAATTTTATTAAATTAATTTGTTGTTTAATCTGATAAGTTGGGCGATATTTGTCTACTATTCTTCTGTAGGATCTACTTTGATTTCCTATGTCAAACTTACAGGAGATGAAGCTTCGAAGAAATGCTATAGTTTTGCTAGCTTTCTTAGGATCCTTGGGAAAACCTGGCTTCGACATTTTGCTAAATCATAGGCTTCCGAAGGGCACAAATTTCCTTGCAATGATTCTGGAAAGCTTAATACCGGATTTGGAGTTTCAGGCATTAAAGTCTGCTCACAAATCTGGCATTGTCAGAGAACAGTAAGTTTCTAAATGTGTTGTTGTTTTTCTTCTCTTGAATAATAATGTCTTTGCTTCATTGAGAAATCCTTCACATTTTTTCGTTATTCTTTTCCAGAATCTTGCTCATTCGAGAGGCACTAATTCTTTTGAATAGACTTGTGTCACATCCTAAATACTCCATTCCTGTTTTGAAATCGTTGACCAACACAAGAGAAATGGCGAGCACAACTGTTGATGTTGCTAACAGACTGACCCAGAAGAACTTGTGTTTATGGCAAGACAATAATACAAGAATACATATTAGGGAATCTGAAATAATGGACTTGGCTCATGCCTTCAAAAAGAAAGTCTTCGCATTTTTGGGAGATAGCATATTATGAGAACTCTGTTACATTATTTTGAGCTAAGAATTCTCTATATTATGGTGCTAATGCTCTGTTTCTTGTTTGTTTCTCCATGAAACCCAGAGTTCATGATTTTGTCAACTGTACATACCTGAATTTCTTGTAATATTACAGCTTTATTGTATCATCCCCAGTTTTCATTTGGGTCATTTTAAGCATTCATAAAGTGTTAATAAATAAGTAAATAACGTATTTTATATGGAATATCGGTGTATTTTCTAGAAAATTTACCCACCAAACCTCACAATGCCATATATATTGTGAACCATATTACATTTTTAACAATTAAAGATTACAAAATCTGATTTTATAAGCTTCCTACCGAACTTTAGCCGACACTGAATAAAGGGTATATTTGGCAAATCACTCACATACGTAGGCAACCGGCAACACAAAGTAACTATCAGCTGTTAAACAGCAGATCCTCCACGGCGCAACTCACCGAATATGTTATATCCACGTCATTCAACCACTACGTGGCTTTCGCACAATTGAAGCCACTGTGAGGATTGTCACAGCAGATTCCCAACTACCGACCGCGTCAGGGTTATCTCTCGTAATTTAATCGACTTATGGGGTCCAAAAACGGAAATTAAACATTCCAAATACACTTCCGTCCCGCGTCGTAATAAAGCAGCAAAGAAAGCAGACTCATCGGTGTCACACTCTACTCAAAATTCGCCCTCCTCTCTCTCTCTCTAGCTTCATATTTACATACATAAACATCTGTATAAATTAAGCTACATTTACTAGACTGTTTGCGGAGTTTCAGTGTTGCGAAAAAGTTGCAATGAATCGAGGACACGATCCCAATCCATTTGACGAGGGAGAACCCGAAGTCAATCCATTTTCGGTAACCGCATTCTCAGTTTTGTAGATCTGCCTATTTTTAGACTGTTTTTCCGCAGTCTGTGATTTGATTTTTCAATGTCGCTAATTTCTCGGTTGTTTTGATGAGGATGCGATTATTTGATTAGATCCAAATCCTGCGGCTATGTTTGGTTGGTTAATTTTGATATTGGTGTGAAATGAAGGACATTTTGGGGAGTGATTCTTATTTCTTAGATAGAAAGCCACGATTATGAACTAAATTTGTTGGTTCTTTTAATTAATTTTGATGAATGTGAACCGGTATGAAATGACTGGCTAACGTAACGTTATTGATCATGGAAACTTGACGCCAAACAGAGGTCGAGATTGCTGGATTTTTTATTAAGTAATCCAAGGACCTGAAAAAATATTGGAGAATGTACTTGTTGATTCGAATCATGTCTAGTAATACCGTATTCAATTTTCGTGAGAAAGTTTCGAAAACGGATGCTGTACATAGTTTCACTGTAGCAAAATAAGTGAACAACCGTTACATTTGCAATGCCAATTCCACATTATGCAAATACTATCAGGATGCCGTCCTCTCCAAAGTCCAAACTAAAGAAGGCGCGTGCTGCTAGTATGAGGCTATCTATCTATCTATCTATATGTATGTATATATATTGCACCTATTTATTTTCTACTTCAGCATCTTCCATCCACCCATCTTTCTCAAAATTCTGTGTTGCAAGTAGCATGAGCCATGAAGCTTAAACAGACCTACTGACATGTGTAATGGCGGAGTAGCATATCATATGTAGAACGTTTGTATTCTTGAGGGACAATAAATATATATTTTTATATGGTCTTGCTGACACGAAACTGATTTTGTAATGTAGTAGCATGGAAGTATTGTTGTTTATTTATTACCGAAGTATGTCAGATTTCTCATGATATATTATCCACTGCAAATATATAAGTGTCCATTTAACTGCTGCATACGGTCTAATCAATGATTTCGGTGGATGATTTTGAATGTTTATTTGATTCTCATGAGAAAATTCTATGTTACAATTTATGCATATTGTCTTATCATTCCATATGTTTGGTGCTGCAGAATGGTGCTGGGTCGAAATCATACATTCCTAAAGTGGTTGCTAATACACTCGGTTTTGGTCAGAAACATGATGCGACTGTGGATATACCATTAGATTCTATGAATGTAATGTAGTTCATAATTACACTTAACCCTTTCTGTAGCATCTTAAATTGTTACCTTAATTGTTTTACATAACTATTCAGGATTCCAAGAAAAAGGAGAAAGAGCTTGCTAACTGGGAAGCAGATCTGAACAGGAGAGAAAGGGTCAGTTTTTGCTTAGGAATAGATTATTACAAATAAATACTTGAATGATAGTATAATTGACCCGACATTCTCTATGATGTGTGTATTTACGAATTGTGCCTTCTAAGTTTTAAGCACCTGTTTGGAACTATATTTGTTAGAACTGTAATTCAATCCGCATTTCATCTTGTTGTGTTTATCCATTTTTGAGTTTGCTTCGTAATTTTACTATATTTGTTGTTCCTACTTCATCTGTTTTTTGCTCATAAAAGGAACTGAAAATTGAGAATTTCTAGTTATTGTCCAAGTAGCTAAAGTGTTTATATACAAGCATGCAGCATTTGTAGAAGAATATATTTAGTTGTTTGAGGAAGACCATGCTCTATTATTTGACGATCAATTAAGAGAAAGTCATTGGATTATACTCTTTGTTCATGTTCTTTTGCATTCTGTCATGGTCATACTTGTCTTGTTGTTGAGATCCACACATGGAAAGTTCTCTAAGGCTTTTGTTATGCAGGAAATTAAACGGAGAGAAAATGCAGTTTCAAGTGGTAAGTTATAGGACCAGGACTAACAACCATGCTTACAGTTCTTTCTTTGTTTTGTGTTTTTGATTCATTTGGAAGTTCTTTCATTCAGCTGATGTTCCTGTGGATGATAGAAATTGGCCTCCATTTTTTCCCATTATTCATCATGATATAGCCAATGAAATACCAGCTCATGCTCAGAGGTTGCAGTATCTTGCTTTTGCGAGTTGGTTAGGTGCGTATGTTTCTTGGTTATCTAGCACTACTTTTTCAGTTCTGTTTTAAGAACACCTATGTTGTGGTTTCAAGTTGAGTCTTCATACAAACATCAGCGGACATGAATGTGAGGAAACTATATTGCCCTTTGTTGAGTCATTTGTTAATAACAGTAGACATTTGCATGGATGACTTATTTGCATATTATTTTCTTTCCTTTGTACACTATCAACTCTTGTGTTTAGGAACAAGATTCGGATACGGTGTGGCTCACAAGAAGGGAAGAAGAAAGAAACATTGTAAACTAGTAAAAGAGAAGATGATAATGTCATATATACACTATGTATATTTCCATTTATTTTATGTTTTAGAATCAGAAATGTCGTTAGGCCTATGTTTCTTCATATCTTATGATTCTACTTTAAGTTGTAAACTGTGATTTTCTGCTGCTAACTTTATGGAAGTTTTATTATGCTTTTCCTTTTGATGGATTTTGTACAGGTATCATCCTTTGCCTTGTGTTCAATGTTATTGCAATCACTGTTTGCTGGACACAGGGTGGTGGTAAGTTCTTTTTCATTTATTATTGTTATTGTGTTTGCCTTTTCCTTTGAAAGCTTTTAATGCAGTAAATTAAACTGTGAATACTAACTATAGGAGTCAAGATCTTCTTCCTTGCCATTATATATGCACTAATGGGATGCCCCTTATCATATGTGCTATGGTACAGGCCTTTGTATCGTGCAGTGAGGTACTTGGCATCTCTTTGATATCTCTTCTGGAGACTTTGAATATGCTGGAAATAACGGTTGTTGTTCTAACTCTGATTCTGATTCTCAGGACTGATAGTGCATTGAAGTTTGGCTGGTTTTTCTTGTTCTATTTGGTATGTTTGGTTGCTCTACCTCGGTAATTTTTACTAGTATATAACATTTTCTCGGCCATTATATATCTGATCGATTTCATTGTGCAGCTCCATATTGGTTTTTGCATTATTGCTGCAATTGCACCTCCAATTGTGTTTCATGGACAATCACTTACGTAAGTATCTTATTTTGTGCTTGTTTCGGTGAGTAATGCATTTAATGTTGGATTATGATGTCTTATTAGACTAAGATTGAAGAGGAAGTTTTTTTGTCTGAATTAACATGTTGTACTTGAGAGATGGCAACTAAAGAATAGTAGAAAATCTACTTTGGGCACATTTAAACCTTTTTCTCCTATGTATAAATCTTTCTTTATTTTTCTGTTGTCAGGGGCATCCTTGCAGCCGTTGATGTTTTCTCTGACCATGTTCTGGTTGGGGTGAGTTTCCTTTGTTCTTTCGTATACATCTTCCGATCTTCCGTTTATCTATTACTTGTTTTTTGTTTGGTCAAAGTTTATCTATTACTTGTGAAAGTGTACATTGTGATGCATAAATTGAACCTCAAATTTCTTTCTTCTAGCTGCTTTGGTGATTGTCCGAGGAGTCTTATGACTTGATTCAGATCTGATTCCCCTGAGGATACTCCACATAGTCTCGTGTTTCTTTTGTTTTGCATGTAATGAATTGACAATAAACTTGTGGATACTTCTCCTCGACCAGTATGGTGGTGTTTTATATTGAATGATCTTCATTAGTTTATATGGGGAAGATTGGAGTTTTGTGAGAAGACATGTTTCAGGTCTTATTTTTCATAATAGGCTCCGGACCTCTTCAAAAGGTCAAGTTTTAGAGGTCAAAAGAAATCTGTAGCTGCTAGTATATATGGACTAGAGTACTTAATATAGAAAGAAGTTTGATGCATGATACAAGACAATTAGAAAGTTGTGGGACTAGTTGTACTTTTAAGAATTCAGATTTTGTAGGATTATTACCCTGAATTTGTGGAAGTACAGTTCTTTTTTCTTCTGTATATTTTCTCACTACGTCTACTTCTTGCATCTTGATTATAATTAATACATGGACAATACATGAGTATCTTATGCTGTATTTTGATGCAGATCTTTTACCTGGTTGGATTCGCATTGTTTTGCTTAGAATCACTGCTGAGCTTATGGGTACTCCAGGTTAAGAGAGCTGATAATTGTTCTTGCTATTCCAGATTTGTTTATGCATCTCTTTTTCTGGGAGTCGTAGTTTCATAACTTGTCTCTCCCTTTCCTTCTCTTGCAGAAAGTATATATGTATTTCAGGGGACACAAGTGATACTGGAATTTGAAGGTTGCTTTTGAGGTGCCAAAGTATATAGTGTTTCTCTTCCTTGAGATGGTTGATTCGGCTGTCTTAGGATGATTGGGTTGCACATTGAAAGTAACTCCATTACGATTCTCAGGATATGTTACCTGTCATTAGTAACCAGATTTTTAACACGTCCAAGTTCTTTATATTCATTTTTCGAGAGTCCTCATTTTGTCACTGCCATATGTTTTCTCGTGAGAAGTATAGCATATAGATTCGTTTCTTTCCTCCTGGCTGCTGCCGCCTTTGTCTTGTGTATTTCAAGAGAAAAATAAACAGTAATGTTTGGATCAATCTGTATTCCTTATAACCGTAGCTTTATCATCAGAAAACCATGAGCCTTACTATAAGAATGAGTTTGAATTTGTATGAGTTTATTTTTTGAGGTATGTTGTCATGATATTTTGTTCTTTTACTAAACTATTAAAAAGGAAACGAAAGAAAAATAAACGTGACTTGGGTTTTTTCTTTTGTTGTATTGTATGGCCTGGGAAAAAATGTTGAACTTAGGTACGTTTTGTCGTTGTAACTTCTGAAGATTCTGGTCTTTTTTTTTG
The DNA here is from genome assembly GCA_958496215.1 of Verbena officinalis. Classification (NCBI taxonomy): domain Eukaryota; kingdom Viridiplantae; phylum Streptophyta; class Magnoliopsida; order Lamiales; family Verbenaceae; genus Verbena; species Verbena officinalis. The sequence goes on along the minus strand of OY292390.1, from coordinate 3,373,113 downwards.
GATCGCAAAAGGAGAATATTATCCCTTGATGATTTTATGGTCCCTTGATATGTGACGAATGTAAATTATCAAGTACAATACGTTGCAGTCAAAACTGACCCTTGAGGAGCAATTTCTTTAGTACATGGAATTGAGATTTACTCGTCGTGTTTGTCCCTTATTAAGGCCCAAATCTTTCTTTGAATGCTTTTCCAGATGAAAATCACTCAATTTTACACGAAATAACCCTCTCGTCTGGTGAGTTGATATTGTGGAACTTCAATTAATGGTACTCTTTAAAATAGTTAATTGTGTATCTAATATTTGGGGTCACCTACCGAATGAGTTAACTAGTGTTGAAGACTAGTTTTTATTAGGGGTTTATTCTTTGTTTCTTTGTTGGTGAATTAATGCATGACCTGAATGACTAGTTTTCTTTACTGTACAGTGATCCAGTAAGAACATAAATAATATTCTGTTTATATTTTAGGAGAAAACTCAGTCAAGTATAAGTCAGCTTTGACATACTCTTTCAAGTTGAAGTCTTGAAGAAACAAAATATTTGACTCATAGGGAGTGAAGTGTTCAGAGCAAATAAGTGAATTTTATTATTTTATTCCTCTGCAATCTTTGTTAGCAACCACCATTCATCGGCCAATTCATTGCAACTTTTCCTCAAAGGTTCTTGAACGTCTTAAAAGTTAAAACAACACCAAGCCTATGGTCCTGAATCACTCAGTATGGTACCAAACTGAAAAAGAAATATAGTAACGTTACAAACATTGAACTGGATAGCGTTCAAAGTCCAAAATTCAAATTGGATAGTTATTTGTGTTTTTATGGAAAAAATTGAAATTGGATCATAAAGTGCCATACTTGCTCCACTCCACATCCTCACACCCCTCATCCCTTATCAGGCCATCATCTGGCGCCACGTGGCAGACAAATATCCAAACTGCAAGAAATTTAATTTCCACCAAGCCTTCTTCTTCCAACCTCTATCACAAACATCATCTCCTCATCAACAATTTCACCATTTTCCATAATATAAAATAATATGAAACAAATGAAAACATCATAGTAGAATATTTATTAATTCTGTTAGCTAGAAAAAAAAAAAAAAAAAAAAGATTATCCGACAATAATACCCTCAATTTTTTATTTTTTTTGAATTGGCAATCAAATCCACTCATTTGCCACCTTAAGCTCAATTTTGCCATCTTTTTTACTCTAACCATGACCTCTAATTCTTCCATCTTTCTGCCCTAACTAAAAGAACCCATTTTTATACACTCCCAACTCCTCTACCACAACAAAGAGGAGAATTAAAAAGAAAGAAAAAAAAAACAACAAAAATGGCAGTTTCATCTGTCTACACAGTTCAATCCCTCAACTCAACATGCTCAATCTCCACACCATCAAAATTCAACCAAAACCATGTCGTTTTCTTCTCCCAAGCCAAGAGAACCACCACCCGTCGTGCGACGGTGATATCATGCTCTGCCGACAACAAGACGGTGGTGATTGGCTTAGCCGCCGACTCCGGCTGCGGGAAAAGCACCTTCATGCGGCGGCTCACCAGTGTTTTTGGTGGCGCCGCGGAGCCTCCAAAGGGCGGCAATCCCGACTCCAACACACTTATCAGTGACATGACGACTGTCATATGTTTGGATGATTATCACTCACTTGACAGAACTGGACGAAAGGAAAAGGGAGTAACTGCACTTGACCCAAAAGCAAACGATTTCGACCTCATGTACGAGCAGGTTAAGGCTTTGAAAGAAGGAAAAGCTGTGGATAAGCCTATTTACAATCATGTTTCTGGTTTGTTGGACCCGGCGGAGGTGATTAAACCACCCAAGATCCTTGTTATTGAAGGTTTACATCCAATGTAAGTAATTAATCAGTCTCTTTTATTGTTTTGATCTTAACTTCGTTTTCGTGTTTGCATGGATTCATTCACCAGCTAATAGCGTGATTATTTTGGTTAAATTTATGATGATTTCTGTTTTTCTGACTTCTTTTCGAGTTAAATGCGTGTAGAGAAGAAGGAATTTATGAATGATTATAGGTATTTTCTTGAGTTATGAGAGTAGAGTTAATAGTGATGGAGGAAAATTGCGCTATCCGTAATTGTATGGTTGAGGAATAAAGATTGTCCAACTCATATATCTAATATCTTCTGCCCAAGTTATGGGCCATGCAGTCCTTAACTCCTTATCACTTCCTTTATCATTTTTTCGTTTAACAATAGTAATTTTCAATTAATTTGTACCCACTATTTATGAGAATTGGAGTAATTACAAATTAGTTTCTTTTATTTCAGAAATTACAAAAATTACCCTAAAATTTCATTATTCATGTTAAACTTGGGAGAAATTATGGTAAAGAGAGAATTTGGCAGAAGTTGACTAGACTTTAAACCACATTATCTCTTAGGTTGATGGATTGGAGGAGACAAGGTGCTTCTGGTCTGGTGGTGTTAGCATAGTCATATTTCACACGAATAATGCAACGTTAGAAAGTTTCGTAATTGCTAAAATAAAGAGGGACTAATTTGTAATTACTCTAAATCTCAGGAGTATTGGATGTAAATCTCCCTTTATATTTGTTACGGCAAAATGAGTTAAAAATGGTAAAAGTTTGCCTCTAATATTCCTTTTTAACAAAAATAATTTTTTAGAAGATTATAACATCAATCATATATATGAAGATGACTTATTGCTTACAAAATCTTGTTATATAATGTGCAGGTACGATGCTCGTGTTAGAGACCTCCTGGACTTCAGTATTTACCTAGACATCAGCAATGAAGTCAAATTCGCATGGAAAATTCAGGTAACATATAGTTTCTGCTTCCAAATCAATGTAATTTCTCATTTCCCTTACTCATCTCCCATTATTAAGAAACTAATTTACATTAATCCTATTCCATGATCATGCAGAGGGACATGGCTGAAAGAGGACACAGCCTGGAAAGCATCAAGGCTAGTATCGAAGCCCGAAAACCCGATTTCGATGCCTACATTGGTAATTAACCATTTTTCTCTCTGCATAATCACAAAAAAATCACTGAAAATCATATAAAAGTTCTGATATATATCCGTTTTGGGTGTGCAGATCCACAGAAGCAATATGCAGATGCAGTGATAGAAGTGTTGCCAACTCAGCTGATTCCAGATGATAATGAGGGCAAAGTTTTGAGAGTGAGATTGATAATGAAAGAAGGTGTGAAGAATTTTAACCCAGTTTACCTGTTTGATGAAGGCTCCACCATTTCATGGATACCTTGTGGAAGGAAATTGACTTGCTCTTACCCTGGCATCAAATTCTCATACGGCCCCGACACTTATTATGATAATGAGGTTTGCAAGATTTTCAACATTAATTTCCATTAGTTTTTAGTTGAGACTTGAAAATTATAATTGAGAGAGATACTTTTTAAAATATGGATAGTTACACTCACATATCTTGAGGTTTGGGAAACTACAAAAATATACCCTGTCAAAAGAAATTTACTATATCTGTTAAGTGGTTGGACAGATTTTGAGACATCCATTTGATAAAGCCTGATTTATTTATATATTTTAACACAAAATTAGGAACATTAGTCATTAAGTGAAAGTGTTCTTTTCGTTAAGATTTTCTAACGACAATAAGAATTCAATGTATGTTTTTGTAATTTTCCAAACCTCAGGATATGATTATGAAATTAGTTCAAATTTCAGGGTATGTCGTTTAGTCAGCGTCACGAAAACCAAAAGTTTCACAATATCCACTTACAAGGACAATTTCCATTGTCTCAATTAACCATTTTCTTGATAGTGTGATTACAACACGAATCAACTGACTTGAGTCTCCATATTTATCTTGCAGGTATCGGTTTTAGAAATGGACGGACAATTCGACAGACTAGATGAGCTGATTTACGTAGAAAGCCATCTGAGCAACATTTCCACTAAGTTCTACGGTGAAGTCACACAGCAAATGTTGAAGCATTCAGATTTCCCTGGCAGCAACAATGGAACAGGGCTTTTCCAGACAATTGTTGGATTGAAAATTAGAGATCTTTACGAGCAGCTTACGGCTAGCAAGACTTCATCACGTTTCGAAGCTAAAAAGGCCTAAGATTTTTTTTTCTTTAGATTTATTCCTACCACATTGTGTTTGTATCAGATGAGTGTATGGGAGATATATTCTCCATTATGTATTTATATTTTCAGTTGAAAGTTGAAACTCTCTCTGGAGATTTGTAACATAGAGAACACAGAAGTACATCGAAATGCAGAATTCCTATGAATATATACGTTCTGTTACCACAGATCAAAACAAGACTAATGCAACTTCAATAGATAAGAAGAGTATATATATTTGGGATAATTACACTCACACACCCCTGAGATTTTGCCTAATTACACAAACATACCTTGAACTCTAAAACAGCCGTTAGAGAACTTTAATGAAAAAGAGCACTCAATTTCAAGTTATCTTCCTGATTTTCTTGTTAAAAATAAAAAATAAAATCAGGCTTTATGTATTGGATGTCCCCATAATGGATCCAACCACTTACGAACGTAATGAAAATTCTTTGATAGGGTATTCTGTAATTTCCCAAACCTCATGGTATGTTTTCTTAATTAGGCCAAACTTCGGGATATGTGAGTGTAGTTATCCCTAAACAATAACTAACATGTGTTATTATTTTTCACTTAGGCAAAGCTAGCTTGTTTGGACTTAGGCTATTTTGTTACTTTTTGGTAGTAGTGATATTCTTTTTTCCATTTTCTGGTGAGATATGAAGTTTTCTTCAATTTCTTATACAATTTTGACCTTTTGAAATTGAGCTTGCCCCCTTATCCTAGAGAAATATTATGTAACTCAGATTGCAAAACCAGATATATATTTCACTATTATCCATATTGCATAATCAAATTGAAATGAATAATTATTACAATTTGGGTGAAAATACCAAAAAAGGGTACTGTGAAATGTTGAGGGGAAAAAGGAAAATAAACAGAGATAATAGAGATAATTTGCACAAGAATACACAAGATGATGTTTGGAGGTGATTTTCAGCCAATTATAGCAAGCAAGCTTTGTCTAACAGCAGGAACAGAGCAAATCACAGAACCAAAAATGCCTGTCAGAGCATATGCAATTGCACAGAATGGAAGAGCCTCTGGTTCTTTTGCTGATAACGCAGCTGTTCCCAATCCATGTGCACTGACAATACCAAACCAAGAAACATGATTATGAAATTCAATATAAAATTTTAGTTTTGTATGTTTTATGGAAATTTACTTATTTGGATTAGTGTACCTTGATGCAGTTGCTATTCCTCTTGCAATAGGGTCGCGAAATCCGAGTTTGTCAAGAGTTGCCTGAACAAAGTTGGCCCCGACAAGCCCAGTTACTACAACAACAGCTGCTGTAAGAGATGGATTGGCACCTGAAACAAAAATAAATAAGCAGTTTTGAACCCATGTAGTTATTAAATTGGGTTAATTACATTTAGCCCCCCTGATGATAGGTGATATTACAAATTAGTCCATCATATATGGGAAATTACAACAACCCCCTCACATTATGCACCGATTTAACATAGGTGGTCCATCCATTAGTTTCCGTTAGGGTTTTTCGTACTGTTTCCTTCCACAAAAATGTTGTTGTTCCAAATACACCGTCAGGGGATCTAGATGTAATTAATCCTTTTCAAGCACATTGAATTTAAAAATCTTGAATAAAGTATGTTTTGGACCTTCGAAGAAAGATATAATGCTGAGAGCAAGTGCAACAGTAATGCATCTTGGAAGAACTGATATAGTCAATGATGGTTCAAGGCCAACCAAACGTCCGATCAGAGCCGTTGAATACAAAGAGAAAACAGTGGCCAGGATCACAGAGGTGAATATCTCTGCAGCATGTCTCTTAACCAACTGCAAAACATAAACAGAGAAAATTATATATCAGAAATCAAAAGAATATGAAATCATATATACTTGATGATATGGTTACCTTTCTCTGTTGGAACATTGAGAAGGCAAATGAGAGAATAACTGATCCTAGAAATCCCATCAAAATATCACCAGCTCCAGGGTTTGACGATACCTTTGTAAGATAATATCCTGTATAATAGTGTCATTTCACTACCATAATTTACCACAATTATGACTTTTTAATAATTATATAAATAATTACCTAGAACGGGATCAAGACCGGATTTTGATACTTGTCCATAAGCAAAAGCAGCCAAATCCGCTGACAATGCACAGCAAATAATAGGATGGAAGACCATCTTCACGCCGGAAGGTAGCCTGCAAACTCCGAATAAAATAAAACCAACTATTAGAGTTATCCAATATTAAATCAAACAAAATGCATAACTTATCAAATTCTTTTTTCTTACCCAGTACCAAACATGTAGCCTAAAACTGTAGAAGCAAGGAGAAAAGGCAAGCATGTTCTGGCATTTGTTCCAAGTATAGTCGGGTAAAGAAAAGCCGACGCGAATGAAATTACAAAAATGCCACTCCAAGCCCACAATTCAAGTGAAGAAAATGAAGAAGGCTTAGTCATAGGTTCAGCTGGGATCATTTCAGTTTTCACCATTTTCCTCACTGCAATTGCTGTGTAACCTGCTACAGCTAATGAAGCAAACCATCCTCCAACTGCGGAAAAAAATTACAAAAAAATAAAACATTATACCGACGTTACAAACATAACACTAATTAAATAATCAAAAGATATACATATATATAGGGTCAATTACAAATAACCCCCCAGGTTTGCACCGTTAAAAAAAAACACCTTAAAACCTTGAAAGTTAAGAAAAACACCCTCAAACTAACAGAAAATCGTTGACTCATGGTGTTTATTGTAAGTTTCAAGGTTTCAGAATAATTTTCGTAAACGTTACAAACCTCAGGGGGATTTTCGTAATTATTCCTATATATTACCTATAATGGCAACTATTTTGAGTCCTGAAGCAGCCGGAATGTCTTTGACAGCTAAAGGGAGAACTACTAAAGAAGGTACGTAAAACAACGGAAGCCATCTTTGAATGAAGAGAAGAGCAGGCTGAAAGAAGTTCATCAAGGCAGTTGCTGCTGCAGGGATAGTTGAATCAAGAGCCATTAAAATGGTGAATATACAAAACATCCCAAATAATGCACTCGGGAATTTAATTGCAGCAGCCACAAAGGCCTGCTTCAAGAGCTTGTCCATTGCCAGAATAAGTCCCAATGAGACCACTAAATGCAGCAGGCTAGCAACCTAAAAACCAGAAATTAAACCATGTTAAAATTAATTATATAAGATTCATCCATTAACTTCAAGATTTCAAATGGGCTGGCTTTAAATTCCTCTCTCGGGGTCTCTCTTCATTTTTTGTTCTTTACCTTGCTTTGAAGGCTTGTTGAGGTCAATCCAGCTTCTGATCCTGCAGATTCAACACAAACATTTCTCTCGGAATGCATTTTCAGAGGATCAACAACTAAAAATCTGGGCTTGGGTCCAAGAACATGGCTTGTTTGCGAAATTCTCCTCAAACTCCCATTCTTATCGCCATTGCAAGCTACTGAAAGCAGCTTTGACGAGATTTTTATGGGTTTTTTAGATGGGTTAAAATGAGGGGTTCTCGAGTACTGATGGCGACTGGGAAGATGAAAAGGTGTAAAAGTTTGTGAAATCGCAGAAGTTGCGGCCATGGTAGCTGATGAAGTAAAGAAGAGTGTATAGCAGCAGCCATCAGTATTGGAAAATGTGACATTTTTGTCTAGAATTGTGAGTGAAGGGTGTGTGCAAAATTGTGTGGACCTGAGAAGACGTTGGAGACTAAGTAGATGAGATGAGTGTCGCTCTATGGAATAATAACATCCAGTTATTGATCAGATTCCCCGGGAAATGTTTTAATTTACAGTTTTGTTCGTTGCCGTCGTCTGATCTCTCATCTGCTCCCGTCTGTAATTCATATGGGCCCGTTCAATAAGGCCTTCATTAATGGGCCATTTCATTCTTAGGTATAAAATCCATCAATTTGAACTGTTTTTTTTTTTTTGAAAAAAATGGTGATTATATTAATTTGAACTGTTGAAAAATAGGAAAACTTTTGTAAATGAATCAGGCGATTGGACAAATGTATTCAACGATTATGCCACTTTAGGGTGATTCTTCTATGAGCCGGGTGTTTAATGCACTAATATTTTATTATTATTTAAAAATATTAGGAAGCGTTTGAAGTAGAGTTGGATTTATTTCATTTAATCCTTCAACCCAAGATTAATGCTAGATTAAGTTCTGATATGGGTTTTTTGCTTTTTGTTTGATTTCAAAGATTAAGTTGGTTTCGCTTAATCTGCAATATTTTTGCTTTAGTTTGAAACTGAATATTAAGTGAAGTTGATATTGAAATTACATTTATACCCTCGTTTAATTAGATATTATCCTTTTCTTCACCCACAAAATCATTTGAAGACCAATTTTGTGAAGCTTCACAACTGAAGAGCCTGACTAAGCAGAACAATGGAGATTTTTTTTTCTATAAATATTCACCATATAATAGCCACAAAATGACAATTCCCATAAATAGTAACGTTCATAAATAAGAGAAGTAATTCATAAAAAGTACCAACATATATAAATAATTTTCATACAACTGAACATGCTTTAGAGATATCAAATTCTGGGAAGAAAATAATTTAATATAATAGATGTTAAGGCATTCCGTTAATAATTACAAAATAAACTTGGTCTTTCAATTTTTTCAAAAAGCAAGGGCTTTATTGGTCTTTCAAATGCTTGCTTAATTTTTTGTGGTTGAAGGAGACTTAATCACGCCATGTGAGGCGTGATGAGAAAGAGCACTTAATCCATGAACAGTAGACGAAAAAGTGGTGAACAGTGGCGGGCCAGAAATTAAGTGCTCTGGCCCGAAAAACTTAAACTTCATTTTCAAACAAGTTACTAACTTACATTAAAACCACTAATCCTGTATAAACTCAACTTTCAAACGCTTCCTTAGTGTATTAGAGCCAATATCTTAAAAACGGGCTCATAGAAGAAATTATTCCACTTTTTAGTTAATATCTAGAGCTAGTTTACTTATTTAGATTATGCTAGATAGGTTACACAATAAATCATAAAACCTATTTACTTGGATTTGCTTAGGGCCTTGTGTAAGGAGGTGGGCCTTAGATTAATTGGGTTATCACTATGGATAAAAATCTAGTGGAAAAGTAGTAGCTATTTTATCTATTCATAAACAATGTAAATAAATGTTAGATTAGTTAGATTATAAATTACTAAAAAAATTCATAACTAATCTATTGGTATAGAAGTATAAGCAAGTAAACTAGCTTCTATTCTTTACTGGGAGGGTATGCGGGAGTGTAAAAGACTTCTCTATCCTTAACTAATCGTCAAGAGTTTGAATCTTGATTTTGGGAATGGGACATCCTTAAATCTCTTGGGCAGTTGTCTCATCTTTGAGGTGACTACAATTTAATGAAAAACCTTAAATCTCCTGGTCAGTTGTCTCATCTTTGAGGTGACTACAATTCAATGAAAGACCTTAAATCTCCTGGTCAATTGTCTCATCTTGTGAGGTGCCTATAATTCACCAAATGATCTTAAATCTTCTCGTCAACTGGCTCACCCTTTCAAGTGCCTACAATTCAGCAAATGGACTAATCAATGTAGTCTACGGTGGATGATCGGATTAAAAAAAAAAAGCTATTCCTTATTCCTATAGATTTTCAAAAGTTAACTAAATGTTATTTCATGAATTATTATTTCAAAACAAGAATTTTTTACTCTATTCATTACCTAATCTCTCATCCCATGTTACTTAAATAATTGCGCTACTGATCACTGTAGCTACGAGGATCTATTTACAGGATAATATTCCTATTATGCAGAAAGTTACAAGTTTTATTCCAATAATAAAGGTTATTGTTATCTATGCCCGACCTATTTTTTGAGCCAACCCTACGAACGTTGTAACTTGTAAGGAAAGTTTTGTTTTTGTGGCCATATAACTCTATTTTGTACCCATGTTTGCAAATTATATTACTGATCTCAAGAAATTAAAATATTACAATATCACCCTCGCCGGTAGAGTTTGGGGAAAGAAAAACTATGAGCACGGAGAGGGGTAATTCTGTAATATGTTAAGCTTTTAAATTAGGTATTGTCATATTTCCGAAAACAAATATACAAACGATAATTTACCAGAAAGTGTAGATGCAGTTACCCTATTTAGAAATCGTTTACATTTAAAAATAATGTCATTTAACCATCCAAAATAACCAAATTAATTAGTTTACATCGTTTGGGCCACTAAAGTGGGTTCCCAACTGAGCCCGCCACTAAATTCAATTTGTGCAGTTTATATAACAACTCTTATTTTGAGATATTGAGTCCAGATTGATTTAAAGGTCCATTAAGCACTGTCTGACTCAAGTTAACAACCGTTAAACCTCAAATAAATAACAAATGTAAACTGGTGGCCCAAAATAAGACCGCTTAGATTTTTTTTTTCCAGGAAATGTAAATGGCCTAAACCGTCGAGGGCCCACCACCTAATCAACCCATAAGCTAAACAACTATGGATTAATTTTTTATACTCCCCGTGCAATATCGTTTTATTTATTATTATAATTGTTTGCAGTTTTTTTTTAAAAGAAAGACCCCTCAGAAAGGGGAAATAATATTAACTTAAATCAGCAATAACAAAATCACGAGCAAAAAAGAAAACATCATCCAAACCAACGCGAGCCGCTGCATTTCTATTTAAAACGTGAGTTAAATATGTTTGCAGTTTTTAATTTCACCAAATTAATACATAACGAAATCGTTTTGAAAGTGAAAGATTTTATTAAATTGGAAATCATATATATATATATATATATATATGAAAATGAATGAGTTGAGTGTTTTAGGAAAGATGTTTATGTGGCAATGAATTGGATTAGTTAGAATTGATCCATTTTACCATGTCTATTATTTCTATAATTAATTCTATTAATTATTGTTTTGTAACTTACCTATGTATTTATTGACACTTCATACTTTTATGTATACTAAAAAATTTATAACTCCTACTTATATAATTATAGAATTATATAACTACTTTATATAATATTAAAATTAATTTTTTTAAAAAATAATTTAAACTAAATTTTAGTAAGCTTTAGAGTTATACATACTGCATTGAATGTTCGTTAACTAAATAAAGACAAAATAATATATTCAATAAATCCATTAAAAATATTATTTTTAATATTTTAATTTCTATCAGATATATTTGACACAATTGATTCAAATAAAAATTTATCTGAATAAGGTAAGGAAGAAAATTTTAGAATATAAGTTTAATTAAAATGTATTATCATTTTAATAATATAAAATAAATAAATAATTAATTTTTTTGGAAAAAAAAAACTTTTTCAAATATACATGTCTCATGTTCATTTTGTAAAAAAAATTGTATTTTGTAATAGAAAAGTTGTATTTCATTTCAATGTAAATAAATTTATTAAATTATTATATTTTAATATTAATATTTTCAAAATATAAAGGAAATTTTAAAAATGAAATGAATATTATTATTAATTAATAATGAAATAATAACAAATTATTTAATAAAGAAATACCAAGTATAATATATAGCTCATTTTTCGATAAAAAGATAAAGAGATTCCAATAATTAGTTATATGGTCTATTATTAAATATTTATCATTTTAATATTTCTATAAGAATCATGATATTCTTTGTATTTATATATATGTATAAATATATATCCTCTCTATTACAAATAAAAAATTAATATTTTGTTACAAAAATACTATATTACTATTTTTATATATTTAAAATGAGTTTTTTTATATACATAATTTCTGATTATTTTATAAAATGAATTACTTTTGTATGTGTGCTTCAAATTCTAAATTAATAATTTTTGATGTATTATTAATAATTATATAAACAAATATTATTCAATTTATATAATAATATATATTTTGTAAATAAATTTCCCGTGAACGCAGGCATAAAAAGCTAGTTTAATTTGAAAATGGATGGATTTGTTCATCAAATATGTGAATTTCGTCACAAAATTTTGTAACATTAGAAAGTTGTCCACCAATTAATGCACGCGGAGAAAGACGGACACAATGATGGGATCACAATGTGCCAAGAAGAAAAATTCCGTAAATAATGAGTCACGGGGGACTATGTTATATAGCTATTAAATTCCAACTTTCATCCCCACTTCCTTGTATGTGTTTTAAGTGTAATTATTGCATATATAACATAGAAATAATAAAGTGCTAATTGGAAATAAATTATTATCCAATTCTTCAATTTTCAATAAAACCCACTTATGATAGAAACACAATTGAGTTAAATACACCAAAAACTCTGTGTTATACGAAAATATCACCAAAAACCATGTGTTATATTTTTATACATAGAAAACCTTGTATTTGGATAAAGTGATCATAAAAAACCTTACGCATAAAAACCCTGTGTTATATTTTTATACATAGAAAACCTTGTATTTGGATAAAGTGATCATAAAAAACCTTACGCATAAACACGCGCCGAATGTGCAAGTGATATTAATCTTTTGCCTTGAAATGACCATAATACCGTGAAGTCTTGTATGTGTTCCACCACACATTTAAAAAACCTAATTTTGATTAAAAGATTATTTAATAAATTCAAAAAAAACAGAAACTTTTTAATCTGTATTTACTAAATTATGATAAAAAAATATTTAATAAATAATATAGCTTCAAAATATTAAAAAATCTGAAACTTGAATTTAATATTATAAATTCAAAAAGTTAAAAATATAAATCTTATTTAAAATTTGAAAAAATAATGATAATATTTAAATTATACATGGTAATTTATAAAATTATGATAAAATTTATATTATTATTTTATATATTATAACATAAGGTTTTGGGTGTAGTTAACTCCTTTATGTGAGGGTAATATCGGAATTTCAGATTTTTATGATGTCAGATATAGGCTAGGGGTAGTTATAATTTTTTAAAACATAAGGTCTTTTATGTATAAAAATGTAACACAAGATTTTTTATTACACTTTTATATAACACAGGATTTTGCGTTGCTCAAACACAATTATGCTAGAACATTGTTCTAATTCTTACAAATTTTACTATAAAATATTTCGTCATCCTTGCTAGAAAAAACAACTCAGTGCTCCAAAATCTCGTAAGCTGACAGCAGGGCCCTTGGGATTACAAAAAAACCTTTGACAGGTATATATACAGGCAAATTAACAACCCAATTTTAAAAGGAATTTTCAATTTTCATCATATAATGCCATCTGCATGGCCCAAAAATCACGGCGATTAATCAGCAATTTGCCAAGATTTGCCACCGTATATCCGCGGCGGAGCACTGCCCTGGAAGGAAAGAAATCAATCCAAAGATCTTACCAAAAATAAAAAAGAAGCGAGAATAAAGAAAGCAAAAGTTCCCCATCTTTTGCACTTTTCAACTCCAGAAAACACTAAAATCCAACTCACAATCACGAGCACAAACCAATTTAACTCCATTAGTCTATTCCCTCCGCCATTGAAATTCTTCCTTTGTCAGTTACCAACTCCAATAGTAATCCAGAACCCACCATCTCAATGGTCCCAGTTTTCACACCCAACTCACAGTTGCAGACATGAACAAAAGTGTAAAATATTTATATATAATTACCGAAAAGCAAAAAATAACTGAAAGGGCAGCCATTACGCATTAGCAACTGCAATCAATGCGTGCCCCATTAAAAGTCCTCTCTTTTTTTTAATGCATAAAGACAAGAAAAAGCTGACCTAGAAATTATTCTTTACTAATCTATCACCTTTATCTGGCTTCCGTTCACAAATCACAACCCACCGTTTTCTGCTTCATCTCATTTTCTCTTTCCTTTTCACATCTTTTTCAACTTAGAATTGTGTGAATTGAAGCACAAGCAAAAGAAATGGCATCTCTTGGGGATATTGGGGTGTCAGCGCTTATCAACATACTTGGAGCATTTGCGTTCTTGCTTGCCTTTGCGCTGCTCAGAATTCAGCCAATCAATGACAGAGTTTACTTTCCAAAATGGTACATTGCTGGGAAGCGGACTAGCCCAAGAAGCTGGGGCGGCGTGGTGGGAAAATTTGTGAATCTGAATATTATGACTTATTTCACTTTTCTTAACTGGATGCCTCAGGCTCTGAAGATGAGTGAGTCTGAGATTATTAGCCACGCTGGCCTTGATTCTGCGGTTTTCTTGAGGATTTATACACTTGGGTACTTGCAAAATTCTAACTTTCCTCCTTTACAAAAACCTTTTATTGTTATTACTGTTGGATGGTTTTGAGCGGTGCTTATTATTTGCAAGAAATGATGGGAACTGTAATTTTCAATTCAATTTTCTGTTTTTTTGTGTGTTAACGTGTTTATACTCCAGGTTATTTGCTAATATTTGACCAAATTTTGTTTTTAGTCTTGAATATTAGCCAAGACTCGATTTTTACCCCTTCCATCTTCGACTCTGTTTTTGGTTCAGATTATGTTGTTTTCTGGGAATTGTCTGCTCTGAAGCGAATATGCTGCCAGTCTGTTTTTTAATTTGCGCAATTTAGTATTATAGTTGGGAATATACAACCTGGGTTTGCGATTAATTAAGTTTTCTTTTTATTTGCTACAAGTCTACAACTAAATGGTTAGTGGCTTGATTCTGACGTTTTCTAGAGATTATCCACCATGTTGGCTACTTTAACATTATCCATGTAATTGTATTTAACTTTACGTTTACAATTTGATGGTGTTTTTTAGAGTGAAGACGCCAGTATGATTTGACTTATTGATTCGTTGAATCTACTTTGAGTTCAGGTCCTAATGGAATATATATCAACTTTCAAGAATGATTTTCACGGCAGTAATATTACTTATTTTACTAAATTTCAGATTCTAGCTTGTTTGTTTGCGTCACTTAAAAATTCTTATTTTTTTCTGTGCATATTTTCTCAACTCTTGACAAACTTCACAAGAAGCTGTATACTAACACAACTGCAGTTGAGAAATTTCATTTGTGTCTTGCTAAAATTCATTAGATGATATATAAATGTGATATTCTGCTTCATGCCATAACTTCCTGATGAAATTGCTGAAATTTCTTTTTCTTATTATTTATACTATTTTTTCATGTTTCTAATCTCTACCAGCTTGAAAATATTTGGACCAATAGCAATTGCAGCGCTCCTACTTCTGATTCCAGTCAATGTATATGATGGAGTTCTATTTTTTCTGCGTCACGACTTGGTTGTAAGCGACATTGACAAGCTTTCGATATCAAATGTCCGTCCCAAGTCTAATAAGTAAGTCTTATGCTTCTTTAGCTAAATAAAACAAACAAGTCCTTTTCCCATTTTAGTTCACATTTTCCCTTTCCTTCTCATACACAGACATTTCGAAGCTAAGGAAATAACTATTGTGATTGAATTATAGGTTTTTCATCCACATAGGAATGGAGTACTTGTTCACTTTTTGGGCTTGTTACATGCTTTATAAGGAATATGGTAGAGTTGCTTCTATGAGATTAAAATTTCTGTCTTCCCAAGGCAGACGAGCAGAACAATTCACGGTTAGTTGATCAATTTCTTGCACTTTTGTTAATGTAATATTTAGATATATAATGTTCTATTTTTTTTTTTGTCAGTTTTTCAATTGAACTTTTTTTTAACATTTTTGAAATATCTTTAGGTTCTAGTTAGGAATGTGCCACGTGTTTCTGGACGCTCGACATCAGATAGTGTTGAAACATTCTTTCAGAAAAACCATCCAGATGACTATTTGTGTCACCAGGTAATATATTATCACATACATATATTTTTCAGAATCAGAAGTTTTTCTCTGAAATCTCTCAGTAATATAATTTTCATTTTTTTTGTAACTTGTTGAAACCAGGCTGTTTACAATGCTAATAAGTTTGCCAAACTCGTGAGGAAAAGAAACCAACTTCAAAATTGGCTGGACTACTACCTGCTTAAGTCTGAGAGACATCCAGACAAGAGGCCAACAACAAAGGTATATTCCTTCATGGATTAAAACCCTTTTAAAATATATTTAGAAAAAAAATAACATTTTGTTACGACTAACCTATTTTTGTCATTCAGAGTGGCTTTCTCGGGCTTTGGGGAAGTAGGATTGATTCAATTGACTTTTACAAAGAGCAAATCAAGAATCTTGATAAAAGAGTTAGTTTGCTCTCTATTTTCACTTTTAGTTACGGCTAACCTGATTCATTATTGCATATCATCCTGACAAGTGACAAATATAATTTTTTTTATCCCTTTTTAGTTGACTATGGAACGCCAAGAGATTCTAAAAGATCCTAAATTGGTAATGCCAGCTGCCTTTGTCTCGTTCAACTCAAGACGGGCAGCAGCTGTTTGTGCACAAACACAACAGAGCAAAAATCCAACACTTTGGTTAACAAACTGGGCCCCAGAACCACGCGATGTATACTGGAAGAATTTAGCAATACCATTTGTTTCTCTCACCATCCGAAAACTCGTGATATCTTTATTTGTCTTTGCATTGGTCTTCTTTTACATGATTCCCATTGCTTTTGTCCAGTCATTGGCCAATTTGGAAGGATTGGAGAAGGTTGCGCCATTTCTCAGGCCATTAATTGAATGGTAAGCTTCGATTGAAATGAGTGAGCATCATATATTAATTTGGGATAATTACAGATATACTCCCCCTGAGTTTGGCCTAAATACAGAAACTACCCCTAAGGTTTGAATAAATACATTAACACTACCTTGATGCGCATTTTCACTCAGACCAAGTCATCATAAACTATTGAAAGAAAATCCTATTTAAACAAAATGTTTAGCTTTTGTGATTTTTATGAACCAAGTGAGGTCAAATTAGTAATTTCGGTACTTCTGTTAGCCCGTTATGGGGTGTCAATGTAATTATCCAAACCTCAGGGATAGTTTTTGTATTTAGGCCAAACCTGAGGAGTTGTATCTGCAATTATCCCTATTAATTTTATGTTTATCATTATATTTAGTAAGCAGCTTTTATCTTTTTCAGGAGTTTTGTGAAATCGTTTCTACAGGGTTTCCTTCCTGGTCTTGCTCTTAAAATCTTTTTATATATTCTTCCTGCAATTTTGATGATTATGTCAAAAATAGAGGGCCATGTAGCATTATCAGTATTGCAAAGGAGAACTGCAGCTAAATATTACTACTTCATGCTCGTCAATGTGTTTTTGGGAAGTATAGTGACTGGAACAGCTTTTCAACAACTCCATGCTTTCCTCCACGAATCTCCCACCCAGTATGTTCTTTATATCTCTTTTGTGCCACATTATGCATTTTATCGCATGCTTAGTCTAAAACCAATGGTGTTAAGGTAGTTCCTGCACACTTTAATAAAAAGAAAAAGGAGAAAGAAGCTGGAAGCACCTTTGGGGGTGCTCTTTTGAGCTTCTAGGTTCCCTTTTCTATTACTTAAAAGTGCTTTTGTACTTTATTTTCCTAAGTCTCCAACTTTTAACTTTATATAACTTTACTAACTTTAGCTTCTCCAAAACCATAAGATTTTTCGGACACCCCTAATAACAATATTATAATAGTTATTTATTTATGAATGAAAATCTTCTTGGTTGCAGAATCCCGAGAAATATTGGTGTATCAATTCCAACAAAGGCTACGTTCTTTATCACATACATAATGGTTGATGGCTGGGCTGGGATAGCTGGTGAAATACTCCGGTTCAAGCCTTTGGTGATTTTCCATCTAAAAAACATGTTCATTGTGAAAACTGAGAGGGATTTAGACAAGGCAATGGACCCTGGAGGCGTTGATTTGCCTGAAACTCTACCAAGTCTTCAACTTTATTTCCTTCTCGGCATTGTTTACATGGTTGTTACTCCGATTCTTCTTCCTTTTATACTCGTCTTCTTTGCCTTCGCATACTTTGTGTATCGTCATCAGGTTAGTTCTACTCTCTCGAATTCACTTTTTTATTTTCTCATTTTGAGTTATTTTTTAATTCTTGAAGTGGAAGATTTACAACAAATTTGTTTTCTTAGTTCTTACTATTCATATTCCATGTTGTATAACGATTTAGGTTATTAATGTGTATCACCAACAATACGAGAGCGCTGCCGCATTTTGGCCACATGTTCATGGTCGCATTATAGCAAGCTTATTGATTTCCCAACTTCTTCTAATCGGCCTACTGAGCACGAAAGAGGCTGCTAATTCCACTCCTTTACTGGTGGTGCTGCCCATATTGACTTTGACCTTCCACAAATACTGCAAGAATCGCTTTGAACCGGCATTCAGAAAATACCCTCTTGAGGTAAAATGATTTTCGTATGGATAATTTAAAATACATCTATTATTTTCATCTTCAATCGATCAATCATTCCTTTTGGGGATAGTTACACATACACGCCCTGAGGTATGGCCTAAAGACAGCTAGACCCCTCACGTATGGATAATTACATATACACCCATGAGTCTAACTAGCAGTAGGAAACTGTTAGAATTTGTGAACTTTCCATTGTGTCCTTTCTTTTATAAACAAGAAAATTTTATATTTTGGGAAATGACAACCCTACACTCTATGTTTAGCACCCTATAGAGAAACCCTTGTGTGGAGAGACATGTGCCAAGTAGAAAGCACACAAGATACAATCTTCATTAAAATTTTATAATGACGACAACAATTTCCGTTAAGAATAGAATTTGCTGCATTAAATTACTGATGATATCGGAAATTGAAACCTAACTGCTGGAGTCAAATGTATGAGAGGTTCTTACCTCAGGGGTTGTAGGTGTAATTATCCATACCTCAGGGTCTAGCTGTATTTAGGTCATATTATCCTAATTGAACCGTTTTTTATTTTTTCCATCTCTTCAGGAAGCTGTGTCTAAGGATACGGAAGATCATGCTTCTCAGTCCGATGTTGACTTAAAATCATACTTGGCCGATGCTTACTTGCATCCCATTTTCCACTCGTTTGAGGAAGTTGAATTGGTGGAAGTCAAAGTTGAAAAAAACCTGCCTCGTCCCGCCAGTCCTCCTCCAAGTGAGCCAAGTTCTCCATCCCCTAAGCACGAAGATGAGCCGCCTCAAACTGTCCAGCACTATGAAGTCGAACCACAGCATAGTGTATATCAATACGAAGTTGAGCAACAGCATACTATGTATCAGTACGAATTTGAATCACAGAGCGACATATATAGGTACGATAGTGAGCCACACTATCAATACTATCACTATTGAAATAGTTTGGTTTTTATGTGAATAGTTTGTTAGTGTTTTTCTTCACAACAGATCTTACAGAATAGTCCCTTTACTACATAGCCAAATCTTCAGTTGTAAGTTTTGTCTGAGTGATGTAAATGTAAAATGTGAGTTGCTATATTTAGAGGGTGTTTGGCTAAGCTTATTTTAAAGAGCTTATAAGCTCTCACATCTTATAAAATGCATTTTAGAGCTTATGAGATGTTAAATCTTATTTTAAGAATAAAATCTAAAAGTGTTTGGATAAAAAATAAAACCATATGCTTATAAGAAATGGCAATTATGTAATTAACATTGTCAAAATATAGGGGAGTATGTTAAAATTTTAAAATAAGTTGGGATTCCTAACTTATTTTTAAGGAGCTTATAAGCTCCTAACATCTTCTTTTAAGAGCATATAAGCTCCTTTTAAAAAATATTTACCAAACACTTTGCAACATCTTATAAGATGTTTTAAGGAGCTTATAAATTCAGCTGTAATTATATTGGCCTCTCTTTTGTTATGCTCAAATTTAGTCCCGGGTCCCCAGTCATGTTAAGGGGATGATTACAGTAAATTACTAAATTTTGTTTTTGGAGAAGTTACAATGGAAGCTGAAGTTAAGAAGTTGGACTGCTTTTATATAATTATATAATAAGATAAAACAATTAAATAATCTTGGTTTAAAACATGAGGGGATTATTATTTTCACAAAATATGATTATTCCTGTTATACAAGAGATAGGTAAGAGGGAGGCAATGAGCTTGTTTTTAAAAATCATAGAAAGTATTCTACTTTTTTATTTTTGATAAGGGGTAATTTGTAATTTTAGAATTCTATAGAGCGGGGGCCAAAATATTTAACTCTATAAAATTAGTATAGTTTGATTTTAAAATAAACTTTAGGATTTTTCTCGTTTTGTGGCCTTAAGTATTGTGTGGCCATCAAATGGATATCTTATTCCCTGGATGAGGAAGGTTGGAAGAAATTGTGCGGGGACCTTTGCAATTTTGTGATCCGTAAGTTTCCGTTAGCAACATCACAAATTATTTTCTAATTTATATATTTATAAATATTTTGTTTATTTATTTATTTTTATTTTTAAAGCTTATTATACGAATTGAACAACTAAAATATAAAGTTCTCTCCACCAATATCAAATGTGTATCATTAAAGGGCAATTTTACATTCAAGAGAACAATAATGGGCTTTTATATATTGCTGGACAGAAGCATGGTTTATAGATATCTCAAGGGCTTGAGTATCTAAGAAAATGGGCTCTTTAATTAGTTATAGTATCCATGTTTTTCAAATTGTTGTCTTCTTGGTACAACCTGGTGTCTTGAAAACTATCTAGTGTTAAATATTTAAATAAAAAAATATATATATATATATATATATCATGGCTTGTATGTATCTTCGTGTTAGTGACATTTATCTCTTGAGCCATTGGAACGAGTCTGTTTCTTCAATTTCAAAACCTACTGAAATAGTTTGAAACAATCCCGGAAGTACTTTTATTTTCTTCTAAAATAAGTAATCCGTAAAGTATTCATTAATAATTCTAATTTCTGAAAAATGTAATGTGAAGAAACTAAAAATATTATTACAAATTTTTTTTTAGAACAATACTACTACGATTTGGAATCAAGGAAATATGACATAGCTTAACAACCTAAAGGCTAAACCTTTATCACCGCTCAAAAGAAGAATATTTAAAAAAGGGCAAAATAGAAAAAGAAAATCTTGACCAGAGAAAAAGTATTTTGGTTGGAATAGGAAATAAAACTCTTTTTTTTAATTCTTTTTGGCTGTTTTTATTAGGTTTCGCGAGTATCGAACTATATGTTTTGCAGTTTTGGCAGCATTCCAATTTTGAATTAGCAACTCCCATCAGCCTAAGATTTCTCCAAGTATCTTCTCCTGTGAGCCACAATTTTATATTAGTTCTTGATACCAATATTTTCTTGTCTGTTCTTCATATCACCTTTATAAATTAGTTCCACCTTACAAGTTTTTTTGGGACTGAAAGCTATTTGAGTGATATATATTTCTACCGCGTGATATGGGATTCACAGATTTTACTTATAAAAGCTCTGAGAAGCAACTGAATCGGAGTATCTTTCGCTTTTGATTCAATCCCCGACTCTCTCTCTCTCTCTTGGTGGGCAACTCATGGCAGCATTCGTGAGAGCCCACGTAAATTTCCAAAGCTCTGCAGAAGAAGAACCACGAAGGTTGAGAATCTCGGACCCTTCTTGGTATTCTCCTGAAACAGGAATATATAACAGCAAATACCCACCAATAAACCTCCCTTCTAATCCAATTCTCGATGTTGTTTCATTCATTTTCTCAAAAAAACATAATGGGATTCATGCACTTATTGATTCATCATCTGGGCACTCATTATCTTACTCCAAGCTCTCGTCTTTGGTGAAATCCATGGCTGCTGGCCTGCACGATATGGGCGTGAAGCAAGGTGATGTAATCTTAATTTTACTCCCAAATTCAATATGCTTCCCAGTAATTTTCTTGGCTGCTTTGAGTATTGGTGCAATTGTGACCACCATGAATCCTCTGAGCAGTTTGTTAGAGATACAAAAGCAGGTTCTTGATAGCAATGCAAATTTAGCCTTCACTACACTTGCTAAAGTTGATGAACTGAATAGCGCATTGAAAGGGTGTCATATTATTGGTGTGCCAGAAGTTTTGGATTTCAATTCTTTGCATAGTGATGGTTCTGATTTTCATAATCTCATTTTTAGTGATCCTTCCATGGCTCCGAGGCCTAGAATTATGCAACATGACATTGCAGCAATTTTGTACTCATCTGGAACAACTGGTATGGCCAAAGGAGTTATGCTAACACATGGAAACTTTATAGCCATGATGGAACTATTTGTGAGATTTGAAGCTTCATTATATGATTTCCCATTTACCGAAACCGTGTATTTGGCTATTGTCCCAATGTTCCATGTGTATGGAATGTCTCTATTTGTAATGGGATTATTGTCGTTGGGGAGTACTATTGTCACAATGAAGAAATTCGATGCTGATGAAATGGTGAGAGCTGTCGATAGATATGGTGTTACTCATATTCCGGCTGTGCCGCCTTTGTTACGTGCATTGACAAAGAGAGCAAAGAGTTGTCGTTGTGGTGATAGTTTTAGGAGCTTGAAACAGGTTTCTTCTGGGGCGGCCCCGTTAAGCCAGAAAAGCATAAATGAATTCGTTGAGACACTCCCTCATGTTGATTTCATTCAGGTATTATATTTTAGGCAGCCTTATAGATTAATTTTTTGGTCGATCTGTTGCAATTTTGCTTATATTGTAGTTAAACAAATTGCTGTCAGGGTTATGGCATGACAGAATCGACTGCTGTGGGGACTCGTGGCTACAACACTAATAAAGTTCGGAGATATTCTTCAGTTGGGCTTCTCTCTCCAAATGTAGAAGCTAAAGTTGTAGATTGGGTAACTGGTTCTTATTTGCCTCCAGGATCACTTGGCGAGCTTTGGTTGCGGTCGCCTGGAAATATGAAAGGTAATTATTTTCCAATTTTTTCAACGAAATATGATTAGTGTTTTAATATAATGATAGTTACGGAAAAAAAAACTGAGGTTTGTTTTTTTTATGAAAAACACACTCAAACCTTGAAAAAAAATTACAAATATCCCCCTGATTCAACGATTTTCCGTTAGTTTTAGGGGGTGGGGGGGTGGGGGGGGGGGGTCAATTATGTTTTCAAACCTTAGGTTAATCTTCGTAATGTTTCAAGGTTTAAGGTTGTTTTCTGTAAACAGCGTAAACCTCGGGGAGGTATTCGTAATTGACCCTTTAATATATAACTGTTGTTAGTATCCAATCCCGAATCCAGTTAACAATGTCAAAAAAGTGCATGTTCTACCTTATCTCATTTTTTAGTGAATTTGTTTTAATCTCAGTTTAGAGATTGAAATTTTGATATTTTCCCAATAGGGTACTTGAATAATAATGATGCAACTAAGGCTGCACTTGACAAAGATGGTTGGTTGCGTACTGGAGACATTGTTTATTTTGATCAAGAAGGATACTTGTATGTAATTGACCGCTTGAAAGAGGTCATCAAGTATAAGGGCTTCCAGGTTTATCTCCATCAATAACTTTTGCTTATGAAAACTAATTTATCTCCATATTCACATATTTGGGGGTGAAATTGTATTTTATGGTTTCCAGAAGTTCTCTGTAAAATTTCAGTTGCATTGTGATTGTTTATTGAAGTGTTGGCTATTTTCAGATTGCTCCTGCCGATTTAGAGTCAGTGTTAATGTCCCATCCAGAGGTGCTCGATGCTGCTGTAATCGGGTAATTGACCGTCTCAATTAGTGCTATTTTTAATGTCTTACGTACTAAAATCTGATTTTGCTGCAACATTCTTTACTAAATGGAACTCAATTCACTATTTTTCCATTGCCAATTGAATAGAATGAGAGATGAAGACGCTGGGGAGATTCCTGTGGCATTTGTAGTCCCAAAAGGAGGGAGTTCAGTCTCACAAGAAGCTCTAATGGAATATGTAGCAAAGCAGGTTGGTATTATCCTTTTGTTATTTTCTTCAGAGTTTTTGCTATGAAATAATTACGAGAAACCCCTTGAAGTTTGTGCCATTTACGAAAATTACTCCGAGTCAACGATTTTCCATTAGTTTGAGGGAGTTTTTTGTTATGATTTGCCAATATCAGTGTGTTTTTTGTAATTTTCAAGACTTCATGGTGTTTTCCGTAAATGGCGCAAACCTCAGGGGTTATTTGTAATTGACCCTTTTGCTATTGATTAACATTTAACAAGGATATATGGTGATGAATTTCAAGATTGTTTTATTTCTGCTCTCAGCTTTATATTGTCTACTGCAGGTTACACCTTATAAGAAGGTGAGAAAGGTGTATTTTCGTGCATCGATACCGAGATCAGCAGCTGGGAAAATACTTAGAAGGGAGCTAAGAAGCTTGTTAGCTGCTTCTAAACTTTAGGTAATTGTAAGCAGAAAGCACTGCTCATATAGGCTATGATTGGTAAAGAAATAAAATCTCAAGTCAAGTTCCAAAAACATTGTAAATTTGTTAATTTATTAAAGTACATATATTTGAAATGTTGTTATCACAGTAATTTTGAGATGGTTTTCTCATTATATCATCATTGACTTTTTTTTCCCGATAATTAAACACCATTCATTGACTGGACAAATTGATAGTTGGCATCAAAAAGCAAGTGCATGCATCAACAAACTTTGAAATTTAACATGTTTAGAGAAACTTCCAAGAACCTCCCATGTAAATACATAACCAAAATCAAAATAAACCTAATTTATGGGACTAAAATGCAAATTTCCCTCCATAATTTGTTCAAATTAAAACAACACGACCACGAAGCAGCAGACTTTTCAACAGGGACGCTGATGGATATCTGCAAAAGTAACAAACATGTCATCGCTGGATTGTTCAGAGTTCATTGACTTCTCATGGCTGAGTGTTGAAATACAGAGGCATTTACTGGTCCCACTCCCACCCCTTGCAATTGTTCTTCATAAAAAATCTTAATTTCATCTATATAAGTTGTAACAAACGGCAAAAAATCTAATCTTTTTCAAAATCGCATGAATTATGCAAACTCACAAAGCTTCAGTTATTACAACAATTATTCTCTTGATTTGTTTGGTCACCCGAGTTTCATCAATCGATACCCTGAAACAAGGAGATTCGTTAAATTCATCATCCCAGCTCGTTTCCGCCAAAAGAATTTTCACCTTAGGATTCTTCACACCACAAGACACCACCAACACTTACTTAGCAATATGGTACACCGATGATTCGAGCAATCCCGTCTGGATTGGGAACAGGGAAAACCCTGTTCCAAATAGTAATACCGATCATATTCTCACAGTATCCACCGCAGGACAGGTGATGATTACCCACAGTGGAGGAGAATCTATCCAGCTATACTCCGGCGAAGCAGGCAATAATCTGTCGGCGGCTTTATTAGATTCCGGCAACTTCGTGGTCAAAGATATGCGCAATCAGTTGTTATGGCAGAGTTTCGATTATCCGACTGATACTCTTCTTCCGGGTATGAAACTCGGCATCAACCACAGAACTGGAAGAAATTGGTTACTCTCGTCATGGTTTGGGCGAACAAATCCAGCTCCTGGAGCTTTTACTCTCGAATGGGACCACGTTGTGGGCAGATTGTTAATCAGAAGAAGAGGCGTGGTTTATTGGTCAAGCAGCCATCTGAAGAATTATTACGATCAAAATTTGGGAAACGTTAAGCAGTTCAGAAGAATGAATTTCAACCTCGACGCTTTTACCTGGAATTACAACTTCACCAATTCCACGAGCGCCAACGAGAATTACTTCATGTATTCTCTGATACAAGTTCCAAACCTGACACCCGACGATCGAAAGGTTATTTCAGGCTGGAAGCTCGAGTATCAGGGAGATATAACAGAAAAGGGCAACAGGCCGGTGATGGTAATGGCGAGCCTTTGTTATATTTATACAACAAAGGGACCTAATGCTTACCCAGGCTGCATATTGTGGGGTTGCAGAACTAATCGGGAGAAGTTTGTTTTGAGAACGGGGAGTTTTAAGCCTGTTAATGGAAATCCTGCACTACCTGTTTATGACAATAGTCCAAGCCTTAGTGAGAGTGATTGCAGGGAAATGTGCTGGACTCAGTGTGAATGTGCTGGATATAAGCAAGCTGTTGGAGGGGATGGATGTGTGTATTGGAGTGGCAGAGATTTGGAGTTTGTGCAGAGTCTTGATGCTTCTGCAAATCAAATATATGTTCTTCAATCCGCATCTTCAAGCAAAGGTTGGTTTGCATATGTATATATTGGTGGAATGTTTTAGGGAAAATTACATATACTACCCCTTAAGTAATGGTAAAATTACAATAGTCTCTCTCAATTTTCAATTATTACTAAAATCCCCTTGAAGTTTCTTTATTCATATATATTTGTGAAAATTTTGGCAAAAGATAGGTTTTAACCGGTGTCGACTAGGCTTTAAAGTACATTGATTTCTATACTGATGGACTGCAAGAGACGAGGTTAAAGGGTTTACATGAATAACGTAACTCAGGAAGGTATTTGTAATAAACGAAATCTGAGGAGAATTTTGTAGTTTCGTCAAATCTTAAGGGTAGTAGATGTAATTCGCCAAAAATTTTAAGTAGCTAATTGTATAATGTTGCAATCATTTGTGATAGGAATGAAGAGACATGTAAAGATCATCCTTGTTGTGGTAAGCACAGTACTGCTGCTTATCTTGGTGGTTGTTTTCTTTGTGGTGCGGAAAATTAAACAAGGTATAATAATATTTGGCCATTATTGGTTGTATCTGGATATGTTTTATGGTGATGTTTTTCACCATTATATTTGTTATGTCAATGATTTGGGTAACCATCTGATAGGAAAAATGGAGGAAAAACTGCATGAATTGTTGAGACTTGAAGGGTATACAGAAAATTATGACCTCAAAAATGGAGGTGCCAAGAATCATGATCTTAGATTGTTTACTTATTCATCCATCCAATCTGCTACAAGCAACTTTTCCTTGGAAAATAAACTGGGAGAGGGAGGTTTTGGCATGGTTTATAAGGTAATATATTAGACATATGTGTTATTTGTCTCAAATTACAACCGTTTTGATATATTCCTATTTTACAAGTTACTTTTTTGAATTTACAGGGCAAAACACCAGAAGGGCAAGATATAGCAGTGAAGCTTCTTTCACGACAGTCAGGACAAGGATTGCTCGAGTTTAAAACTGAGCTAGTCCTCATTTCTAAGTTGCAACATGTGAATCTTGTTAAGCTACTAGGATTCTGCGTTCATGGAGATGATAAAATGATAATCTATGACTATATGCCCAATAAAAGTCTAGATTTCTTTCTCTTCAGTGAGTATCATCTACTTTATTCAACTATTATTGCATACTTAAGCTTTGATGCAAATGTGAAGTTTTTGCACACTTGAAAACAGGTCCATCTAAGAGGGAGCACTTAGATTGGGAGAAACGGTTCAAGATCATTGAGGGGATTGCTCAAGGACTATTATACCTTCACAAGCACTCACGACTCAGGGTTATTCACCGAGACATGAAGCCAAGTAACATATTACTCGACGAAAACATGATTCCTAAGATTTCCGATTTTGGTCTTGCAAGAATATTTAAGGAGAATGCGAGCGAATCTAATACCAACAGGCGTGTTGGGACATAGTAAGTAACAAATTAACTAGCAAATTTCACATACTCGTATTTGTTGAGTTATATGACTAACAATGACCCACATTTTTTGTATACTAGTGGTTACATCGCCCCTGAGTACGCAATGCAAGGAATATTCTCGGTTAAATCAGATGTCTATAGTTTTGGAGTTTTAGTTCTTGAGATAGTGAGTGGTCGGAAAAACAGTAGCTTCGACCATACTGAAGGTCCTCTACACCTTGTGGAATATGTAAGTTTTTTTTTTTCACGAATATTTGTTAGGCTAATTTACATCCAATACTCCTGAAGTTTGGTGTAATTTCAAATTAGTCCATCTTGTTTGACAAATTACACAAAAGTAACACTCAGATTTAGTTTGTGAAATTATATATGGCAAAGAGATATTTTGACATCATGGGTACTTTTTGTAATTTCTGAAACACAAGGATCTAATGTAATCACACCATACCTCACGAGTTGTAGATGCAAATCTCCCTATTTGTTATGGTTACTTATTCTCCATTGACTTTCTATGCATCTCTAAGAATGAAAACTTTACACATTTGCAGGCTTGGGAGCTTTGGAGAAAAGACTCTGCACTAGATCTCATGGATCCAACGTTGAGGGCTTCATGCGTTTTAGACCAATTGCAAAGATGCGTTCACATTGGACTTTTATGCGTCGAAAATCATGCAACCGATCGCCCCACAAGTGAAGATGTTATTATGATGTTGAAAAATGAGACGACAAGTTTGCCGATGCCTAAGAATCCATCATACATCGCAAGAGATATTGTCCTTGAGGAAAAAGAAAAGAGAAGCATGCCGCAAAAGTTTTCAGCAAATCAACTATCACTTACTGAAATAAGAGGAAGATAATAATAATAATGTGACTCCACTTTTGTATATCAACAAAGTGCTGTCTTTAATCATCACAAACTATAATGTGATATGACTTTCTGCTAATACTTTCCAAGATTTCGAATTGTTATGTTATATAAATGGGTTTTTTTTTTTTTGGGCAGCCTTGTAAAGCATAAATATGGACATATTGATAAAAATAGGGGAATTATATGGTATTAGTGGGCTCTACAGGGATTGTAACGTTATAAAAGAGACGAACCAATCAACATCAAGTGGAGATTTTCAAGACTGCACTGTAGACCGTGTCCCACCAGGCTTTTCCAGTTTTCCTTTCAGTACTCCTTCAGCTTTTTTCACAGAAAAAGCACTTATTTTAATTTCCATAGTAGAGGCAAAGGTTCTTTTTCTTTTTCTCTTGAAACATAGTAGAGGCAAAGGTGGAGGATTCAAAGATTTTTAAACCCAGTCTCTTTTTTTTCTCTCTCACACGCACAAACTGTATATAGTGTGTGTTTTGAAAAAAACATTATTATATTTGGACTGAAATTGTACTTTTCTCTCTCTTGCCGTTCTCTCTGAGACATTTAATTCCCAATAAATTCATGCAGTCTTGTTGTTTTGTACAACAAAAAGTATTAAGCATAGTTAGTAATGCTGTTTATTTTATAATTTTTGTTCTTAACTGTCAAATGGAATGACACTAAAGAATAACAAAAACATAAGAAAAGATTATACTAAATATGCCTTTGATGTATAAAACCCAAGTGAACAAACCAAGGTTTTTCTCTAGCTAGCTCTCTAGGAAACTTCAAAAACCAGCTGTTGAAGCTATCTTAACCTCAGCCAAATTTTATAAACCTCTCTCACATTCACCAATACTTTCACTACTGCCAAAACCCACAAGAAACTCTTTGAGTCTCTACATTTTTTCCATTTAAAGTAAGTTTCTGCGAAAAATTTGTTGAGTAAAAATGGCAGAAATTAGTCCTCAAATTCAAGAGAAGGGAAAAGAAGGGTTTGAAGGTGCTACACCAGATGTTCATAACGTGGGGACGAGAATCCAGAGAGCTAGAGAAGTTTACGGGACATATGAAGGGTTTGAAGACAAACCCACAAAGGGAGAAATTATCGTTTGGTATTTGTACGGACTTTGCTCATATTTTGTGCATACTGTCCTCATTCCTGTTGTGTTCCCACTCATTATCAGTCAGACGGTACACGATCCGCCGGAGCCGCCGCAGAGCTGGCTGAAGAGCTATAAGGGTTTTCAGTGCAAGAAGAGTGAGATGCTACTGTAAGTTTTGAAATAGTTTGTTTAAGTAGTTCTAATGTTTCTGACTAGTACTGTCTACTGTCTAGTTCCGGCTAGTTTTTTCATTTTTTGGGGTCCGAAATCTTAAATCTTCCAAATATACATATCTAATTTAATTTTTACATAATATTTTTGGCCACTCTTTTCATAGTTTCGAGCAACAAAATCTTAAATCCTCCAAATCTACTTGCATATTATAATTTTTAGGTTAAAGACCGAATGTTTACAAAATATTTTTGGCATTTTTCTCCATTCAGAGGGCCCTAAATCTAAAATCTTTCAGATACCCTTGTACAAAACAATTTTAAAGTTAAAAACTGTATTTTTACAAAAACAGTTCTGCACAATTTTTTCATTTTTGGTGGCCCAAAATCTAAAACCTTCGAAGTATACTTATATAATATAATTTTAAAGTTAAATATATAAGTTTTACAAAATTATTTCGGGGCAATTGTTTCAATTTTGGTGGCCGAAAATCTTAAATCTTCCAAGTATACGTATGTAATATACTTTTATAAAGTTAAAAGATTGATTTTTCACAAAATATTACTTGGCAATTTTCTCAGTTTTGATAGCAACAAATATCTTAAATCTTCCAAATTTGCTTAATAATTTTAAAGTTAAAAGATATAATTTCCTCATAATATTTCCGGGCAATTTACTTCATTTTGGGGACCCAAAATCTTAAATTTTCCAATATACTTACCTTACATGATTTTAAGGTTAAAGACTGATTTTTTACAAAAGATTTCTGCGCAATTTCCTCATTCTTGGTCCCCCAAATCTTAAATCTTTGAAATATACCTATAACGGTCCAGGTACTAAACACTGCTGACAAGTTTCCTGTTCAACTAAAAACCAAATATTTTCCCATAATCACAGATACGAAGGCCTAGTCCACAAAGCAATCAAACTCGGCGATAAAACTCTATCCCCCCTAGCCTGGACATCAATTTCCTGGATCACAGGCCTAATTCTCTCAGCTCCAATCCTCGGCATCGTCTCCATCCTCCTCGATTACGGCCAATATC
The DNA here is from genome assembly GCA_958496215.1 of Verbena officinalis. Classification (NCBI taxonomy): domain Eukaryota; kingdom Viridiplantae; phylum Streptophyta; class Magnoliopsida; order Lamiales; family Verbenaceae; genus Verbena; species Verbena officinalis. The sequence goes on along the minus strand of OY292390.1, from coordinate 3,342,356 downwards.
AGCAGCTTATAGCAGGAGCTGCCACCGGAATCGGAGCCCTCTTCTGCCTGCCAGCTGGCTTCCTCAGAAAATCATGGATCTTTCCTCCATACATAGCCGCCATTGTTGCAGCAAACACAATTGTAGGTGGGGCCCACGCCCGCCACCTAGGCTTAATGATCCGTGGCTTCACGGGGTCCACGATCCCAAAAAAGCAGTTCCCGAATCGACGATCTTTTGGAAGCTGGCTTTCTCTTTACTCTACTGCAGCAGGATGTTTGGGAGCAGCGATCATGGCGACTTTTACTTATCACATGCTTAGCCATTCGGACCATTTCACTGCTTTATGGGTTGTTTCGATATTCAGTGGACTGCTTTGGGGAGCTGGAATGATTCACATTTTCAGTACGAATAGAGCTACTGGAAGCTTTGGTGATTCGTCTGAGCCAAACTCGGCTCATATAATGCATGTCGTCTCGATTTTCAGATATCCTCATGCAGCCGGGAGTCTTGCTGGGGTTTTTCTCTCTAGTTTTGTGACGATGTGTGTTTTTGGAGGGGGTTTGCTTTATGCTATTGGGTATCTTTGTGTGAGTACAAAGACTGTTTTGCTTTCGTGGGTTATATATTTCTTGGTACCTTTGATTTCTCTTCCGGCAGCACATCCTCTGCAGCAAGTCATGAAGTTGGATGCTGAGAAAATGCAGCTTCTTGGATTTATACTGTCAACTCTTACGTCGGGGTTCGGATTTTATTATAAAGATGATATTTGGGGAAAGGGGCATTTGCTTCTCTTTGCAGCAATTCAAGGGACTTCAACAGGTTAAGTTTTTTTCTAATTATTTCGATTATTATGTTTGAATGTTGGTGTTTCTCTAGTTATATAATATATATTATGAATAATTACAAAAAGCCTTTGAGGTTAGGTTTTTTTTTTAAAAAAAAGAACACCCTGGACCTTGAAACATCACAAGTACCCCCTTTTTACTCTGTTTACATTCACACCTTGAAACAATGCAAAATTACTCTGGGGTTCGCAAAACATTACGAATACTCCCTTATTTGTGATGTTTCAAGGTTTTAGGCTATATGTACAATTGGCAAAACTCAGGGAGTTGTAGGTTTTCAAGGTTCAGTGTGCTTTTGTGAAAAGCAAAATCTCAGGGAAATAATCGTAATTGACCCTATATATTATTGAGTCAATAGCGTCTGAAACCCAATGGTTTTCTTAATGGGCACCAAAAAATCTCTGCTCTTAATATTTTTTTAAATTTAGCTTGATCACATTTCTCTTGAATTGAGAAATTGAGGTTATAAAATAAAAAAAAAGGATTGTATAATTGATTGAATGTAATAGGAACGTGTCTATAGGAAAAGAAGAATAAAAAGGAAATAAGTTCCAACAACCGATTATTTACACAAATTTTAACAAATCTTTTTCCCCTTTTTACAGGTTTGTTGCACGCGTATGGCAGGGTTTTGTGGCTAGATTGTTCTCCGGCAGGGAAAGAAGGGGTATTCTCGGTATGGTTTTCGTGGGCTCGAGCTCTCGGAGCTTGTGCAGGATTTGCACTTGCAACATCAATTCCTGGAAATGTTGGCAAAGCATTTGGAACTTCATTCTGTGCTGGAATTGTTGGGATTGTTGTTTTGATCTTTGGAAATATCAGCAGCTTCAGAGGGGCCAAAGATGCTGGACATGTTATCAACAGTGGGAAGAGTTCTCCTGAGCATGGATTTGAAAATGATACTTCAAAGGGAGATGTTACGCCTCTTGGGAAGGCTGAAGCTGTTTAGACAACTGCTTTAATTTATCTTTTTATTTAGTTTTGATTTTCCCCTTGATGTACTTAATAAGTTGCATCAAATCTGATAATTCTTTTGTAACAAGTGGGGCATGTAGGTTTTCTGTTTAATTACTGCTGCTTTTCCAAGTTTAGATAATGATATGTCTTGTTCAACAGTTTGTAATTTATGTATACTATACAATTGATTTCCTAAGTCTTTCTATTCTCTCGAGGTTTGTTTTAAGAAGTTGGTAAATCGAGTACTTCAGAGGGGGTGCTAAGTGTAATTTTAACCTAAATTCATGTACCAATTCAATATTGCATGAGAGGAGCAACAATCAATAATGTCTGCATAAGCTCCATCACTATTATTACACCAATCCTGTAGCGAGCATAAAAACATACTGCAACCCCTTATCAAAGTATCATAGCAGCATCAATGTCTATTTAGCACTCAAACTGCATTCTTGTTAAGGAAAATGCGCTCAACTTGAATCGAGATAAATGAAATTGAACTAAGCCATTGTAGTAAAAAGCATCAAACTTCATAATCTAATATAGAAATGCCTAACCAATCATCTGCCAAATTCTCAAAATCTATCATGCAGTTGGAAAAACTCTAACGGGCTGCAAAATCTTCCTGTTGTACTATCTTCTTCAACCACAAAAGTTAAGCTTCTTCATTACTTTTGCATAAGCCGGAGGGACTATACCAGGTTGTCTGAGGCGACGTTTGGACTTCTTTGACTACAGAGGGAAACAGATTTAACTCAATGTCAAGGAATATTAGTTGCCTTAATTGTTTCATATTTCAAATGAGGACTCTGAAGGAAAAGTAAGCAGATAAGAATTAGGTTATGCGGAAAACAGCAAGTTTGAAGCAGCGCCTCCCCAGAGGAAAAGAGAAAGGAGAAATCAAGTCTTGAATAAAACCACATACAGAACTCTGAACGAAACCAATGTGTAAGATTAAAGATTAAAAAAAAAAAAAGAGAGCATCACGAATAATGCTTTCATAATTGTATGATTTAAGCTATAGGGTTTTTCGCCAAAAGGCCCAAACTCTTCTAAAGTTCAGAAAGTCAATAGACAAAAGCACAATAATTTCATCAACAAGCCAAAGGCAATTATATCTAGGACAGTTAATGTATATTCACATTCTAGAAGGTAAATTTACTGAATTATTTCAAATTAAGCAACATGAAATACAGTTCCAATGCTTAAAGAACCCATATTCACACCATTCCCATCTGTAACATCTCATAAATTTTCTCTCGGATGAGAAATATCACGAACCTTTGAAAATGCATTGTGTCTCTTTCCCTCCTTCCAGCGTCTGATTTGCCCATCGTTCATTACCCTAAACCTTCCTTTGAAAGATCTGAAAAACCAAAATTACCATAATCAGCATTCTTGACACTGTAAATACAAAAGCTCATGAAACCAGTTATAGACCGCGTATATGTGTGTGTGTGTGTTTGTGCAAGGGTATCATATTCTTACGAGTAGAATTTCATTTTGATTTTTTTGACTTTGGAAGTTATTGGGGTCATTGGCTTCCTACTCTTCAACTTCCTTTTCCTCTGCTTGGCAGTGATGTGCCGCACTTGGATCAACTAAAAAAACACCATTTTTAACATATGTAATTTTTTTAAAGATAAAATAAAAAACCAAGAAAGCCAATTACTACCGAAAATTATACATAGAATGTAGTATTTCTCAGTGATCTCCATACACAATGTTAATGCAGATAAAGAAACAGAGAAAAACCCAGAAAGTTAACAAGAAATCAGTAGAGTTCCCTCACCACCACCACCAGCCACATTAAGTTTTTCACATGAGTCTAAATTAGACCGTCTAATAAGATAGAATACAAGAGAAGTAACATAATATTTGCCCCCACTATAAACCCAAGTATCTAAAACTTGTGAAAGATAACATTTCATTTGGATGCCACCAAACATTGCTGAAATTACTTTTACAATAACCACACTAATTTTATAAAGCCTTGAGGTTCCAACTGAAAAGGAGCAATCTTCAATGTGAAAAAGCATCACATCCTTTCTCCGGCAAAGATGGAAGCAAAAGGAAAAATTTCCCATAAACTTAAATTAAGATAAAATTCCCCGAATTCTGATTGCTGCAATCAAAACCAAATTCAGCTTAAACTTGTCAAAACTAAACACTTCAAGTTTGCCATACGGCTGGTACAATCTCATAAGCAAAGGCATAACAGAACGCATTCAGTCACCAGAATAAGGAAAACAATAAGACAGCTTGAGATCAATATAATATACTTACAGAGATTGGAGAATGGGCGAAATGGGAGGGAAAGGGATTGGCATTAAGTTGGGGCGTAAAGTAGGAGGAAATTACTGAATAGGTACCAATGTGGGGTTTGTGAAGTAAATTCGGAGAAGAGTGAAGGAGACGATTGGGGCATAAAAAATAGCTACCGCCGCCGTGGTGGAGGTGGTGGGGCTTAGGAGAGGACGAAAGGGCTGCCAGTGACCGGAGCCGCCAGCACCATCGCTGCATCATCTCGGTGTTGTTCTCTCTATGTGGAAGCGATCTTGGGAAACAGCAACTGGGATTTTGGAGTGTGGAGTGTTATTTTTGTTGTTTGGGGCTAAATTTTGAAATAAAGTTCAAAAAATAGTGTACGAATACATCCCCTAAAGTATGTCTTTCTTACACTTTGGTCCAACGACAAAAATGGTCATTAAACTTTCTTTTAGTCGATTTTTTTATACTTTGGTATCAATGATTTTGTTTTTTGAATTTTATGTTTCATTTTTATTAACAAATATTTTGATCTTGTATATAGTTTTTCATATTAAAATTAAAATATGCGAAAATGTGCGATATAGAAATGATAAATATTATATTATAAAGGGAAAATCAAGGTCAACCCCCAACATATGGGTGTATTAGCACTTTGCCCCCAACCTTTAAAAGTTAGCATAAGTAATACCCCATCTTTTTATTTTGTGAGCCATTTTCAAATGGAATTTAAAGGAATATTTCGTTCTCAAATCATCACATACTTCAAAGGTGCATTTCTGCAGGATATTTTAGTTCATCTATAAAAATTCAGTTTAACTTCCGCTCAAAGTTAGGATCTTTTCACAACACATAATCCTCCATTCTTCCTCATTATTTTTTCAAAAAATTAAGATCGAATTGGTTAAAAATGTCTTGGAAAGTAAGGTATGAATGGGAAGAATGCTCCAGATTATGGTGAGTATTTTTAACCCGTTTTAACTTTTTTTTTTTTTTTTGTGGATTTCGAATTTTGTAATGTCTTTTATATTCTTGAGTTTTTTTAATCAATGTCAGGAATCTTCAATTTCTTTTTCTTTTAATGCATGGTGAACGATAATCTTGAAACTAGTAAAGATTTGTCAAAGGGTGTCTGTATAGATTTAGAGATTTAGGGATTTTGTTAAAATAGGAGTTTCTATTTAATGGCAAAAAAAAAAAAAGAAAAAAGAATTGGTGAAATACGTTTTGGCGGACAAGAGATAAAATTACTTCCAAGCCCATGAATTTTATATACAAATCAAAATACCCGGGAGAGATGCACGTAAGAAACATGTGGTGATTTGAGATGAAACATTTTTTTAGATTTTGTCTGAAAATGACTCAGGTAGTAAAAATATACACAACGGTAAAGATCAACTTTTAAAGGTTGGGGGTAAAGTGCTAGCACACCCATAGATTGGGGGGTTTACCGTGATTTCCCCTATTATAAATGATAACATCTTAATTTGCTAATCACAATATTTGATTAAGATTCATATTTAATAAACTATGCATGAATACTAAAAGAACGGCTTAGGATTCGTTTGGACTTTTCAATGATCTAAGAGAGATTTTAGGTTTCCAGATACACAATAGCAGTTTTTCATTTCAAAAGCGGAGTAAACAATGTATCATTTAGCCCGACTACTTGTTTATTGGGCTGAATTAGCAGCCCAATATCCATCCTAAAAAGTGAATTAAACGTCTTTAAAGTATAAAATTATATCTATACTACTCAACTCTACCGTCTTCACAACTTATCTATTGTCAAAATCTATTTATATGTTTTGGGTGTTTAACACTTTAAATTATCTACTCAGTTATCTTATTCTTTAAAGTCACTTATAATTTAGCGAGAAAACTAGTTAATATAATCGATGATGGATATCCTGTTCCTAAAAAAACATGTATTTGTTTGCTCATCCATTCACTACCAAGTCACCAACAAATCCAATGTTTTGAGGGCTTTTTAGGAATGAAAATACATGAAAATACTTAGATGCTAATTGCACTCCACCTAACAAAAAGTAGGAAAAAGTCTCAATTAGAACACGTTATTAATTAGCGACTTCTTGATTTAGACTATTGAGGGAAACCCTAGCCAACCTACTGCCTTTTTATCCATGTTTCGATAAGCTAATTGCGGTCCCAATCAATCGACAAAAATTAAAATTGTGTAAAAAATTCCTAGTTTGGCCCTACCTCCACCATTCTCAAAATCATTTATGCATTTATTATCTTGATTTTGCAGGAACATTTGATTGCTCAAATCGGAACTTAAAAATGATTAATTTGAGACGAAGAATTTTCCAAAATAATACTTTTCCCAATCCGGATTCATAAAATATTACTGATTGGGGGTGAGTTCATATTTTAATATAATTCGTGGACTAGGCATTTAAATTTGAAGAAATTCGAATACTCCATCCACGAAGCTTGAATTAATTAAATTTTTTTTTTTTTAATTTTTTTGTGTAGTTCGATGATGGAGTATTCGAATTTAAGGAAATTCGAACACTCCATATTCGAAGTTCAATTATTATTTTTTTTAATTTCTTTTAAGTCCGAATACTTCATATTCGAAGTTCAATTAAATTTTCTTTTTTTAATTTCGTTTTAAATTAAGTATTTAGTAATAGTTAATTTATCTTTTTATTTATGAAAAATTAACTTGTTATATATCACAAACAAACTCAATTTATTGAAACTAGTAAATATGGCACACTCAATGCGTGTGCAATATAAAATTAAAATATTATTAAAAATATATAAATTTAGATAGCATAAATTTATAAATACTAATTAAAAATTTATTCATGATAATATTAATTATTTTTTATATATTTATAAAATTTATGACATATTAAAAAGTAATTTTTATAATTAAATAAGTAAAATATTTAAACTATTGAGGAGTTTAGATAGGAAGAGGAGAGAAAAAAGAAAAAAAAAAAGAGGAAAAATAACATTGAAAGTGGAAAGAAGAGAAAGAAAGTGAAAATAATAAAGAAGAGAGAGAATAAAAGAACGTATGAAAAAGTGATAAGAATTTTGAAAAAAAAAAAGAAAAAAGAAAAAAAAGAAAAAAAAGAAATTGACAGACCAAAAAAGTGGGAGACCAAAGATATTTACTCTAAGGGGAAGGGGAATTATATAATAGTATAAATTACGAGACATACATGACACACCTGAAATTTAAAAATATACACGACACAATCAAAGTTGAAAGACATACAAAAAACAACTGAAATCTGAAAGACATGCTATTTCAATATTTGAAAATAGATAAGCATGCTATTTCAGTCGGGTTTGACTACACATTTACATAAGTGTACAACTCTATTTCAGTATTTGAAAATAGAGAAGCATGCTATTTCAGTTGCATTAAAACTACATTGTCAATTCAATTATTATTAAATTAAGTTGAAAATACTGATTATTTCTAAATTTATTTGTTTATGGAATATTTATAATTACATAAATAATTTAGTTTTTATAATATTATAAAATAATATTAGGAGAAAATAAATTAGAGTTTAAAATAAAAAACTAAATTTGTAGAAATAAATTTATTCAACATTGTAAACCCTAATTTATTTGTGTCAACCACGGTGAACCCTAATTTATTTATGTATTGGAAAAATATTAATGTATGGTCGAACACTTCATGGTCGAATGTAAAAATTAATTGAAAAAAAATAATAGAAGTTCTAGATGGGGTAATCAAATTTGTTTAAATTCGAGCACCACACATGCTCGAAGTTAATAATTAATTAAAAAAAAATTAATTGAAGCTTCGTAGATGGGGTGTTTGAATTTCTTCAAATTCGAACACCTCATGCTCGAATTTAATTATTAATTAAAAAAGAAATTTAAATTGAAGCTTCGTAGATGGGTGTTTGAATTTCTTCAAATTCGAACACCCAGCCCTCGAATTATATTAAAATGTGAACTCGCCCACAACCCATTCCATTTATAAATCCGGATTGTAAAAAATATTATTCTGAAAAGTTCTTCAATTTGAGACTCCAAAAAGAAAGAAAACAAAAAACACAAAGAAAAATATTTGTTTATCATTTTTAAGTTTTAATTTTGGTGCTTTTATGCCAGGAATGCTGTTAGTTCTTGACAAAATACTTTACTATTTAGCTTTTTTTTCTTCTTATTTTTATACCGAGATCATTGAATTTTGTGTCCAAACCACTCCCCCATTTTTAATACATATTCATGTGTTAATTGAACGAAGCATAAGTTTTACTAAGTGCAGACTTCCATGCATAGTAATTAGTAACTTTCACATTTTCATATTTGAAGTAATTTCATTATTTGTTTTCTGAGCTAATTACTTTTTTTTTTTTTAGATCTAATGATACACTGTAGCAAGCAAATTTAGAATGGAATATATATCCGTTCGTCCTAGAAAACTCCCACAGTAAACAAAGCTGAAAGGACAAACTTTCCTTTTTGTCCTTTTCCTTTTTTTTTTTTCCAAAAAATATAAATAAAAATAAAAATATTTAAAAAGAGCAAAGCCGGAAAGGACAAAGAAGCACAGTCAAAATCATCTTCATCACAGCCTCGTGACTCTATCATTTCCATTGATTTGTAATTTCAAGGATTGATGGCGAAACTCCCTAATCACACTGCTGTGGGGCCCGTCAAACACATGAACAGATAAAGAGGAAACTAAATAAGTATTAGTCCGTCACATGCCCGTAAATCCTCCTACCATATATAATCCGATAGCGGTTACTGTACTAGAGAGAGAAAAACAAACATAGTATCTAGAGCGAGAAAGAGGCAAAAGTACAAGGAAGGAATGTGGGAGAGGTGTAAGTGTATCAAGAGAGAAAAAGCGACGACACTGAAAAGAAAAGGAGCCTTCTTTCTTCCCAGAAAAACCCTAGCTTTTCTCAACCAGTGTTCAAAATTTCCAGCCATTTGGAGTGAAGCCCATCTCTTTTGCTCATGAGAATTGTGCCCCAGATCTAGAAACAGTATCATTTCGTCTTAATTTTTGTGGGTTCGTAGTACTAGGATGGGCAGTAAAGGGAAAAAGTGAGGTGGGGTTTATAAGGGGGGCAGGAATTTTTTGAGGTTTGAATTTTGATAGGTTGTGTTTGCTAGAAAGCTGAAGTCTTTGATTCTGTCGCTTTAGTTTTCTTTTTTCTGTTTGGCATTCGTAAAGGGCTGTCTTGTTCGGATTGAGCAAGTGGTGAATGCAGAGGTAGGATGTGTATTTTGGTCTTCAAGTTGGAATATTGAGGAAATAATTTAGCTCATAATGTTTATTTTTTAGTTATAGAATCAGGATTCTTCTGCCTTTAGATTTGTTCTTCGTATTTGATGTTGCTGGGCGGGTAGACGATTGAATAGTTTGGTATTTGGGAAAGTATTACCGCCCCTTTAGATTCTTTTTTTTTTCCTTTTTAATTTCCGTAAAAACAAAGAAGATCTTTTTTGGAGTAACTATTGAAGATTTGCGCTGGAGTGGTTGGGGATTCCCGGAGGCGCCACTATGTCGTCCTTGAGTCGGGAACTGGTTTTCTTAATACTTCAGTTCTTGGATGAGGAGAAGTTCAAGGAGGCTGTGCATAAGTACGTGATTTTGCTTGTTTATGCCTTAGCTTTACATTTTCAATTTCGTGCAACTAATTATTGATTAAGCACTCCTCCATAGGGGAAATAAAACATTAACTTTTGCATTGTAATGGGGTTTATGTAAGTTTGCATAGTAAATTAAGCTTCAGATTAAGTAGCATGATGTATTTTTATCCTTGTTTTGATTTTTGAGTTGTTTGCATAAATCGGACAAAGGAAAAAGGAAAATGCATGTATATTATAATGTGAAGCACATTGTTATATCCAAGTATATTACATTAGGTTTAATGAAGAAAAGTTAGTTGGGGTTTTTTTTCTATTGTTTTATGTTGGAATTATAATACTTTTAGGTTGGAGCAAGAATCTGGCTTTTTCTTCAACATGAAGTACTTTGAGGATCAGGTTCAAGCTGGTGAATGGGATGAAGTTGAACGCTACTTAAGTGGATTTACAAAGGTTGAAGATAACCGATATTCAATGAAAATCTTCTTTGAAATTAGAAAACAGAAATACCTCGAAGCTCTTGACAAGTACGCTTTCTTTCAAAGTATCACACAATACTTTACGCCATCTGTAAGCTATTCATAATTGTTATTTGTAACTCTGTTTTAACCTTTTCAGACAAGATCGTGCGAAAGCAGTTGAGATTCTTGTAAAGGATCTCAAGGTGTTTGCCTCTTTTAATGAAGATCTTTTCAAAGAGATCACCCAGCTATTGACTCTCGACAATTTTAGGTAAAAAATAGGGAGCTAGTTCAATTACATGCAGTTTTTAACACCCAATTAAAGAAAATCTTGTAAATATTCCGTTTAAATATGTCTAGGCAGAATGAGCAACTCTCCAAATACGGAGACACAAAGTCAGCACGAAACATTATGCTAGTTGAACTTAAAAAGCTTATAGAAGCTAATCCATTGTTTCGCGACAAGCTCACATTTCCAGCTTTCAAGGCTTCAAGGTTAAGGACACTCATCAATCAAAGGTATTATCAACTACCTTATAACGGCTTGATTTTGTCTTTTAGCTTTTTAAGAACATGTGTTAGTAAATTCTGTTATGCTGGTTTTTTCAGCCTTAATTGGCAACATCAGCTTTGCAAGAATCCACGCCCAAATCCAGATATCAAAACACTCTTTGTTGATCATAGTTGTGCTACAAGTAATGGGGGGCGGGGCCCACCTCCTAATAATCCAACTCTAGCGGGACCCATTCCTAAACCTGGTGTTTTTCCTCCTCTTGGAGGTCATGGTGTAAGTAAAATTGGAAATAAAGATTGAAAATTGAAATTCTTTGAAATCTTATTTATTTTTTCAATTTTTTATTTTTATTTTGAAGCCTTTCCAGCCAGTTGTTTCTCCTCCTCCAAGTGCTATAGCAGGTTGGATGTCAAGTGCTAACCCATCCATGCCTCATGCAGCTCCTCCTGGTCTTGTTCAGGCACCTAATTCTGGTCAGTTGTTTAAACTCTTATACTTGGAATTATTTAATGTTCAGAATGACATAATGAAATATGTTTTTTCCTGTGATCTCCAGCTGCATTTTTGAAACATCCAAGAACACCCCCATCTGCTGGTCCTGGAATGGAATATCAGAGTGGTGACTCAGAGCATTTAATGAAACGGCTTCGCATTGGACAACCTGATGAGGTGTCAATTAGTTGGTCAATTACATCTATACCCCTCAGAGATTGGAAAATTACAATTTGTATCCGTAAATTTGGGAAATTATAAAAACATTCCCTAAAACTTTTTAAAATTACAAGAACCAGCCCTGAGAGTTTCGAAAACTTACATAAACCACTCCCTAGTATAGGGTGGTCTTTGTAATTTTGAACATTTTTAGGGATCCTGACTCTAATATGGCAAGCTTTGAAGGGGTGTAGCTGTAATTAAGTTTTGATTGTTTGACTAGATTTTCTGATTCAGGGGTCTTTCTTTGACTTTTTGTAGTCTAACATGGTGTTGGTACTTTTAATAGGTGTCGTTCTCTGGGTCTGCCCATCAGCCTAATATCTATTCACCAGATGATCTTCCCAAAACTGTTGTACGTAGCTTAAGTCAAGGATCAAATGTTATGAGCATGGATTTCCATCCCCAACAACAGACTGTTCTTCTAGGTTGATTCTTGATTGACCTCTTTGAATTTTGATATTCAAATCCTTAATTTGTTTTACTGACTGTAATCTTTGCTGTAGTTGGAACAAATGTTGGTGATATTAGCATATGGGAGGTTGGTTCACGAGAAAGGTTAGCACTTAAAACATTTAAGGTTTGGGACATATCAGCTTGTTCAATGCCGTTCCAAGTGAGTACTGTTTGATATTTTATGTGCTTATAAAATTAGCAACCTTTGAAGTTTTTCCCTTTTTTTGTTTGGTGTTGAGATTAATAAGTACCATTTGACCGTGCAGACAACTTTAGTTAAGGATGCCACCATATCTGTTAATAGATGTGTTTGGGGCCCAGATGGATCTATACTTGGTAAAGAAATTTCTCATGTCACTAAAACATAGTTATATTTTATATTCTTCAGTAATGGCTGATCTTTGCTAATTTTTCCATTTTTGAAGGTGTTGCTTTTTCCAAGCACATTGTTCAGATATATACATATAGCCCTGCTGGAGAGTTAAGACAGCATTTAGAAGTGAGAATTACTTCAACTCTCTCTGTGTGTGTGTGTGTGTGGAGTCTAAAGTACTGACGACTTTCTCCAAACTGTAGATTGATGCTCATATAGGCGGTGTTAATGATATTGCCTTCGCTCACCCTAATAAGCAGCTCTGCATTGTTACTTGTGGAGATGACAAGACAATTAAGGTATCATAATTTGAGCTTGATTCCTTACAGACTCTTCTTCCGATACGATTCTTTGAGTTTTTAGCTGTGTCACAGGTATGGGATGCTGTTGCTGGGCGTAAGCAGTATACATTTGAAGGTCATGAAGCTCCAGTATATTCTGTCTGTCCACACTATAAAGAGAACATTCAGGTAGATTATTAGCACACTTTTCCTCTTCCTGATTGAGTTCCTCCCCAAATTCTGATATATATTTTTCTTATTTGCAGTTTATATTTTCTACCGCAATTGATGGAAAAATAAAAGCATGGCTTTATGATTCCTTGGGATCAAGAGTAGATTATGATGCCCCTGGACTTTGGTGCACAACAATGGCCTATAGTGCTGATGGAGCAAGGTACTTCCATAATACTGATATTTTTTTCAAAATTTGAGGGTTATTATTTGTTTATTAATATGTTGGCACGTTCTTTTTTCAGACTTTTCTCTTGTGGGACGAGCAAAGAAGGTGAATCTCATCTTGTTGAGTGGAATGAAAGTGAAGGAGCTATTAAGAGAACGTATTCTGGCTTCAGGAAACGTTCTTTAGGAGTTGTGCAGTTTGACACAACAAGGAATCGTTTTCTAGCTGCTGGAGATGAGTTTCAGATAAAATTCTGGGATATGGATAATACTAACATGCTTACTTATACAGATGGTGATGGAGGGCTTCCTGTTAGTATCTTATCTCTATTATATTATAGCTTGGTTTGCTTTGTATGGTTGAATTAAAGAATTTTAAAATTGGTTCTGAAATAATTCTTTCTTTGCAGGCAAGTCCTAGATTGAGATTTAACAAGGAAGGCTCGTTGCTTGCTGTTACAACAAGTGACAATGGGATTAAGGTTCTTGCAAATGGTGACGGGCAGCGCATGTTGAGAATGTTGGAGAACAGAGCATTTGACGGTGCTCGTGGTCTTTCTGAAGCCGTAAATGCCAAGGTAATATTTCTTAAATTCTCTGTTTCATAATCATGTGACCGACACATGAAAATCTTTTCTGTGAATTTTTCAAATTCTGGCAAAATCAAACTAATGTGCCAAAAATGAAAAGTTGACTGACTGTGATTGAAACAGGACAAGTTAAAAGGACAAAACCCAGAAAGGGTAATTCTTACCAGATGAAAGTTACAATTTTGCATATATTCCTATGCCTGGATTACAATTCTTATATGGTACTTTTCTACAGCCTGCAATTGCTGGCCCATTAGGTCCGATTGCTAATGGTTCCACCTCAGCCTCTCCTAACATCGAACGTGCTGATAGAACTCAACAGCCAATGTCCCTCGGCAATCTGGTAGCATTCTTATTTACTTAATTTATTTTTCTGCATCGGAAATTAGGTGGATTCTAAAGTATGTTAAATAATCCTTGGAAAATCAAAGGCCACCGTGGAAAGCAGCAGGCAAGCGGACGTGAAACCAAGGATTCTTGAAAATACAACTGACAAAATCAAAAGCTGGAAGTCTCCTGACATTACTGATTCATCCCATCTCAAGACTCTCAAATTGCCTGACCCTCTAACAGCTAGCAAAGTATGAAACATTGAACGATTTCAAATATTTTGTCATTTTCCTGATAATTCATTGTTTTTCGCTTAGCTATAATCAAGTTAATGTTCTTTAGGTTGTGCGGTTGCTCTACACAAATTCTGGGTTAGCTGTTTTGGCATTGGCTTCCAATGCTGTTCATAAGCTGTGGAAATGGCAGCGAAATGAACGAAATCCCTCAGGAAAGGTCTGAACTTTATTATCCATTTTTCTTTCTGAGATGAATTAGATATTATTTTTAAAATTTATTAATTTAAAAGCTTTTATATGTATTTTTCAGTCTTCTGCCTCAAGTGTGCCACAGTTGTGGCAGCCTAATAATGGAGCTCTCATGTCTAATGACATGAGTGAAGCCAAACCAGCTGAAGACTCAGTTGCATGTATTGCATTATCCAAAAATGATTCTTATGTAATGTCTGCTTCTGGGGGAAAAGTCTCCTTATTCAACATGATGACTTTTAAGGTTTGTGAAATGTAACTTATTTTAGGGCTACGATTATGTGAAATTTGTGTGTGATATTCTGAGAATCAATGTCTTAATTTATTTTCAGGTGATGACAACTTTCATGCCGCCACCTCCTGCAGCAACATATCTGGCATTTCATCCTCAGGATAACAATATAATTGCTATTGGAATGGAGGATTCCACTATACAAATTTACAACGTTAGGGTTGACGAGGTAATCTTTCTGGCATCATCTAATCAAGACCTTAATTGTTATAGAATAAGTAATTATTATCTTAGCCAATGCTACATTTTAGGTTAAAACCAAGCTGAAGGGTCACCAGAAACGAATATCAGGTCTTGCATTTTCACAGAGTTTGAACATATTGGTATCTTCAGGAGCCGATGCGCAGGTAAGTCTTCTATGGTTGTACGGTATGCTTAATATGTGGTACTTGCCCCTAATATTTCTATTTCTCGTGTTAATTTCAGCTGTGCATGTGGAGCATTGATGGGTGGGAGAAGAAGAAAGCAAGGCCTATCCAAGCACCACCTGGTCACCAAACTCCTCTTACTGGAGAAACGAGAGTTCAATTCCATAACAACCAATCTCATCTACTTGTCGTTCATGAAAGCCAAATTGCAGTTTATGATGCTCAACTTGAATGTTTACGCTCTGTGAGTCTTTTTATATCAATTTCATTATATTCTATATTAATAAATTATAATTAGTCGCTGATTGATGTTATAATTTATAATTCAATTGCAGTGGTATCCAAGAGATTCACTTTCTGCCTCCATTTCAAGTGCTATATACTCGTGTGACGGCCTATCGATTTTCACTGGATTTTGTGATGGTGCTGTTGGAATCTTTGATGCCGAAAATTTGAGCCTCAGATGTCGCATAGGCCCATCTGCTTATATATCCGCCTCGATTTCCAGGTATAAGAAAACTTTAACATAGTAAAAGGTTATTTTGGATATTTGCCAATCACGTCTATTCTTCAAAATCTGTGCTCCTCTATAAAAAGTGTTGGCAAACTCTTAAAAAAAAAACCACTTGCGTTTCTGCCTTTCTTCAGAACTTTTGGACTGTTTGGAAACCCAAATTCTGCTTATTTTAAGCAGAGAGAGCTGGAAGCCACCCAATGACCTACTTTTAGCTTCAGATTCTAGCTTCTTGGTTGCTTTCTTAAATAAGTTGAAGTTTGTGTAGAGCATCTAAACTGATTATCAACTTTTTTCTCGGAACACTCAACTCCTTTCTTTTCCCCCAAAAGCAAAAAGTCTTGCAAACATCCACAATGTGAGAGCCCTTAGATAACTGTTCGGCCAGCCATCACTTTAAAGAAAAAAGATCACCTTAATTCCATCACCCACATATTTTTCTTTCTCCTCTACCCTTCCCCGTCATTTTCTTCTCTCTCCTCTCTTGTTTTGACGTATTTTTACTCTCTCTCATTATGTTGTGCCGCTATTGACATGAGCTCTTCTTCTTTTGTAGCAGCAGCAACAACAGCGCGTTTCCTGTGGTTATTGCTGCACATCCATCCGACCCCAATCAATTTGCTCTGGGCATGAGCGATGGTGCAGTTCATGTTATCGAGCCGTCAGATTCTGAGACGAAGTGGGGTGGGTCCACCTCTCTAGATAACGGGAATCTACCTTCAATTCCTTCCAGCTCTGCTATGAATAGTCAGCCATCAGAAACCCCGTCTAGGTGACTGACCACATTTGGAAGAAACAAATACAAATAGTTTTCTTAGGATTTGTGTAAAGCAAATATCTTTTCCTTAATCTTGACTTTGTTTTTAAAATGAGAAGAGAGCTTAGTTGTACATTTGTTGCTTAACCACATATTCTGGCTAGACTAGCCATTGTTGCATTTCATGGTCCATATATTTTAATTGGTTCATGCTTTCTAATTCTAACTTTTAAGTCATAGATGATTTTTGTTTCTCAACAAAGTTACATCATTAGTCGCAGTTTCCAGGCAATTTTTTGTGCCGTTTTTTTTTTCTTCTTAATATAGGTTATGTTTCCGGGAAAAAACTATTTAGTATTTAAATTACGATACTCTCTTGTTGAAAAAATTCCACAACTTGCTTGGCTGACGAATCCAAAGCAATTCAGGTCAGAACCCATCAAGAATTAATGATGTTTTGTGAAATATAGGCCTCCCAGGTAGACTGGTGGTCATAAATGGATATTTAATAGTGTTTTTATACTTGAATAATTCTAAGTTGTAGTGTAATGTAGAAAATATATATGAAGCCGTTGTTCGGAAAAGAAATAGTTTTATTTGAAATCACTTACTATTTTCCTAAATGTGACAATAAAGATTTTAATTTATTTTCCTATTTATTGCTATTTCCAATCCAAAAAATACTTCAAATTGGCAAGTCAACAGAAAGTTCAAATTTTGAAAAGAAAAAGAGGAAATTTAAAGGAAAGAAATCCATCGTTGGAAAAGTTGAAGATTAGGAAATCCAAGTTCCAAATACGTACACGAACTGGCAGAGTACTACTTTTTCACTTTTGACAGACGTAAAAAATTTCTTTGCTCGGTAATTATTCTGCACTGCTTTTTTCCTCTGAATTCATCACCAATCCATTCTGCACCCACTCAATTGCACAGAACCCAAGCTCCGCCCACCCCACCCACCTCCCATATCTACTCATAGATTTACTCGCCGCCGTCGTGCCGGAATGAGGACGCAGCAAAAACTCCACGACCAGTCGCCGTTGAGGAAATCACCGAGGCTAGTATCTTGTTCAGCATCTTGTTCAGCTCAATTAAAACCAAAACCAAAACCCACAGCCAAAATCCGACCTGAAGATGCATGGGCCCTGTCATTGCATGTTGTGGAGCCGACACCGTTGGAAATCTGTCCTCTGTCTCATGAAGAAGATAAATCCACTCGGAGATCGTCAAGATTTACCACTAACAAGTACAAAACTCCGAGTCCGAAGATCAGCAGGAGCAGGAGCAGGGCAAAAGCGTCTTCTGCGTTGGTTGTTGTATCTCAATTGAGGATGTCTCCGAGATTACCTTCTCCATCATCAGCTCCGGTGCTGACTTTAACAGACGGCGAGAATTTGGGTGTTGAGGAGGCGAGGTCGCAGAAAAGGCGTCGGTTGGAGGAAAACGAAGCTGGGAGGCGGGATGGGAAGAAGGGAAAAATTTATTCAAATCACAAGAACCTTCGGAGGTCTTCAAGGCTGAGTGGGGGTGATAAGAACGGAAATTCAAGCCCGCAATTTCTTGCATTGACTGAACCAGGTTCTAAATCGGCGAGAAATAAAGGTTCTTCGAGGCTTAGTGCCACTGGGGGTGAAGAGTTTGAAAATTCAAGCCCTCAACTTCTGGCGTTGCCTGAACCGGAGTCTAAATCTTCGAGTCAAGGGTCTCTGAGTGAGAAGTGCTTAAGATCAAGAACTATTTTAATGCATGTGGGATACGAGAAAGCAAAGCCCGGCAAAGTTTCTCCTAAGAAAAACGGTCCTGAATTGGGTATAAATGAAAAATGCTTAAGGTCTCGTGTAATTAATTGTGCTCTGATCGAATACCCTGAAGCTTCAGAGAAGAGGGATGTGAGAACTGCGTCTAGTGAGAAGTGCTTAAGATCAAGATCTGTTCTAATGCATGTGGGAAATGAGAAAGCAAAGCCCAATAACAACCTTACCAAGAAAAGCGGAGGTGAATCGAGTATAAGTGAAAAGTCCCTAAGGTCTCGTGTAATTAACTGTGCTTTGATTGAGTCGGCTGAAGCTTCAGAGAAGGGGGATGTCAGAAGTGCTTCTATTGAGAAGAGCTTGCGATCAAGAACTGTTTTAATGCATGTGGGAGATGAGAAAGCAAGGCCTGATAACATTTCCACCAAGAAAAACGGTGGTGCATTGAGTAGAAGTGGAAAGTGCTTAATGTCTTGTGTAGTTAACCGTGCTTTGATTGAGTCCCCTGAAGCTTCAGAGAAGAGGGATGTGAGAAGTGCTTGGAGTGAGAAGTCAAGAACTTCAAAAAAGCAGGTGCAGAAAGAAAGTGTGGAGAGAGGCGTTTCGGGTGTTAGGTCAAATGAGAAGCACTTAACGTCTCCAAAAATTGAGACTGTTTTGGATGAATTGTTTGGTGATTCTGATAGCTGGAATGAGGAAAAATGTGATTCAGAGTTGTCGAGTCAGAAGTGCTTAAGGTCTAGGAAAATTCAGGTTAAAGTCGGCACAGATGAAATTGCAGAGAATAGTAATGCAAAGAACACTGTGAAATCTGAGAAAAAGGAGAAAAGCAGTGTCAGCTTTGTAGGAGAGCCCATTCCAGAAGAAGAAGCTCAGAAAAGGTGGGAATGGCGTTATGAATTAAAGGTGATTGATGATTTTACTCAGTATATTATACTGAATATCCAATTATCCACTATATTTACACTTAACTTGATTTTGGATTTTGTAGAACAAGAAAAAGAGGAAAGGCTGGAAAATAAAGTGAGTGAAACCTGTGAACATATCTTTCTGGTGAACATATTGTGGCCCTAATCCTTTGTGTTTCACATTTTTCAAGTCTCTTTTCATTCTTATAATTTGCATATAATATCCATGTATAACAGTGCTGGTGAAGAAGATGAAATCATACTGAATGTCGATTGCCATTATGCTCGAGCTAAAGTTGGTAACTGTATTCTCAACATTGGAGATTGTGTATATGTGAAGGTAATTTTCGTTTGATTTCATTTTTATGTTTTCTTGTACGAGATGAGGGTTATAGTTTTTACACAATTTTCCAGATTTACACTCATGTGCTTCTCTGACTTTGAGGCTAAAGGTGTTTTTCTATATTTATGCAAATTTCTAGAAGTCATACTGTAATTGGTGAAGTTATAACTTTAATTTGGTTATTAGACATTGAAATTGCCAGCCAACAATATGTGATTAACAATCACTCATTTGGCTATGCTTTTAACATTGCAAGATTGATGTCCTACACGATTCCTTCAGGGTGAGGGAAAGAAGAAACACGTTGGAAAGATATTGGAATTTTTCAAAACAATGGAGGGAGAAGATTACTTTAGAGTTCAATGGTTTTTTAGGGCTGAAGACACGGTTAGTACTTTCCAATTTATCATTCTACAATTTAATTAGTTTCCTTGTATTCTCATCTATTTATAAATCTGGTTTTGTCTGTGGATTTCAATTTATTCATCAGGTTTTGAAAGATGCTGCTTTATTACATGACGAGAGACGCTTATTCTACTCCACCTTAATGAATGACAACTTATTAGAATGTGTCATTTCGAAAGTCAATATTGTAAAAATACCGCCTATGGTAAGCTAAACTCTGATATGTCCATCTCTATCCTTTTACAATTTGTTTTTTTTCTTTCCTTTTTGTGACCTTTTCTTGTTAATTCATAACTGGTTTATCTTGTATATGCTGTAGCTATGCCTAAAGTCAAACCCCATTCAATCAGCTGCCTTTTATTATGATATGGAGTATTGCATGGAATATTCAACATTTCGTACCTTGGCAACAGGTGAGTGGTTTTTGGAAGAGCATGATTTTTTCTCAATTCTTATTGACTTGTTTAATTTATTAATGTTATATTATCTATCTACATTTCAGAAACTTCTACAGATAAGGAATCGATCTTGTTGAATTCTAAGCATCCTGATGAGAAACCAGTCAGTTTGACTCCCTTGGAGATTTTGGCCAATTACGAGTCATCGAAACAAGAATTATCATTACTAGATCTATATGCTGGATGTGGTGGAATGTCAACTGGATTATGTCTTGGTGCAAAGCTTTCTAACATGAATCTCGTGACTGTAATGATGAACTCTTCACTTCCTTATATATTTTAAAAATTTTAAATTTCTTTCTGTTTATTGACTTCTCTGATTTGATTTGTTTTCCCTTTATTTTCAGAAATGGGCAGTTGATTGCAATAGTTCTGCATGTGACAGTTTGAAACTGAACCATCCCGAAACGCAAGTGTGTTAATTCTATTCCACAAATACTTACTACGAAGCTTGTTAATTTCACTCTGTGAGGTAAAAGTGACTTGAACTAATTAAGTTCTCTAAAACAGGTTCGAAATGAGCCTGCTGATGATTTTCTTGAGCTATTAAGACAATGGGAGGAATTGTGTAAATTATACTTGTCTGATTTGGAAAGAACACTCAAATGTGAATTAGAGGATCCCCCCAAAGCTGAAGACAGTACAACTCAATTGGATACAGAGGAATCTTCTGGAGAATATGAGGTATCATATCTAGTAGATATTTGTTACGGTGATCCAAGTGAAAGTGGAAAGCGACGCGTACACTTCAAGGTACTAATATAAATTTGAATACTTTGTAGCTGTTGACATCTGGTCAACATTTTTGCTGTTTGGTCAAAGTTGACCTTGCAAAGTAATCTTGAAGGTACGTTGGAAGGGATATGGCCCAGATGAAGATACATGGGAACCAATTGAAGGGTTGAGGTAAGGCTCTAATTACATATACTATTAGTTCCAGAAATTGTACTTATGCTAATTCCTATATTTGCAATTCGACTTCCACAGCAATTGTGAAGAACGCATACAGGATTTTGTTAGGAAGGGATTTGAATCTAAACTCCTACCTCTCCCCGTAAGTACTAATGTTTCTTCTTCTTTCCTTTTTTCCTTGTTTTAAAAAAAAATATTACCATTTGAAAGTTCATTGGTTTTTTATTCGGGATTATTACACTCACATACCCTGAGGTTTGACCTAATTATGCAAACATACCTTGAACTTTGGGAAATTACAGAAACATATCCTGAGCTCTAACTGACGTTAGAGAAACTTAATGGAAAAGAGCACTTTCACGTTATGTTCCTGAATTTTCTGTTAAAAAATAAAAATAATGTCAGGTTTTATCGAATGGATGTCCCTGGAATCCGTCCAATCCATTTATGGATGTAATGAAAATTCATTGACAGGGTATGGTTTTGAAATTACCCAAACCTTAGGGTATGTTTGTGTAATTAGGTAAAACCTCAAGATAACTGAGTGTAATTATCCCTTTTTATTTTACTTTCTGCGGCTAACAAATTCAAATACTCTTAGGGTGATGTTGATGTCATCTGTGGGGGGCCACCGTGTCAGGGCATAAGCGGATATAACCGCTACAGAAACTTCGAGTCCCCATTGGACGATGAAAGAAACCGCCAAATCATAGTCTTCATGGATATAGCCGAGTTTCTAAAGCCTAAATATGTATTAATGGAAAACGTGGTCGACATCATAAGATTCGACAAAGCTTCCCTCGCAAGATTCGCTTTGAGCCGTTTGGTCCACATGAAATACCAAGCAAAGCTAGGCACTATAGCCTCCGGCTGCTATGGCCTTCCGCAATTCCGTTTACGGGTTTTCATTTGGGGGGCCCACCCGACCCAAACCCTTCCTCAATTCCCCCTTCCGTCCCATGATGTCGTTGTCAGATATTGGCCCCCACTCGAATTCGAGAGGAACATTGTAGCTTACGATGAGGGCCAGCCGCGCTCGATTGAAAAAGCCATCATTCTCCAGGATTCCATTTCTGATCTGCCAGCTGTCACCAACGAGGAATCCCGTGAGGAAATGACGTACGAGAAGCTTCCGGAAACCGAGTTCCAAGAATACATAAGATCTAGTAGAGACGTAATGATGGGCTCCGTTACAACAGAGAAAAAACCTTCGGTTTTGTACGACCATCGGCCTTTAAGGTTGTCTGAAGACGACTATTTCCGTGTTTGTCAAATCCCACATAGGAAAGGAGCTAATTTCCGGGACCTCCCTGGAGTTATAGTTGGAGAAGATAATGTGGCACGTCTAGACCCTACAAAAGAGCCTGTTATGCTGCCAACAGGAAAGCCACTCGTTCCTGATAGTGTGTTGAGTTTTGAACAAGGGAAGTCGAAAAGGCCTTATGCAAGAGTATGGTGGGACGAGACGATTTCGACTGTGGTTACATTTCCTCATGTTCGGGCTCAGGTGATCTTGCACCCTGAGCAGGATAGAGTTCTTACAATACGGGAATGTGCTCGATTGCAGGGGTTTCCGGATTTTTATAGGTTTTGTGGGACGATTAGGGAAAGGTATTGTCAGATTGGGAATGCTGTTTCTGTTCCTGTGGCTAAAGCATTAGGGTATGCGCTTGGGATGGCGTATAAGAAGGCTGTTGGAGATGAACCGCTGATGATATTGCCGCCTAAGTTTGCTTCGCAGAGTGCTTCAAGTGATGAAATGGTTGTCTTAGGGAGTTAAAAGTGGTATTTGTTTCAATTTAGTGTTGTTGGTGACTGGGTGGAACTAAACTTTGTTATTTAATATTTTTAATTCTTGGATGTTGTATATTAATTAGGACCATTTTCATTATGTATGGTCATCATGGGCTCAGATAGAGTTAATTGTATTTTATTTCCTAGCTAATGACATGACTTTAGGTAAACAATGTTTAATGTCTTTATGGACAGATATATGTTGAGGTAATTAAACAGAACACTTATTACATGATTAATACTGATTTGACCAATCTAACTATATATGTTTGGGCTTGCTTCTTTACATAGTTTTGATGTCTAAAATGTACGAAGGATCTGTAACATCAGCAGGCCAGGGTTTCAAACTTCAAACTACGAAAGTTGTCTGCCATTATGGGAATATGGACTAGAGAAGAAAACTCTACTGAGTATCATGCATTTTACGTTTCTGTCTGTACTCTGCATCTTTCTGTTCCTGATATTGTTTTTTTTTCGTACATAGCACGATGTGGGAAGTGTTCAAAGTTGGAGCAATTGTGTCGTAGAAAAACCGTGGAGTCTTAATTCAGTGGCTGACCCTAAGATTAGGGTACACCTGACGCAAAAATACGTAACATAAAGTATTCAGGGTACACCAAACAAAAATTATATTATATAGGGATAATAATTTTTTCTCATCCGAACTATAACGATTTTTGCACTTTACCATCTAAACTTTTTTTTTTCACAGTTTGCCTCCTAAACTACATAAATTTTTGCAATTTGCCATCTCCGACGGAAATATACCACCGGAAAATTGCATCGTGTCATATAAGAAACATAGGTTCACGTTGTATTGATCTCCTCAACATATCGAAAATAAATCCTCAATCAATTGTAGAAAACTTGGAGTTTTTATCACCCAATTGAAAATTTAAAAATAATCTATCAAATTCGTCGTTATTCCAATTGGGTGATAAAAACTCCAAGTTTTCTGAAATTGATTGAGAGTTTATTTTTGAGACATTAAGGGGAGTAATACAACATCGACCTATGTTTCTCATATGACACGATGTAATTTTCCGGTGGAATATTTCCATCGGAGATGACAAATTACAAAAAATTATTTAGTTTAGGAGACAAACTGTAAGAAAAAAAAATTTAGATGGTAAAGTGCAAAAATCGTCATAGTTCGGATGGGAAAAAATAATTATCCCTATTATATATTATGGAATAATTTTAGAAAATACACTATATCCTCACTATATATATGAGAAAAAAAATTTAAGTCGGAGATGTTGTACACGTAAATATCCTCACTTGTATTAGCTCCACCATTGGATCTTATGCTAGTGAATTTGAGTTTTATTTGTTTAATAGTTCGATTGACTTTTTTTTTAAATTTGAAAATTTATCTTGATATATTAGTTTGCGTGCGTTTTTTTTCATCATTTAGACTTAAATTTCAGACAAGAATATAATGCCCTAGGAAAGGATAATAAAAATGGAAATTTTTTATAACAACCATAGTATTGCAGTATCATATAACATAATTTTAACTGTCAAGACTCAAGTGTATGATTATGAAAGGATTCCATATATATTCGTTTTATGGTGGAATTTCTGAAAGAAAATGATGAAAGCAATGGTCCGGTCCGGTCCAGGAGAAAAAAAATGAAAAGAAACTGGAGTGGAGTAGAGTAGGTTTACGCTAAGAATAATATTCTGGCGTCACTTCAAATCACCCGTCGAAACGTGTCATTTTTTTTCTTGTTTTTTCAATAACTACTTATAACTTTTTATGGAATGGGACCAATATTCCCTCTTATTAGATTTGGAAATCCATCCGGACTTAATTCCAAATTATCATACTATATACTTTCTATCATCTAATTATTGACTACAATAATAATACTTTCTTGTGCCACTAATTACTCAATATTTAACCATGCATCTAATTTAAGTTATGAAAATAATTATTTTATTCTTAGTATTTTTATTGTTTCTTTGCAAATTAGTCATGCTGAATAATTACTTTGAATAGTAACAAAATCTTGAAAACACTCCTACCAAAAAAAAAAAAAAAAAAAATCTTGAAAACACAATTTTCAAATTAGCTTTATTCAGAAAGCTCTCAGAAATATAATTAAGTACAATAAATTTTAGTTATAGAAAAAGGTATTATTATTATTACTACTACTACTTTATTCTACTACAATGAGAGAGTAGTTTGGCCTGCATGAATACAATGAAGAAATTCCATATGCTATGATGGACAGCCAATGGTCGTCCCCAGTTTGAAAGACGTGGCACGTGAGAACAGGAATATTCCTGTCCCCTCATCGGCCGGCGAATATTCCGTGTTGCCTTACACGTGTCACTTGGCTCTGTTCCTGTGCGCCCCACACCAACATCAAATCTATACAACTTTCCATCTCAACCCCACAATCAGAGTACGTCACAAATCGACGGTCTGGAAACGTGACCCAGTCGTAGTCCAGGAGACACCAGATCAAGATTCTTCATTTGTTAAACTACTATATTTCGGCAATCATGTTTCTTCAGATTCGTCGCCGATTTTTCCTCCCCATGTTACACACACAAAAAAAAAAAAAAACACCCAAATGGGATATATAAATCCAAAATGTTCATGAATGATGCATGCCACACAAGACTAGTCTTGTGTTTGTGTGTGTATATATATTTTATTACATGAACTGAACATGAAGAGTAGTTAAGTATCACGGGCTGTGTTATTTTTGTTGTTGAGAAGTCATAAGGAAGCTTAATCTCATCTTTCTTTTTAATATCCGGCCTCGTACATTATTAGGACTCGTAGATCCTGTTATTTAACATTCATGCACAGCCCACTTATTGATCAATAAATTCTGGGTTTATATTGTATATATATATATATATATATATCTCTACATCTATATATATATATATATATATATATATATATATATATTCTATATATATAGTCGATCGATCACTTTGTTCTTTTTTTCTCTTTTGGGTTTATGCTTTAGTTACTTGAAATTCTGCTACTGTTTGTCTTTCCTTTGTCGAAGAATAAATTAAAGAGAGTAGTACTCTATTTAGGCTGGATCGGCTTTAAGAGAAAGAGACAGGGGAGAGAATTCTTGGAGTTTTTCTTATTAAACTTTTTGGAGGCCGGTTTATGCATGTGAGTTGTGGCGATGGAGAGAATGTACGGCGGTGGTGGAGGAGTGGGTGGAAGTGGCGGCGTGATGATGACTAGAGACCCAAAGCCACGGCTGAGATGGACTGCTGATTTGCATGATCGTTTTGTTGATGCTGTCACTAAGCTTGGAGGCCCTGATAGTGAGTAATTCTTACAATCATTTAACTTCTACTTTGATAAACTTTGTTCTCTGAGCGTGTGTGTGTGTTTTTCTTGAGTTCTGATTAAATTATGCGACTTTTTTTCTGAATTATGTAAAGAAATGTATTGCTCTGATCATGTGATGAAGTTAAAGGGAAAAAACAAAATCTTTCTTTCTCTTTCCTTCTTATGTTTGACAAAGATGAAAAATGAGATAAATTTGTTAAATTAGGTATGTAGTATGCACAATATTTTGATTTGTGTGTAAACAATTTAGAGATAACTCATAATTGAGAAGTGATTAAGGTCTCTTTCTGTTGTCAGTTGTGCCAAAATTAAGCTAAACAATGTTCTGAATTGCATAAATGATTACTCCAAGCTAATCTCTGTCTGTTGAAATGTATTCTTTTAAAGTATATTAATAGCAGTTGTCGTATATTTTCGTTAATGGAGTCGATTTTTGGATTTGCAGAGGCTACTCCTAAATCAGTATTGAGAGTAATGGGATTAAAGGGCTTGACATTGTATCATTTAAAGAGTCATTTACAGGTACTTATTCCCCAACTCAAATTTCTTCTCATTATAATTGTAAATTTCATAAGGGATAAAGCTTCACTTTTGCTTCTGCAGAAGTATAGGCTTGGACAGCAGCAATCTAAGAAGCAGAATTCTTTTGAACACAATAAAGAGAATAGCGGTGAGTAATCCACTATGTATGTAATGTAGACCATAGAAAATCAAAGGGATAACTACACTCACATCCTTTGAGCTTTGGTCTAATTACATAAACATATCTTGAGGTTTGGAAAATTACAGAAACTTACCCTGAACTCTAACTGTTGTTAGAGAACCCAAATGAAAAAAGCACTTTTATGTTATCCTGGTTTTCTGTTTAAAAAAAAATACAAGTTTTATTGAATGGATATCCCTTAAATCCGTCCAACCATGTTACGTATGAGGAAATTCTTTAACAGGGTATGTTATTGTAATTTTCTAAACCTCAGGGTCTGCGAGTGTAATTAGACTATGTTTGAATTGAAGGATTTGGATTTGGAAAATAGCTTAATCATTAACCAGAACTTAGATCATCAATTATGAAGTTTTGACATTTCTGCTCTCTTTGTTGCAGAAAATTCCTATGGACATCACAACATGCATATTGCTAGCACAAGCACTAATTCTTCCAGCATGAACAGTGAACAAGGGTAGGCATTTTCTTAAATCGATTTTCTTCTTTTTTTTTCATTTTAAGCAATTTGTTACCAATTCAGATATATAATAATTGATATAGTTTACAATCTAATTTGAATATGTTTCAGCAGAGAAATTCCCATTGCTGAAGCACTCAGGTGTCAGATTGAAGTGCAGAAAAGGCTACAAGAGCAGCTTGAGGTATATACTTATTTATGTATCATAATAGATATTTTGTTTCTTTCAATTTTTTTATTTTTTAAAATTATTTTATCTTTTTTCCTATAACAGGTGCAGAAGAAATTGCAAATGCGAATAGAAGCACAAGGGAAGTACTTGCAAGCAATATTAGAAAAGGCTCGGCAAAGCCTTTCTTCTGACACGAACCAACCGGAAAGTCTCGAATCAACAAAAGCTCAATTAACAGATTTCAATTTAGCATTATCAAGTTTTATGCAAACCATAAATGTTGGAGATGATCATAGAAACGAAAACATCACAGATTATGCAAAAATTCCCGAGGCGAATTACACACAGGACAACGAGGACATGATCAAGCTTAAGCTAGAAGGCCCTTCTTCTGTTGACTTTGATTTAAATTCCAGAAGTAGCTATGACTTTATTGGGATCAATGCACCAGTTTTTGAAGCTAAACCACTTCAAAATAGGTGATGGATGTTAATGGAATATAGTTTCACCTTCAACAATATATATTTTGCAGTATACTATGTTAGATTATTAACTTATGGTTCAGTTCTGTTTTTTGCCTAATGTAAACTTTTTTTTGGTTTTGGAAATATTATACTATTATTGTTATGGAAAATGCTCTTAATCTAATCTGCCTCAGTAGATGTAAGTTTCTTGTTGAATAGCAACCAAAATTCAGCAGAAAATATCATTCTTTTTTTTATTAACTTGATCAAATAACATTCTTTTACAATCAAGTTGGGGTAGGAAGTTTCAAGTTTCCAAAAGGTCATGGAATTTGCAACTTCAGATAGCAAATATACATAGTAAACGGAAGAGAATTATAAATAACGCTTCAAAAATTCATGCATGCGTGCGTACACAACTTCAGGGTAAAGTTTCGAAGCCTCTTCACCATTTTCTCCTATCTCAAAGTTTGTCAGACATCCCTCATAAAAAATGTGCAAGAAATGGCATATTCCAACTTGCATACCCAAGTCACCACCTGCATTTATTCATAATTCAGCTAAAATATTTCAAATAGAACAGATTTTGGTAAAAGTTAAGCCATTACCTTTGAGCTGAGCTAGAAAATCTTCTTTAGAAATGGTGATCTTCTCAAGTTTCTTCCCCGAGAGCTTCTCCCATATTTCGACCAAATCTCTTTGAGTTAGGATGTTTTCGGGTGGGCGCAGGTACACCGTCTTGTTCAACGCACGAGGATCATCAATGGTCTTGATCGTGTAAGTTGCTATATCATCTTCATCCATAAAGACCACTGTAACATTGTTAAAGAAATAAATTTCATGAGATCATTGAATGAGAAAAAAAGTACAAATAAGGGTGACTTACATCTAGCTACTATACCTAAACTTTGGTGTAATTACAAATTAGTCCATCTTATTTCAAAAAATTACTAAAATACACCTAAGGTTTCATTATTTGTGTAAAATCTTTGTCAGATTGTGGCTATAGGTTGAACTTCTCTACTAAAGTTTCCACAAAATTTACATGAACATGAAATCCAAGGGGGTTTTTGTAATTTCTTAAACAAAAGGAAATAATTTGTAATTTATGCGAAACTTCAGGATTAGTGAATAATTACCCAAAAACTTCAAAGATAAATAAAATCCGTGTTAGTGTTTAGCACCTTTAGTATTTCCATCTCCATAAATCTTGACTTTGTGTTTAGGAGGAACTAGAGTTTCCATCTGAGAGAGATTGCCGACGAAGTAGCCGGCGAAACAGTTAGCAGAGACATAAGTGTAGGGGATGTGAGCTTCTTCAATGGCCTTTCTCACTATCATTTTCTCATCAAATGTCACTCTTCCTGGCTCAAGTGCGTGCTCCATTGTTGCAGGATCTATACCAAACTCCGAAGGCAAGAAACGCTACAATCATCATGCAAAAAAATGTTTTCAAGATTTTTGTAGTCTGCTTATTTACGGAATGCTTGTGAAATATGTAAAATGATATCGGCATTTAGTTTAGGTTGAAACAAACATCTTTTAGAGTAAATAAACAAACAACTTTTAGCTAGAGTTGTTAGATATGACTTTAAATTTAATTCAAACAGAGTAAATAAACAAACATCTTTTAATTAGAGTTGTTAGATGATCCACAACTTATATGAGAAGAAAAGAGGAATTGAATGAGTAATATTTAAAATATATATCTAACTCGATTGGTATTATACTTTAGTAGGAAAGTCATGGGTCATATTAATAAATTAACGTGCCATGGTATTATATCTCCTTATGGAAAATTAGATGGAATATAATATCAAAATATATATATACGTACCTTGATATTTCCAGCTTGTTTAATAGCGTCAACAAGCTTAAGCTGCATCAACAGATTGTGGCTTCTGAAATGCACCCCAGAAATGGCGCAAATCACCACGTCAACTTGCTTCACTGCTTCGACGAGGCTTTGATGATCTGAAAACGAGCCCTCGATCAGCTTCGCTCCTTGCCGCTTAAATTCCATCAAAACCTGCAACTTGTCGATGTCGAGGCCGATCTCCGGCCGCTGGAGAATATAAGTGGGGTGGCCCTCCGCCAGGCTCGCCTTGACAAGCCTCTTTCCGATGTAGCCTGTGCCACCTACAATTAGGACCCTACTTTTAGCCATTCTTTTTGATCTTTATTTGGCTTTCAAGTGTGGAAAACTAATTGATGAACGAGTGCTAGCTTATATAGAGGTACTTAACTTTTCATCGACCCGTACCATTACCATATATATGGAGTATACGTTACTCTTTAATTTAGTTTTACATTTACCAGAGCATCCTTAATTATCTGAACCTGCAGTAAAAATGTAAAAATGTTGAAATTATCTATCTATACTTTAAATTATTATTATTATTATATTTTTACTTTAGTGTTGGTTGGTTTATGATAGCGTTTGGTGACCGCACACTTTTGTCAACAATTTCTTGACATGTGTGTCAATTATTATTACGATTCAATTAGCTTTTGCATTGTATATAAATATAGATTTTAAAGGTGCACTTTAATAAAAAATCAAATTTAATATTAGATATTGTGCTTATTTTCCAGTAAAGGGTCTACTTTATTATTCAAGTAGTATGACAACGAATATATATTAGGATTGTGATAAGATGTCATGCGCATTACACGACATAACATAATATAATAAAATATTTAAAAGTATTTCTGCATTATGGATAAACTAGATAATATATTAATATATTATAAAGTCGCAACTAGCTCGCATGTTAATGGGAGAATTGGGACTGATCCTGTGCCCTTTGAGAAAGAGTTATGATCATGCAAGTAGGCTGTCTTTCGCTATTTCCTTACCTTTTATTCACCAAAGTAGAGAAACAAAGAAAATTAACTTAGTTAATTAGTATTCTATTAGGATCGGAAATAAATAAGCAATTAATGAATAAGTATGGTAACTTATAAGATGAAGTACTAAATTGGGAAATCCCAATAAGTATCAGAAGCAGTGGTATTTTCAAAACCAAAAAAACAAAAAAACAAAGTAGTATTTTCAAAAGGGGGATGCCATTTTGTTGAATTTCTTCATGAAAATATTTTTGTTAGAACGGAAGTCAATATTACAACAGTTCTAATTTTGAATGTTGTAGCAGATATTTTTTCATGCATATGGACCAGGTTCAGCCACTGTCAAATACTAAAACAGGACATAATGAAAACTGACAAGTCTTGGAATTGTGGTTCAAACTAACTTGTTAGATAATTACAATTTTTTTATTTTTTTTCATTCGATTTTTTTTCGTATTTGGGTATTGGAGAGGCCCAGTTGAGTTGACCACAAACTCGAGTTTGAATGACAGATTTTGCTTAAGACATTAGTATCTTATCCCATTAGACCAGCTGACTTTTGGTCCAATTAAACAAATTTGGGAACTACAAATGCATTCATGATTTCATTCTTAAAACTAACGTTTGCATATAGTACGTATATATACCAAAAAATGTCCAACATAATTGATGCTGCTACAATTAAATTAAAGTGGAGATATATATATATATATATATATATATATATTTCATCATATCTAAGCCAAGTTACGTAATCGTGGGGAAAGCCCAATATGCAAAAGTGAGCCCATTGGGCAACCTGCTCTCTCAACTGTGGGTGGGCCAAGTATTCAACACATCTAGACAGCTTAATATCTAAGCATCAGTAATATCAATTATTATTCTATCCTTGATATTTAAGTAATCGGGTAGTTTAAGGACTCAATATTTAAAAAAAAAAAAAAAAAAAGTCCATTTTAATTTTAATGTTGTTGAACTAATTACGTGAGATTCTGAGTACCCTTTTGAATCAGAACATTCATTTGGCTGAAATTCTTGATAAGTCAATTCTTCCTTGAGAAAAAAGGCAATTTTCACAAACCACCTTTTCAACTAACTATACTACCAGCAGACAATTTTTCATTATGATTATTTCCTTTACACAACGGTTTGCCCTTACCAAGCTATCGCGTATAGTTATATACACAATACAATACCGATGGAGTGACTATTTTTCTTTTAAGCCAATTTATGTTCAGTACTATTATTCTTAAAGATTAACGAGTATAATTACGATTATTAGAACAAAGGGACTGATCTGTCTCTGACCAGGCCAGGCCAGCATACTGTGACCATTTGGATATATATATATAGAGTTGGACAGAGAAAAAAAAATAAAAAAAATATTAAAAAAGAAAAGCTAGTAGGTAGTAGTGTATAAATTATTATATATAATGTTTTTAAGGTTTGGTTTTGATGATTAATGCATGCTTTCTTGCTTATGCTTTCTATGTTGACATGGGCGGGCGTTAGTGGTATCAATAATGAGTAATGAGTTATTCTCGAATACAGATACAGACATACATTACTGCAGCATGTACACTGTAATTAATCAACTACTAGCTCTCCTAACTTTTCCCACAAAAATAAAACTAAGCGCACTCGATCTAGCTAATTTTATAAATTAAAGAAGAGCTAGCTAGCTCTCATCAACTAATTTCCTGCAGAATGTTCAATTTTTAATCCTTTTGAATTCGATTCTTTGTAATTATCATTTTAAGCTACTTTTCACATTAAATGTTGAAGCAACAAACTAAAACATGTATGTGGGTACGTACTGGCGGCCTACGATCTTGAGTATGGAATCTATGCATGGGATATATATGCAACTATAAATTATTTATTTTAATTTTTCAATACTAACTAATTTTATCAACTAAATTCTAGCTTAATTCGATATCGTATTTGCTTGATATTAAAGTAATTAGAGATGATTATTTTAATAATTTATTTTTAATTTAAATTACTAATATAATTGATTGAATAAAACATACTTTTGAGGTTTAACCTAGTTATTGATGGATTTCTGGGATAATCTATATATCTATTTGGTGAACTCTAGTATTATTTTTATTTTTTAATAGAAGAATTAAGAACCAAATATGAAAGTGTACGTTAGTTTCATTTAGGATTCTCGAACGACAGTTAGAGTTTAGTATGTGTAACTTTCCACCAAACCTAAGGGTATGATTACGTAATTAGACTAAACCTCAGGGGGATGAGTGTAATTATCTCCAAAAAATGAACACCTGAATTCAGAGAACTGAATCTCTAAATAGGCCATACTGACCACATAAACATCAGAAACTATTCCTGTTTCCTTAATCTCTTCGTGAGGGAATTAAAACAAGAATAAGGAAAAAAAAAAAAGCAGGCAGAACTCAAAGATGGGAAAAAGCAAAGTGCTGATCATTGGCGGAACAGGGTACTTGGGTAAGAGATTGGTGAAAGCAAGTTTGGCCGAGGGCCATGAAACCTACGTTCTAAATAGACCTGAGGTTGGTGTGGACATAGACAAAATTGAGATGATGATCTCATTCAAAATGCTAGGAGCACACCTTGTCAATGGTTCTTTTAATGACCATAAGAGCCTTGTGGAGGCTGTGAAGCTCGTAGATGTCGTAATTTGCGCCATTTCTGGTGTCCATATTCGGACTCACAAAATCTTGCTTCAGCTCAAACTCGTTGAAGCCATCAAAGAGGCTGGAAATGTTAAGGTAAAAACTTAAATTTCTATGATATATCTCCATATATATATGTATATATATTCATGTCATTTTCATTTTATGTTTAATGTTAAATATTTGTTGTTAATTTCCATATATAGAGATTTTTGCCATCAGAGTTTGGCACAGATGCAGCAAGAATGGAAAATGGTATGGAGCCTGGAAAAGTGACGTTCGAAGAAAAAATGGTGGTGAGAAAAGCGATTGAAGAAGCTGGAATTCCTTTCACCTATGTGTCTGCAAATTGTTTTGCAGGATATTTTGTTGGAGGGCTTTGTCAATTTGGTAAAATTCTTCCTCCAAGAGACTCTGTTGTAATACATGGAGATGGCAACACAAAAGGTTTGCATAGCTTAATTGATTGACAATATTGATATCAAGAAATATATATTATATTATATTCTCTTTTGAAATTAATTTATGAATTACTATTTGATTTTGACTTTAAATCACTATATTTCGAACCAAAGTTTGCTGTATCAAATCTTCCATTCTAGTACTTGTATTTTACTAATTAGATACATCCATAAAAACTAAAAAGGGACAAGTACTTATAAGTGGTGACATGAGATCATCTGGTCGTAAAATTAACTAGACGATTACAAAATCTTTTTGTTTTTTCAAATTTGTGATTTTAATATAACATAATATTTATTTAAAATCCACAATTTCATTTTGCAGCCATATATGTAACCGAGGATGATATAGCAACCTACACAATCAAGACAATAGATGACCGAAGAACACTCAACAAGACATTATATATTACGCCTCCAAAAAACATTCTTTCACAAAGAGAAGTTGTGGGAAAATGGGAGAACCTCATTGGCAAAGAACTGCACAAAATTACTCTATCTAAGGAAGATTTCTTAGCTTCCATGAAAGGTTGTAACTATACATTTTAACTCTGGGAGATTCGAATTGTAAAATAAATAAAACCCAATTATTTTATTATATATATTTTTAATTGTAGGTCTCGACTTTGCACAACAAGTGGGTTTAAGCCATTATCATGATGTGTTGTATGAAGGGTGTCTGACAAATTTCGAAATAGGAGAGGAAGGAGAAGAGGCATCGCAACTCTACCCGGAGGTCAAGTATACGACAATCGAAGAGTACCTCAAACGTTATCTGTAACTCGATTTGAGTTTATCAATGTTCCAAATATATGATGAAGTATTTTTATTTTATTTTACATCGTACTATGTTTTTCTATCTATGTTTGTTACTTTTATGCGATTGTGTCATGATAATATTTATTTAATTATTATTAAAGATGTTGAATAGTAATTTCAGTTTAAGGTATATATATCAATTGAGATCGATGTTCACTTACTGAAACTCTATCATGAAATAGAACATTAATTGCTTATTTCTCATTCTCACCGTTTGCTTGATAAACCAGTTGATTATCTTGCAAGTTTAAACAAACTATAATTCACTTTTTCCCAGTCACTTTAATTCAGAGATAATCGAACAAGCCGTCAAGTAAACATATTCTAATGTTTCTTACCTTTTTTGTAAATGTCCAATGTTTCTTATCAAAACCATAAAGTGATGAAAACAACAGATAGATTGGCCGGTCATCAATCGTTTAGAGTTTCCGTGAACTCGACAAAAAGTAAACCAAAGTTTGAATCAAATACACTAAAGATACAAGTCATACAATCGATTGATTCAAAGCCAAGTTAGTGAGTCCTTGTCATTTCACCAACTTTCTTGGAACAACGATATATCTTGAGTACATTATATAAATTTCACTTGGCCCATCAAAGAATTTCGCTTCCCGCAATCAACTTCAGAGGCACTCCAAGCTTATAAGCAAGATCTCTTCCCTTTCCCTGTTTTTCCAGCTTCTTTTTACGAATGGCATACTTACTATCAACATATATAAAAGACACTCGTGAAAGCTCATATCTCTACATCAGATTTAAGTTAAACCAAGAGCTTAATTTCATTGCATTGAACTGAATTGACACAAAAAATTATATCTCTACAATAATAGAGTTGAAGCTATTAATGAATACAGCACAAGTATTTGTGTAACAGTGATATACATATTGCCTGTAAAACAGATACCCATTATGTTTTGAGCGACTCTTAAGGATCCGACTCCAGCACAGGAACAATTGCAGATGATAATTCTATGTGAGAAACTCTGACAGCACCAATTAACCGCTCCGGTAACTCGTCAGTGGTGTTAGCCTGGGCAGTACAATTTCATTAGCAGTACTATCAACCAAATTTCCCATTTGAAATTTTAACGCATTGCTCATACAGAAACAAAGATTTCCTACCTAGACGTAAATATTAAGGGGCTTGGGTAGTGTTTGCAAACTCTTAAAAAAAAGCAAAAAGTATGCACTTTGGGAGTGTTTAGAAATTTAACTTGGTGCGTATTTTAACTTTTTAAGTATAAATAAGTTAGAAGCTGTAAGCACCCCATACCAACTTATAGCTTCAAATTCTAGCTTCTAGGTTATTTCCATAAATAGGTAGAAGTGTGTTTAGAGTAGTAAAAATGCTTCTCAACTTTTTTTTCCAAACATTTGACTACTTCTTGTTTAGCTTTTCACTTTTTCTCCAAACACCCCTCACTATTACTACTCCCAACTTTTCACAATTTACTTTAGCTTCTTCAAAGCAAAAGTGTTTGCAGACACAACCTTTAGAATAGGCAGTTACATAAGATATAATCAGTGGAGAATTAAAATACCTGTACAAGAAAAGCCATGTCAACTACCAGAGATGTAATAACGCCAATTACAAGGCCCAAGACTCCATTTGCCACAGTGGACGAACCAATATCGACATCAACCTACAGAATCATAAACACCAAACAGAGTCGTGATCTCAGTCAAAATAATCACTATAACCTGACTCTTGTGCTGGTGCAGAGTGAAGTATATGTGAAAAGAAAGACAAAAATGTCCCTACTTCCAAGTACTTGGGACCACGTATATAGTTGCAATCAACAGCCTTCCCTAGTAAACAAGGGGTGCTGCCAACACTCTGACGTACGATCCAAGACCCCTAGACAATTCACAATATTAGGGGAAAGTCAAATGTACAGTTCGAGAACAGAAAGGAATAAACTGGACAAACAAGCATATTTTTATAAGAAGGATCACTATTATTTCATAAATGAATTTACCAGTAATAGTATAATACCACAAAAAGTAACAAGATGGAGCTATGGCGAGAAAGTTTTAAAAAGTTGCATAGCATAGGCATGACTTCTGTTAAATTTCAGTGCACATAATAAATTCTTCACTACACAGGAAAAGCGAGAAATCCTAGACTCGTTTTCTGCGTTTCTAGTCTCTTATCTTTCTTGTTTCAACATGTTTGCATCAGAGATATGACCAAGACGTTACAGCATGAACTATAAGCAGGCTATTATTTATCTTGCTCTTTAAATAAAGTTTTGACAACAGCTTCAACCAATCTGACCCCTATCACCAGCAGATCAAAGCTACCAACATTCAGCTCAAATTTTAAGAGAATGTCAAAGAAACAAGGCATATTATATTCTTTACTAGTCCTGCACAGTGATTGTTGCAAAAAGTCTTGATTACTAGTGAGCGGAGGCATAACTTTTGGATGGATTTGGTTCTTAAACATTTATTTGTCATTATGTGTTAGTATTTAGTCGTTCCTAATAAAAGGAGCACGATAGTTATCTTATAAAGGGGAAACACAAAGAAGGATACCTTAGGTACTGATGGAATAAGCTTTAGTCTACTATTGCGGAACTCGTCATCTCCATCAACAAACCTCTGCAAGAGTGATCCTGGTACTAATTCCTTCGCCACAAAATAAAACACCATACTGTAGTGCATTGATCCAGGCACCTGAAGAATTTTTTTTATTAATCTTCAAACCACAGATAAAAGGAAAATTCGAGTGGGAATTAGCCACATAACCAACTCACTTGCAGATTGAAAACAATCGAGAAAAGTCCCTTTTCTGATGCCACCTGAAAACAACGAACATTTAAAAAATATGTCAAAATGCTAATGAGTATTTTTGGAAGATGTATATGATGGGGAACAAAAGCAGATCAACAGAAGTCAAAACCTCGAAAAACTTACTTGTGCTGCACAACCACGGCGTCTGGCAACATGATCCATTCTTTTTGTATCTTTGAACCAGTCTACAGCAACAAGATCCATGAGATGTTTACCTGCAGTAATCTTCAAAAATACATAGCAGAAATTCTGTAAGATTTAAGTCCAGCAAATTAACTTGCCAGAATGCATCAGAATTTTTAAATAACTATTAAATATTAATTACCTTTGATTTGTCATAACAAAAACGCTTACTACGAACTCTAAAGTTGTTTCCATCAGATAAAGTCCAACAGTCACGTGCCTTGTCATGCTCATCACGGCGGAGGTTCCCAGAGAAAATGGACAAATCTATTTGGTCTTGTGGCTCTTCTTCATAGGCTTCAATTCATAAAAGAGTTGTAGTTTGTATCAAGTAATCAATTCCATATCAGCAAAACAAATAATTAAGATCAATATTTACCAGTTCTTTTGTCTTCAACCTCAACGCCAGATGACAAACCCTGTAAATGTTTATCTTAGTTTGATAACAGAAGAGAACCAAAGATAAGTAAAAACCTTGAGAGATGTTGTAGAAGAACAAACCTCTTGATCAGCGCCTTGGAGATCTTCATCTTCATCAGAGTATTCATCCATCAATACGGCATTTCTATTTGCTGCATGTATTTGATCAAGTGATGGAGTGCGATGATGAACAGTTGATGACTGGAGTTTCTGACCCCTCTTTGAAGAACTAGATACAGATGTCATATTGACCATAACTGGAATTCGTGGAGCTGCACTCCTTTCATCAGTTTGAGAGAAATATTCCCGCAATCCTGTGACAGTAGAAAACCTGAAAACATGCATCACCTTTGGAGATAACACCAAATCCACACAACACTAATAGCAAATAGTAGGATTCACAAAGAGAAACAATATAATTGCAAAAATGTATCAGCAGCCTCTCATCTAGTTTTGTGTTCTATTGGTAAATCTTTATCTGCAATACCAAACGGAAAATTCTGACCCTAACTTCAATCTCTGCAATGCCAATACCAGATAAGTCATAAATGGCATCAAACGCCACCAACAAGCTTTTCTTCATTCTCTTAGTTATGATTCCCCTTTTAAGTTGCAAAGTGATATATCCACAAGAGAGTAAGATTAACGGCTCATGCAACATATTGATAAACTGATCTAACAGCTACAAAGCCCAACTGATTAATACTTGATTTCTAACACTAC
The DNA here is from genome assembly GCA_958496215.1 of Verbena officinalis. Classification (NCBI taxonomy): domain Eukaryota; kingdom Viridiplantae; phylum Streptophyta; class Magnoliopsida; order Lamiales; family Verbenaceae; genus Verbena; species Verbena officinalis. The sequence continues at coordinate 3,303,514 of OY292390.1, read as the reverse complement.
ATCTAGTTTGATAAATTTCAACTAAAATGAACATTGACGAATGGATGATGAAGGGGAAACGTGTCATTATTTGATATTAACCCATTGCCAAAAAAGTTAACCCAAGAATCAAGGGACAAAACCTACTTCATCTCAAGAAGTATGAAAAAAATCAGAAGTACTCACCAGCGACACTATTTAACATCTGAAGAAGACAATATTGCTGAAACGATGAAACATAACCCACTCCCCAGCCTTTTAGATCAATCTGCATAAGATGCTGGACCTGTGTTCTGGGCCTCCCATTATGATGAGGTTTCAGAGGTGAAATATTGTATCCTCCACCTAAAATCAGTAGCATGAGAACCTTTCAGCATGGATAGAGTATCTAGCGAAAATTATATAAGAGCATTAAAGCTTTACTTTCAATATGAGCTCGGACAAATCCAGGTTGGGGACCACAATTTTCATGCTCCCTAGAACGAAATAAGACAACTGCACAGTAACAAACACGAAAACAAGGAGTTGTGAATAAAAACTAAAATGCAAAGCAAATAAACGCAGGAAAGCCCTCAAACATTTACCATAACTTCCATCATCATTTCGACGCCAGTAGCGTACATAGCAGAGGTCACGGGGCCATACAAACCTGGAACAGTTAAAAACAAAGAATGACTCATGACGGACACAACTTTATAAGTGGTAACAATACGCAACATCTCTCCAATTATACAAACTAGTAAATATGGCACACTCGATGCGTGTGCGATATAAATTAAAATATTATTAATGATATATAAATTTAGATAGCATAAATTTATAATACAAATAAAATTTATTTATGATAATATTAATTATTTTAAATATATTTACAAAATTTATAACATGTTAAAAAATAATTTCTATAGTTAAAGAAGTATAAAATTTAAACTATTGAGAAATTTAATTAGGAAGATAGAGGAAGAGGAGAGAGAAAAAAAAAGAAGAAAGAAAAAAAATGTGGGAAAGTAAAAAGAAGAGAAAGAAAATTATTTAAATTAATTAATTATTAAATAACAGTCCAAATTAAAGAAGAGACCAAAAAGCAGTTACTCTAAGGGGAAGACGCTTTATATAATAGTATAAGTTAGAGAAGTAACAACTTTTTCAGTGATAAACACATTTATTGGATCTTTGATAGGAACCAGACCATTTGAAGAGTACAGAACTTATACCCACAAGGAACAGGCAGGAGAAAACACTGGATTCAAATGTGTTCACCATCAGAAAAGTAAGTCAGTAGTAAATTCAAGAAATAATAAATTGATCCAGCGATTTCAAGCCCATGGAAAAATCATATCATATATCAAAGGTACGAAAGGTTCTTCTCCTCCATTTCTGATTCTGTACTAGAGCAAACAAATGATTTGTACCCCATTTGATGCACTGATGTTGAAAGATAGTGGTAGGTGACGCAAAATAAACAAGACAAAACAAATAATACTAACAGAACTGATAAAAGAAGATCATATTAAGGACACTACCACTGAAAAAGCTTTGCCTAACTATTATTAACTCCTCAGAAATGATTGCAACTGCAAACTCAGTATTGCTGAAGAAACAGCATGGAGAAACTGCAAATATTAAACCAAAACAAAAGAGAAAATTATGATGAGGGAGTCATTACGTTGGAAACCAGTCTAATTGCAGCCTGTGGTATAGTAAAGCTGTATGCCCATCTACTTCTTCAACTAGGCTACCATACTGGAAACTGCAATCCCACCTACATACATAATAGACTTTTGTTCAACATGTAACAGAAAAGCACAATAATTGGGAATATTCAAGGTAAATTTGATCAACAATAAAAAGACCTACTCGCATCGTGTCGCATCCATGCTCATTACTAGTTCAAATATTTCTTCACATGTAGCCTCCACTACCCCAACAGCTTTCATTGCTCTACTACAACTCTTTGGCTACATTGATAAAACTCTATGAGGAATACATCCTAAAATATCCAGTGTCAAGCTAAGACATTTAGCAGTACATTCAAAATATTATAGGTGCTTACAAGAAGATCCACTTCAACAAGCTCCTCAAATATCCGAAGACCTAAAAATTTACATATAGAACATGGGATATCAAGATGAATGCTATGTAAAAAAGTTCACAACAAGAAAATCAATAATCAAACATCAAATAAGTCAAAATCATCCCACATATTATCTCAAGGCCACTAATAAAATGTCCACAGAATCTCATCCTCAACTCCATCAATTAGAATAAATTAAGAACAAAAGCACACCATTTTGGCACTGGAGAAGCCGCCAGTACTTTCTAGAAAATGCCTGGTTGTTTGAGTTTTGATTAGACAAATCTGAATCTAATTCCTTCGTCCAATCGAAAATAGACTCAGGAGGCCCTGTCATGTCAAATCAAAAATAAGATTTAGTAAGATTATAACAAATTTTTAAAACCAGGAGAGCATGGGAGAAAAGGAATACCATTTCCTATCGTTGTTCTGCGTAACAAAGTTGGATGAGAATCATCTTCGTCTTCTCCAGCACTAAATCTGCATAAAGAAATAATCAAGTCAAGTCAAACAGATCGAGCGTTAGTGTCTCCAGAGAAATTAAGAGCTGCTGCAGATTATGTGGTAGCATGCATAGGAAATGATAAACCTGATAAACTGTACAAAAAAAGGTCAGCGAAAGCTGTTTCATGCATGAGAAAATAAATTTGTTAGATAGTAGAATTAATCACAACAGGAGCAACTCTGAGTAGACAATGCTACACATAATGTTGTGAAGAAGCACTTAAATGAGGGTGAAAAAAATGAATATATGTAATAAGAATTCAATTTACATTGACAAATATTTTTATATTTATTCTATTGTAGCTCTGTTCCCACGCCAGTATTGTGAAGAAAATGTATGATAGATGAGGAAGACAAATGAAACAGCTATGGAACTCTTCTCACAGCCTTCAAGACCCTAGCAAAGTAAAGGATGGTCAATTATCATGAAAGGGTCATTTCGAGTTTCTTAATCCCGTTTCCATTCATTTTTCATGAAAAGAAGTTTGAATTTCTGCTAAAGCTCTGAAAGTTGTCGGAGCTTTCAGAATATTATCATATATTTAAAAGCACCTCAATAAATACCATACAATCTATCTAGGATACATCTTCAAAATTGACATATTTCTGAATTGCTTGCCTGAACCACTCCAAGCCACCCACAAACCCACTGAGAAGACCCCAAATTCCAATCCTATTGGCAGTGCTATCCCTGAAATTCCCAATTCACTGTAGTTCCATAAACAACAAACTTCTTTACCCAAGATCTCTAGAAGGTCCAAAAGACTCGTCAACAAAGCAACATTTGCATTGCTGTCTAAAGCTATTCCCTATCTCATGAAAAAGGTTCATGACTATTCTTCATTCCAAAAACTTACATAAACTCTCTAAGCGCAACAATTATTCGTTTTCCAGTGCATCATATTCCTTCCAGATACAATATGCAACTCCAGAAAAAAACCAGGGTTGTCTCGTGAAATTGTTGTTGTTTCCTTTTTCTTAAAAGTTTTAGCTAGAGGGGAAGGACAAATGTTATCCTATGCATGAACAAGCTTACAAAAGGCCAGCCAGTTTTCAACTCATTTTATTATTATTTTTTTTCGACAAACTCATTTTATTATTTACAAAAGCATTGGTATAAAATTCCTCTTGTAGTAATACTTACTGACTTTCATGGTCCGATGATGAAGCCGTCCTCCCATTATCCATACCAGATTTATATTCAAAAGAATGGTATTTGTTACCATTAGCTTGTGACTCTTGATGCTGCATGTAATCAACATTTTCAATTATTTGAATAATTACATCACAGTAAAAGCAAAAGGTAAATTTATGGCAAGCAAAAAAGAATGTTCACTTAAAAAAAAAAAAAGGAATAAAAGCAGATACTGGGAGGTGAATAACAAGAAACCTGGTCGATAACAGATTCTATTTTTTCTTTCCAAATGAGTGCCTCCTGAATGTTGAAAGCTGCCATCTGGAACAAAGAATATTAATATGTAAAACAGGTTGACTTCCTAAAAATTAAAGGCTCACAGGCAGCAATAACTAAACCTGAGCCGGCAGTGTTTCAGAAAAAAAATATGGATGCTTATGCTTTAAGGTGTGTAACACCCTATATCTCATCTATGCTTAAAGTATCCATTATCTAGGTTACTTTATCAACTTTCTTTTTCTTCATAAAAAACCTTTGGCCATATAATCCTTTATCTTCAATGATTGACTACAAATAAGCTAGAGAAAAACATGGTCCTTCTTTCGAAAACATATGCAGCCTTATCCTGTAAATGTATCTATTGCTGCATCTAGTATAATTTCTCAGAAAATGGTGTACATAAACACACCTCATCTGGTTCGTTACATACTAGAATACAACCACACTGCTTTAGCAGCATAGTTTTCTATATGTCTAATGCCTATACTCTTTCTGCTCAGAACTTCTAATGTTAGAAATAGCTTTTAGTGTTACTTCACATCCTCAAAAGACCTCATAGGGTGTCAGCATTTTTAACAAACTAATTTACTGGAAACCTATTAAGTATGAAAAGCAATACGAGGAGTAAAGAAGATGCACTCAGAGATTGAATTCACAAAAGGCAGCTACGAATAATTGAGAAAATGAGAACAAAATTAAGGGAATATTACAAATGACATCTCACTTAGTTACGTCTGAGGTAAAGACTTAGCTTCCTAATAAGCTCTCAAGTGAACAAGGAGTTTAAATCGAAGCTCCTAAATCAACGCACACAAACACGTGCATGCATAAAAATATTATGGACAAGGTCTCTTATGCACGTGCAATCAGGATAATTATACCAACCAAAATAACAAATGGAAAGCTAACTTACCGTAATTCGATGGTACTTCTCCTTCTTATTGTAAACAGACAGGACGTAAACCATCTGGCAAAAAATTGGAGTTTCAGATATAAGCACGAAAAACATGTATGGACTGGTTTTATCATTGGACAATGTTCAAAGATCTAAACTGTCAAAGACATTCACCCTCAACTCTAATTCAGTTTATCAAAAAGATATTCAGCCCAACAGCATTGACTTGTGCATTTATGCCAAGAAGGAACAAGATGGGAGTTATTAGTTTGGCTTCCATATTCCATGGGTTCAACATCTAAGATGTAACACGGAAAAAACCCTAGATCTTTAGTTGCTTCTTTAGATGAGTATACATGTAAAATATTGAATAATTGTGGATCACACATTTCTCCGAGACCAATGCACCACTCTAAACTTGGTCCATCTAAGTGAAGGAAAAAAATGTAATCAAAATTTCAATTGAATGTTCAACCAAATCTCAAAATCATATAAGATACAATTCAGGAAGAGGAACAGAATCATAACAAGAGTCAATTGTAGCTCACATGTCCATGGTGAGTCTTCAACCCTCGGTCCTCCACCCTACAGTTGCCATCTATAAGAAGAGTCTTGATGGGCACCTTACACATAAGAAAAGGGAGGAAAATAAAAAGATTATGATGCAACAGTACTTTCCTCCTGGAGAGTATAAATATTTAAGCAGAGAACGACCAAGTGCTCATCTCTAGAGAAAGAATATAATGGTACACCTTAACCATATAAGCTTTTTTGCAAATTTTCTTTTGCATTTGAACGGCATTAATGGAAAAAAATTCTATTTGATTCATTAGCAAGTGCATCAAACTCAATACGAGTAATTCACCATCTCCAACTCCAACAAAAGAATAGTTTATGCAACGAGAGGAATGCATCTAAATAGAAATAAAATTTCTAGGAATTTACCACATTGTCTTGGGGCTTCTTTTTGTAATAGGCCAGTAATCTAGATTCAAGCACAAAATATCGCATGTGAATAAATGATCTCCCAATCTTCCTGCGTCCATACCTCACCATCCATCCTTCATACACCACCTTCGAACTCGACATCTCAACAAAATTTACACTAAACTTTCAGCAAAATTTCCTTCAGTCACTGTCTGTTCTCTTGATCTGGTAACAGTATTTCGCTATACTCCTCAAAGTTTCAGCAATAACAAATGGTTTACTAAATTTCCGGAAGCTCAGAACAACTCTGCACTTCCGGGAATTTAACAGAACCTCCTCGCAAATGGATCAGTCAACACCTCCGATCTTCAGAAAACGATGAAAAGTTTAAACGAAAATGAATGAAATCAAGCAGACTCGTTCACTTGCAAAAACAAACTCTCAATTTCAGAAACACTTCAAACTGAAAAAAAAAAAAAAAGCACATCCACACAAAATTGACCACAATTCCTCTCCAAAATCTCACGAACTGATCGGCGATCTGTTCAATCACCGCGATCTGCTTCAGTTAAACCCTGAAACGCCGAAAATCTCAAAAGGTTAAAACCAGTAAAAACCAAGACACATAGAGAATTTCGGTCCGCAGGTCCAATATACGCTACGCCTATACATAAACACAAGCACGTCGTATAAAGATACTCCACACATATATATACAACAAGTAAAGAGGTGTACTGAGAGAGAGACTTACATTTGTGGCGCTCGAGTCAGAATCTTCACAATTCACCACTTCAACAAATTAATACACGCAAATCTGTAAACAAATGTTGACGTGAATGAACAACTGTGCGTATTTATGTGTGAGAGAGATACAGATACGTATGTATATGTAGAGAGGGAAAAGAGAATTCTATTCTGCAGTAAGTGATCTGAATTTTTCAGGCCACCGAATTATAATAACTCACAGTAGAAAACGCCGGCAAGTTCAGGGAGAGTTTGAAAATCAGAGGAAAGAAAGGTGAAAAAAGAAAATATTTTTTAATTTTTTTTTCTAATTTTCTTTTTTGACCTTTTTAAAGGTAAGAAAGAGGTTAGAGGAGCTGTGGGATTACCAAAATAAATCATTTTTCAATTTGGTAACTGGAGAGTAGGTGCTATGACTGACCGGGGTGCGGTTTTTGTCTTTTGCTCTAGGGTTTTTCATTTTTTGTTTTTTTTTTCTGTCTTATGAAAGATATTAATATTTAGATCTTCTTGATGGGTTAGATTTTTCTTTGTTTTTAGATATTCATTATTTGAGTTCGAGCTGAGTTAAAAAGAAAGATTATTTTACTAACAATATAATATAGTAGTGTAAATTTGGAAGTTGTATGAATTTGTTTGACTTGTGAGTTTGAGCAATAAGATTTTGTACATAAATGAGATTCAATTGCCCAACTTAGCTAATTCTTCCAACGTTTTATCCGTTATGCCTTCTACAAGTAGTAAAGTAGTCAAAAGACAACAAATTATGTTACATATTAATGCAGACTTTCTAAAATTAATGGTTTGTATCACTACAATTGTCAACGGACTTTATGAGTTATTACTAAGCTGTTTACGGCCATTAGGAGTTTATATTATTGAACTAATTTTATTCTTAATAGGACGGTAATGGGTCTGAGTTGTATTTGGGCCCGACCCGAAACCCCTTACCCATACTTTTGTGGGCTTTCCAAATTTTTTTCTTCGTATTTCGTGTATTATATAAACTCGATATGGAGTATGGACACTACCCTTGTGATATTGGTCAGTAACTACGGAATATTAAATTGTTGAAACAGTTTTATTTTTTTTACCATCAGTCTCTAAATGATTTGATAATTTTAAAATGATATGGGCGTTTCACTGCATAATCTTCCCCGCAAAAAGACTTAAATTTATTATTCTAAAATTAAGTGAGTGTTTGCAAAAACTTTTATTTGTGGAGAAGCTAAAGTTGTAGACTTATACAAAGTTGAGAGTGTATTGAGGGAAAAAAAAATACAAATGCATTAGGAAAAATAACCTAATTGAAAGAAAAAAAAAGTTGGAAGTATTTTTAGTTTCTAGCTTATTTCCGTTTATTTTAAATAAAAACTTTATCGACACAACTTTTTTTATACTAGGATTAGAAAGTCATGCACATTTTTTTTTCGAATTTGTGAAATATGCCATGTCATAAACCTTATTATTATGAAGTTACAACAATTATTTGAAATTACGAAGTCGGATTTTATAAAATAAAGAGTTGCAAGGTAATGGACCACACTTTATTTACTTTAAAGTTTAAACCCAGATTTGCTGAAACGCACTGTTGCAATGATTGCATCAACATGTGAAATTTGAAATCAGAAAATTTTTAAACCTCGCACGTTCTATGTCCATTATCCGCTCTCTTAGGGGGAGCAAATCAGCAAATCCTTAATTTTTGTTCTCTCCTTTTTTTTTTTTCTTCCTAGTTATAGGTAAATATAGCTAAATTATACCCACATAATTAGTACTAAGTAAATTCTATGTGGACTTTTGGATGCAATTGCAGCTCAAATGTTGGCTACCTACTCGATTCTAGCCTTTGTCAAATTAAACATATGCATGCAAGAAGTGGCTTAATAAAATGGGAAATTTTGCAAGTAACTTTTTTGATTTAGGCTTCAATATATAAGTTTGATTTATAATTATTTTTAAGATTAATTACTCTTTTTAAATTATATATATATATATATATATATATAAAGTTGGTTTGAATTGAAAAATATTCCTTTAGAAATTTTTATATTGAATTGAACTGACTCGAAAACAAATGAGATTAATTTTTTTTCTCCTTTCTTTTCTCTCTCATCTTTCTCTTATGTCTTCATAGTTCATATCTAAACTTCTCTAATAGTGTTTTTTTTTAACTTCTCAATAGTTTAAAATTTTTACTTATTTAATACTAAAAATTACTTCTGAACATGTCATAAGTTTTACAAATATATTAAAAATAATTGATATTATTATAAATAAATTTTTAATTAGTATTTATAAATTGTGCTAAATTTATATATAGTTTTTTTTTTGTGTATAAATTTATATATAATTAATAATATTTTTAATTTTATATTGCACACAGATTGGGAATATCATATTTAATTAAAAAGAAAAAGACTAGTCACATTTGATATTTAACATGTGGTAGAGTGCATCTGTCACGAATAAGACTTCCCACATACAAATCCATTAATTATATACAGAATTGTAAATTAAGGAAAAAATGAGAAAACATAAAAACCATTATACTATTCGTGGCTGATGGGATTGGCGCATATATAGCAAATTATATTTTTTTTTCTTTGTATATGTATCATAATAATTATTAAGAATGGATTAGAGTCCCATGATTGTGAGTATTAGTCTTTGTATAGAAGTATTGATCTTTAGTGATAGTTTGTTGTATAGTTTTTTGGCATATATTTTTCCATATAGGATGATAAGTTATTTAACATGCTTATAATTAATTAAATTATACTTGAATTTCATTGAATTATAATATAATTGAATTCTACACACTTAAAAAAAATATATTAGATGTAACTTGTACGACGATCTATTCAATATAGGTAAACTATTCACATAATGTTACACGATACGCCATACAAAAATATATAATAAAAATATACCAAAAACGAATCAAAAGCTAGGTTTGGTAACACTCGTGTTTATCCAATGATTCTAGTTAAAAAAATTGAGAAATAATTGAGGTTTGATGTCCGAATATACCAAAATTGATATAATTAAATAATTATAATTATGGTATCAAAATTGAGAAATGTCACATTTCAAATCTGTTTGGATGCGAGCATAAGCTTCGAACTGATCACTTAGTGTAACCTGAATTTAAACTAAATCATATAAATTTCCCACAACTTTCCGATGTGGGACATATCAAACTTGGGGCGCTACAAGAAAAGTAATTAGTTTGGTACCAAATTTGAATTATGATAAAATTAGGTACCAAAAATAATATTAACCCTGAAATATATTTGAAACTAAGTATAAGATTTGAAAATAAAATTACTTAGTAATTTATGACATTATTTGAACAAGGTTTCCTTGAAAAATACCAACAGCTTAACAAAAGTGAAAAAGGGGAAAGGGTTAATATTCAATATTAACATCATGAAGCTTTAATATCCTTCTTTTCATGGAAAAAAGACACACCACCTTAACAAAAGTGCATGATTGAAAACTGAACATTCGGAGCAAGAAATTAAAGTTTCAAAATACAAGCAGCTTTCAATTTAAAAAAATTAAAACAAAATATTTTACGTGAAACATTAGAAAAATCAAATTTCGAACAATCGATTTACATTTACTAACTAATTTGCTAATAATTTACTTAATTAGCTTCAAAATCTCCAATAAATTATATAATTATTGTGGCCCAATAGAAGAATATCAAGCGGTCACGCATGAATCATTTCCATGCAACGAAAAAGGTGGTATTAACAAAAGCTGATCTCTTACGAGTTACGACCACGTGTTTCTCGGTGTAGTACTTCACGAAGAGCGAGCGAGCGATACAGACAATCACACAGAGATCGTCGTAATATAGGGTCTTTTGCGTACAATGATGTTCTTATAATTTGTCATCTTTTCCAACCCTTTTTTCCTTTTAAGGATCTTGTCCCAATCTAGTTAAGTTTCTAAAATTCCATTAATCCAACAGCTCTTCTTCCAAGGTGAAAAATTCTATCTTTTTTGTGGAATTTGGCTCGCAATCGTACTAGAAGAAGAAGAAGAAGAAGAAGAAGAAGAAGACCTTAATCATTTTAGAAGTATGTATGTATGTGCTGTTACGTTTCCTCTTTCGGCTAGATTTTTCCACAAACTGAAAATTACACATGTGAAATTATATGAATTGTGTTCTAAAAACCACATAAATAATGTGTGTTTCTTGGCGTATCTATTTGTTCTTTGGGTTAATATGTTGGAATATTTTTGGGTCTGAACTCTGAAGTTTATTGACATATGTACGTTAGCTCTGAGTGGATTAACAATAGATCTATGCCCGCCCGTCTGTTGAACTTTAGCTGTTTCTCTGATAAACTATTCATTAAGTTGTATTTCTGACCCTTAATAATTAGGTGTGCCGTGTGCAATAGAAAATAGGAATTGAATGATGATCCAAATAGGGTTCTTGGAACTTCAGTCTTCCCATTTTTCTCTATGCGTTTATGAATTCTGCTTTATTAGTTGTTCTAGGAAATTGTTCATCAAATTAATGACCGAGATTTTCTAATTCTACTTAAGCGCCATTGTGATTTATGAAATTTCTGTTGCAGATGGTCTAAAGTTGTCGATTTCAGGGAAATCATAAGCCCTCTCTTTTTTGGTACGATTAATCTTAATCCCTCCCTCAGATGAGTGAAGAGCTAGTTAAGTTTCCAATTTGGATATGGAGTTAACACAGTGATCTGAATCTTAGTCTTGCTAGACTACCCTTTAGATTTCAAAACTTAAGGAAATATTCTTCGTGTAGGTTAGCTGGAAGAAGAAAAAATAAAAAGAAATAAAGAAACATGGGCTCTTTTCCTGGACATATAGTTCCAGGGACATTATTTTTGGTCGTTGGATTATGGCATGTTTGGAGTTCTATAATCGGATATGTAATGAATCCTAAATCGTTCCACGTCCGGGTTTGGCACCCGGTTCCTAGTAATGGTGGTAGGCTTAAATACTTAGAGCTATATGTGATTACAATTGGTGGCTTTATTGATCTGTGCATAGAGTTTCTATATGCAACTCATCTGAAGATTTTTGTTAATGGGGTGTTGAACCCTTCTCATATGAACAACTTCGAACACTCTGGAATGCTTCTCATGTTCTTCATATTCGGCATGATTACACTCCTCTCTGAGAAGACAAGGTTAGTCTTCTTCAATTGTTTGTGTTTTCCCTTAGATGGTAGTTGAAATATGTATTAGAAGCAAGGGGAAGAAACACCTTCTCATATGATGTATTTGCATTTTTACAACTTCACTCCTAATGTTTCAGTTTTTACCAGTTTTCATCCAAAATTTTCAATTTATTTCAGTTTACCATATGCCAGTCATTTTCTGGTGACATTATCTCTGGCAAGTGTTACCACTCGAGTGACACTTGTTTTACCGGAAGTCCTGAATATGAAATCGATGGTAAACTGCAATAAAATTGGAAAACTTTAGTTTACAGTAAAAATTGAACATTAGGAGGCAATGTGTAAAAGAAGCGGATGTTTCTTAGGGCGAACTACATACAGTACCCGTAAGGTTCTCATATTTCAAAATACCCCATCTATTTTCATAACTTACAGAAAACTCCCTGAGGTTTCGAACAGTTACAAATTACAGGGTTTTTGTTTGTAAGATTTTTGTATAAAGTACATGGGGTATTTTGTTGACTTTTGTAATTGTTTGAAACTCAGGGGGGTTTCTGTAATTTCTGAATTGAGGGGGTATTTTGTAATTTTGGTAAACTTTAGGGGTACTGCATGTAACTTTTCCTATTTCTTACGAAAAAAATGTATATTCCCCTATAAACAATGTTTAACTGTCGGATCGTTGACAGAACTACTAATCGATGTTGTTTCACATTTCTTGGATACTTTTTTGATGTTTATTAGGTTTCTTCAATTGCCTGAAGGAGCTCTATGCTTTATAGCCTCCACAGCATTCACGGCAGAGTACCTATTATTCTCCTTCCACTCAACTACCCACAAAGGGCTAGAAGGATATTATCACATCATACTTGTGCTACTAATAGGCATTTGTGTATTATCTACCATAGCCGGAGCTTTAATGCCAACAAGCTTTCCAGCTGATTTGTGTAGTGGGATTGCTATAACGCTCCAAGGCCTCTGGTTCTATCAGACGGCGTTTGTGCTATACGGTCCTATGATACCGCATGGTTGCAAGCTAAATGGTGATAAAATCACGTGTGATTCAACAGAAGATGAAGTGCATGGTGAGTTGCTGGCTAATTTTCAGCTGTTTTTGCAAGTTCTTTGTGTTCTGGCTGGGACGGCGGGTTTGTATGTTTATGCAGAGCCGAGATTGGGTCCGCCCGTTTTTATGAACTCGGATGAGGATGAGTGAGATTGATTGGAAGACGTGGTTGTGTTTTGTAGTACTGAGTTGTTTTGAGAGGAGAATTTGATTGATAGTTAATTTGTTGCCTCATCTCTGTTTCATTGCTACTTGGCAATGTTTTTTATTGTTTTCTTTTTCTGTTTTTAGAGATGTAAAATCGTGTTATAATTAGGTCTAGGTAGGAAATTGTGTAATCGGTTATAAAGCAAGTAAATCTTGGGAGAAATGTTGCCAAGAGTAGATAAAGATGTGATTATAACGTAGGAGTAATCTACATATTACATTTGTTTGGAACATTATATCCTTTTTCTGATCCATATATGTCGCATGTCTTGTACAAACAAAACTTAATTATATCACTTGAAGTCTTGAACTTCTTTATATGATTATATCAAGTGGACTAGATTATACACACGAAGATGTTACTTGAGAAACCGTTGAAACATAATTAAAATTAGGGATAATTACACTTACATCACTCGATTTAGGGAAAAATACAATATGACCTCCTTGAGCATTGAGAATTACAGACATATCCCTTAAATCTAATGGAAACAAAAAACTTAACATAAAGTTGTGAAATTGCCATTTTATCTAACGACCGTTAACTTAAAAAAAAAAGAATAATTATACTTACACCCCTTTAATCTAGAGGTAAACATAACACCCCGCATCGACTTAGAAATTTTTTCGTTGACATAAACCCTAACTCTAACGGCATGATCTAAGTGTTAGATGAAGCCATAGTTAAGGGGGTATCTTAGTAATTTCTAATAATCGAGTGGGTGTTGCTGTATTTAACTCTAAGTCGAGAGGGTGTAAGTATAATTATCCCTTAAAACTATTGTAATGCGTTTTTTAAAATGTATATCCAATTGGATGGACGAGATTGGTGGATGGAAGGTTCAATAGCCTACGAACAAATTTTTTGTTTGTAAGTTTTAAGAAGTTTTAAATTCTACAGCTTGAGAAGCGCAGGAAATAATATCGCCAACGAATACATTGAAAGAAATTTCAATCTCCAAAACGAAAAGTCGGACCAACACTACTAATTAATACACGATTTCACGTAGGGAAAACTCTCTTCTTCTTCCTCCTCACAAAGCCAAGACTTTGTTGACAGCATATTTTCCCGCCGATATTCAAATCGATCGGAGAATACTCATCAGCAATTTATCATATGCGTCTATGTTATCTAGTCTCTCTGGATCTCTCTCACTTCTCTTCTCAAGATGCCTGGGAAGTTTAACTCCAGCGAAAATGTATCGTCTTGTTTCTGATATTTTTATTCGTATTGTACATTTATGTGTAAATTGTGTTTCCATTTTAGAATATTAGTTTCTTGAACTTCTTTAATTCCGTTCATTAGGGTTCCTGGAATTTGATTTAATTTGCTCGGGTGATTGTCTTAGCACTATTCTATACTAGGGTGATTTTCCTTCTCTCTTTCCACAGTCCACACCGCGCCCCCCGAATTTTTTGAACTATGTTTGGTTTCTGTTTTTCACTCTGTAGTAATATTATCATGTCTGATAAAATTTTAAACCGGTTTTACAGGATATTATTTCCAGATGTTTTAGTATGTCGTAAAAATATGCAAAACCAACTTCTTGTATTGAATTCATGATGTATTTAGACAATTTTATGAATTTATACTGATTGCATTTTCCATCATATAATCCATATGATTGCATCATACAGGAAATTCACCTATGAATCAACCAATGATTGAAATTTCTGAAATTGCAGTTGGACAGGTTCATCCCGAATCGGTCTGGAATGGATTTTGATTTTGCTCATTACATGCTCACTGGTGGAAAAATTGAAAAAGAAAATCCTGGTCCATGTTCTCCATCAAAGCAGCTTTACAGAAAGCATCTTGCAGAAATCCTGAACATAAACAGAACACGAATCTTCTCTTTCAAGAACAAGCCTCCTCCGCCATCAGCAAACAATGTTCATGAGCCCTTTTCATCTGTCCCGCAAACGAAACCGGTTAAGAAGAGACGACTTATTTCTCAGGCAAGTTACAAAATTTTCGTATATGTCCTTCCATGTTCTGTTAATCACTTAATCCTGAATTTACTGAAAGTAATATTGTTGTTTAATTATCTTACTGTTTGATAAACAGTCTCCAGAAAGGGTATTGGATGCTCCTGATATCGTAGACGACTTCTATCTGAATTTATTGGATTGGAGCAGTGGTAATATCGTTGCTGTTGCTTTAGGAAATAGTGTATACTTATGGGACAATTCTAATGGTTCTATTTCTGAACTACTCTCGGTTGACGATGATGTGGGACCCATTACAAGTGTCAAATGGGCCCCAGGTGGGAGACACCTTGCTGTTGGCTTTAATAATTCCCATGTCCAAATCTGGGACACTTCCGCTTTCCGACTGGTATATTCTTTTTCTTCACATTTCACATTGTAATAGCCATTGTTCCAATTTAATTCAATATTTCCAATGATTCTTGACAGTTACAAGGGATCTATGTGTAGTTTTAGAAGGAAGAAGGGATATTGTAGTTGTATATAGTTACTTGAAATTTATTCCAAATCCTTATAGTTAATCGTCGAATTTATTAACCTACAGACAAATCATTATTTTAAAATGATATAGAACATTTCCAATGTTTCTTGGCAGTTGAGGACACTTCAAGGAGGACACCATTTACAAGTCAGTTCCCTTGATTGGAACAATCACATTATAACATCTGGTGGGATGGACACTATGATCATCAACAATGATGTAAGAGTACGATCCCACATCGTTAGCACATATAGAGGACACAATCAAGAGGTTTGTGGTTTAAAATGGTGTTCATCGGGCCGGCAATTAGCAAGTGGAGGAAATGACAACTTAGTACACATATGGTGTTCTTCGACATCCTCCTCAAACTCTTCAAATCAATGGCTTCATAGGTTTGAAGACCATTGTGCTGCAGTTAAGGCTCTTTCTTGGTGCCCTTTTCAGAGTAACCTTGTTGCTTCTGGTGGAGGTGTAGGGGATCAATGTATAAAGTTTTGGAATACAAATACTGGGGCGTGTTTGAACTCCATTAATACTGGCTCACAAGTTTGTTCGTTGCTATGGAGCACACATGAAAGGGAGATTTTGAGTGGACATGGCTTTAATGATCATCAGCTCACTCTTTGGAAGTATCCTTCTATGGTTAAGATTGCAGAGCTTTATGGGCATACTTCTAGAGTTCTTAACATGGCTAAGGTGTTCGTGGTTTTCCTTATTTTCAATTTTATTTTAATGTTTTATGGTACTCAGGTAGTGTTTACAAACTCTAAAAATAAGCAGTTTTGTGCTTCATACTTCTTTTCCAGCACTTTGAGAGTGTTCGGAGCACTATCTTCTTTTTATCTTAAAGCAGAAATAAGCTAGAAGCTGGAGCACCCAAGGACCAACTCTTCGCTTCAGCTTCTAGCTTCTAACTTCTAGGTTATTTTTGTAAATAAGTAGAAATTTCTCAAAAGTTTTTTTTCCAAACAACACTCAGTTTTACAACTTTAGCTTCTCCAAAAGCAAAAGTTATGGCAAACAACCACTTATATTCTTGAGTTTTTCTTTTGTTGCAGAGTCCGGATGGGTGTACTGTGGCATCTATAGCTGGTGATGAGACGTTAAGATTCTGGAATATTTTTGAGACTCCGGGCCTTGGAAAACATGGGATTGAGAGGAAACAAGAACCTTTTTCTAATGTACCTCGAATCAGATGAAAAACGGGGTTCTGGTGAATTGGGAAAATGCGAGTTTATAGGTAATGATCATTTAGTTTTTACTTTATATGTGATAGATGAATTGTAAATGGATAACGAAAAGGAGAATATTTTTGTTCACTTATTAGAAGAGATTTGTGAAAAATATTTTGGTTCCTGGTGTAAAGTCTCAAGTGAAGAGGAATAAACTGATTGTAGTACAGAATCAACATTCATAAGAGAGGAACACCTCCGGTAGTATAAAAAATGCAGAAAAAACCCTGGACCATTAAATGTTTCAGGAAAAATACACATGACAGGGGGGTGTTTTGTAATATTTTACATTTTCCAGAGCTTTAGGTATTGTAATTTTTCCATCTAGAGGGGTACCAACAGTAATATCGCATTCTTCCAATGGGTGTCAATTGTAAAATAACCCGGAGTTTTAAATTTGAGTTTCATCATATATTTCCTTCTACACAAATGATCGGCTTGTCATTTTGAGGAAGATTTGGTGTTTTTGGTAATTACTACTCAATAATTATATAATTAAAGAGATAAGGAATATGATTATCATGGAACACAAACTGATTTCGTGAATCTATACCTTTTATCTCATCATCTGTCACATGAAATAATAAATAGCACAAACTTGTCTTGGTTCGAAGTATACAAGTCTAAACACAAGTTTTTCCATGGTATCAAGAACATTTGCAGCCAAGATTTTACAATAAGATGGTACAAAAGATACAAATCACCAATAAGATTGTTACCGACAACTTTAAGATAAAAACACTGACTTTTATCTTTACATAAGATCAGTTCAAGAGGAAAACGCAAGAGTGTTTAATAAGGGACAATGGATTCTATAAGCTCTTGAAGCGGAGCAAGTTCCTTCTTGTCGATCAGAGTAAATTCCTGCAATTAATAACATATTTTAGCTATATATGTTGTTATCAAGATATCAAATAAGAATTAAATCCTTGAAAACTTACACATGTAAAGAGTATAAAATGCTTGAAGCATGTATTTAGATGAGCTTCCTCCTTAAGACTAACTATCTTCTGAAAATGAGAATGATATATATGTGCATACACACGGAACAGACGCTTGAATATAGTCTTCACAACCTCCCTGAAATTTGAAGGAAATGGTGACCCTACAAATATTCAGTTTGTCAGTATAATGTGCCAGAAATTGTCAATTAAGAGAAATAGTGTCAACATAAAATGCTCAATTTCACCAAACTATAACTTAGACATTGTTCTTATTCCTTACCAAGCTTCTGCGGAAATAGGGACTCATCATCCAACTGTGTTTCAATCCATTCCATCAAATATTCAACATATTTTGGAGCTGAAACTTCAATTGGTTTCTTAATCTGTACTCCATCAGCCCATCTGTACTCGTACCTGCACAAGTATTTTATCTACAGGTCATCAGGAACCCTCCTATGTTTAATTTCTGGAAATTACACAAATCAGCATCGGGAGTTTGGAAAAATTACACAAGTCACTCCCTAACATGGGGTGGTGTTTGTAAGTAAACATTTTTATGGAGTGGTTTGTATTCTCTTCCGACTTGCAGATACCAAGAATAGGGAAATCTCCGAATTAGGGATAGGTGTAATTAAGTATAGAATAGAAGATAATTATAATGTTGCGACATACTTAGGGCCGGCAGTCATTGTAGGGCAGTTATCTGGCGTACAGAACTCCGTGAGAGTGCCATAGAGAAGATTCACCTGGTTGAAGAAATCCACAGCTGCAAATTGAAAATCAAGTACCTTTTTCAATACTGATTCTCGGAGAGAGAGAGAGAGAGAGAGAGAGAGATTACTGTTGACAGCGAGCCATTCATTGATATCTTCACCAGGAGGTAGCCTTACAGCTTCTCTCAAGTTCCCACTGCCTAAAGTGGCATCAATATGCTTCCTTAACTGTGCCCCCTATTGTAGCATAAAATCATAAAAGTTATAACGATAGTAAAACAGCAAAAAGGAGCTGGAATTTGAATAAGGAGAAGGAGCATGAAAAGTGATCACCATTTTCCAATATGCGCTATCAAATTAAAAGAAAGAGAAGAAGGAACATGGAATTCTTATACCACCTGTCCAAGAATCATGTTTTTCTCTCGGTGTGGCATAAGGTTAAGACAAGTCAAGATTATCATTAACATGAAGAAAGAAACTGGCACGCGTACGAAATCAAACTGAAAGCTTGCTACTACAGAGATAATGTAAAAGAGGCAGAAATATATGTTTAGTTTAGCAAAGAAATCCACCTTACTGCCTGATGGAGCACTTTTTTTAGGGCGGAAAGTTCTTTGATTCCTGTTCAAGAATAGCAAAATCAAACACTATAAAGGATTTTGACAAATCCGACAAAAAAATCTCGTTGAAAGGAACAATTGTAAAAAAATTCTCATGAGCATTTCCATGGATCGTGAAAGGAAGATTTAAGACGGAGAAGCCATTGCATATATAAATTAGACCATTTTAAGCATTCGATTGCTCCAATAGGATTGAAAATTGCTCATAACATCTAAAGAGCAAGCAATCAATGTCACTCAAATATTAATTTAAGATTTAATCGAATATAACTTATAATCAATTAATTTTTCACTTCCCTTTGTTCACAATCAACGGTCAAAAACTTAAAAGTTTCAACCCATACCGCAGAACATACATCAAAGGATATGTTAGCTTAAACCAAATTAACAAACAAAAAAGCTTTTTTACCTTCCATTAGTTTCTGTCCATTAAAAATTAGCACATAATATGTCCAAAAAAACCCAGATCACAGTAATCAAGAAAAA
Source organism: Verbena officinalis (assembly GCA_958496215.1). Classification (NCBI taxonomy): domain Eukaryota; kingdom Viridiplantae; phylum Streptophyta; class Magnoliopsida; order Lamiales; family Verbenaceae; genus Verbena; species Verbena officinalis. Next base: position 3,284,066 of record OY292390.1, on the reverse strand, counting down.
AGAACAAATTAGCAGAAAGGAACAGAAACGATAGATCTGACATAAATCAATCATGCAACTATAAGTCACAATGATGTATAAAGTGTTTCTTTTCAGGAAATTACCTGCCCAGCCCAAAGAGACTCATGGCTGTCTAGAGAGAGAGAGATGATGATGATGATGCAAAAGCTGGGATTCTTTATACGGAGGAATATAGACTATATAGTCAGTGTATATATATATGTAAAAAAATATACAAGTATTTAGGGGAGTGTGGTGGAAGTTGGAATAAATATTAGTGGAATTGTCGTAAAAAAGCTGTCGAGCACTGACTTGGAGGGGGAGGGGGAGTCCAATGATACAGAGAACAGCGCCAGGTTGGGTATCATGGGGTGGGTCTCATTATTCTGTTATGAAGTTGACGCCGTTAAAACTGAGAAAATACAACAGCCCATTTTCTGGTAAAGTCATAAATGGGCTGAAATTTCAGAGTTATAATATAGGGAAACTGGCTTTTGATTGTACTCTCCGGCCGGGTCATGTTACCATGATTCGCTTTTGATTTATGACATTTTTCTTTAGAAACATAGAAAAAAACAGGAAAAGAAGCTCCTTTAAATTTACATTTATTTCTCAAATTCTGAATTCTCTTGTTTTAAAGTTCAATTTTTACTCATGTTTCTGTTATTTCCACTAATCAGACAAAATTTTATTCAACAAGTTTGAGGATACATGGAAATGGGTGATGGGTTTATATTGGAACATAGTCCTAATTGGGCTGGAGAAGAATAACTACCCATCCTCCAGGGTACCAAATTACAGCCCAATTAGCCCAAATTAGGATGATTTTTCTTGTCTTTTTCTGTCTCTCCATCTCTAATTAGAATGGTCTTCTTACCTTATGTTATGCCTGAAATTTCATGTTTAGTTGTGAATATACTAAATATCAACTTTTTGTCTTCAACCGTGAATATTACAACATCTCCTTTGCATTCGAACTAGAATGAACCTTTACTAACTCATTTGATTATTAAGCACCAAATGTAAGGAAAAACATCAGAAATATTTCGATTTATTCACCAGCTTTGAAATTATAAGAAAATGGGCTTATATTCTTCAAATATTGAAAAGTTAAATGAAATTATTGCCCAACACTTGTGACAAAACACTATCAAGAATGACACATTATTTCTCAAATTAATGAGTTGTATAATCCGACAAAAAGGTCTCCAAATTGTACCTAAACCTAAAGAAAACAAGGCTATATACGTCTGCAGTAGGCGATGAGATGAGTAATGAGTAAACAGTAATGAGTTTGATCACTGATGAGACCCTTTTCTCCTGTGGCTAAAACTATTGATGCAAAGTATAGGTTGGCTTTTTGTTCCTCCACTTGGAATCTAAGAAAAAACTTCGAGGACAAAGTTTGCATACTGTGGTCATCATACTAGCATATGAGCTGTAACATCATTGGACCACAACCAAACCCAAACCCCATAATTTCATTTCAGCCCCAAACCCCACCCAATCCCATGTTGCCTCCCACCGCCCCTCCATGCCCCCTCTAATCTCAGCACACCCAGTATTCCCACTATAATCACCCACAAAGATTTCTGATTTCTCCTTTAGCCCAGATAAATGCTCCCATAATTGTTGTACTTTGTAAGTCACCGCCACTCACTTCTATTAGTTTTCGATGGCCACAGTGTTTCAGTGTACTTGGATAAAAATCCCAACTTTATTGTTATATTTTTTAAAAAAATTTCCCAACAGCAGCTTTTATACCCTTCTCTGTTTGCTCTGAGGTCTAACCTTCCATGTTTGGCCAAACCCTAGATCTGTCCCCTTAGTAGGTGAATAAACACTCTGTCCTTCTCTCGAACACGCACTGCAACTGTGTCTTTGTGTTTGGTGTATTTTTGTAACAATTTTTTTTTTTTTTTTTCATGTTGTTAACTTTTTTTTCTTTCTGACCGCTGCTTTTTCCACCAAGCATTTTTGTTATCCGGGCTCTTTTTTTTTTCTTTTTTCTTTATGTTCTGCATTTTTTTAAGCTTGCTTCTTTTTCTGGGAAGTGATAAAAGTTGAATCTTGAACTCCCTTTCCCCTCCCCTGAATAAAGACAACGAAAGGGGAAAGAGAAGGAAACGCATGCTCTAAGAAAGTAGCTGCTTTTGCATGTCTGCATATGTGTGTTATTGTTAATATCTTTGCTGACTGTATCGTTTTTTTGCTTATGATTGCAGATTTCTGTGGGAAGTGGATATTATTCTGAATTAATTTAAAATTTTGGGTCTGGGTTTAAAAAAATTAAATAAAGATTAAGATTAAGAGGAGGACAAGATGAGTGGGACAGCATCACCATCTGCGGCGATGGGGGTGGGGGTGGGTATGGGTATAGGGGTGGGGGGTGAGATGGGGTATGGGGGTTATAGGGCACCATTCACAGCAGTTCAATGGCAGGAGCTTGAGCATCAAGCCATGATATATAAGTATCTGGTGGCTGGTTTGCCTGTCCCACCAGACCTCGTTATGCCCATTCGAAGAAGCTTTGAGGCCGTCTCTGCACGTTTCTTCCATCATCCTTCTTGTAATAATCTTACTATTTGATGTCTTCTGAATATATGCACACACTCACACACACTGAGATGCTATTACTTGGGGTTTGAAATAATGTTGTTCAGAAATTGATGTAATGGAGCCTAGACCTAAGTGTTTTAGGAGCTCTTTTGGTAATTGCTGGTCGTGGATTTGTAAATGAAAGAAGGATGGTTTATCTGTTTCAAGATTGTATGAGTTGATTGTGCTTTTGCTTTTCACTTGCACCATGCTTGGTTCTTGGATTTTGGTAAGCAAGGGAAAAGTAAATGAAAAACAAAATCCTCATCTTTTTTGGTTGTTAAGAAAAATGATTCTATATGAACTGACAAGACATATAATAGGAGTGAACTGAGTGATGGGATAGAATAAAAATGAGTTACGAAAATGTTATTGTAAGCTTTTCCTTGTTTCCTCTCCCTTCCCCTCACCATTTTATGGTGAAAATAGATTTTCCTCCTTCATAGTGTATTTTACTATTTTCCCCTCAATTTTCCTTTCTATCTTATTTTCTCGGGCAACCTAACACAAAACATGGTTTAAGCTATCAAATTGTGGGACCTTTAAATTGGCTGTACATGATTGCAGTGGGCTACTGTTCGTATTATGGGAAGAAATTCGATCCGGAGCCAGGCAGATGCCGTAGGACAGATGGCAAGAAATGGAGGTGCTCAAAAGACGCACATCCTGACTCCAAATATTGCGAGCGGCACATGCACAGAGGTCGCAACCGTTCAAGAAAGCCTGTGGAAACCCAATCTACTTCGCAGTCATTGTCTACTGCGATGTCCCACATTTCTAGTGGGTGCACTACTAATACTGGAACCTTCCAAGTCGGTGTTGGCAGTGGAAGCTTCCAGAACATGCCATTGTATTCTGCTGCTAGTTCTGAAGGCTCGTCTTTTGGGACCAATGTCACCAAGCTGCAGATGGAACCCATCTCATATGGGATCGAGAACAAAGAATTCAGGTACTGCTATTGGACTCTTTTCTATAAAGAATGAGTTCGTCTTTTCGGATTTATTCATAAGGCATTTTGAAACAAAGAAGAACCGGAATTTGGTTTGAATCTTTTCCTCAACCATTTTGGAACAGATCGAATGGGTTGGAACAGAATTTTCGCTAATGTTTTTAAACTTCGATTAAATTTGGAGGTGCTATTATATCAGTTTTCAATAGGTTAGGATTTATGAAGTTATTGGTAGAAAAAGGAAGACTTGAATTATGGAACCTACACTGTCATCTCTGCCAAATATCCTATTTTACTTTTTGGTGCCGACTTTTGTTGTGAACACTACATTTCTCTGGATGTCAAGTTTTGTCCGCTTTTATGGTCTTAATGCTGGAGATATACTAAGCCAATCTCTTCTGAATGTTTCTATACTCCGCCACTTCCTTTTTTGTTTAATTTATTGGGATTTTGTTTCCTTAACATTTTGTAACAAATGAGTTCTTCTAAAATTGTTGATTTTCTAGACATATTTATGGAATCACAAGATGTGAGAAACTATGCATTTAGTGTCGGTCTAAATCATAGGTTTGATATCCTGCTACAGATGAAATCACCTTTTCCTCCCTTCTTACTTTAGTTGAACATACAGGTACATGCATGGACTGACACCCGATGCTGATGATCACAGTTTCTCTCCAGAAGCTTCTGCAAGTGTGGGAAGTCTAGGTTTAGGCTCTAGTGCAGGAAGCGCCACATGGCAGCTCTCTTCAAACTCCTTGCTAAAACAGAAACCTGATTCCCATTTGCTCTGCCCTTCAACTACACAGCAAAACATGGCACACTCTTTTGAGCCTTTGAATGCCGCCATCTCGAACGAACGCCAGCAGCACTGCTTTTTGGGGAGTGAGATTGTTTCGCCTGGGCCCACAAAGCAAGAAGTCCATCCCTTCTTTAGTGAGTGGCCCACAAGTAAGGAATCATGGTCCAATCTGGACGATGATGATGGCCCCCACAAAAATGTCTTCTCATCTACCCAGCTGTCAATTTCGATTCCGAGGACATCCTCTGATTTTTCTTCAAGAAATGTTTATGCCCCAAATGGTGAGTTTAGAAGAGATTCAGTTGATTAAATTCTGCTAAGTTTGATAAGTTTTTCAGGGAGTATTACCAAAATGAAAACAAAATTAAGGTTTGCATTAATTACAGAGATCGCCCTCTATCTATTGAAATTACAATTACCCCCACACTTACACAGGTTTTTTTCGGTAGACAGGAGCAAACCTTGAGGGTGGTAATTGTAATTTGATTAGGATCCTTTTATAATTAGTGTACTGAACTGTACTTTTGGGTTTGCTTGAGATGCAGATGGTTGAAGAGAAGATGATTGGAGTAATAAAGCTGGTAAGTGGGCGGTGCTGGCTGATTGAGTGGTGTATTTGTGGAGGACTTGTGTTGTACGAATTTAATGTACTGTAATAGTTGTCTGACTTAAAAAGTTCAAATTGTATTGTGTCATTGGCATTGAGCACACCGTGTTAAGTGTAACTGAGTATGTTGTAGAGGCAGATAGATGCCTACTTGAATTCTGCATCTTGAATAAGTGAGTCCTATTAGCCTTTGGCCCGTCGAGCTAACACCCCTTTTTCTTTTTTGGCTTCAAAACAATTGAACTTTAATAACGCGAGGAGATTGTGAATATTCTCTTCGCATTGCATTCCACTAGTTTTCCTTGCTTGCTGCATTGCTTTCATCGTGGTCCTTTGTCACTGCTGATTACTGCAGTCTCTCTGATTCTTCTGTTATTAGGGAGATATAAGGATGCAGCCTCGTTCGAGTGTATTAGAGAGTCTGTGTGTCTGAGAGAGAGAGTCTCAGAGAGCTCTGTCACAAAAGAGGACGACGAGATTTTAGTTTTTTATTTTAGGGATTGTCTTGTCTCGGGGGTTCATAATTGTTGATGAATAAGTATGTAATAGTTAGTGTCTTGATTTATTCCAGGTCATATGCAATTTCAAAATTTATTGTGATTGCCACTTTTGTTCTTACATTTTAATCCTTGTATCTTTCTGCAAAATTATGTCATCCTCCATTATGTACTAAAAGATAAACGAAAACTGAAATACGCAGTTATGTTATACTAAAATCGTAGTAAGCTGCATGAAATGTTCCTCCTGACTATTCGTCTAGGATAGAAATATGTCAGAATCAGTTAAGCAGGAAGGTAAACCATGTTATTGCTATATTCTATAGGGTCTTATTTGGATAGAATTACAATGATATACAAACCTAACCTATTAAATATATATTTTCTACTTGCATTGTCAAAAGCTCTGGCAAGTCTTGGACCCAGTTCAGACTTCATATTCACTTCAATCTGACGGCAGATGAATAACTCCATGGAAGATATTGAACAAGCGCCTCATACTAGCAGACTAGAACCTCAGGCTTTATGTGCTAAGACTTATGCCATATGAGCTTGAATCTTCTTGTGAGGCCAAAGAAATTGTGAATAGCAAGTTAGATGTATTGTTTAATAATCTGACAGTGTGAATCCTGCAAAAGAAGATTTCCAAAACCTGAATCCCTTCACCATAGTTGCAGTAAAAATAGGAGGAACCCATGATCAGAAAAACTCCACAGCATAATGCATTTTGCTATTATATTAGTCATTGAACATGTTCCAGTGATAGCACAACATCGGTCAATCCTTCAGACCTGCGAGACAGAATTCCAAGCTTCTCAATCAGTGACGAACAATCATATCTAAGACAATTGCTCTTTCTAACAGAGCATTAATTTACCATTTAAGTGACGAACTCTACAATATTTTTCCCCAAGTTTCATTGTTTATCCCACAAAAGGAACTCGAACTTTTGACCTTCCGTGGTGAATATGGAATACATCTCCAAGGAATTATCAGAGTATAGTATATGTGAATGAATTAGAAGATATTGCCTCATGAAACTATATACCACATTCCGTATCACGTCCCTTTCACGTAGATCATGAGTTTGGTCAAGATGAGATTTGCGTAGATCGTGAGTATCGCATTACCAAACTAGGTAAACTAATTCATACTATGTCACTACTAAGTTCCCAAATCCTAGCTACAATAGTGAAAGAAAACAAGTTCAGCTTTGAACTTGACAGTGACCATATCTGATAAGGGGCATTAGATACAACCAGAACAACATGGTTAGAAATATAAAATGCATCAACTAGTCAGATTATCAAAACAATCACATAATGCAAACTGGAGTTGAGGTTCAGTATGGATCAACTGCAGGCTATTATTAACTGCATCACAGTAAGAAAACGTTCTACAATAACAATGATGAGTACCATTAATTCATTTCTACAATAACAATGATGAGTACCATTAATTCAGATTAGTGATGAGTACAATCACATAATGCAAACTGGGGTTGAGGTTCAGTATGGATCAACTGCAGGCTATTATTAAATGCATCACAGTAAGAAAACGTTCTACAATAACAATGATGAGTACCATTAATTCATTTCTCTACGGAAATAAATGGACAGCAAACAATAATAGATTTTTGGCTTACCTTTATCCCAAGGAAAGAATCCCCCACGACTTCTAACTCTTTGTAAGCAATCAGTAATATGTTTAGCATGAGAAACCAACACTGGAGCACCATCTAACACACCTCTTCTTGTTACCTTATAAGCTGACAAACAATAACAAATAACATGAAGCCTAGACTAGCAGCATAAGACATAAAATTGGAATGTTTTAACTTCTCCATAATGGAACTAAACTTGTTAGCAGACAAATATAAAATGATTCTATATGTTTATATACCACTGTAAGGAACTGCATAAAGGTGATTGGCTGGAAACCCAATGCCGAAGCCGAGCAAAGTGAAGCCAACATTCAATCCAACACCACAGCCAGCTCCAACATAGCCAACAACCTCATGGCCAAATCCAGGGCCCCACCCTATGCCACAACCAATGCCTACACCGATGCCCCAAAAGGCTCCGTATGTTGGATGCACTGGATTCCACTTCTCATATTTACCAAATAGACTCTTTATGATCATTATTCACCTGAAAATTCAATCACAAAAAGAGAAGATGAGATAGAATTTATTACGAATTGAACCGTATATTTATGATTTACTCTATTGCTGCTGGAATTCGATCTCTTATTCCGCACTGTGCGCAAAATTTCAAATTATACTGTCTTCTTACTGAATGAAAATCCATAACATATCCGCGGAACATAACAAATTCGATTAATCCGACACCAAAACTTAACGAACTCCAACATACTAGAAAAATGATAATCATCAGCATTTTTGTTATACAAGTGTGAGTACATAAAACACACACATACGTTGTGCATACAAATACACCCAGCCTCAAACACATTATATAAGGCAATAAGCGAAAAGTTAAAAATCAACATTGAGGGGAAATTCATTCAAAATTCAACTCAAAATAGGAAAAATTCACATGCCAGAATGATATCGTTTAAGTGATTAATTGATTACTGAATCTACAACTCAGATCGTAAAAGAAAACCTGATCTGCAGCAAAGTCTGCTGTTCATGTGCTAATGCTGATCCTGAGCAAGTGCTAGCTTCAAGTTTTTTACGAGACTCTTCAATCTATGTACATTGGGATTGTCTCAAACTGGGATCTAAAATTTGAGGCTGAAATTAGTCTCACCATATTGGGCCCTGCCCTATTTCGCTTCACTAAAGAGGCTGTACTGATTGGGCTAGCCACCGGTTACTTAGTGGGCCTCAGAAATTCAAATTTGAGAAATTTCGCGCCTCTTATAAATTCCCCACGTTTGACTATCTTTGAAAATTTCATCACTAACAGAAAGACGGGAAAATTAAAAGAGAACGAGCGATGAGGAAGAGATCGACAAAGAAGACATCAGCAGCGGCGCTATTAGTATCACCTCCACCACCTACTTCGGCTACCGCGGCAGCGACAAGGAGTCCTACTCTGTCGCCACCGGAGTCTCCCGCAGTACAATTCGATTTCGATCTCAAAGGTTTCGACGATATCACTACATCACTGAAGAAGAAGAAGAAGAAGAGCAACAAAAACGTCGGTGCTGGTGGATCAGGTTCCAAGCGTATGCAGCCTACTGGACTCTCTCCGTCGCCGCAGAGGTCGCTGAAAAGTGTAAACACGATTTCTGATCTGAAGGATCTGGCATCTTCTAATCTGGAGTCAATCAAGCGCCAGCTGGAAAGATCGCATGCTGAGATTGCAAAGGATATTGACGCGTCTCAGTGTCGCCTTCAGAAACGTTTCAAGGTTTTCCTCTGTCACTCTGAGCTATACATATATGTATTATTTAAATTAAGTTTGATCTGTGCAGACCAAAACTATATTATTTTCTCTAGTTTTTGTTCATATTCGTGGATCATTAAGACGTCCTTAGTTATTTTTAGTTCTAATTCTGATTCTGATTATGATTGTCATTTTTGGAATTTATTAAATGATATTTGTTCCATTTTATTTTGGTTCAGTGTGACTATTATTTGTTGTATTACAAATGATTTCTGTTCCATTTCTTATTTCTGGTAACGCCTTGAGGTCTCTCTCTCCTTTCCCTTAGTTATGAATGCTCGTGGCATTTCCATATATCTACATAAATCTAAGATTTAACTAATTACACATCATTATATTTGTTTTAGTTGTAGAACTGTTATGGATCCTTAGTTTCATGCTGTGATTTGGTATATTTTTCATTTCTGATTCTTAATTTGTCGAATAAAGCATTTAGTCAGTTGTTAGTGCGTGCTCACCTGCTGCTGCAGATCAAAATGATGTCAGAAATACAAGTAGATATGCTTATGTCCTGATTACCAGTGTCTTAAAATTATGTTAAAAGTTCTAGATCTGTTTTTAAGTGTGTCAAAGTCATGCAGCTTAAATGAGGTGCATACTATGTTATTTACATTCTCGTGTTTCTGATCTTAGAATTTGAAACTTTACATGAAGATGTTTCTGAGATACTGCATACCTGAAGAGCAATGCATAATACAATGATTTCAACATTACATTATTCTTGCCTCGCATGTCTTCCTGAATCTATCTATAAATTGGACTCTTGAAGCGAGAGGGTCATCATTTTTATTTTTAGTGTCTTTACCCAAAAAACTGAAAATGAGAGATACACTGCAAATATTGCAATATGTGAGCATCGATTTTTCCTATTCAAGGAACTATGGAAATTTGAATCTGTGTGGACTGGTACCAGTGAAGAGTAGAACCTGAAGTTGCATTTTAACTTATTGTCTTGTATGCCTATGACTAAACATCAACCCCACCCCTAAAAAGAAGAGATTGCACGAAGTTTAATTTATTACCCGAGCAATATGAACTATAAAGGTTTAGAATTTATCAATGGGCATTATTCACTGCTAATAAAAATGGTTGGATATCTTTGTATTGTATAAAGCAAACACTAGTTACTAAATCTGTTGTACAATACTAATTTTTTTGTGACAGGAGAAAGTGTGCTTACTCTTTTTTGTTTAAACAGATTCAGAAGCAAGCATGTCAGCAAGTAATGGATGAGGCAGAGAAAGAATATAAGAAGATGTCCGATCGAATCAGTGAGGGTCGAGAAGCAATGAAGGTGGGTCCAATTTGTTTTGAGAAAAATATCTAACTAGCTCATCATTTATCAGACCCTCCAGTAACTGCTACTATTACCACCATACATTTCTCTTATGTATTGGCATCTCTAAATCTAACTTGGGGATTTGTTCCAGGCATCCTATACAGAGTTTATTGCAGAAGCACAAGTCACTGCATCTCGCCGTAAGTTGTAGTACTCTTTTACAAAATATCATGTTGAATCATCATTTACTAGCAGCTAAAGTTGCAACCATCACTTTTCTCTTGTTTATTTTTTTAATTGTTTTAGCATATCATTTCAGCACAAATTGTGGTGTATATGTAAGAAATCTACAATTAGATAGGGGCCACTGGCCAGGTCTAGTGTAATGTTAGTATGTTTCTGTTCTCTCTCTCTCTCTCTCTCAGACACACACACACACACACAAATTGGACTTGTTTATTTTGAATAGCAGCCACATGCTGCAAATATTTTCAGTCTGTATTTAATTAAATGTGCAAAGTGAACTGCTGACACGGTATGATAAACAAGATAAATTCATTCAGACTGGACTGGACTATCAATAATTACATCTTTTTTATGTTTGTTGGGAGTTCCAGTTTGTAAGATAGCTATCCCTGAACTGGCAAAAAAATCTGAAAAAGACATGGCTTCACTCCGGAGCCGTTTTGGGATCTCATCGGATGCAGCTTGACATATGGATTGAAGTTCCTAGGTAAAGTTTCTTTGAAGCATTCTTGTCATTAAGTGATGGTTGCCAACGTTATTCGAGTTGCTTTCAAATTTGATGGTACTAATGAACTGTGTTGGAGTGTAGTTCTTTTTTGATAATAAGAAGTTTTAAATTCCAAGTTTGTCAGAATGTAAAAGTATATACAGCTTTTATGGCCCTTCCCTTATGTAATTTATTTACTAGATGGAAGTATATAAAAGATCTCAATAGATTATTTGTTTGAAGATGATAGGGTTCCTGGTTGAGAATGACGTCCACGTTGTTAGTCTTTCTGCGTAAACCTAACCACCAATCACTGATATAAACTTCTGCTGATTAAAAATGTGTGCACTAGTTCTTAAACCGTAACTTGATTGAGATTGTGCATTACATGTTCTTTGACAGGATTTAAAGGCATAGGTTGCTGGAAATTGTACAAAGAAGCCGTGTGAGAGTCTGTTGCAGCAACTTGATGCATCTCAACTGGTAAGACAGATGGTGAAAGTATTTTTGTTTGCCACGGTACATGACCTACTTCTTGTACGTGTAAACGAAGAATAAGAAAATTAGATAGCTGTTCAGTTCATAATCAAATAGACGATACAGAATAGCTACCTGCTTGATTTTCCCTTATGTCCATAAGTTTTTATATGATCTCTTGAACTTGTTAGAAAAGGTTTACTTGATCTCTCAGAAGAGAAACTGATGTTGAATAGTCCTGTTGATTTTGTCGATTTAAAGTTTTACTTATAATTAGTACAACGATTTTCGGTCACACTTAGACTTGGTATGGGATATTTGTGTTTTAATTTAATTTATAGCCCATCAGAATGCTGAGGGGTATCATGGTAAATGCACATACGCCGAATCAGATAAGCTTCTCTTTACTCGACAGTTGTGAGATGCCATTCCCACCAACCATCTCAAAATACATGGTAATTCAAGGGAAACACAGTTGAGGGCAAATCATGGGAGCCTATACCCCCTATACAAGAGCACCTCCCTTACCATTGCCACCTTCATTAACCTCAACTAAGCAGATAACCCAATTCCCAATCCTCGCACCTGTACTATACAAAAACCATTCCCTCTCAATACACCTCAATCCAGTTTCAGCCACTTTAAATTCTCCCAAAGGTTTCGGACCCACCCCAAAGAAACTTAAAAAATCGAAGAAATCAAGAAAGAATTACGACAGCGATGAAGAAGAAGAAGAAGACGACGAAGAAGAGGAAGACGATGAGCGAGAAGAAGGCGTTATTCCAGAGATAGTGACGAACCGGATGATGAGCAGAATAGGATTTTCTGTGGGAATCCCACTATTTGTTGGGTTGCTATTCTTCCCCTTCTTTTACTATCTCAAAGTTGGATTGAAAATTGACGTTCCGACTTGGGTACCCTTCATTGTGTCGTTTATCTTCTTTGGGACTGCCCTTGCGGGGGTCAGTTATGGAATTGTGTCAGCCAGTTGGGATCCAATGAGGGAAGGTTCATTGTTGGGATGGAATGAGGCTAAGAAGAATTGGCCTGTGTTCTGGCAGTCAATCTGGGTTGGATCAGGATCCAAAAACCGGTAGAATTTCCTCTTAGTCGTCTTACATTGTGCTCTGGTTTGTTGAAAAAGATTTGCTTTCTAATACTTTCATCTCTGTTCTATACTTCTATTATATGTTAATTTTGTTGAAGTTACTGGGTAGAGGAGGGGTGGGCATAGATGGAATCCAAGGGAAAAACTTGGATGAAAATCTATTGACAGAATATTATCAGCAGATTATTTTTTTAGATCTATTATACTCCCATCCTAATTTGGTAATTTAGAATACACAGAATCCAAGAGAACATGTTATTAATTTAAGAGATAAAAGTAATTTTCTAACCAAAAAACAAAGATAAAAATAATTAATACATAGAATTTTTTGTTTTGATTTAGTACGGAAACCCAGACGGCAAACCTACTGGACTAATCGCATTTCTCCATGTGTAGGACTAGGAGGATTTTAGTAGACTAATTATTTACATTGTATTAAAATCGACGCTGATATCTTCCATTTACAATATCGCAAACAACAAGGGGAATGTGGGCGACCTTCCAAATGCTCTCTTGTTCACTTTTCTGATCCAATACTCTCTCCACAAATTCCTCCGACATATCCACAAACAGCACGTACAAAAGATTAGTGAAATGCTCGATGTCAACAGGCAACTTCACCATCAATTTGCAATCTTTCACGAACAATCCTCGGAGAATGGGCATGGATCCCTTCTCCAATCTCACCCATCTCAATTCTCTCAATCTACTTAGATTCAATTCTTTGAGCTTCTGAAAACCTCCAGCCTTGAAAATCAATCCATTCCCTTCATAACCACAATCCATGCTCAATTTTTGTAGATTAGGCAAACCTTGAAAACTTTCAAGCGGATCCTCCCGTAGTCTGCTAAATCTGAGATCTATTCTTGTGAGTGCACTAAGAGAAGGTATCCATTGTGGTACATTCTCCAAATATCCTGATAGCTCAAGAGTTCGAAGAAATGGGAAAGTAGAAGGACATACAGAATAATCCAGATCTAACAACTCGCCCTCAGCTGATGAGTGAATGACTAGTGAATGTAGGCGAGTAAGCTTCGTAAGGGAACAACAAAACTCCCTGCCATCCTCACTTCTTAGCTTGCTAATGCACAATCTCTGCAATTGAGTTAATTTCCCAATCTCTCTCACTATTGTTAAGTCGTCTGCATCTATATAGCAAAGCTTTTGCAAACTCACTAAACGTCCCATCTCATTTGGAGCCTTAAAGCTTTGTACACTATCAAACGGACGGTACACCACACCTTTATGCTTATATCTATAAACCAACAGATTTCGGAGTCTTTGAAGCTTGAGGATTTCAATAGGCAATTCTGTCACCATAGATCTCTTGAGATCTAATGTCTCCAACTTTATAAGGTTTCCTATTGCTTTTGGAATGACCTTCACTTGTGTATTCCGGAGACTCAAATACTTGAGATGATACAATTTGAAAACTTCATTTGGTATTGTATCCAACGGAGTTCCTTTTAAATCCAACACCTTTAGCATACCACAACCGCCACACAGTACCTTGTGTAATATTTGTAACCAATTTGAATCAACTGGACCCAAGAATAATAGAGAACGAAGATGTTTAAACCTGCACATTTGCAATGCACAATTATTAGAACAGTGAATTGCTAGGCGTCGAATTATATCAGCCCACTGAATTTCTCCAGTACTATCAACGACTGCTACGTTTTGTTCTCTAGCCTTTGAAATAATGTATTCTCGCACTATATCATGGATATGGAATTTTTTTGGCCTTCCATCATTACATGTTTCCATTATTTGAACCAAATTTCTATTCACAAGCTCATTTAGATAGCTCTCTGCCATTTCTTCCATTGTCTTCCCATGTTTTGCCTGAACAAATCCTTCTGCACACCAAAGACGTTCGATGCTGGTCTTCTTGATGGCTTGATCTTCTGAATAAATACCCAAGTACAGGAAACAAGTTTTCAGATAGTATGGCAAGTCATAAAAACTGAGGGATAATAATTTCCACATCCTCCTAAAATTATCTCCTTCAAGTTCAGTACTGATGCTGCGGTTGAACATTTCCCATTCTTCAATTTTGTTATTCTTGGTAGCAAGAAGACCACCAATTACAACAATTGCGAGCGGCCAACCCTCGCATCTTCTTAAAATGCTTTCAGAGATCTCCTCTAAGTAAAGAGGGCATGAGTAAATTCCCGGAAATGCCTTTCTATAGAATAATTTTTTTGACTCTTCTTCACGTAAGGGCTCCAAATTGTAGACATGACCATTAGTCTCAATACAAGCAGCATTGCCTATGCTACTAAAGCGAGAAGTGATGATGATGCAACCCCGACCATGGGTACTGCTTCTTGGAAATGCATATCTCATTGCTTCCCACACATTTGTTCTCCAAACATCATCTAGAACAACAATGTAATTCTTGTTTTGGAGAAAATTATAAATAAATTCTCTCTTAACATAATCAGTCATGGTTTCCAAATCTGAAGGTGGTTGCTGATTGACCTTCCGTACGAGTTGCTTGATTATGTCTTCCAAAAGATTCTTCACTTCAAAAGACTCCGAAACAGCAACCCATGCATGGCAATTAAAATTCAACACTGAATCATCATATACCTTTTTAACAAGAGTCGTTTTACCCAAACCTGCCATGCCAACCACTGAAATTACTTTACATGTATAATCAGTGGAAGACAGCCACTCAAGAAGTTGTTTTTTCGGCTTTTCAAAGCCCACAACATCCATTTCTTCCAATAATAGTGCATCACCTCGACCATCATAAGATGTGTTTCTGGAAAAATTAGAGCTCGACCATGAAAGTATGACAGGATACTTGTTTTTATATTTCTCATAACTCATGGAAGCATTCTCTACTTTTGATCTGATTTTTTTGATTTCAGAAGCTACTAAATGTCTAGCTTTCAAGTTTTTCATGGAGACATACTTTTGCTTTAGGTAGCCTCTGAATCCACGTGCATCATTAGGGGCAAATCGAAGCATGTATCTTTCAAGAACATCTTCAATGTCATAAGCAATTTCTCGCACTTGCGTGACCCATTCTTTGAGTTGGGGATCACTTTCTTCTTTGGCATCAGCTACGCTTAGAAATGCCCTCATTTGGCCAATCTCCATGCGAATGAAGTCGACTTCCTCTTCAAGTCCTCCAAGCAGGCTTTTCTCTTCATGAAGCCAGATTGAAAGCTCGTTAAACAAAAATGATATGGCGCTCTCTGCCATCTTGGCTTGCACAGTTTTCTGTAAACAACAGACAAAAGTTCTACTTATTAGAGTTGATTGAAAAAAGATTGATGGATACGTGATTCTTGTTTTAAAAATGGCATCTCAAAGGTATCATAACTTGAAAACATGCATAAATAACAACATATTGATTAGAAGGAATGCTAATACAGGGTCCTAATTGCAGTAGAATATGGTCCGAATTCAATACTAAAAATCTTGCTTTGACATAAATGTACAGAAAATGAAAATTTTAATTTCAATAAATACAATATTAAACATCCTTAACAAACCAATATATATATATATATATATATATATATATATATAGTTAATATATAAAGGGTTTTAGACTTGAAAACAAGTTTCTTTAGATAAAAAAAGGGACAAAGTGGGTATAATTTTCATAGAGATGTTTAGGCATTATATTTTTAAGCTAATGTTCAAACTTCAAAGTTTTTCACTTTCTTTTCCTTCATTTCTTTAAGGGAGCCTAAGTTTGAAATCAGGACTTTTTTTTTAAAGAGACAAGAGGTGTTGCCACTCTTTTATCAGAAAATAGGGTGACAATTTTTCTTTGTTTGTTTTGAACTTTTAATTAAGAAAAGCTTATAAACTCTATTTTTAGATAAGAAAAAGGGGATGTTTTAATTAAATGGACAAAGTCTTAAAAATTACATCCAAATGCCCAAAAGCAAAGACAACCAAAACATTACAATAACAAGTGACATAGAACAAGAATTGATAAACTCGAAATATTGTAGTTTGAATATATTGGTACTGCTCAAAGTAAATAAGGATCTAGATCTACATACTCGAGTGCCAAAATTTCTGATATTAATATTTAGACTAAAATAAATATATTTGGATCTCAAACATTTTACTAATTCATATATATCCACTTATAAGAACAAATTATCCTTATCTATGTGTTAAGTCCTGATCAGAAGATTAAAGAAAATTAACAAAAAAAGCCATAATCTGACAGATGTGAAGATGGATAAATATTATTCAAACTTAAAACAAATCTTCTCGACCTTCAGAAATGCTCTAGAAATTTTTATGTCTTTTAGGGGAAATGCTCTAGAAATTGATAAATGGCTACTCTACTGAGCTTATCTTGGTTTTTGTGGCCAGAAATCTAGGTTCTAGTCGTCGTTAAGTTTTCTTTTTATTTTATAATTATAGTAAGCTAATTTATAATATATGGTAACTTTAATAACTCAACAAAAACCTTATTCGGAGGTTATTAATCTATATTATTATATAATGCACTTTTACTTTTTTAATATTTTTTTAAATATATATTAATTTTTTTTCTCTCTTCAGGATCTTTCTGCAATCTTTTTTTTTTATCACCCTCATATATTTTACGTTATTTTTCTTTTCTTTATCTCTTTCTTTTTTAAGTTCTTTTTAAATTTAAATTACAAAAATAAATTGTTAATCTATCATACTTTAATGATATATATTAAAAATAATTTAGATATATATTATATTTTTTTTAAATAATATTGATAATTTATATTATTTGAATTTTAATATTTTATAAATTTACAATTTATATTTATTATCTGCTAGTTATATACAATGATTTGTGTTATAAATGGCTTATTGAAAATTTGGGCCTTGGGCCTGACAAAATTTAAGGCCGATCAAATGTTTAGGGCTTTAGGCTAAAAATGGATCACTAGGAGTCCATAATTTTGCATTTTCTGTTTCTTTTAGTAATGGTCCTCAGTCCTCTATTAACCCAACCCATCTCTTCTTTTAACAATTCTAGGCAGCAGTGAGTTTTTAACTTACTCTAAAAAGGAAAGCATACAATCAAAGCAATGCAACCTTGGGAATAGAGAAAGACTATATTTTTTTGATCTAATAATTAGGTAACTACTTTACAGATTGATGATCCACAATTGGCTAATTTTACTAATCAACTTTTCAATATGCTTCAGGACTTATAACCCGTTTGCTTACAACAAACCAACATTCCAAACGTTGAAACAAAGTCTAATCGATCTCTCCAACCATTGTTTTGCTTTTCATGCTTCCTTCACCTTTATGCCTTAAGATTTACTCATGGAAGATAGCATGGATCTTTGTTACATTATGGTAATGCATCAAACTGACGAAGAATAGGCTCGAGTTCGACTCAAAACCTTTCTATGTGCTCGACTCGAGCTTGAATATTTGTTGAAATCAACTTGTCAGCCTCGCGAATCGACTATATTTATTTACATAATTACATCCCAGTCTAGAAATACATATGATATGAACAATACTAATAATGCTTTGTGTTGGATCAATATCTACTTGGGTCTTAGAGGGTGTTTGGCTGAACTTATAAGCTCTTCTAAACAGCTTATAAGCTATCTAAGAGCTTATAAGCTCTTAAAAAGTGTTTGGTAAATTTTATTTTCAAAGAACTTATAAGATGTAAAAATAATCTCTTTAGGAGCTTATAAGCTCTTTTTAAATAAGTTAGGTTATCCCACCTTATTTTTTAAGATCTTATAAGGTGTTCATTTAGATTAATAAAAAGACGAAATACCTTCAATTATTTTCAGTATTCCAGTTTTAACCCTCGTCATAATTCAAGCTAATTGTCCAGATTCTCTCTAACCCTAAATCCCTAATTTTCCATCTCCACCACATCCACCAGCGTCGCCACCTCAACAACATACCTCCCATCCGCCACCGCCACCGTTCTCCTTCTCAAGCTCGCCGTTCCAGATCCCGTTCCCGTCGTCGCCTCCTCTCACCGCCCACAGCGCCGTGCCTCTTCTCACCACCGCAGCCACGCAGGGCCTCCTCTCTTCTCACCACAGCCACACCGTGTCGCTCCTCACCTCCACAGACACGGCACACCGAAAAACACTAGAATACATGAAATTACTAGTGTCTGGACGTCGGGGAGAGAGCAGAGGTGCGGCGGCCCATTGGTCGTGGTAGAGGGCGGAGAGCCGCGTCCGATTGGTGGTGTTGGCGGCGGAAAATGAAGAAGGGGTAAACTGAAGAGAAACAAAAACGCATAATCACCAATCTAAAAGAACAAAAATTAATATTAAATTAGAAATTTATTTTTTATTTATTAATATTAAAATTTATATATATAAATAATAAATTTAAATTAACTTTAAATTCATGCTGTAGAAATTCCAAAATTAATTTTGCACCTTTTCTATTGCGGTGAAAATAAAAAACGATTATATAAAATTTATAAGAAATAAATATTAGTTCAATAACATAAGAATAAAAGGAGAGAAACACAATAAAAATGGATGGATAATATGCAAATTAGGTTTATAAAAGTTGATGTCCTTTTTGGTCATTTCAAGCATAAAAAGAGCTTATTTCACAAACACTCCAACATCTCATAAAATCATAAGAACATCTTATAAGATCTATCATCTTATTTATCCAAATACTTTATGAAATTATTTTAAAAATAAGTTTCTACATCTTATAAGCTCATAAAACATCTTATAAGCACTAGAAGTTTATAAACTCTTTAGAATAAGCTTAGCCAAACACCCTCTTAATGCATGGGGTAAAAAGATCGTTTTTGAACTCTTTGTACACTTCGACAAATTGATCATTCGTGCAAAATTAATTGTTTATAAGTAACCTAATCCA
Source organism: Verbena officinalis (assembly GCA_958496215.1). Classification (NCBI taxonomy): domain Eukaryota; kingdom Viridiplantae; phylum Streptophyta; class Magnoliopsida; order Lamiales; family Verbenaceae; genus Verbena; species Verbena officinalis. The sequence goes on along the minus strand of OY292390.1, from coordinate 3,264,748 downwards.
CTTAAGGTAAAAAGAAACAAAAGTAGTAGACAAGTTCATAATTAGCGTAATTAGCAGCCATTATTAATATATAATTGTTTAATTAACTAAGCTACAACACATTAGCCTATTACCATCTTCGAATTAAAGGTTGTTGCCTTCAGTCCAGACAACATAAAGGTCCCATAAATATGCCCTTACCCCATACCCTGATTATCTTTTTATATTTACTAGTAATCATGTATTTTAATTATTAATTTTAATATATGTATATAAATTAAATCGGCACGCCGGCCTGTTTGGCAAATCTGTATAAGAAGAAGCAGAGATAAAGAAAGAAAAGACATGAGAATAACACAAAAGTTCATAATTCAGTGATTGATTTAAAAATGTTGAATTTTGAACTCAAATTTTTTGGTACCTAACAGATGGGAAAGATGATAAGAAAAAGCTTAGAAACATATATATATGTTTGCAGAGGGGATTGCTTTGGACCTTGACTATGCTTTTCTTCCCTAACAAGCTGATCTTACTTAAAAATTACAGAACTTCTTTTATTATATATTTTTATCAACTTTTTTTTAAGAGAAAAAAGCTTAAGCCCTCATGTTCTTCCACGTGTCAGGTACTGATTCGCTCGAGAGAGAGACAAGTGCTGAAAGAAATTGATAAGTATTTTTGTGTCTCGTGATTCCAAGCATTTTTCTTTGCTTAAAGAGAGGTTAGCCCCAAGAATAAAGCTAAAAGGAAGGATACACCATTACATTTACATATTACTCTGGTTAAAGCTAATAAAAGCATATTGTTAGTCTTGCCCACAACTCTTCCATAACTATATATGTAACTATTACTTTCTATACTACCTCATAATTTAATACTTCAATATATATAATGTTTTTGAATGTGTTAAAGCTTTTGACGTGTCTACACTAATGTATCTATCTGTAAATTTATTATTATATTTGTCCTGTATAGTATTTTCAGAAATTTCGAATTTGAAATCTCTAGTTAAGTTAATGCGGGCTCGACTGCTATGCTATGCTACTTGATGGTAATACAGTGCTTCCTAGTTCATGACTCATATCAAACATTATTTAGTTCTATACGATGCATATAATTTTATTGATTGTTATATTATTATTAAGAAAAATATCGTTTTTATCGTTCATAATTAACCATACAAGATTGTGTTGTCAACTATTATTTAATCACATACGACAAATTCCTTTTTTTTCTACTGATTCTCATCAAACATGTACACCCACAAAAATTCTATCTTTTTGTCCCACAAATCCGAAATCCATAATTACTTGAATAATTCTTGAAACCTAGTCTTGCTCCATATTAATATTCCACAACAAAATATATATATTCTGAGCTAGAAAGGTCAACTTAAAAACAGGGTAAAACAACAAAACGAAAGCAGTGCTGACAAGCGGGCCGAGCAGGTAACACCTGAGGATGAAAATTGAAGGATCTCTGCCCAATGATATATCTCTACTCAGTGAACTGTCACGACCGCTACTCACTTATCAGTACTTAATTATCAAAACACAGTAACTTTTTTTTTTTTTTTTTTTTTTTTGTGCAATGTGCACGTAGTACGTACAACATCAAATATTCTGATCTGATGGGAAATTGGCATTGCTTAGTGGTGAGGTAAGACAAAACACACGTAAGAATCGAGAGGGCTTGCTCTCAATTTAGAATCTTTTGCCATGCTTTTTGCCAGATGGATTGAAAGATGGTAAATTGGCATCTCCCAATTAGGATTTAAATCAGTACTTTTTGATTCTATTTATATAGCCTCCTCATCTCAGTTAGATACCTAGAGAACTCAAATTAAGTTTTACATATGTGCTTTTCTTGGGTAATTATAAAATACATGTGTACTTGGATGAACAAGAACAACCCTTTAAATTGTTGAGAATAAACAGATAAGAAAAAGGGAATTCGGACACGACACAATATGATACGATAACACAGATTATTTCTTGATATTTAGGATTAAATAGATGTCTGACACAACACTGCATAATGGTTTTTATTAAGAATGTATGTGTATCGTATATAATCACTAAAACTTCTCAAAGCATCCAACATTTCACAGCCTGAAAATTATTTTTGGGATGTAAAGTTGATGCCCCATAAAAAAGAGAAATAAAGTAACAAAGAAGCTAGATTTTACTTTTTATCCATTTGAGTTTAAATCTTAGTGTTAGAAGGTAATTAAATTTCAACCCATTCACTATTTTCGCTTAATTTATTCATCAAAACAGCTAATTATATCATTAATGATATTGTATTATTATGATTGTTATATTTATATGGGTTTAGACTTTAGAGTAATTTCTTTTTAAATATTCTAGACTTTCAAGAAATAAAAAGATATATTGTAAAAAATATATACATGATACTAGACATTAAAACCTAAGAAAAACATCTATAAAACAACAAATCATGATTTGATTGCTCATGATATTTCAGAATCAATTGCTTAATTCGTGACCCATTTAGCAAACCAAAAAATAAATTTGAATCATCATTGCCATTGATCCACCATGTTAATTTCCAACCAAAGAGTGACCGACACGTGTCATTCTTGTTTCATCTAGACAGCTGGGCCCGCTTTGTCCACTCTTATCACCACTTAAAAATTGACCCCTAACTGTGAAATGCCCATTTAAAAATAATGATGCTGCAGAAGTGTACAATAAAGCAACCACAATGTACAACTCTTTATGCACAGACTGGTGTGTCTGTGTATCATCTTCCGTTAGATAACGACGGGAGATGACGGCGTCACGTCCCTCTATAAATACCGCAACAAAACCTCAGACTAAGTTCTCTTTCCTTGTCTTTATTCTTCATTTTTGTTTCCATTTAAACGCACGAGAGGAAAAAATATATATATATATTCACACACATCGATTATCTACATATATATTTACACAGTACTGTAGTGATATCTTTTCTATATATGAACGTGAAACCCGCAGCCAGAAAACAGCAAAAAAAATTCGTTTTGAAGGGAAAAAAACCAAGAGCTCCGAAGCAGACGGCGGCGTTTCTCGCCGGAGAATATTTCAGTGATTGGATTTGATAGATTTCTCCTGCTGATTTGCTGTTATTTAGGTACTTTTGAAGTGGGATTTTTTCAAAATTTCCCCTTTCTTCATCTATGTATTCATTGCGTCAAAGATTTAAAGAAAAATAGATCTTTAGCAAAAGGGTATCTCCAGTTTCTGCCAAAGATTCATTATTCAGGTAAAAACAAAATAAAGATGCATATGAAATCTTAATCATATATATGCATTTGTTTTTATGTTCTCGCGTCATGTATGTTTTCTTGATTTATTTATTTTTGTGTTTGTTAAGGTTGTGAAGTAGTTAGAGAGAGAAAGTAAAGATTGATGTATAGAGAGAGTAAGTCGCCATCAGTTGTTATGAACAGTTCGGATTAGTTGTTTATTCCTTTGTCTGAATATGCATTCAACAACACCTTTCAAAACTCGACAAATTTCTTGCATTCATTGCTACAGCCATTTTCCCCTCTGTTTCTCATTGTTTATTTTCTTTTTTAAATTTAAATATACATATATATTACTTGTACAAATAAATAATGAGTTTGCCTGCTTTTGGAATTATTGAAAAAATCAAAAGATATGTATTATGATGAGTTGGGTTGGAGTTGTTGATATTAAAAATATTGTCAGAAAAATTCTGCAGAAAATCTCGATTTTCTTTATTCTCTTGTGTACATTAAAGCGGGGGAAATAGCAGTCCACTTTGGGATTTTAGCATTCAATTATTGGCCCCTTTTATATTTAAACATTACACCTACTGCTCTTCTTTATGTTAACTACCTCTAATCTCGAGCCACCATTTCCTTTTTTTCTGAGGAATTAGATATATATCTACATTATTTGATTCAATTTAATCGAAACATATATATCATTTGGTCCGTTTGCAGGTAAAAAAGAGAAAGTAATATTATAAGAAGGAAAAAGAGAAATATAATTATAGCAAGATAGAAGAAGGTAAAGATGTTGACATGTATTACGTGCTCAAAGCAAAGATTGGAAGATGGAGGAGGTGGTGAAGATGCCCCGCGTGGGACGCCCAGTACCAAAGACGCCGTCAAAAGCCTGACTACGCAGGTTCTACAACCCACCCTACCTACCCCCCACCCCCCACCCCCCTACACCCAATCCCCTAATATATAAATTCTACATATACACACATGCACATATATAGAATAGTAGTAGTACGTCTCCGTAGCATGTTTTTCTATATGGATACGGATACGATACGATATAATATAAATCCAATTATGTAATGATTTTTTTCAACATATTTATTTAGAAGTAACAAGGTTTGGCATTTTTGCTTTGCTCTTTCTTATGTCTGCCAATTTTCTTTTTTCTTTTTTGCCTTCTTCGTAAACGCAAACAACTATTCAGTACTCTCCGTTGCTTTTCCCCAAATCCATAGTGGGGCCCACTCCAGAGCCTCTTTTGTGGGGGCCCATCCACAGAATTTTGTACTGTTTGGTTATGGGTTTGTATTCGTCCCGGCCTACTTCTGAGTATAGCTTTTGTCCTCCGTTTGGGAATGGGTATAGTATAGCCTACAGGGATAGGATGCAGATTCTTGGGCAAAATGGTCTTTTTCTGCGTTCCCTTTTCAATAGTAGTCCATTGCATTCCATTTGCTGTCAAAGTAAAGAAATTGAAAGGGTGATTACTGATTAGGGTTTCTTAATTCTTATGAGTGGGACAGAATTTGGGTGTATCAAAAGACAAGGACTTAAAATTGAAGGGGACATTGTCACGCCACACCTCGGATCATGTGTCCAAATCCTGGTCCCAACATGTTTGGTCCTACCCTTAATTTTTCCCTCCTTTTCCAGTTTGCCACATGATCTGTTTTATCATTTTTTATTCATTCCAAAGAAAATATAGATCATAAAAGAATCCCAAATCTAATATTTCTATATTCGATAAACAGACATTTCAGGTGTCATGAAAATCTCATCACGACATGTAAATTTTTAGTCTGAGATTAGTTCTCAAATTTTGAAGTTTTTGTTAATTAATTAAAAATTCAATCTTGACACCTCTTATTCAAAATCCTAAAGTCTGGCTTCAAAGTTTCCTTCAAGTGACCATTCTTGATATCATCATGAATGGCACACATTGAACTTAAATTTAGTGCAGTTAAATATTTACCTTTTTGGTGAAATATAATATTCTAATATGACAAAAACATTAATTTTCGCGCCTAGGGTCCTCTTTTTGTTAATTAATTCTCTATATAAGCTAGCACGAGTTGTGGATGTTATTCATAAGGGGTAAAGGGTCCCCACAGCAACAAGTTGATGCGAGATAAATTTCACTTCTTTTTATAAGGCCATAAGTTGGAAGGCTTCTTTACATCGGGATCGGAGACGGGTTCGTGTCATAGTCTGGAAAAGTAATGCATGGTCCATCAGAAACTTATCTAGAATATCAAATATTTTGAAAAGAGAATCAAATTTTAGCTTACTTTAGTCATTAGTATAATCATCACATTTATGAGGCAACTGTTGAGGATCTTCACCTTAACATAATGTAATACTTTCAAATCCTTAATCTTCATTGATCTATGAGATGCTTTATTGCATTGTTATTAATGTAAGAACTGAGAAGGGTTTTGGGGTCAAGTCTTGTATTGTGGGGGTGTCAACAGAAAAGACAACACTGCATGTGTGGAAAAGACTCATCTTTTGAGATGGCCCACGTTTGAATTCCTGTCATGAAATGTGCTACATCTCATTTAAACTGAGTTTCTGTAAGGATTTTGAATAGTTGGTGGCTCAAAGTCTGATAATTAACATTAACTAGTCAACTGTATCAGCAGCAGCTATTTTAGCCTGTTATTTCCTGTGCTAAGAGCCAATTGGCACTATATATGGCAGCCTTTCTTTAAATGCCAAGCTCAGCATTTTTGGGACTCACTCTATTTCTGGTTGGGAAAATGAGATATAAATTCAGAGTTCAGACTGATAATACAGCAGTTTTCTGGGGTTCTGAGGCAAAAAGGAAGAACCTTTTATAGCTGTTCAGGAGAGTAGGCTCAAAAGGGCTAGTTAAGAACAGTCTTGAGAATTTTGTACTGAAATTTTTGAAGTTGACGTATCAGATTTCTTATTTTTAAGCATTTTCACATGCTATTCATGCCGACAGCTTTAATAAATGTTATATAAGTTATAACTACCATCATAGCAGCCTTTGATAAGTGTTTGCTCATAAACTATGTTTGCAATTTGTCTGACCAGAAAAATGCTTAATCAGAAGATGTGACTTCACTATATGTCAATGAATGCATATCAGCATAAATGATTCTTTTCTACTTATCTAGATCGCTTAAGGTCTAAAATTTAGATTGAATTTGAACTAAATGGTGTTTAGTTTCTCCTATAGCTGTTTCCCTCGAATTAGAAACTTGCATAAATTTTAGTATTTATTTTAATATACTTGACATTTAATCTCTTAAATTCAGCACTTCAATCAATATATGATCTCAGAACTATTTTCCCATGAGCAGATTAAGGATATGGCATTGAAGGTCTCAGGAGCTAATAAAGGCAAGCCCAGTCAGCCACAAGTAAGCTTCAAGAGAGGCGATTTCGATACAATTTCCGAAGGTGTTCCATTTCCAGGAAGCTCAAGTTCTACTCCAGCTTGGGATTTCACAAGAACTGTCCATCATGGGGGTATTCGGCCCGACTCAAGATTTAATCCATTTGGCGGTGATCGGACCCCACATGGACTAGAATCTGTCTCAGCCCGATCGGGTGAAGTAGTGATACAAGACGAAGATCAGCCCAAAGAATGGACGGCCCAAGTGGAGCCTGGTGTTCAAATTACATTTGTGTCCCTCCCTCGTGGTGGGAATGACCTCAAACGAATCCGTTTCAGGTACCTATTTCTTTTGTGCAACCACTAGGTTTTGTGCTTTAACCTTGAAAAGAACAGAAATGAGCTAGAGGCACATTCGGGATGCTTTTTTCAGCTTCGTGGTTGTCTTTACAACTTTATTTTGTACTTGATGCTCTTGAAAACCACAAGATTTTACAATGCAAACACCCTCTTAATGAACGTTTTTTATTGATATCAATGCGTGTGAAGCCGGGAGATGTTTAACAAATGGCAAGCTCAGAGATGGTGGGGTGAAAATTATGATAGAATAATGGAGCTATACAATGTGCAGAGGTTTAACCAGCAAGCTCTCAACACTCCAGGCAGATCGGAAGATGGGGTATGTCTTCATTCATTTTGCTCAAGTAAATTATCACTAAAATCAACAACTAAACTAATACAAACTTATTACTTTATGCAGAGAGACTCGACTTACTCGAGGCTCGGTTCTGCCCGAGAAAGCCCTCGTATGACTCCATCACTCAACAAAGAGTGGACTCCACGGTACAAACCTGCCGGAAGTAAGGACTTTTTCCCGTCAGAAAATTTCCATGGTGGCCAGAGTGGGTACCCGACCGCTGGGCCCAAGGGTGAGATGTCGTCTATGGAAGCGTCAAGAACAACAACCTCGTCTAGAGATGAGGCTTCAGTTTCTATAAGCAATGCAAGTGATATTGAGTCAGAGTGGATTGAGGAAGACGAGCCCGGTGTTTATATTACCATCAGACAGCTCACTGATGGGACGAGAGAGCTTCGGCGTGTTAGATTCAGGTAACTTAGTTCTCAATATCAGAAAGTCCTTAGTGTTGTTTCTCCAACACTTTTTGACTTATTTTGTTCATGTTATGTTTTAGCCGTGAGAAATTTGGTGAGGTGCACGCGAAGCTGTGGTGGGAAACTAACAGAGACAGAATACAGGCTCAATACCTCTGTTAGTTGTATCTGAACGGCTCGGTGACGGAACTGTGAAATGACCATTTCGCCCTAGACATCGTGGTATCATTGGCTGTTAGAGAACTTGATAATGATTATATTATCTAACCAATTTTTCAACTTACAAATATGGTTTTGCTAAAAGGGGCATCGATAGAGTTACAAGCAGAGTTTTCGCGTGTTGATTTATTTCTAGTTTTATTGGGTTGATACCGTCTTCTTAGGATTATGTTAAGTCATCTTGTTACTCGCTTCTCATTTTTCCTGTTTTCTGGTTCAATTGGTATACGTGGTCTTGATTGGCATGCCGTTTCATGAATTTTCAATTTACAGATGTGATACGCTTTAATCAAACTGTATAGACAAAGCATTTGTCATTGGTTGAATTGGGTTACCAAAAAAAATTTGGTTGAATTGGTTTTATGATCCTGAATTAGGGCCTCAAGATGCAAATGGCAGAATATAAGTATGAGAAATTAATGATCCAAGTCTTGCAACCTAAAGTCCAAAATATTTTTACATCTGAGTGTAACTTCATTAAATCTAAGCAGTCAAATTGTATCCAAACCCCCCGTTTTTTAGAAAATTAGTTCATTCTCCCCCATTGTACATTTTCCGGGAGCATGGTTTTAGCTGACAATTGAAAAACTATAAGATTCTGTGCTACAAATTATGGGTGTTGGATTCAAAAAACCCAAATCTAAATAAAGGTTATATCGCAAGCTGCAAAACACTGTGCATCATCTGAATCACATCCAGAAAACATCAACATTACATTATATCAACAACTGCAAGCTAAGATGGTAATGGTAGCCTCTCGTAACAAACGAAATACTTTATTAAGCAAGACCAAGTACATTATTCATTGCATAGAACCACAATCACTTATTACATAAAGTTAAAAACACTAACACAATATTCAATAAAACATAAAAGAAACGACAGGACAAATACACATTAAACAATCGGACGTTTATTTGATAACATAGATTTCCAGACCAGGCACACAATGTAAACGACGACATATAATTTGTCTGAGAAGTAAACATAATTTCTTCAGCCTGCCACCTTCCTTATGTAAGGTCTTCTAGGAATAGAATCTTGCGATTTTCCAATGCCGAAATTAGATTGTCCATGCCAACCTCCAGCCTTCATGGGTGGTGGCGGCACATGTGGCCTTGCAAGGGGCCTACCAGTGGCCACTTTCATGTTTGCCAACTTATCAGCTGCATCAGATACTCCACGCGTCTTTCCAAAATTACCAGCTGAACCATACAGGTATGATCAACCATCAAATTACAATACCTTTTGACTAAACATGCAATTTTCACAAGAAACGAAAAAACTTGCAGTAATAGATGTATGTACTTACGTGAGACATTAATTCCAGGTGGCCTATAACGTGGATGTGGCTTAACAAAGTTCTTTGAGTTCTTGTCATTTTTAGTTGCATCCTGCACCATAAAAATAAGAATTAAGAAGTGTAGGGAAGCATAAAATATTAGTGGTACAGTTAAAGTATGCGAAGGGGGACAATTGCTATTCAACCTACCTGATTATTCATGTCCAACTTCCTCTGCACAGTTGAATTCACAGAAGCCTGTGGTTTGGCAGAAGAGAAGCTATTTGTTGGCTTTGGATTTGATAAACTGCCTGGATATCTCCTACCATAATTGTGATCCAGAACTCCCCTTGTTCCAGCTGCAACAACTCAACATGTTAAAGTTCTATTCCTGTGAATCAACAAACAATAAAGAATTTCCCAAAAACAACTAACCAGAAGGAGGTGTTCTTGCAACGGCAGCTTTAGAGCGCAGGGATGGTGGAACATAAAAGCAACTCTGCAGTATTGTAAAAACGTTTTTCCATTTGAGACCACATTAAATGTATGGCTTACTCTTTATCAGATGTTTGATGGATTAATTAAAAGATTTGTATGGAAATAAATAGAGTAACCCACCTGGAAGAAAGGATGTTGAAGGACCTCTGAGGCTGTTGGCCTCTTGCGTGGGTTCCACGAACAGAGAGACTAGATTTGGCACAGACAGGGAAAGGAACATGTAAGTCGTGGCAATTGAGAAAATGTTCTTCCAGGAATTCAATTAAATAAATACTCTAGGCATGCAAATCTTGAAGAAAAATAAGCCAGGGAACAGAAAAAAGCACCATAATTTTGCCAAATACTACTTACTGTGATAAGATTGATTGCATCCTCACTAACTCCTGGTACCAACATAGAGAGATCGACCCCAGAAACCTGGCATTGTCATCGACATGCAGACACAGAAGTTAAGACGATAGTAGTGAACACAAAAGAAACCACGTACCATCCAACAAAAGAATCTAAATGCGAAACCAGCAAAAACTTGAAAAGGATTAAAATTCTTGGTTGAGGCGCATTTTTCATAAAAAATGAACAATCTAAAAGAGCCTCGGAAGGTACATTGAAAGTAACATGACTATCTTTCTAAACGAAAAAAGTGAAGATTACTAGTTTCCACCTATCTTGAAATTTTTCAGTGTATAACAAAGAAAATTGAAAACGTAGTACTCTGTATGATACTAAATTTATCAAAAAACTTTAGGAAAACAAAGAACTCACTTGTGGAAACTCGTAATTGATGGCACTGGCAAGTTCAAGACCCTCCGACCACTCACTCTTGGTCGGACTGCCTATTACACAGCATATCTTGTAAATCTCATCGGCCTCACTACACCACAATACATGAAGCACATCAAGCAACATCCAGTTTGCCACACAAGGAATAGAACTAAAGGGCAAAAGTTTATACCTTGAACCTGGGAATAGAGGTCGAAGTGAAAACAGCTCAGCCATTATTGCACCCATTGCCCACATGTCTGATACAGAAAAAACAGCTAAAACATTTTGTGGAAACAAAATCCTAAATATAGTTCGTGTTTTAAATCCTACTCACCAACTGGAGGACCGTATGTAGGAGATTGAAGTAGAACTTCAGGGGCCCGATACCTGCAGAATAAAATATGTATAATGCAAGGATAAGATAGAGTATAATAAAAAAAACATAAAGCAAGAGATAGAGTAAAAGATAACCCACCAGCGGGTCGAGACATATTCAGTGAATGGAGGCTGAGAATTGATCTCTCGAGCGAGACCGAAATCAGCAACTTTTATGGTATCCTTTGATACTAGCAAGTTCTCTGTTGCAAGCCATCAGTAAAGTAAACACATAAGACCATATAGAAGCAAAACTTATCGTGTTAAATATATAAAAGTTTATACAAGTGATCACTAAATGAATAGGTACGCTCGAGATCATAACATGTTCCACAAACAATATGCACACTTGAGTTAGCAACATATATTACAATCCAATAATGCATATTAGAATATTGCTCAGCCACGATGGGATAAGCAAAAAAGACAAGGACATATATCCTCAAACAATTAAAGGATAAAAGATTGATTACAGGACTAAGAATTAAACAGCAAAGGCAATCAACCAAGTAGGTGAAAAAATTGTGAAAAGAATTCTGGTAGAAATATGACATGCTAGTGTCATCATTCAAATTACAGATATTCAGATATCATCATACTAGTGTGCTCTTTCAAATTTCAGAAAAATTCATAGCAGCAATAGACAACCTGGCTTGAGGTCACGATGAAAATAGCCACGTTGATGTATGTATGCAAGACCTTGAAATACTTGGAAGCACCAGTTTCTCACTTCGGTTTCTGAAAAGAATTTTTTTCTGTCCTTCATAAGCTGGTATAGGTTGCATTCCTGAAAAATTAATACAGCACGTGTGCTTAGATTGAAGAGCAAACTGCCAAGAAGCCAAAGACAGGGAGTAATGTTTACCATGTACTCAAACACAAAGTACAACACATCATTTTCCCTAATAACTTCCTTGAGCTTCACAATGTTAGGATGGGTCATTTTCCTCAGTGACTGCCAAGAGAAACATGTCATATATCTTGCACATGGTAAGCTTTTAGAATGAACCAAGGGGGAAAAAATAGTCACCTTCACTTCTCTGAGATTTATACATTCTTCCCAGGAGTAGTACTTTTTCTTCATTTTCTTAATCGCAACCTATACAAGTAATTCATCAGGTTGAATCAAGTATCAGGAGGTTTCAACTTCGAAAAAGCAAAAGAGAGGTTGTTCAATTTTAAACGAAGTTACATCTATACTAATCATATGCATACCACTTCACCAGACTGCTTGCTTAGAGCTCGCCACACACTCCCAAAGGTGCCATTACCAACTTCCTTAATGACTTTGTACCTGCATTGGCCATATGACAGCTGAATCCACCGACAAAAGAAATTACAAAAACTTCTAAAACACATGAAATGCAAACTAGACATACCTCTCCATTTTTTCAATTTTGACAGCTCGTGAAGACTGGTTATTGGATAACTGACGGAGTAGAAAGCAGGGATTTCGAAGTTTTCAGATTCTCAAAACGACTGTAACACAATAACTAACTAAAACGGCTGGCTGATTCAGCAAAATCCACCACCAAAAGGATTATGATGGACGAGCTTCACAGCCTTATTCATAAGTATACTAAATCAGATGCTTTAACAAAGACTAGGTGGTGTATATGCAAGACTGCAGAACATCCTGGCACTGGTCAGAACTGATTGATAATGCTGAGTTATACAAAGTAGATCACGTATTGGATCAAGACATGGTCAACCAAAGCTTCTAGATATTACTCTCCGAGCCAAAGATATGGAATATAACCCAAATCTTTAGTCAACCAGATCCCACCGCCAAGATTAACAGTGTACCCAAAATAACAGCCTAATCAACATCCAGAATATATCTATGCATGCAACTCACTTATAAAGGTGCACAAAAGAATCAATATCTATGTCATAAGAAATTCCCATTCAGCCTCCCGTCCTGATCACTTGAAAAAAGCTTTTCACTAAGTGCAATTGACAAAGGAAACAAGAAGAAAATCTCCGAGGATGAGAAACCGCCAGTCGAGAACTTCCTGGAAAGAGAAAACCCGGTGCCGGTAGCAATCTGACCAGATGCGAACTTGCTCCATGTCCTAGATAAAATTAATCCTTTTAAATCAAAATCTAACACAACCTGACATCATCAAGGAGAAAAAAAAATGGTGTGAGTTACAACCTTAAGGGGGACAAGCAACATAAAGAACAAGCCTCAGACATACAGGACGGCAATAAATAGCTAAACCCTCCTAACATAATACAAATATGCAATAAGCATAAGAAGATAAAATACTCATCAATTCTAAAAGCAGTAATTCTTATAAGAACTCTGTGTCCGCTTCTCCTACGTAATTGTCAATAATTGTGGAACTTCTGAATTATGTTAAAAGCACAATTTTCCAAAATTAAACCAACTGCATCAAACTGAGTGGCATATTCATAGCAAACATAATGAATTTTCACTGCATGACTTTATGAAATTAGATTGATCCAATGACGTATTACAGGTAGTACACATATCTGTTTTCCCACTGGGGAAACCTTAGAATCCCTCCCTGAACTAATTTGTTTGAGATCGTAGATGAAAGATAATGAAACAATGATTCCCAAATTCTGACTATAAAAGCGAAATTGAAATTTTGAAAAGATTGCAGCAAACCTTTAGCAAAAACACACATATTAGGAGAAAGCATGTCATAAATAATACGTATACCTCAACAAACAATTGAGAAATACAAATCAAGTCATAAGCTATTCATATACCCAAAACATCCTATAAAATAGCAACAGGTTAAATCAAAACAGATTCACGTACAACAATATTAATCCAGTTTCAATTCCTTAGTTCAACAACAATACAGCATTAATAATTTACCACCATAAAATAAGATTGGTTCAAACACCTCACAACCGCACAGAAAAGAACAACGAATCTACAGAACATCAAACAAAAGTGGAAAAAAACCAAATATAACAAATCCTAACCATAAAATAAAAAACAAATAGAAAATCAGAAACAATGACACAAATCAATTCAAAAATCTTTACCCCTAATCTAAACCAGAGAAACCTATTCCAGATCCTTGAATATAAATCCAAGACCGGTAGAAATCGGAAGCAGATCTAATCACATCACACTGCCAATCAGGACAAACAAAACAATAACGGACACCACAAATAATTATTATTAATTATAATACATGTAGACGGAGAAAAAGAGGGATTACCGGTGGAGGAAACGGCATAACCTAAGGAGAAGAAACCCAGAGATGCCACTCTTTCTCTCTCTAACGAACGCCCTCTCCTATTATGAATTTTTATGATTTTCTTTCTGAGGTTCGTAACAACCGCGAGTTCGTATTATATTTGGGATTATATTATGGTGTGATGATGTGGGTGTGATGGCGATGATTGTCATGGGATTGACATAACATATATAATGTGGGTGTGGGGTTTGTTGGTAAATATGATGAAGGTGCGAATCTTGGCTTTGTAGGCAAGAAAAGGAAAATAAAGATGAAATCAACGTGCGCGGATAACGAATCATATTATCCTTTTCCTTTTCTTATTCTTTTTGTGCATATTTTTAAATTATAAGATGGGAAATAAGGATTGAGTGTAATTTATCCAATTTGGAAGAAAAAAAAACAGTGGAAAAGGGTACAATTGAGAATTAAAGTTTATTATAAAAATAGAAAATCTCCATAATACCGTACTCGTTAGATGTTGGATATAATATGTCTTTAGTGTGAATCAATTGGGATGCGAAAAGACATATATTGTTGTTTGAAAAATTAAGAGTCTCACATTAATTAAACCATTAATTACATTTAATTATATTAGTTTATATTGATTAGTGATGTTAATTATGGAACTCAAGTGACAGGGATGAATGGTTCACAGGTGCACGGCACCGTGCCCGCGACCCACACATATGCATTGGCTTGGGCTTGGATCGAGCCGCGTCGCTTAGTCATGTGTCATTTGATGGCACACGTGCGCATCATCGCTAGGAGCTCGAGCCTAGAGCCTTACTGTTATTTTAATTGCATTTATGCTCAAGTCAATTACATAACAGTCAACCCACTATTCATGTTGCTTAATTCTGTTATTTAATTAGTTCCAATACCTGAATCTATAAATAGAGTTGTTCTGATATTCAGTTATACACACCACATCAAACATTCACCTAAATTCTTTGTTAATCAGTGTGATTCGAATTCTCTCATTTTTCTAAATTAGCTTGACATATTTCCCTCCATCCATTATTTATATATCATATTCTTAATATACGTATTTATATTATTGAATGTTAAAGTCTTAACGGACAATATATATGTAGTAATATAAGGTCAAATTAGCCAGCTACAATATCGAGAATCTCAAGATTTACAAGCAGGAAAGGATTGTGTCTTTTATTCAACACACAATGGTGGTAGTTCCTTTCATGGGCAAAACAAGAGGTAATAAAGCTACCGATATGGAATCCCAATTTAAGAACGAATTGATTGATCGATAATTGTTTGATTTATTAGTATATTCACTTTTTTCTAATCGAACAAGATGCTGATTATTTTTCTTAAGAGATAAAAATTATATATATTATGAAGTATTGGAGGGAATATACTCGGAATCAAGTGTATGAAGCTGATAGTTTAATAAATTAATTAAAGATTAAATCTTGATTAACAAGTCTATGGAATTTTTGGACCAACAAATTTAAGATGAGCAGCCCAATAAAGTCAATTGAGGGGCCAATAACAGCTTATAACAAAAGCAACTGGTCACGACTCACGACCATAGAAATTGGAGATAGTTCACTTCACATGAAATTTCTGCGTAACTTTTTGTTTTACAATTTGAGGTTGGGTTTTGACTTCTGATTGTGGATTAGTTTAATTCATTCTCTATTAGTCGTTTTGGTTTTATTTTCTTTCACATTTTGTATATTCGGCCAAATATGCAGTCTAATTTCAACTACAAGCGATGATCACATCATATATATGCCATTCTTTTTAATGATCAATGCATCATATATATGCCATTCTTTTTTTAATGAATATGAATATATCACATGATATTGAATGTGAGCATCCCATGTGAGTAGAAACAAACCATGGATATGGAACCATGCCAACCCATGTTCTCTTTATTTTTATTTTTGTTTAGGGTAGTATATCAATGGTCGACTATAGTACTATAGTGACTAATCATCTCACTGAATTATAGGTATCTCATTGGGTGGAATAACTGACCAAGAAATTTAAGAATGTTCATAACTAAAGTCATGATTCGAACCTTATATTCTGTTTGTTGCTCCCAAATAATAATACGAGACTAGTTTAAAGTCCCCATAAAAATATGCTGTGGGAAATAAACAAAATATTAGAAATAAAAACAA
The DNA here is from genome assembly GCA_958496215.1 of Verbena officinalis. NCBI lineage: Eukaryota > Viridiplantae > Streptophyta > Magnoliopsida > Lamiales > Verbenaceae > Verbena > Verbena officinalis. Next base: position 3,248,517 of record OY292390.1, on the reverse strand, counting down.
AAAAGTTTTACCCAAACAACATTATACCAAATTATAACTATTGAGATTTGACTCAATAGCCATTAAATATTACTTTTAATATAGAAGTTTGAGTTCGACTCCTTGCAATGATTAGGATTGATTTTTTTTAAAAAAAAAACAGTATACCAAATTACTATCCCATAAAGAAATATATGGTAGAATTACATTTAGAATGTGACAATAAAAATGGTTTAAAATTTCCATATCATGCTAAATTTCTTCTCAAAATACCTAAGTATGAATCATATTATTTATAATCGAAAGTAACGGAAATACCAAAATCAAAAAGTGCGGCAAATAGCGGTATGGATGGATATTGAGGTAAAAGAAGAAGCTTAGCTAATAGCTAGGTATATCCAATTATTCATGTGCATGTTGTTGTAATGAAATTAGGTTATGAGATGAAAGGTTGGTGATATGCACCACATCAAATATATATTCCGCCTTACCTTATCTCATACGTTTTTACATTTATTTATTTTTTCTTTTTCGCACATCCCAAAAATAGAATGGGAATTTTTATTTAATTGGTGTTTGCGCGGATGAAATTAATAAAAATTTGTGGCAAAATTCCAAAGGTGGTGTTTGGTGGGAAGTTGAAGTGTAATTGCTGGCAGCTGCGGTGGCGCCACGTTGCCAAAACAGTAGTGCAGGTGAGGTGTTTAAAGAGAAGGGGCGGCGCTAGATTGGATGACCTAACTTTGCAATTTGCATCACTATTCAGAAATAAATTCGCCCAATTGTCGGTTCTACTTTTTATATTCTATGGCTTTATAATTAGTACTCAATTGTTTTTTTTTCCTTAAAGATTTTCGTCTTTTCCTAAAAAATATTCACCATTATCACTATCTCGATTTTTTTTATAGTTTTAAGTTATTTAAAAACAATAGAGTTTGAAAATACCCCTTAAAAGAGACCGATGCAAAAGAGTTGAAAAGTGCGATTTGTTAATAAAATTACATTTTATTGTATTTGTTAGATGAAATTTTACTCCCCTCCTAAAATAATGTAAATGAAACTTGTATATTTGGACAACTCAATTCATTTCTGCAAAGTAAAAATCCATATATGTAAAGAAATGTTACTCTAGACTGTCAAGTTAATATAGATTTGTATTCATGTTAGGATTGGATTTTGTCCCTCCGGGGACATCCCATAAAATTGAAACGATATAGATAAGATTAGCATGGCCCCACGCAAAAATAACACGCATAAATCGAGAAATGTTATAATATTACCTTTTGAAGAAATATTTCTTCTTTTTCCAGACTCCAGTAAATGCAAGTATTCAATACAGATGGGCTTTGGATGTATAAATTATCAACCCATTTAGCAAATGTCTGGTTTAAAAGTCCACTCTGAAGATCAGTGAAATATATAAGATCCGGCCCAAGCCTTTTTATAGTCAAATCATATCCGGCTCAGACCCGCTAACAAACCCTAAAATATAATATAAGAAAACTCAAAAACCCTTCCCAATCCCACACATTATACAGTACACGCAGAGACCATGGAGGAGCGTAGAAGAATTGGGGGAGAAAGAGAAGATGAAATGGTTGTAAGAACAGGAACTGGGTCAACTCAATTTTGCCTCATGGAGATTCCCACCGCTGTTTTGAACGAGATATTAATCAGACTTCCCATCAATTCTATCATGAAAGTTATGTTTGTCTGCAAAGAATTATATAAGCTCCTCTCCGACCCTGATTTTGTCCGTAATTACAGAAAAAAGCCGCCTTTCGTGCCCCTCTTACTTCACAGGTACCGTTGAAAGTTTCTGTTTGCTTGAAATTTCTGAGAATTACGAGTGTATTCAGACACCCTTGAAGCCCAGAAAATTTCCTTGCTAATCAGAAAAAAAATTCAATTTTGACCTTCCTGACCACATGCGACGGGCTACTACTCCTACTTTCCTCGTCAAACCATAAACCTAGTGCTGAAATACTTTATGTTTGCAATCCCATTATGGGAGAGTATGTGGTACTCCCACTCCCAGAGCGCAAAACAAAGCCTGGAGAGTATTATTTGGGATTTGGATCTGGTTTATGTCCTTGTACGAATAATTATAAGGTTGTCAGAACTTTCAGGTCAAATCACGTACAAAGTGAGATTTTAACAATTGGAGTTGATGATAGTTGGAGAGATTTGCCCAATCTCAAAATCCCTTTGCCTACTCATTTTTACGACCTCGTTGCTCTTACCGGTGCTTTCCACTGGATTTTTGAGGATAATGGTTCTGTCTGTATAACTACTTTTGATACTGGGGAAGAAAGAACAGGTCGAATTTCACTTCCCTGTGGATTGATGCTGAGTTTGGATGACATGTTATTGACATCATTACATAATCAGCTTTGCGTGGTTGATAAATCTGCATTTCCTGTGATTGTTGTATGGAAAATGAAAGAGTATGGTGTTTGGACGTCTTGGACAAAGGATATATATGACAATAGATTTAGATTATTGGTTTCATTCTGATTTTGGTGGTCCAGGCATTATGATGCTGACATTACCACGAAATGGAAATATAGTTTTCTTTCATTGGTTGAACGACGGCACTGCCGTTGCATAGAACGGACTGATTCTGTTTCTGATTACAGCGTGTTGCTTATGCTGCAAGTTGTCTGTCCATCAATGAAGTGATTCAGTCACTTATTCTATCTTCGTGTCTTTCTTCTGGTAATAGTACTATATAGTCTACATTCCCTGAGTTCGAGCCTTGGGTAGTATTAATCATTTCACTTCCTTGCATTTCAATTTATGTGATTCTGAATACTCCTTTCTATTGGCACTTGAAGCAAAGTAAAATGATTATAAACAACCATCATCAGGTTGGATTAATATAAACTTTGACGCCGTGATTTTTAAGGAGACTAAGGAAGTGATCACACTGGAAGCTGCATTGACTGGGAAACTGATAGATGTAGTGGCCCAAATGATCTGGAGTTTGCCGTTGGCTTGTTTGTCTGCAACCCAACTTGTCTCGGCCTAATCCAAGAACGCAAGAGCTTAACTCGTGATCTATCATATTTAGGAAACTTAACTAATGATATTCATGGTTTTTGTAATAGTTTTGATAGAGTTAAGTTTTCGTCTATTCGTCTTAATTCTAATCAGGTAGCTCACAGCCTTGCGGATATTCGATAACGAAATGGACATATAAAATGTCATTCATTTAATTTTAAACATATATACAATTACTCAAAGTTATTAAAATACCTGATATGATACGTAGAAATATTTCTAGTTAGGAAATAATTTGAAGTTGGATTTAGGCCATAAAATACCAAAAAAGCACTCGGAAATTATGAGTAAATTCGTATTTTACAAGGGTAATTTTGTCCAAAACTCAATCGAGAAAATTTTGAATGGGCCAACCAACGGGCTTAAAGAACACAACTTTGTTATTCTATGCTTATGTTTTAGAAAATTTGGATTGCTAAAAAGGATTATAAAATGTTTAGATGGTTCTTTGTTAATTATTCTTTTCGAAATATGCTATCCTGCTAAGCATTATACAAACCCTAAACCCCTCAATTTCAATTTCAACCAAGCGTATAAACGGCGCAAGAAACCAATTTCAAAATCAAAGCGAAGAAACAGCTCAGTAAATAACAGAAAAATGGGGTGAGTGATTCTTCCATTTTACCACTTCCACCTTCTCTAATACTTGAAATGTTTTCAAGACGCCCAATCGATGATATAATGAAATGCGAGATGGTCTATTCTATTCGTCATTTTTTGAGTTCTTTTCTAAATCTAGCTTCATCGATGATTATGGGAGAAATTAACCTCCTTGTCTTCGTCTAGCTTCCCATGAAGAAAGTTAAATGGATTTTTGTTTTCTCTATGCTTCTATATGCGTATACGTTCTGAGTGAGCTGTTGATATGGGGAGAATTTTACTGAGGATTGTAAGAAATGCAGTGTGCAAAATGAGAGAATGATATTTCTTTTCTAGTGGAGTGAATTGCACTAATGGTGATAAATGCCTGTTTCTCCATAAATGTGGTAACTGATATGAGAACGTAGAAGGGACCTGGGACAACAGTTTCAGTGGTGGAAAAGATTGTGATAAGTGTTTTTTTTTTTAGGTTAAGCATATTTATTTGTTATTCTGTTTGACAAGGACGTTGTGTCTTATTGAATGAATGGTTTTCTTAAATAATTCTGAAGGAGGAAATTGGCTGCTTATATACCAACAGAAATTAGATTAATATGTAACTTATTTATTGCTTGATATAAAGATTCCAGTGAAATTACTTTCGTCAGAGTTATAACTTGCTTAATACTGGTAAATTTAGTCGATTGAATATTATTTTTGACCGAATTATTTAAATCCAATGTCTGTGTCTTGTTGGTTTGTTTATGCTTTCTTCATCAAAGGGTTGAATCTAATTCTCATTAATTTGATGAGCAGAACTTCAAGAAACTTATTCCCTTGCTGAGATGGAAAATATCTATTCCTCAAGATTGAAGTTTGCCTCACAAGGCAACGCCACGATATCATACGAAGTGGTGATCAGCAGTACTAAGAAGCTGCAATTGAAAAGCAATAGACGTTTCATGAAGTGGTGCATTAAGAAGCTCAGTCAAATCTACATGTGTTTCACGAAGTGGGGTATTAAACAATATCATGTGTTTCATGAACAGGGGCATTAAGAAGATCAAACAAAAAGGTGTTTAATATGTGCTTTTTGAAGGATTGAAGAGCATAGTATATATTTGAAACTTATGCAGTTTGAAGTTTACTTGAGTAATTCTAAACAACAGAGGTCTTTAGGAGCCTTCTTTTTCCAGGTTTATGAAGGTGGAAGTGGGGTTAATTTCGCAGAGAGTTTATGATGGTGGTTGCCAAGTTCCTGGGTAAGGTGTTAATATATGAATTACTTGCAAAATGTTGTATTGAACAAAGACGGCTATTTGGATTAATATCATGGTCTTAATACATTGTTGTTTGCTTTTATTGTGCAGAGTTATTCCAAAAGCTCTAGTTCCAATTGAGGTTTATCTCCATACGTTTTGCATATTATCTTGTGCATAATCTTCATGTCAAGTTTTTTCATTGGATTCATCTGTCAGAATTCGTGTTTTTGGATTTGGAAATAGAGGGCAGCAAGTGAGGCTCATTAGTCATTACGTATATGTCAACTTTTGCAAATTGAAGCCTGATGGAATTTAAGATATTGATTTTAAGATTGCATTGGTACTATATATATAGTAATGTATATAGATACACATAGTATAAAATATATATATATATATATACACATTTAAGAATTTTTTTAATTATATGTTTTTAACTTTCTGTGGAACTTTGTCGAAAAATTCAAGTTCAGCGGGAAAGTTTATTTAGTTCCAATTTGTTTTCCAACGTTTCCCAGGGAATCCCCGCCAAAAGTCCCCCGAAAATTAAATTTTCAAGGGAAATTTTCACAAGATTTATTTATTTCTAATTCGGTTTTCAAATTTTCTAAGGGTATTCTATCTTATTTCCTTCAGTACCTCAGAATGCCTTGGAAAGTTCTGTTGAATTTTGGTTGCCTTTTTTAGTGACTTGTCCACTTTATTTCTAGGGCTTCTCGACAATCTTCCAAGCAGCCAAGTTACTTCTTTAGCAATATGGATCTTCCAGAGGATTTAATAGTTGAAATATTCTCCAGGCTTCCACAAAAGGATATCGTTCGTTCTAAGTGTGTCTGCAAGTCATGGTACAACCTCTTCTCTGATCAAAATTTCACCACTAGATATTCAAGAAATTCTCCCTTTACTACCCTCTTACTGACCGACACAAGAGACTGTTCTACCCTTCAATTAATTGAAGTTGCTCCCAATGGAGAGTTTCTTCTTAGGCCACCTATCAAGCCACAAGTACCAGATTATTATCCACAAAAACACAGGCCCCTTTCTGTTATTGGCTCATGCAATGGATTGGTATTCATAATACTGAGAAAATATAACTATTATCATCTCTATCCTAACTCGAGTATTCGGAATATATTTGACAAGATTTATTTCTGCAACCCAGTTCTGGGAAGTGAGTGTTTTGCTGTTACAGAGGATATTGAGATAAAAGGTAGGTTTACTACTGAATATGAACTTGGCTTTGCACCTTTGACCAACAGTGTTAAAATCCTAAGAATTCTTTATGGGGACCGAAGTACAGTTAAACAAGCTGACATTCTGACAGTTGGATCGGATAATAATAATTGGAGAAAACTCGATTATTCAGCAGCCCTTCTTTTGTCCGAGTCTGTCGGAGTTCATGTAAATGGATTTCGCAATTGGTTTGGAAGTGATGGAAACCATGAGTGGATCCAAGTATTTGATTACGGGCAAGAGAAAATCGGTTGGATCCAAAGTCCACCCGGATTATTACAAGTTTCTTGGAAAAAGAACATGAATTTGACGGTGATGAACGATCATCTTTATCTGATTGATTTGTCGAATTATTCTCAGATGATTATATGGAGTATGAAAGAATATGGAGTTGTAGATTCTTGGTCAAAAGATTACGTCCTGTTACGTAGTTGGTTTCCAGATGTTTGTGGATGGAGATTTGGTGAGATTTTCCCAGTTATGGTTTTGCCGAATGGTGACATTCTATTTTCGGTAGATTTCTTCGGAAACATCTTCTGTTTCAGTCCTGGAAGGAAGAAGTGTTCGTCTGATCATATTAAGGTTGTAAGTTGTAATGCTACTTATGATTTCATAACAATGTATGCGACGAAACTTGCTCCGAGATTTGATTCCATATAAGTTGAGAGGATGACAATGGAGTTCGCAAAACGTCTGCTTATGTTTTCTGTTTTTTTATTAGTGTAATAGGTAATTTCCAAGTTCTGTGAGTTTTTTCCCTTTTATCGTCGTGATTTGGTACTTTTGTTATAGAGAGTTGTTTGAATTGTTTAGCAATTTTTTGCTTTGTTTCTAATAATTCCGTTAATGGGAAAGTTTCCGTTCCGTTGACAAGAAAATCAACTTCCCTTTACAAACTTCTGCATTAATAGTTGAACTTGATTATAAGAATCTATTTTTCACTAGGATTTTAACGTTGAAGGAAATAATATCAATTGAAATCATTAAATCTTCTCTCAATAAGATTGACTTAGGAAAACAATAATTTCCTCCCCCGAATATCTTGTACGCTAAGAAAAAATATCTGGCCCAAAGCCCGGTTACTCTTTTATTCAATAGGCCCACTTCATTCATTTTAAGAGGTTATATTATATTATATGTCGCCAATTTCTTGTGGTCTAATTTGGTAATATTATCCTGAGTACATGCATAATTTGACTAGCTAGTAATGCATAAAAACATGAATTGTTCTTGCTAAAAAAGGATAACTAGCTTTAGTTACTTGAAGAAGAAAATGGCATCATATTGACTTGTGTGAGATGAATCTCTTGTGGAGGAAGATGATACTTGATGTTGAGATTCTCAAAGATCTTCTTCAACTCAAACAGAAGCTCTGTTATTCTCACATTCCTATCTCCATAGTTCTGATGATTAATGGTATGTTGAACACCTAAACACATCTTCAGTTTATCCACATTCTCTATTTCCTTCACTATCACTGAATGTTTAGGGCTCCAATACTTTGGCTTGCTCTCAATATACCTGTTTAATTTCATCAAGAATTAAAGATTCATTATCACATATATTTAGTATAATTGAGAAAAATACATACAGGATATATATTTCATACGTTTGTATTGCTTTCTTGAGTGCTGTTATCGTCTCCATCGGCGTGGAGACATCGATTGTGAAATTGATGCCATCACACATCTCTGGGCTTCTGTAGAAGTTGCTGATTGGCTTTGTGATCAACACTGAATTTGGATAGTAGATTTTCTCATTGTCGTATCGAAGGAAAACTGTTGTCAGTATGTTCATCTCTTCCACTATCAGCTGCAAAACAAAATTAAATGGAAATATGGATAAATCATACCTACTAACCCGTGAGGTTTGGTTAAATTACAAATTAGTCTCTCTTATTTCATAAATTACAAATACACCCCTAAATTTTTAGCTTTCATTGAATTCTGGTTATGTTTGTCTCCTATAGTCTATCAGTCTAAGAGTTACCTGGACTCCATCGATCACACAGCGATCCCCTATATCGAAAGGATGCATAACGAAGACAAAGACAATAGACTCAAAAACTGTCTTGCACATGTTCTGAAAAGTGAATCCCAGAAGGAGAAGCTGAGTGATGATAAAAGCTATGACTTTAGTTGAAGCCAGTCCCATCACCAAGAGGAACACCACTGAGATAATGACACAGACAACCGCACTGGCCAGTTTGTGAAGCTGCTGAACTGCTGTCTTTGTGTCGTTTAAGGAATGCGCGAGAGATTTGCGTTCGTAATAAGCTCGTACCTATATATATATATGTTCACAAAAATTCAAATTGTAAAGTTCAATTAATTATTATATATGTTGTAATTAAAGGTAATTATAGAGAATTAAGACGTACCACCCAATTTCTGAAGGCAGACTTAGTGATCCTGCCAGTCTCGAGTGCACCTTCAAAAAGTGGGAATATTGTATGGATCTCTACTCTTTTCAGGAATCTCGTAAGATCTTCCTCTTCGATGTACCTTCATAATGGAATTAATCCACCATCATGCATGTGTCAACTTCACAGTTTATATGTTAATTAGTCTGTATATAAACTGACGATGAACTCATCTTTAAACTATAGTTTGAAACTTTATGCTATAGATAATTACATGCACCACAAATCACCTAGCTACACTTTGGTCAATGTTTGTTATAACTCATCAGGCACTTACTCCAGAGTGTATTTCTTCAAACTACTAACTTATTGTAGACCCGATCTACTCAGCCAAATCAATGTTAATATTTCATATTTCACACCCAACCTAAAACTAATATTATTTTAAAAGAGTCACCAACCAAATATGTGACAAGTGTAATACACTAATACATATTATATAATTGATTAGGTTGGATCCGAATTAATTAGAGGTTTTTGAGTTGCTCTTAATGCATGCATACTCATTTTCTTTTATAGCAACAACTATGCATGTTTGACTACCATTATTTACCATTTTTGGATTAGAAAAGGTATTTCTCATGCAACTTTTGTATTTAATTCAATTTCCTTTTAAGTTATATCGGCCGGGAGTGGGTGGTGGACCATCTTCACTAGCTACTGTGGAAAAACATAAGTCACGAGTGTAGCTGCAAGTATAGCACCATATGTGGTGTTTGTGACTCATTGGCTGGCTGGCCACTATAAGTGGTCTTTATTTTATATATATATATATTCTTCTTAATTGTTGGGACAATTAAACAAATGGCATACTAAAATTCGGAGAGGAAAAGGACGTATATTAAAAGGGGTTATAAAAGTGACGATTTCCTCACTAAAAATTAGAAAAGCGTAGATGATCACAATGAAGTCCTGCAGGGTCTGAGATTGTGATGTATGATAATTTCATCAGGTGGTGCATGCGTGCTAATTTTGCTAGATACCCACAATTAATTTTAAGGTGGACTACATTTTCAGGTGTTTTCTTGACGCAAGGATTACTTCAGATCAGCCTCAAATATATTCTAATGTCTTCCCTCTGTACGTTATTAGTTATTACTATATATTTAATTGGGGGAAATTGTGATCATTAAATTTGTACCCCATATATATATGACTATTTAGTATTCAAATTAATATTAATTAAGAATGAACTGAATGATAATATTATAATAACTAGGAATGAACTGAATGAAAAATATTATAGTTATTATATATATATATATATATATATATATATATATAATTTAGTGGGCATTCACAATATAAATCTTGAATTATCATATTTACATGAGCTAGTAACAATTCGTACCAAGAAAAGAATAATATACCTACAAAGACAATTTTTATTTTATAATATATATTATTATTTATTTATATTTGAACGAACGATGTTTAGGCAAATATAATATTATGGTGTAAGTTGTAATTATTGGATATATATATAATATAATGATGAGGAGACAAAACGAGGAAGCCAGCTTTTACAAAGTGGAAATTTTGTATATAGCACGTTGTGTGAAGAATGTCAAAGCTTAGGGCCCAGGCGTGCGCATTATCATGACTTCAACTTGCCACGTCATCATACTTTTGATTACTTGTAACATTAATCTGTAACAACATGCATGTTTTTATTACAAAATTTATAGAAAATATGTAAGTCGTTTTACTTTCTTAATTACCAGTCTATAACATTATTTTACCAAAGGCTAACCTGCAGTGCGTTAATTTCATATTTGGACGTGGATCGATGTTAAAGTACCTTAGCTAAAACATTTGATGACGTACAAATATTAATGAAGTAAACATCCTAAAAATTGTCAATACTTAATTACTCTAGCTCGCGTAATCTCCTTGGTCAATTGATTTTCCTTAAGTATAATTTTATCTTAAATAAATTCATGCAATACACTCTATAAATTTTATCCTATAACCCCAATTCACTAATTAATAAAATTAATCAACCTCATAAAATAAGAAAAACACAAAACTAATTAGCTAGTTTGATCAATAGAGATTAATTGATGTTAAATAAATCACTTACTTGGCACCAGGTCGAGCTACGTTCTTGAATATCTTCTTAGCACAGCTCCTCGCCTCCCATTCACTAGTAATCTCCGACTCAGTCCGGCCGAAATTATCCACCGTCTTCGAGATCGTCGTCAATCCAAACGACCGAACATAGTTCACTAATCTCTTCACGCTCCATGCAGACGCCGTGTTCTGCATGCTCAGCTTTCTCAGCTTCTCAATATCGATTTTCCTCGTCCCAAATCTCTTCGACAAAGTCCTAACTTTCTTCATCTTCGCCGGCAGCGACTTCGAAACACCCAAGTTCCGGCAATGCGCCTCCTCGTAAGCCACGTCATCCATGGGTGGGCCCGACAGCGTTTCCAGGACATAGTTATGGAAAACGCTCTCCTTCATCCGGTCAAAATAGGTCGCCACGTGGAAGGAAGATGCTAAGACTTTCACCAGAATTATCTTGATGAGCCAGATGGTGGCGCCGATGAGCACCGCCACTAGGGCTTGAAACACTTTTTCGAGCAATTTGTTCTTTTTGTGCAGTTTCGCGTTGAATATGAATGTCCATGATAAGAGGACGAGGCCGAGCCATACGCAGTTCTGAATGCTCTTTCTCAAGCCGTACACGAAGTACAGAACCTTTTCGCGTAGCATGAAGTTGCGCTCGATGAAGAAGACGGTGATTTTGATGATCCATTCTGAGACGAGGCGGCCGCTGAATGTGACGAGGATCATCAAGCACCACCGCCACAGATGGATGCCGCATTTGAGCTGGTTTTTTAGGGTTTCGATGGTGAGAGAGCAGATCAAGCTGGTTAGTATGATGATGAAGATTATCCATTCGATTAGGATTCTCCAGTTGATTTTGAACTTGTTTCTACGGGTTTTGTGCTTTCTGTGTCGACGACCTTCTTCGTTAAATTCATCGTCTTCCTGTTCTTTGTCTTCGTCATCGGTGTCGCTGCTGCTGTACTCTCCATCAGTACTGTCGTTGGAGAAGCTTTTGGGGCATTTCAAGGGTTGGAATTCTTCTTCTTGGGAGATGATCAATTTCTGGTTGATTGGGAGAGAGAACTCTACGAATCGAGATTTGGGTTTTGAGAAGCTTAAACGACGTAGTGTGGAGGGTGGTTGGTGGGCTGCAGGCTTGGGAGTTTGCTCTGTTGAATTATCAAGGGATGAGTTGTTCTGGTGGTTTTTATTACCATCTTGCTGCATGTTGAAGACAATCACATGATCAGAGCCTGCAGGTATTTCCATGGTTGGCTGTACGTTTGCTGCTTCTACTTTCTATAGTACTGTGCCTGTGTGTTTTTTTCAGTAATGCTGGTATATATAGAGATATGGGCCGGGATGGTGTTGCTGGAGTATATAGTAATTTCCATATACAATAATTGAAAATATACACTAATTAAGTGTATATATATATGTCACATGGTGTAGTGCGATCAAAATTAAATTAAATATTTAATTTGTGCTATTATATTTTTGTATTCATTAGGTCTGCGCGACTATGATAGTATATAAAATGTAAAAATGGAACACTTGTGATGCATGCATTTAAAGTAGTAAAACGTATCAATCGACTAAGAAAATGGAACATGATCAAATTTCGATTTATAAAATCAAATATACATAGTACAGTACACTCATGATCACTGGCTATATATGATGAATCTAGAAGCTGGGAGTTTCTGAATGCATGTGAAAGATAAAAGTTAGATCTAAGTGGAAAAGTTGTGGTAGTTAGGAGCAAAGGGAAATGTGTAGTGCATGCTGAAATTGTGGTTTATCTTTTCGAAAGGAAAAGGAGATAATGGCTAAGAGTAGAGCGAGGAACATTGAAACTAGATTGCTTTTATTTTTGGTAATCTACACTACACCCTCTACTTTGTACTCTCTAGCAAGGTAGCATATATATATATGTAATAATTAATAATAGAGTATCACAACAATAAGTTTTGTCATTATGATCTTATCATCATTAGAAATATTCAAAAATAAAATAATTTTATTGGTGCATGAAATGTATTATGAAGCATATATAATTTCGTGAAAACCCATTTAATATTGATTCATATTAAGATCAATAATAAAAATGATTACATAATATATATAATAGTCATAGCTTTTTTTTTCTTTTTTTTTTTTGAAATGGCGAGGGCCGTAGAGTTTTTACTGAGGTCTCCACCTCCTCTTATTAAAAAAACGAATGCAAAAAGCGAGAAACAAAGTCCACAATCGTCCACTCAAAAAAATTCGAGGCCATAAACATATCTAAAGATAAACCATGACCATGCCTAAGATTCAAAGCATCAAAATTACTAAAGACCAACAAACTGTCCAAATAATACATGTAAATAACATTATGATGGCTGTCAAAATTTGAGCTCAACTCAAGAAAGAGTGACAAACTTTTCGAGCGGGGAACCACATTAGCTTCAATATATCTCGGTCGTACATCGCAGCTTTGCTGGGACACGAACTCATCAAATCCAATCTCTATGAACACCTGGGTCGTCTATCTGGAGAACACAAACTCAGCAGAACGTCCTAATGAACGTCTGGGCCGTTAATTCCCCGAACACGTGCTCAGCAGGTTGGGTTGGCCCCGTCTCATCGTCATGGTTGCTCATCGGCAATATATCCAAAGATTTCCAAAAATATCTTGCGTTGCACCAGTGCCCAAGGGGCAATGTGTAATTTTTATAACTCACGACATTTTGTACAAACAAAGTTATCCCTTCAATTTCATTATGGAATTGACCACCCCAAAGGGTCTTCATTTTAATATTAGCGTGAATTAACTCCACTGTACTCCATCTCCAAGAAATTGAAAAGCAACTATTAGAAATATGCCAAAGATGATTAGACGAATACTCACCCGGTTCTGCTGCCCCCAGCACTCTCTAGTCAAATTGATACACCAATAAATCCCCGCATTTCTGTTCTTGCAACCACTCAAATGAGTTAAACATGTTTTAATTTGATGCAATTCCAAATATTTGCAATTTCCGTCCCACTTTCCAAATTGCATCTCATGTCCACATTTGAAACTCCTGTGCAACCAATGATTGCTTCTGCTCATCTGCACTAGTTGCTTCATTAAATTTATGCCTGCGAAAGACAAAACAGGAACAAGTGAGCACATCAAGTGATTGACAAATTGACCAAGTGAGAAATTAATTTTTAACATCAGAGATTTTCTGCCTGATATATAGGGCACATCAAGTTGATCTATTCGAATTATGCCTCGCAGCTCCCGAACAACTTCAGGGACTTCAAAAATTCTTGATTCGTTTCTGTCACACGCTACATTAGCAAGGAGATCAGTTGCTTTATTTCCTTCTCTGTAGATATGAGATATGCGAATTCGAACATTTCTCATCATAATTCTAATCTTCGAGAGAATATGTTGAGTGCTCCAGAAAGTGTTTTTCTCGCTGAGGATAAGTTCCACCATAATCTTTGAATCGGACTCGATCCATAAAGATGTGAAACCTCGTGAGATAGCAATATGCAGGCCCTGATATATCGCCAAATTTCAGCATAATTATGAGATTGCTCGCCAAGATAATGGTAGAATCCGAATATAAATGATCCATCCTCTCGCCTGGCAATTCCTCCTGAACCTGCAATGCGCGACGCACCCCGTCCCGCCCCGTCACAGTTAATCTTTATGCAACCATGGTCTGGTTTTAACCACCTAACCAATGATATTTTTTGCCAGACTTGGTGGTGAATTGACATACCAAACTCATTTGCAATTTCTGAAATGCCACGCCATTCTATCAATTTTTGCAATCCACTCTTTTTCAGAACTTGGATATAGTGCAGAACATCATAAACCACTTTGCTTGCAACCACTTTTTGTATAAACATTACATGCATGATCTGTAAAATAGTAATAGCACTTTCAATATATAATTTTTTCCAATTTTTTAATTTCATGTTATAATTAATGTGAGCTTACAGAAATAATTTAATATTAAATTTTTATACATAAGACACTTTTATAAAAAATTTAATGTATGTATAATATGAAATAAAAATTAAATAGAGAATAATTAAGGGTTGAATGCGTTAAGACTTGAGAATCTTTCGGGATTTTCATGAGTCTTGACTAAATGGGCCTTTGGTCATTGACTCATTGGAAGCTGTAAATTCGGTGGAGTTCTCTAAAAAATTGGCCCTTATGAGACTTGACTTGAGGAAGGTCCGCTCACTTTCAGTGTACTTAAAACCTATATCGACTAAGATTTAAACTGCATTTAACTCTTAGACCATCAGTCGTTAGAAAACAAGAGCTTTCGGATGAATGAACATAACTCATATCCGAAAATATTAATTAAAAGGAACCATGAAATCTAGTTGATAATTTTTGTAAACATCAACAAAGCTTAGGAGTAGTAGAAAACGTTTATTTTATTCGTGCATCAAGAACAACCAAATACAATGTCTCTGCTAGCTACGCATCATTTATCTAATAAGGAAAGTGGAAATGAACATCACACATGCACAACATTCACGAGTACTCTGCTAATCTACCACATGAACCAAGATTCAATGTACATGTGTTTTTTAGTAATTTCAGCAACCACAACATAACAGAACTTGATCAACCAAATTAAAAGAAGAAGAAGAAGGAATGAAAACAAAATGTTGTTCATATAAAACTTATTTGCGATTCTTTCATACTTCAAAACAAGCTTTAATTGATAGAGAACATCAATAAGAGTAAATCCAATAATAAATAATAAACAAAAAAGTTTGATAGGAAAATGTGACTTACATCACCCTTACAAATTTCACATCTTCAACAAGGGTGAAGAAGTTTAAAGGAAAAATAATAATTAAAAATACAAGGGACGGCATAGAGCCTTGGAAAGAATATATATTTATGTCAAAAAAGAGAAAAAGCGCTAGTAAACCTAGCAACGATTTAACCTGGTTATTGAATTCTGCTGCTTCTAATTCTTCTTCATTTGGAAGATACTTTTTTTGAACCTCAAACTTTTAACAGAAGCAAATAATTCCTGTGAAATGGTATAGAAGAACTTCTTCTCATTGGTATGAAGAGTATTAATGTCTCTCGTATCACTACACAGAAACTGCATATCATCTTGAACTTTGCTTGGAAGAATACCAAAGTTTCTTCTGGCAAATCAATATCTTTTCCTGTTCAACACCATATTCCGTTTCTTCCTTACGGCATCCCCATTTCATGCCTTTAGCTAATGTAGCTACGGCATCAACAAAGTAACTCGACTCTCTGATAATTGCATAGCCATTAGGCCTTAAAATCCTATCCATCTCCAGAAGAACATACTTCATTTCACACCTGCTCAAGAGAATAGTGCACAATCATTTTCTGCAATAATTACAGTGACCTCCCTTACAACTATATACAATGACACATACATCCCCTATAATTGATTTTCACCTTATGATTACCATCTTCTGTTGATTAACCCACATAGTTAAATCATGTGATAATTCAAATATTAGTCAACTTTTTAAATTTCTTTTGCATGTATATAGACTAAATAAGATTTTGATGATCATAAAGGGGGGTATACTTAAAAGGGGAATTTTGTGTCATTACCTGTGACTTTCAGCAGTGAACAGCCCATCAACATGAAGAAGATCATACGTTCTAGGATAAGTCGAGAAAGCCTCGCACCTATAACAAAAACCACAAATTAATCAAACAAGTGCTCACAAAAACAGACAACTATAAAACTAATCCATCATTTCAAGTTCAAGAAAACTTACCAATCATGATACGTCCCAATGAGCCCTCTATCGTAAACCACAGGAAGAGTATTCGGAGAATAAGATGAAACAACATTCATAACCCACAACGGATAAGCATTCAAAGCAGCTGCAAAACCTCCATAAAGAGTATTCATATCCATGACATTCCTTATCTTCTCAGTCCCGATTGCAGGAACCAACTTCTTGTAATGCTTAACCCTACTCTTCCATTTGCTGTCATCATGCTTGAAAGCACCGTCACTTCCCCCACGAACATCAGAAACACGTTCAGGAGCAGTGTGCAATCTTTCGGGCCATTTTGGGAGATTTTTAAGTGATAATTTCTTGTATTTTTGGTCGGGAGTAACGACACATGGCCTGATTGGAGTGTACCAAGCTGAATCGGGCTCGGTTCCATCATCACATTTGGATGGGTAACTATCCGGTGTTTCCAGCTTCTTGTAGCAGCTGCTGTCGGATAATTTCTGCCAAACAGCAATGTCGTCCTTCTTGTTGTACAATTTGAAGCACATTGCAGTTAGCAATTCTTGGAGTTTTTCGTAATCTGATCGTTGATCCTCGATTGTTGTGTTCCATCCCCTCCATCTGTTCTCGTAGTTTACTGGTGGGCCCGAAAGTACCCAGAAACCACCCGGTCGGAGGATACGGTTAATTTCTAAGAGGTAAATTCCACCTGAAAAATGATTCCCAACAGAGGATTTAGTTAATATTTTTTCACGTGTACACCCCTGGGAGATCGCATAATTACGCCTCGCACCCACTTAGATGGAAAAGTTACACATCCTACCCTCTGAGTTCTGAAGATTGTAAATTACACCAATTCCATTAGGATTTCAGGCAAATTTATGAAGTAAAACAGTCGATTCATTCATAAATTTGCCAAAACCCTAACAAAATGGGTTAATCTGTAATTTTTGAAACTCAGAGGGGCAGAGTTTGTAAAATTTGGATCAAAGTTAAAAATTGTAATTATGCAATCCTCCAGGATTGTAAATGTAAAAACACTTCAATTAATGGCATTAAAGTCCACTAATTTTGAGATACATACCGAATTCAGTCCATGGAATTAGGCATCTTGAGCAGTGGGCCATGTCGAAGGAGTTTGAGGGAAAGGGAAGTCTTTGTGTGGAGATGATGCCAAGAACTGCAGGAATTCCACGTTCAAGAGCAAATTGAACTTGAGCTTCATGATTATCTCTTGGTGCAAGAGAAACTGTGAGAATCCCACGATCCAGTAAATCACCTCCCCAGCTAGCAACCTAAATAAAAAAATATGGATAAAAAACATGTTTAATAACTAAAAATGACAGTATATTTCAAATGTTCCACAAAATAAGCAACTATTGTGTGATTGAATGATGGTTTAGAAGCTAAATTTTCACTTGACCATATAATCATGTAGTTACTGCATGCAGAGTGTGTTCGGCTTGATGTTTCGGAGCTAATAAGGCTCCCACATCTTATCTTGTAACAGTGTTTAGTAAAATGAGAGCTTTTACGTTCTTTTTAGTACAGTAATTAAGTGAAATTATATTAGAGTATTAGACATTTTGACGAAGCATGCAAATTATATTCGACATTTCGACTCACCCCACATCCAGTATCAATGGCTGTCCTGATTGTGCCATCTTTCATTCCTGGAATCAAATCTTGCATCTGATCAACATAATGGCTCACACCATTGGGAAACATAGTACCACCACCAGGGAAGTGAAACTTCTCCCCTTCTTTCACTAGCCAATGTTGATTTGACTTTTGTTTGTTAATCCAATCATACGGCACATTTCTGAACAGATCCAAACATTTCAGAAATATATAAATTTCTTATAGATTAAAAAAGTCATAACCATTTCAAGAAAATGAGGATTCTTTTAATAATACCTGTACCAACATTCATCCTTGCTCTTAGGCCATCTAATAGGCAACTTATAACCATCAGGTGGAGGAACCAAACATTCCTTCTTCTCAAAAACGGGAGGGCAATGACGCTCCATAAACGAGAGCCGATAAAGACTGAACTTCTTCCACCTCTGCAATAGTGGCATAATTGTAATTATTACAACATCTTTGAAATATCACCAAAATAAAAAAAAGAAAGACAAAAGATTACCTTAGGATCAGTGCATGGTGTGTAATCCTGAAAATCAGCACCGCATTCAGGAAAAGTTACAGCTTTGATTTGCAGAGAGCCTGCAGAAGCTTCCTCTGTTTCCATTGAAGTTTCAGAAGCTTTATTCACCTCCTGATTATTTACGTATTTGTCCTTCTCTCCACAGAATATACCACCAAGATAGAACGAAAACCCGCATAGCACTACAAACATTAATGCCATGGGGATTTTCCTGGAATTTTTATCAGGGTAAGAAGGAATCGGTTTTCCATCCTTATGCTTCATGGTTTCAGGAATTCCTCTAAAGCTGCACGCAAAACATAGAAGATAGTTTAAATTTATTAAGTATCATTGATTGCCAGATTTACACAGTAATGGGAACTATGCAGATCTAGCTGTGAAGATAAGCCATTATGAAATGACTTTAAGACCTGTAAAGAACTGTAAGATCTGATAGCAAATAGGGACATATTACACTTTCTATTCCAACATATTTTGCTATTTCCACATTATCTTGGGCCCAACCTTTTGTGAATTTTCAGCCGACTTAATGAGGGACCCCTCTTCCACCACTAAGTCAGCAAAAGATGAGGGGAAAATGAGAAATCTACGCAAATCAATCAATTCCTAACTTTAACCATGCAAAAGTAACGATGTAGGAGAAAGATAAAGTATTGATGAACTGCAGGCATTGTTGATATACGTGCGTAAAGAAATAGAGATGAAGATCAGTACAATACGGACGAAGAAAAAGTTACTGTTTAGTCAAGGATCACTTGTCGGCAATCAACTAATTTTCCTTCAGAATAATCTACTGAAAATGTAACTCAAGACTATATTTAATCAAGAGTGGGCAGGAAAATGTTAGTAACCAATAGACCATAAAAGATGCACAAGAAATTCACGAGAATTTTGAGGGCATTTTAGTTCAGACACAGAGATTGTGTGTTATTCTGAGTAGAGGATATTTTCCATTATGACATGGAAACCAAAAGATTCAATCTTTCTATATATAAAAACCCATCCAAATCTTTATCTTCAGGATTACATAAAATTTAAGACGAAAATAGATAGCACTTTCCAAATCAGATCTAACTGCCAAAATTAAAGACAGCCCTTTCCAAAACGAAGGCCAAATATTGCAAAATCGCCAAAAAAAGGAAAAAAAACCAGGCAAACACACAAACACACTGAATGAACCTCATAAGATGCCAAACACTTCAAGAACAGAGAACTGTGTGTATGCAAAAGAACAGTGAGGAAACAGGGCAAGATACAAATGATTGAGATATTGTAATGCTCAGGGAGAAAAAGATCAGAAGAAGTACCTTGTGCAAAAGAATGAGGCTCAATCCAATTTGAAGAACTTCAATGTACTTTGTACAAATGAGGCTCTGTACTTTGACGAATCAAAGACCCAAAAAAATCTCGAGGTTACTCAGAAGAGAGAGATCCCTCTAAATATATACTCTCTTAACAGAGAGAATGAAGAAAGAGAGGGACCCCAGGAAGATGATGAGAGGAGAAAATGCAATTGTACCTCACTCTGTCACATGAATACCCTCATATACATATACAAATGGATGGATGTGTATATTTTCTCAAAGATTTTTTCTTTTTCTTTTTTCAATCACAATAATCGAATATGTCTCTCAGTCTCTCTCACACAATTTCTATCTTTTTGTTATGCCGTGTGCCCCGCTAGCTGTCGTCTTTCTGGTCTGATTTTTATATTTTAAGAAAATGAAAAAATATTTCTTTTTTCTGCTCTGTCAATCTAGAGGTACCTTCCTGCTCCTTTCTCCAATCTCTCTCCTCTCTCTCTCTCTCTCTCTTCCTTCCTCTTTTAATCCTGTTACTGTGTTTTCATCTGGGGTGAAATCACCGCCAGCTTTCTGGTAAAAATGAAGAGAAGACAGAATTTTTACCGCACAACTTATACAAAAGCAAAAAGGGTCGTATGGAATTCCATTCTTTTCCCCCTTTTTGCTCTTTGCATAAAATTTCCAGTTCTTTGCTAGTTTTGATGGAAAGATCAAAGACATATGGTATTTGGAGAAAGAAAGATCTCCATTTATATACCAGAAAGAAATAACCGTTAGTGAGATGAATGAGGTCCAGTAAAAATCGGCCATCAAACTCTAAAAATTTGTTACACCGTATGAAAAAGGGTCGGGTCCGTCGGTAGGATCTTGTTGGTGGCAGTGGCAATGTATAAAAATGGTTGGCCCACTTTTCCTATTATCCATAAATCCAATAAATAAATAAATGGTAAATGATTATTCTTTGTTCAACTTTATACTATACTCTTTGCTTTTATTTCAGGTCCAGAATAAAAACGAGAAAACCAACTTTTAATTCATTTTTCATTATATCAAATAAAAGAACCATATTTTATGATAATTAAAAACTTATAGATAATTTACTTGTTTGTTGGTTGAATGCGATGATTAAGTTTGACTGTATCTCAACTATCTTTGACAAAAGAAAAGTCCGCAACTCTTCATTGAGAATACAACATTACGTCTCCATTTATTAAAAGATAATATCAAATTATGAGTATTTTAATGATTTATTTGTAACGCGATGGTCAAGTTTAACTGTAGCTCAACGTTATTCTACCAAAGAAAAGCCCACAACTCTTAATTGGAAAAACAACATTAGGTCTCTATGTATTCTTACCTAATTAAAACTCATTTTGTTTTTAGTTTTGTACTCATGAATCTAGATGCAAACTATATATTCACATATATAATTAAGGGAGACATATATAGTCAATTATTGTGTCTTTACCTCTAAGTGCGTAAAAGCTAAGCTTTTCTTTTTCTTGATAGCATGTTGAATTCAGAGATAGACAACTAGTGCGTTTACATCAAATATAATTACACTCTCCCCCACATTTAGTAACTTTAATAATAAACTTGAACTCTGAAATCAATATATTGTTTAGGTCATCGAAATGGATTATGTAGCTAGTCCAATTTCAACTAAAAAACTTTAAATTCAAAGTTGGTAAGTTTATTTAATTTCTTAATTAGATAATTTATTAATGTAGTGTAAGATCACAATCTTTTTTTAATTTATAACAAGACTAGGGACCCCAAGTAAGTTTTCTACATTTGTTCTCTGTAGATCATGCATAACGAGTTTCTTGAATTTCATAAATGGAAATTCTAGCTGAAAACAATTTCGATTAGATGTAAACTTAGCTTCGAGTAATTAATTAGTTAGATACATCTTAATTAAATTGATTGGGATCATGTGGATAAATATTTGTAACAAATATTTTGTAATGATATATAGTATAGTATGTAGAATTAGAAGCAATTAACTCGTTGACGGTGGAGGATATGAACATTAAATGCTAGCTAAAACCAGAATAGTTAGAAAAGAAATTAAAGGATCGTCATTTTCCGAATTGAACAATTAGAAAAACAATTCCATGAGAGATAGCTAGCTTAATTTATTGATAGTCGGTCGTCATCTTCACATGGATTATGACTTAACTGATTAATGAGCCTAGCTCACAGTCACAGTCTACAACCAACCATCTTCGATCTGTTTATGCATAATAATATTTATTTATTTATAGTAGCACTCTACTAGATCTAGTCTTTCGGTTGCACCGTGTTGAATTAATGGATCTTGACCTAACTCAACTCCAAAAGCTAACTCAAGAGGGGAGGTTTGCCAAACTATTATATATTGAACTCCACATCTTTGATTATTCGATGTGGGATGGTTTAATACACCGCCTCCCGGCCTTCACATTTGTTTAAAATTTTTATGAGAATTAAAAATAAACATTTATTAATTCATTAATATATAATATTATATTTTCCAAATTAAAATATTTAATAATAGGAACTAATTTTATTTAAAACGTACGTACAGTACTGGCTTAATTGCAACTACTTATTCAAAATTGGAATCTGATCATATTTCTAAATGTACGTAGAGCATTAATTAATTTTTAAAATATGAATTAACATCTGATAATTAGCGCATGCAATAATATTCCGTACACAATACATTAACTCATAATTAAGGTATATAATGTTTCCCGCTCAAGATTAATTAATTAAAGAGCATTGATTAGACTTTAGACCTAGGAGCTAGGATCAATTTATCACTTACTAATTATATAAGATTAATGATAATACAAAATAAACAGATATTTTACTTTAATAAAATATTATTATATATCCAATATATGACTATATATCATTAATATACGTCTAATTGTATAAGTAGCTAGCTAGCTTTCGTCTTCTTCGTTTTTTTCAATTCATAAAACAATTAAGTGTAATTAAGTGGGTGGGTAGAGTGTACTATAATTAATGAAGTACTGTAATAGGGGCGTAAATGCGTGTTTAGGCCGCAACAAGATTTAATTATGTTTATGTGATCTACCTATATTACTCAGATCATCATGTAGTGTGTGTACACTGTAGACTGTAGTAATAATTATTATGTAAACCAATACTTTTTTTTATTATATTGAGACATAATAATGATCTTGCATTAATGTATTATAACATAAAATAAGAGAATATATATATAGGTCGACCTCACACATCCTCAGTACGTATTCTCAGCTCAGTATTAATAGATACATGCATGCAAAATAATTAACTACAATTAGGCCTTTTCTTTCTGGAATATATATGAAAATGCTGCAATTAATATTATTTACTAAAACACCACTAGTAAATAGTAATGCCCAACAAAATTATTTTCGCAGTTTTTGAATTTTGGAGATCATATTATCTTTTTTAAATTGGTGGGTTTTGGAGATAATATATAATCTAATCAGAGTTGGGAGTTAGGAGCATTGCATGTTGTAGTTGTAGAAGAATAGACGACTAATTTCGCTCGATCGCTTTCATTGGGTGATTAAAGAACAAGTAAAAAATGCAAAATCGGGATACCAACTCCATCCCACAAGCATTTTTAGGATACCAAGACGTGCATTGGTTTTTTCGGGATGATATAACCACAAAATTGGCAATTTCATGATTCCGATCATCGGAACCCTAAAAATGTTGGTTTTCAGAAATCACGTGACATTCACGTGAGTTAAAACGACGTTGTTTTAAGTTAAAATGACGTCATTTTAGAGTTTCGATGATCGAAATCATGAAATTGCCAATTTTTTGGTTATATCATTCTGAAAAAACCAGTGCACATCTTAGTATCCCAAAAATACTTATGGGGTGGAGTTGTATCCCGATTTTGTATTTTTCCCAAAGAATAACACGTACAATGCACATGCCAATGGAACTTATGTTTCATCTTGTTGTACATCACATGTCACAACCAAGGACCCTACCTAGCTACCTAATTTGCTTTTTAATTGCTCATTCACTCCTTTTTTTCTCACATTCTCACTTACGGATACATAGATAGATCGCTTTTCCATGGGAATTTGATCGGGTTTGATTGAAGAATCAATACTATTATATTTGTCATTTAATTACATTTTATATAATTTTTAAAAAATGATTATCATTAAAATAATAAATATAATACATTTGCCATTTGTCATTTCTTGAATTGGGCCAAGTCTTTTATCTCTCTTGGCTAGCTTTCACTTTCGGTATTTGACGGATTGCATCTCTGTACATATGGTCATTGAACTTCCGAAGCATGATTATATTCAAGTTGATAAGCCAAGTCTGATGAGTACACATTCGGGGAAGATTTTTCTTGGATGAACAGCCCAAACCGTGGAGGATAACTCTAATAAGTACGTATTATAGCGACAAACGGCTCATATAGAACCTCACGAGGTGAAGTTTGATGAGCATGTGTCCTGTAAATAAACGACCCAGATGGAGCTCTTATTTGGCAGATTGTGTTTACTTTTGCACTTTGATTGGTTTGACTATTGGGTTGGATATACTTGGGCTAGCTAGTTTAGGCTTTAAATTTTTAGTTGATTGTTTTGTGATGATTTGGATGTTTTTATGTAATTTTCCTTTGTAATTTTTTCCATTGATTGAATAAAAGGGGAGGGTCTCTGTGAAAACCCTCCGAATTTTTCGGTTTTCTAAAAAAAAAAGGAAAAAAAAAAAATCTTGAATTGGGCCGGCATTTTTTATTAAATAAACATCATGTTCTTAATATTTATTCGATATAAACCATTGGTTTGCTCCAATGGCCACCAGATGCTACTCCCAATGTGGAGGTTTGGGTTCGATTCCTTGCAATGACAAATATTAAATTGTATGTGTGTGTTTAACAAAAAAAAATATATATTTATCCGATATATATTTCTTTGTTTATACCAAAACGACAATACAAAATAATTTTAAGCCCGAATCTCAGACCCAAAAAAGTTTTAACCACCGTAATAAACAAATCAACCAAATTAATATCAAAACCAAAATCTAGCTACTGATCATCCGCAAAGAACACCTCTAGCAATCGCTAAGTTACTCTCATTGAATACGCTATGATCATCTGTATTGAGTTTAACCCACCCGACACATCCCAGGCTGATCCGTTTCAATCGGCACTAGCTACCATTTGGATCTTCTTAATTCCCTTGAAAAATTCATTGTTGCGCGCGGTGAATCCACAAGGTCCAAAGACTCCTCCAATCTAATTGCAGCAAACAAAAATCAACTTCCAGGGGAAATTAGGAATGATAATATTCCTAAAATCTTAAGTAAGATTAGTCTCAATATTTATTTAATTCCCGTGAGTACTGATATTATGAAATTCATAGATTTCTGTCCATAACCATGATATATCATTGCAAATAATTAATGTGGGTGATCATGACAAATACTTTAGAAGGCAAAGTTAGGCATAATTTAATTTAATTTAATCTAATCCTACTTTTTTCTTTTTTAAAGAAAAAAAAGCAAGGAGTCGAACCCAAACTTCCACATCTAAAGCAATATCTGGTGGCTACTGGCCTGGGTCAAACCCCAATGGTTTAATTTAATCCTACTTGTCGAATAACTTAATCTAAAATGTTAATTGCTTGATTTTCTCTGCATGTTGTTCAAATACTTTCCTTAACTACTATATGGAAAAGAAAAATGAAAAATACAGATAGTTATGCTGGCAGCAAAATGACATGCAAGCACGATTTCCTGAACCGGTACAAAAGGAAGGAAGGAAGGAAGGAAGGAAGGAGCGTTGGATCACCGACATAATTTTGCGCTGCTGCTTTATTCGTTGCTTGCCATTTGTCATGCACTTTAATAATACCGCTCAAAACTTTATCACATCATTGCCTTTGTATTAATTAATTAATTAATTAATAATTTGAAAGGGAAAGAAAGACATAGACTAATTTTGTTAATTATAATTTACTAATTTTCTTTTAAAGAAGTTCACCTCCTGGAACTTAACTACGACTCTTTAGTCTTGACTACTATATTATATCTGAAATATAATGTCGTACGTCGGACATGTTGTAGAGACCACAATATACGGGGACTACTCAGAAATCATAAACTTAACTAACAACCATAGTTTCATTAATTCCAATTTCCAAGACGCGAATCCTTAAGTTGGAGGCGCAAGATCAGAATGAGATTCAAAAGTTGGGGTAAAGTGCAGTATATATTTTCACCCCATCGACATTGGTGTAATTTAGTTTCTGACATTTTGTCATATATATATAGTAGTAACGTGGCAGAAAAATAAGTATTAAAGTAGTGTTGAGAAATGTTAAAATAGATAGGGATCCCAGAAATTGAATTGAATGGGCTCACATGGTTAGGTGAGGGGTCAGTGTTGAGTACTGTTCATCACCTATAGCTCCATAATAAATCCATAAGATAACAGTACACAACGGATTGGGAGAAAGCTAAGTGACGAATGATCATGATTTATGTATATATATATATGCTGAAATCAACGCGTTCCCTTCCCTAACAAACATATATAAAATGAAAGTGACATTGAAATAATAAATATTATATGCTACTATTTATAACTACAAAAAGATGCAAACATTAATACCTTCATTTACAACCAATTAACAGCTAGACTTTATATAAATATCCTTCATTTAAACTTATAATTTACATGAAGAATTATGGAGAGTCGCCCAGTTGAATCTCAACACTATTCGAATTCCGAGAAAACCGGATAAAAAACCCAAAAATAGATACATACCATAAGTCAATTTCCTCAATAGGATTAACTCTATGCTTCCCAATTGGCATTACTTGAAATGACATAAATAATTAATAAGAGCAATTCAATCATAATAATTGATATGTAATTCAAAACGGCAGCTAGCATAGCATGTGCGATCCCATGTGATGTGAGGGAGCGACTATTGTCAACCCGGCACGACACGGCGTCGTCCGCTACCTATTCCTATTCCTACCTCTATGAATTTACCACAATTTAATACTTACCGACACAATTCTTTCAAAGCATATACATTAGTCAAACGTTAATTAATTAGCTAGCTAGGGTCGACGTTATCTTTCTTCTTCTTATTGTTATTAGTTGTAAAATGTTTTGATATATCGAGCATGCATGTACTGCCAAATACAAGTTGCTAATCATGACAGGACGACATGGATTATATATTAAGACTTTTATTAACATCAGTTCATAAATTATCAACTCACACTAAATTAACAAGTTGTTACTTGTGGTGTCAAAAAGTAAATTATTATGTATAAATAGCTATCATTTATTAAAATTAAGAAAATACTAGATAGAGACAGCTAAGTGACTACTAAGAAGACGTCTAATTGAAATAGAAGATGCATGAGTGGGCTTTTAATGGACCAAAAAGTTCTTGCTCCACAATGGGCTAAATTCATTTTGGGCCTTGAAAACAAACAAATCCATTCAAACCTCTCTGTATTGTAACGTAAATAATCAAACAATTACTAAGACATTCTATTTGCCTTTTAATATGATATTACTAATTAGACTAAATTAACGTTATGCCTCAAAAGTAGTTTTTAAATAGTGATCAATACAAAATGGAAATTGATTAAATACTTAATATATTTTTTGGGCCAAAACCTAGTAGGCCCAATATAATTCTGTCTCATCCAGGCCCGATGGCCCCAACGCATACTCGCAAAAACCCCTCAGATCCCCAGCTTTTGAACAAGCTAATACCCTCTTCTCTGCTGAATCTGAAATCTTCAAGGCACGAATTTCCTGTTTAGGTGTAGCATTTATTTCGAGCAAGTTTCCGACTGCTAGATTATTGGTTCAGCTGTGTCTTTATCCATTTGTTGGTAGATCGATTTTCCTCATTTCTGATCATCTTTCATATTTTTTGACCTGGAATTTTGATTTTAATTTCGTTTGCTGTATTCCTTAGGTTTTTAACTGTTTGGAAAATTCGACATAGGTGTAGGAGAAAATGGGTTGGAAGGCAGCACAGAAACTTATTCATCACTGGAAGGTCCTTCGAGGGGATAATGTAGGGAACTGAGACCGTTTCCTTACTTTTATGAATCGTTTGTTGAAGTATCCCTTTTCTTGCCAACTGATATCTGCTCAAGTTTTCAATAATTATTTTTGGCAGGTAATGATAATCAGGGGAAAAGATAAAGGCGAGACTGGTACTATTAAGCGTGTGATTCGCTCTCAAAATCGTGTTATTGTTGAGGGCAAGAACTTGGTGAGCTGTTTGGTTTAATTTGAAGGACATACTGTTTTGTTTCAGATTTTGTCTTTAAATTGAGCAAAATGCACAGACAAGCTTCATTTAGTTGCTAAATTTGTCTGGAATCTGGATGTTAGTTGCGTTTCAGCTAGATAGTCCAGTTTCATGCATTAATTATTCTTTGTTGGGAAAGGATAAAATTATTCTTCCCAGTATCAATTAGTAGTGATGGCAATTTGCAGACTTTATCTTACTTTGGTAGTGATAATTCTTATGTCTCACTTTTTGCTGTCTGTTCCGTCTTTGTGTTGGGGCTCATTTTCAGTGATGATATTGTTACAGGTTAAGAAACATATCAAGCAAGGGCAAGGCCATGAAGGGGGGATTTTCTCAGTAGAAGCCCCCCTTCATCTCTCAAATGTTCAGGTTGTTGATCCAGTGACAGGGTGAGATACTAATTTCTTTATCTTTCTGTCTTCTTTCAATTTTCACAAAAATGGTGGCTCATATTCCTGTATTGTAGGAAGCCATGCAAGGTAGGAATTAAATACTTAGAAGATGGTTCAAAGGTACGAGTATCTAGAGGTATTGGGGCATCAGGATCCATAATTCCTCGTCCAGAAATCTTAACAATAAGGAGCACACCTAGACCAACCATTGGTAAATTTCTGTTACTTGAACTTCTCGTATTGTTTTTCTGCATGCTGTCCTAAATTAACCAAATTTTAACCAAGCTAGGCCACATGCTTCTTATTATGTTGCAAACAAATGTTAAAAGTTATATTATAAATTATATCCTGTCTAATCCTATGACACAAACAAGCCCTTGGGGTTTTCTACAAGATTAAGACACTTTCTCTTTAATGCCTTGAAATCAAAGCGTTGCGATGCGATGTCTGGCCAAAACAGAAATCCAGCACTCACTTTTCAAACTTCAAAGAAATGCCTTGAGGTTTCAATCCTTAATTTTACTTGATCTTAAATTTTGAAAACCATTGTAGGAACTCACTGGTGGAGTTTAGTTGAAACGAAATTGTCTGTTTAATTTTGCTAATAGAATGGAACAAAAGTTTGTTTTTAGTAAATTACTTAACGTACAAATAACTCCTGTATTTAGTTGGACTCGAAAATTTGATATTTTGTGTGGTGGTGATACTGTTCCTTCTTGATTCCTTAATACAAACCAAGTTTTAGGAAATTTGTTTTATGTGGTGATTGAAACTAAGTTGATCATTGTAGTGTTAAAGAGTTCTTGTCTATAGCTTAGGGCAATCATCCATGCAGCTGAATGACCTCTACTGGTGAGGTGGGCATTTCTATGGTAGAAATTGAGAGTGAAACTATAGTAATGAGTGGTTTATAATCAGGATTAGTTAGCAGTGAGCAACGCCTAATCTAGAAAAGTACCACATTGTAGAAACTTCGTAAATAATGAGGAAATAGCTTTGTAGCGTGCTGCATCTTGTCAAAATGGAGAGCATCTACATTAAAGCAAAGAAACTTGTATAATTTTGCAACCATGTGCATTTTCTGTTTTGCAATTGGGTTCCTAATGCTAGGTCTACATTCTAAAGTTGTTTAATTCTTTGTTGAGATAACTGTAGTACGACTAAATATAATTTGCTCCAACTTCTTTGCTGTTGTGCAGTTGGCCCCAAAGACACCCCAATGGAGCTGGTTACGGAGAAAACTTATGATTCTAAAACTGGTATGGGAATGCCAGATCTTTAAGCCAAATGAAAGCTGCTGGAGAATGGTCTTTATTTGTGACAATTCATGTTATATTTGTGGCGTGGAGGATTAGAACATGAGTTTTAGGTCTTTATATCATACAGTAACTGTATTTTCAGATGCTAAGTTCATCAACCTCACGTGATTGAGTGAAGGACCTGTAGTTTCATGGCCAAGTCAGTTCTGTGGAATCTATAAGCCAAGTTAGTTGAATTAGACATCTTGTTGTCGACTCGGTTCTCATGTTTTTACCTTGTTTATGGCTTATTTAATTCCAATAATGTAAGCAGGCCAATAGTGCATATGCAAATCTAAAACAAATTTTAATTGTTTTGCATAATCACCCAAGTGCTTAAAAATCAATTACCTAGGTGAACAAAACTATGCATACAGCTAAGAAGCAAAATATTCATCATGAAACATCTCGTGCT
The DNA here is from genome assembly GCA_958496215.1 of Verbena officinalis. Lineage (NCBI taxonomy): Eukaryota > Viridiplantae > Streptophyta > Magnoliopsida > Lamiales > Verbenaceae > Verbena > Verbena officinalis. Next base: position 3,218,258 of record OY292390.1, on the reverse strand, counting down.
AAAAGGAATACAAACAAAACGAGCTACTCTACATCAGATTCATATGTTTTTTTATAGGATCTTGGAAAGCAAAAGCTAAATAATTTACATAGAAATGATTTAGTTACAAACCGTTGTCCAATCATTTCACAAACCAAAAATGAGCCTGGCAGCATGCATTTCACAAAAACAAAACTTATTTTTACAGATGATTTGTGCAACTAAAATATAGCCACGCAGAAATTCAAAACCCACCAACATGTTGCTTTGGAGCCATGCCGTATCTACTCGATGCCGCAGCATTACCCGTGCCAGGGCAATCCCGGGCCCAGTGCCCCATTTGATGGCATTTATAGCACTCACCAGATACACCGCCACCACCTGGTGCTGCCCTATTGGCTTGAACACTTCCGTAAGACTGTTGCTGACCACTCATAAGACTTGGACAATTAGCTGAGCTATGGCCACTACCACCACAGGTACTACAGCTAATATAGTTCCCAGCTGAAGGATTTCTTGAAGCAATATACTGATTACCGTAGGAATTAATCTGACTTGCAGAGGCACCACTTTCCCTAGTTACATTACTGTTAATTCCACTAAAATTCATAGCAGGTGCCGAAATATTCATAGTTGGAACCGAAACAACATTTTCACTCTTTGGCAGTAGAGAATCCGAGTCCTCTGCTTTGAGTTTAGCTATCATGTCCAGCAGATACCTCGTCTCTGTTTGGTAATTCACCTTCTCTGCTTTCACAACCGTTGACTTTACGCGCTGTTCGTCGCTAAAAGTCTCTTCCTTGACTTTTAACTTGAACAGGAATTTAGTGAAAAGAACATTCCGTACCAGCTCTGCGAATTTCTCATCGTCCTGCTCCTCATATTTCATGAAATACATTTCTTTTGCTGAAATGCCCATAATTTCCTCCCCACTCTCCTGAAATGCAGTCACCCACGTCAATCCAGTGTGGTCCTGGATTTGCATTTGGAGAATATACCTGTAATCACATTCAGGAACTGATTTATCACATTTATCACATCGCCATGTCCCATCTCCATTGTTTGTGACCTTTTTATTACACTGGCGATCTCCAACAGTGTTTGGACATGCAGTGTAGCAAAAATTGTCCACTTTTATGAATGTCAGAGTGGCAGAGACAGTTATCCAATCAGGCTTCTCGGAGGTTCCTAATTTTTCATCTTTAATCTGAGATATAGTTTTGCGCACATCTTGGCGGACCATATTAGTTTCCCTGGATATAGATATAGCAGGTGTGCTTTTCCCATCATTTTCAAACCATGACATAAGATTTTGTGCCTCGGGAAAATCAGGTTGTATGACCAATTGGGAAGAAGATATGGTCCCCACTGATTTCCCATTAAAATCATTGACTCGACCAGCTTTCACAGCCAAAATGGGAAACATTCCGGAATCGCACTTTTCCTGTAGGATTTGACCTTCATTATTGCAGAAGTTTCCCCATAAAGTCAACTCGACGCTTCTCCCAGACATGTCCTTAAGTTGGAGGGTTCTTTTCTGGGTTTCAGTACCATTTTTCCTCATTATCGAGCTGGATGGGCTTATTGAAGAAACAACACCGATCACATCTACAACACTGTTGTTGTCCAAGCCCTCAATGTCACTTATGGGCCGAAAATGAAATTGCTGCTTTGGGATGGAACTATCATCCTCAAAGCAAGGTTGCACAGTTGAACTATTGTCCAGCATGATTTCGTGATCGTTGCGCAGATGGTTGTAATTCTTTTGAGCAGGTCTCAGATTCCCTTTCGAGATCATGTAGACACTACCAACCTGGATCTGGGGGTAAAACTGATCCGCCACAGCATTGAAGCAGGTTACCCTTATTTCTCCACCATCAGCATCAAGAAGATCAAAGGAGAAAACTTTACCATCGCCTCGAGGGTTATTGTAGTGCCTTAGTTCAGCCTTTGCTGTTACTCTTGCCTTAATTGTCCACCTTCCTTGATATGGATTCAAGGCAGCGATAGGAATGATTCTCGGAGGAGCTTCATTTTTTGCTATTGGCCCTCTGTTGGCGAACATCGGAGGTGGTTGATGATAAGATGACTGAGGTGGTGCGCGGACATAATTATTCACGGAGGGGCGTGAAACACCAGAACCAATTTCTGGTTTCGGATATATCGGTGGAGCAATTGAAGCGTTATATCTTCCTGAGTCCATATTGCTGGAGAATGAACTACCATAAGAATGTGGGCCTGCATTCTGTTCTTCTACTGGCTGTGGAACACGAATTCCACCACTCATATTTGGCCTAGGAGCTGAACTATTCATGGGCAAAGCAGCACCATGTGATGAAGGATTACTAGCCCCAGCAACTGGCTGATTCATTGGTTGAGCTGGTGTGGATGGTCTGGCCACTGAAGAGACGTTACCATCAGGCTTGGTTGGATATTGCTTCGGTTCACCAATAGGATCACATTTTTCAACTATCACATCTAGATCAATGATGATGATAATCCTGCTCAGGGTACATGAGAAAACGTGGTTAATTGCATCAGTAAGTAAGATGAAGTAATTTGCACGGTGTGAAAAGCAGCAAATGATGAAAGCAAGACAACCAATTTTGAAGGAAAAGGTACTAATCCAACGTTTCCTCCAATAACTCAAGACTCAAAAGAAAATGATGTGAAATCAGGAGTAGAAACAAAAACGGAGAAAACAGTTGCAAGATCAAATGGTCCTGCCCATTGAACATAGGTCTAACCAATGTGTCATTTCCACTGAAGCATTTTTGTTTCAGTCAAATTAGAATTAATATAGATTCAAATGCAATTTCTTGCTTGATTTGTTATAATTCACTTAAATTCAAGAACAAGTGAGAGAAAAGTAAATCAAAATTCGATCTTTCTAAGAGTGGAACAAACCATTCCATGGTTTAATTATGCAAAAGATTATATCTTCAACATCGAATGACTCTACTTTATCCCATGATTTGGGGAAAATAAATTAAACCTGGATAGCAATCTCTAGAACTTTCCAGATTTCTCAAGAAGGCAACTATAAAAGATCAACCCCGCGCGCAAACAATTACTCTGCAGCAGAAAAAGAGCGAAAGAGGATAACAATGGCTAATATATTCTTTCTCAATGACATGCGCAACCCCCCAAGAAATCGAGAGTAATGTGAAAAATTAAAGCCAAATCTTCAATTACTCCGACGCAAACCAAATTTTAGTCTCCCGACTCATCGGCAGGGATTTGAAAAACTTACATGCGATTCTGGATAAGGTTGCAGACGAATTGCGTCAACATGACTATGGAGCCTTTCTGCAGCTTCTCGGATCTTACCAAATCATTCCGCTGGGTGGCGAGCATGCCCTGCTGAGTGAATGTCCCGTCCGAAAGCAGGATCCGATACCGCTCGTTGTTATTCTGATTCTGAGTGTTGACCAGCCGTATATCAGCGACTTGCAGCACCGGCTTAACGTCAGTCGCCTGAGCATCGCCGCTCGACAGCGCAGCTATTGCACCTTCCGTCAAATTAATCGGCGGCATTTTGCTGCAATTTAGGTTACTATTCGAGGCACTTTTGATTGAATCGATACTTGGATTTTAAGAGTTGAGGGAGAAGGGGAAGTGAAAGAGTTTTGAAAACCCTAGGTGAGAAACTGAAAAGAAGAGAGTGAGCGCGAAAAAATGAAATTTCTCTTTTGTCTTGGGGCGGTTTGAAGGGGGAATAATCGTCTACTTTCATAGTTATGTAGACCGATGACCGATCCAATCAGAGAGCTGTTGAAATGAAATAAAATTGGGCTACTTTTTTTATATGATTGGGCCCAGCCCATTTAGTTCGCTCGTTTTATTAGGCTTCTCGTGGAAGCTTCGCGTGAAACAAATTTTAATCATCTATATTAGTATATTATTTAAAATCTTTAAAAAAAAAAAAATTTATCATAGGCTACGTCAAAAGGAATAATAGTAATGTTAAGGCCTGGAAATAAAAAAGACAGTAAATGGTTGCATATATAGATAAGAGCAAATCTGGACTGCATATTATGGTAATAAAAACAAGTTAAATTCGAAAAAATATAATATACCTAAAACCAAAGTTATACATTGTTTACCGGTATTTGGAAAATCCCGCAAAACTGAAAAAGAAAATAAAAAATCAATTAGAACCCGTCAAGAAAAGAATTAACGCAAAAATGGGAAAAACTTCAAATCTCTGAAATTGATTACTTCGAATCAATTTCAGATTGACAGAGATAAAATGGTGGGCCTTGATTTTTGGAGATATTGTTTTTGGCGTGTGATATGTCACTCCTGAAAACATGTTTATCGTACGGCTTGGGTTTATCACGTAGGCTCACACACATGCTTATAATTCGACAAATATGTTGTGAAATTAATTTATAAGCTTTTAAAAATTAAAATAAAATGTTACGAGCTAAGAATACAATTCCAAACTACTGAATGCAATTTGAAATTGGATCAAAATCATTATCTAAAAAGATATTCATTTGTCACACTTGAATTCCAACTTATAAATAATAAAGCATATCTTTTCCTTTAAATTTTTAAATGAGGGACAAACTTTGGGGCGCTACAATCCCTTTATCCCAATATATTGAGATCTTATTCTTAAAATAAAATCTAACACTTTATAAGACATGAGAGTTTATAAACTTAATTAAACACCCTCTAGATCTACTATCATTAGTTATAATACATTTTCAATTATAAAATATACAAAAATGAATTAACTTATGAGCTTGTTAATATTTACTTTGGACTCAAACTCAACAAGCTCATGCTAATTAAAACAACCGAGTTGAAATCCAACTTTCTTGAACCAGCTCACTAAACTCTCAAATCATCTCAACTCATTTTACACCTCTAATTTAATCCCTCGATAAGTGGTTCTCTCCTTAATTAAATGAATACAATCTAATTAGTTCACAATCTTATCTTATGTACCACATTGAAGACAAAAAGATTACTGTTTTTTCCAATGGTAAAGAGCAATTATAACAAACATCAAGGTTAATCTAAAGTAGATAAGCAATTACAAATATTCCATCTGAACATTAATGCATAATTAATTGATATATCCTAAGTGATAACGGCGTAGTCGGCAAGTAATGTGGATTAGAAATTTAGTAGTTACTACCTTAATAACTAGCATATTCCCATATTGATGTTACATTAAAAACCTACTCGTATGAATGCTTAAGTTTAAGTTGACTGCGGATTAAGCATTTGATGCAAAAATGTCAAAACCGACTCCCATCAGTTCTATTCCTTGGCTAGAAAGTCGGCCATTTGGTAAGAAAACAGCTCGTTTTCATCACTACTTTTCGCTCATATTTCTACCGACGAAGAAAATCATCATAAATAATTGCCATGATAAAGAGAGAGAGAGATGTATTGATGTAACAACCCTGATAGTGATAACTTGCACGACAAATTCATAACAGGGGCAGCCAATTATTCTGTCTTCTCAAGGGACCAGTCCAGAGTGTGATGTGCCTGTATCAATTGTGTGTAGGTTTCTAATACGTATGGCGTTTCTCAATCTGCAGGATATGCTTATTCCCCAATTGTTTCTCATCTTAATACGTGCATATATAGATTCTATCCATCATGCTAAATTCTCATCCTTCGTTGTCATATGCAATTTATTCGTCATGGGAAATTGTCTCAACGCCAATATCTCTTCCTCAAACGAAGATGTAAATAAGCCTTTACCCATTGACGCCATTTTCAAGCTTCCTTCTCCATTGCCCACCTGGCCGGCAGGTCTGTAGTTAAATTCTTGATCTTTGCACACACAAACACACATAACGGAAATTACACTGACATTTGAAAACCATAATGAATACCCCTAATACTAACGGAAAATCCTTGATAATCGTTGACTCGGGGGTATCCGTAATTTCAAGGTTTCAGTGTGCTTTTTAGTAAAACAAACAAACCTCCGGGGTTTTTTCTTTTTCAGGTGGTGATTTTGCAAGTGGAGAGATTGATTTGGGAGGATTAAGAGTTCGACAAATATCGACTTTCAAGAAAATCTGGGCAGCATATGAAGGGGGACCAGATGATCTTGGTGCAACATTCTTTGAACCTTCTTCCATACCAGATGGATTTTCAATGCTTGGGAGCTATGCTCAGCCCAACAACAAACCACTATTTGGTTGGGTTTTGGTAGGAAAAACAGATGCAAGTGACCAATCAGGTGCCATTCTAAAGCAGCCAACAGATTACACTCTTATTTGGACTAGTAAAGAGTCCCTTGATAATCAGGCAAATAGCTCACAAAATTCTGCCTACTTTTGGCTCCCAACTCCACCAGATGGGTACAAATCCGTCGGTTTAGTCGTCACTACCCTACCCGATAAGCCATCTCTAGATAAAATCCAATGTGTTAGATCTGACTTCACAGATGAACCTGAAACAGATAGCTTGATATGGGCAGGTAGTGGGAATGGGTTAAATGTGTACAGTTTAAGGCCAAGAAATAGAGGGACAAAAGCTCAACAACTAAGCGTAGGCACATTTATCATACAAGCGGATCAAAATACTTCCCTTTCGTTATCATGTTTAAAGAGCAAGAATTCTGCCTCATCTTCCATGCCCAATCTAAGCCAAGTTGAAGCATTATTTCAAACTTATTCTCCATATATTTACTTCCACCCCAAGGAAAATTACCTTCCCTCTTCAGTAAATTGGTATTTTAGCAATGGGGCTGAACTATACACGAAAGGGGACGAGTCGAATCCCATTGGTATCGAGCCATTAGGCTCGAACCTCCCACAAGGTGGTTCGAACGACGGCTCGTATTGGCTGGACCTCCCAGCTGATGAACAAGCCAAGGAAAAAGTAAAGAAAGGAGATTTACAAGGCTCAGAAGTTTATCTCCATGTTAAACCAATTCTAGGTGCGACGTTTACTGATATCCAAGTGTGGATATTTTACCCATTCAATGGCCCTGCAACAGCAAAGCTTGGGATAATTGAAAGACTCCCATTAGGGAAAATCGGCGAACACGTGGGGGACTGGGAGCATGTGACTCTGAGAATCAGCAATTTTGATGGGGTTCTTTACAAAGTTTATTTCGCTGAACACAGCGGAGGGACATGGATTGATTCTTGTTTGCTGGAGTTTCAGAAAGGTAATAAATTTGTTGGATATTCGTCGTTGAACGGCCATGCAACGTATTATCAAGCAGGGCTTTTTGTGCAAGGGAATGGTGATGTTGGCATAAGAAACGACACGGCCAAGAGCGACATGGTGATGGATACTGGAGAAAGGTTTGTAGTGGTGGCGGCGGATGGGCTGAGCACGGAGGAGGAAGTGGTGGCGCCGCCGTGGTTGAATTATACTAGGGAATGGGGACCGAATAAAAGCTATGTACTTGGGAATGAGGTGAAAAAGCTCGAGAAGGTGTTGCCGCCGAACTTGAAATCTGCTTTTGAGAAGCTGATTAATGTATTGCCGGATGAAGTTTATGGAGAAGAAGGTCCCACTGGTCCCAAGATGAAAAATAATTGGGACGGTGATGAAAAATCATAAACAAGCTAAGGGTAGCTAATTACCGATTTTATTTATGATAAATTCGTCATAAATCTCTGTATTTTGGGAAAAATTCTTCAGATTATAGAAATTTCCATTTGGTAAGATCATCTCTCTCAATGTCTCATTATTGTAACTTTAAGAAAAAAGAACCAGATTATATGATAAAAATGCAATTTGCCCCTTATGGTGATTTCTCATTTCAGTGTAATAGGACTTGATATGTTTAACTATTACAACATCTATAAAAAATTATAGAAATTTAGGGTTCACATCTTCCCTGTTTCTGCAATGATCCTCTCGATCTCTTCAAGAAGCCGCTCCTTTTCATCAGCCAAATCCTGATTCTGCTTCTGAAGTTCTTCTATTTGCTTTGTCTGCTCTGAATCCTTCCTGAAATTTATTAATAAATGCTTTTACATAAGTTCAGGCAAAATTACAAGAAGAAAGAATAATAGTTGGAATATTTCATTGGCATACCTATTCATGAAAGACAAGTTGAGTTTAAGAGATCGAACTTCCTTCTCAAGATTCTCACACCTCTTCAAAAGTGACTGCATATCTGAAGGAATTGCTGGTGATGAGCTCTTTTCCTTTGCTTCTGCCATCCTACATTACCCCAAAAGAATAAGTCCAAATTTACATTTTTTCAATTTGCTAACTGTAAAAAAAAAAGTAAACTGAAACTATGATCAGACAAATATATTGAATCGAGAAAATTCTACGTACTTGCGTGATCGTTCCACCCTACGCTTTTTTGTTGGATCTCCTCTGTCCGCTGCATCAGATGAGCTTATTAGCTAATAATGGTGCAATTAACTCTGTATATATAACTTTTTCAACCAAATAAAATAAGTTTTGAGCACTTTCTCATATTCAAGCTTCTCGATACACATCTTCAGTTTTCCTCTCAATGAAGGAGGTGTGAATTCAAAATTACATCTCCCATAAGTTATCACTACATTCCATGATATTTGTATAAATTAATTAATTAATTTTAGAAAAAAGTTATAATTGATTTTATCTTACATATATTTGGTTTCGTGACAGTTCAGTTCTATTTTACCTGAACCAGTTGAGGTGACAGATCCATATCGAATTAACCCTCCTTTCTGATAATGATACAAATGCAAAAGAAAGTTGGTATTAGTCCTTATTGCACTTTCAAGAGCTAAAGGTGTCGATTATACATATTTATACATTTATACCCCCTCCAACATTGCAGTATCAAGTTGGTCCCTCAAGTAACTGCAAATCACTCCTAAACTCGTTCAAATTACACAAAGCCAGTCCCTAATATATATATTCATTGGTATTCTTAAACATTCGAGGGAGTAGTTTGTAGATATTTCAAAAATTACTGGTACCAACTTCAATATAGCAATCTCCGCAGGGTTCTAGATGTAATTAAGTCCATCTTCACAAAAAACAAAAAAATATATATATATATTATTGATCAAGAAAGTACCTTTTGATCGTCTTTCGAGTTATCATAGTTGCGTTCTCTGATATCTGAAGTAAGACAATACAAATCCACATTATTCGACATCCATTCTGTTAAAAAGAAAAATCAAAATAAGACATGAAAATCTATCATGTATAAATTTTTCTACTATACCTTTCATTCTAGAGCAATCTTCCGGACTCCGTTCGATCCCCATTTGATTCCTAGAGCTATCACAAACACTAGGAGCTTGAGCTGAAACACAAGGCTGTTCATCACACATATGATCAAAACCATTTGAAATTACAGCTGGAGCAGCTGATGATTCACTTTGAGAAGGTTCCCTTGAAACCGTGCTCATCTGTATTGGGTTCAATGGACCACCCATTATACCTTCCATCAAAGATTCCTCAATTGTTTGTAGAACTTCAGCATCTCTAGCACCAAGTCCTGACACATCATTTATAATTCCCTGGTTTTCATACTCGTGAATTCCCTGCACCTGATCAGCACTGTAGTACCCGAAAGTACAATCCTCAACAGCTTCTTTCTCGATTTGGCTTGAAAGCTTTTTGCGCTCTAGTGTACCCTTGAGCATGCTGACAACAGAGGAAATCTTGTCTTCATATCCCATTTGGGGAGTATGAAACATGGATGAAGATGAATTAGATGGAGACATGAATTGGCTGAACTGGTTGGGATTTTCGCTTCCTGAAATTTGATTATTGACTATGTTTGTATCTATAGGAACTTGTTTGAAGCTGCTAAGACTGTTTCCAGAAATGTTGTTATGCATTGCCTCCATACCAATCTGTGTTTGCGAGTTTTGCATGGCGACATATCTCCTCCTTCAAAACGATGCAATAACTTATGTAAGGAAATGAAATTATAACTACGTAGATTATTAGTTGATAAATGCATGGGTAGTTTACCTTAACTCAGAGGATCGGCTTCTAGTCATGGGTTGAGAACTGTGAAACCATGCCTGCATTTAAAAAAATTAGATTTAACTAAAAGTATAATGTCATAAATAATTTGTTACAAATGGCTTTATACCTTTGCCAGAAACAGATTACTGGCCTGCAAACTCTTATCAGCTCCAGGCCTGAGGAAAAAATTGACACTTTCAAAAAATATATTTTTAAGGGGCTGTTCTGAAGAAGCTTAAAATGGCAGAGGTTGAAAGTTTACCTGATTAAATTGAGATCATTTGAAGAATCAGCAGCCATGGAAGAAGTTTGTGGAAATAGAATTTCATCATTTGGGTTTTTCTGGATAATGCCCCCATTTTGATTAGTTAAAATCCCTAATTCAGTAGATATCCTGCATCTCAAACCAAATGCTGTTAGCAAAAATAATTTTTTGCTAAAAAAAAAAGTTACTCAAAAGTAGCATATTTGCAGATTTCATGAGTATTACATATTTCTGAATGTAAAGAAATCATTTTGCAATGAATCCCTGAAATATTTGAAATATACTAACCTTTTCGATGCTTGTCGAGGACGATGCCCTATGCCTGCTGAATGAAAACCATTATTCTGATAACACAACATGTCAGTTTTCGGCAAACAAAAGTGTATAATTACAAAGAAACATTAGAGTTTTATAATGAATTAAAGATCAAACACAAGAGAATGATGATATAGTTTCTTGCCTCTCCATTTGTGAGCCAGCTTTTAAAGAGTTCTTCACTGTCAGTTCGAAAATTTTGAGTAAGATTCTTAAATCCCAACATCTCCATAGTTGGAGCAGGCATTGCAATTGAGCTCTCCATCACAGTCTTTATGAACATTTCCTCGCTCGTGTTTCTGTAAAACTCTGAGTAGCCTCTGCCCTCCATCACTTAGCTCTATATCAGAAAAATAGCATCAATAGAACAATTCTGCTATTTTTAGCAATCAAAGTTAATAATCAATCAGTCTCTACTTGAAAAAAGAAACACCTAAAGATTTTCTATGGTTAATAGCATAATATTGTATACTTATAATCATTGTTAGCATATCATGTTAAATTCCATTCTTTTCGCTTTCAGATAGTTTTTTTTCTTCAGCTAGGATAATTAACAAACAGATGGTGGGCTCTACGGGAAAAATAATTATTAATACATTATTGATGGAATCAAGAGGCATAATCCTGCATAAGATTCCAGCTTTCCACATTTGTCATTTAGCTTGTGTGAAAGGAAATTGATCCTATGATACCAAAGCCTATATACACAACTAATCAAACTCAGTCTTTCAATGTCCGCGTTTCATGGTGCATATGGAATTTAATCAACCAATACAGAAAAACACAAAAATAATATAACAGTTAACTAGTGAAGTTGTTGTTCTTGACTTCCCATATAAACTGTTCGTTAAAGTCCATCATTTTCTCAGTGATATAATAATTATAAAGGGTCAATTTGGGGATTAAAAGGGCCGGGCGTGTAAAATTTATTCACATTCAACTTATATGTGGTAAGAATAATGAATTATTGCAGAGGGTGTGTAAATTAAAGCAGTATATAGTTGAATATTTGGATCATATATAATAATGCGAATTAAGATTTAGGGGTTGAGCAGGAGTACGTGAGAGGTGATGGAAGCCATGAAAACGTCTCCATCGCGCCTAAAAACTTTTTCTCTACTTGAAATTAAATAAAGTAGCCGTTGGGAAGGCGTTTTCACAAGCTCAATATTTTATTTTTCTTTTTCTTTTTTGGTAGACAAAAATTTAGGTGAGTGCCGGTCACCGTAAAGTCAGGTCATATTCTAAAGCTTTACAGTGTGTTTATAGAATTTCTTATATAACGTCCACTAACAAAGCTAACTGCTCATCTTAGTAAAGGGAATCGAATTCGCGACATTTGACAAAGTACAAGATCAGTATTTTCTAAAAAAAAAAAAAAGAGAGGAATATCCACACACATACACAAATGCATGTTTATATATTTTTGTAAATTATTAAATCGAAAACTTTATCCACATTTTAAAAATTACAATATATAAGAGATCATATATTTTATATGATCCGACTAATGATCTTAGCAATATAATAGAAACAACCTAATCCACCACTAAAAGCATAAAAAATTAATATTAACGACGGAGTCATGTCATCAAGACATAGTTTACTTTAATATATAATTAAAATTCCCAAATATTATTACTTATCAATGTTTTGAACGATTATCAACCCCTTTTTTTATTTATTTAATTTAGAGTGCCGGTAGAGATACAGAAATTTTGAACTAAATATTGGAAAATCCTATTTTATACGTATAGTAGTACGATATTTGAGAATTGAGACTAGCTAGTGATCATTATTAAAAGATTAGAAAATTATGAAGTTAACGTGGGCGGCAAAGCGCAATTGATTTAGGACATCGTTTTCTTGACTAGCAACTTGATTACAATGTGTCGGAGCTAGGAAAAACTAAACCTAAGTTTGACTGATTTTTAAATCGAGGGTTTTAATTAGTACTGTTTGATCACTTATTGAAATGCAATTAGTTTAAGCACTCCTCACAAAAAGTTGAAGAAGCACTTTTTGGTTTTGTGCTAAAATATTGTAAGGATCAGTAGTTGGAATTATCAGAAGCAACAATGATATATAGCACCTAGTCAACGCGATAATTTTGACTATATATATCTCCATAGTCGTTGTTAGTTAATAGTGACAATTTAAGTATCATTAAGTTATATTATAAAATAGAAATAAAAGTATCGGCCGGTACAAAAGTTAATATAAATAAATAAAGTTGTTTTTAAAAATATATATAAATTATAATACTATAAATGAAATTAAACCCTGAAAATATAATAAATATCTTAACTAATTTCCATCATTGATAGTAATCTTATATAATCAGTATAACACTATTTATTTTATAACTACTGTTATTTTCTTTAACCTAAGTTTGACGGAAAGCCGGCATGAGTCGCACAACTTTTTGACTTCCAAGTTAGGACTCTGTCAAAATATATAAAAACTAGCATGTGCTATGCACGATTTATTAAAAGTAATAATTTTTTAATTATCAAATGAGTACATTTCCTTTTATGTTCAATTTGTTGGTATTAAATAACTAATTACTATTTTGATCAAATGAATAAATTTAATTACTAATAATAATAATTTTAAACATAAATCAAATGATAAAAAATCAAATAAAGTGCCATTTGAAAAATGAATATGAATTTGGATATATAAAACATAAAGGTTTGAATGAAAAAGCATAGTTAAATCATCAAGTTTATCAAATCTTCGAGAAAAGAATATTAATTTAAACCAACAAATTATTTAAATTCAATAAACACAAAATTACGACTAAAATTTAAAAAATCAAACAAAAAACAAATAATATTAATATAAAGTAATTACAAATAAAATTAAACAAAAGTATAAGTATCATTACAAAAATCATTAAAAAATAAATACATCAAAATATTTTCATATAGTGTTACCCAAAAATATTATATGATCATATAAATTAATTATACCAAATCAAATATTGGATGACAAAGAGATTAAACAACTATTATTTGAAAAGTGATATTTGAGGGGAGAAATCATATATACAAACACCTCTATAATAGTAAATATAGAAAAAACTCATATTGTCGTATTCGTGTCATCACAGCAATGCAAGTACACAATTCAAGTAAATATAAAAGAACATAATTAAGGATATTGGTAATTACTAATTCAATTTATTAACTTGGAGTCTCAAAGTTATAAATTCCAAGATCTATTCCCATTTAGTACCACGTGGAGCTAAAAGTTATATATACCTCAAATTATTGCAGCTTAAGCTAATTATATATCCTAACAAATAGTACATCCCAAAGATTAATATTTCTAAACCTAAGTACAAGAATGCAGCATAAGCTCAAGAATGTAAAGCTAGTCATAGTTTAAAAATTATCAAATCTCCAAAAATCATATTAGTTGATATGTGAAAAAAGTAAAAGGGTGCTGATACATATCTTGGATTTGCATTTATCTTTACAGCTCCCTCGTCCTAAAAATTAAGTGTTTATACACAAACCATTTCAATTATTTTTGCGTCCAATGTTATTTGGTTAATTATCTGAGTAGAGGAATTAAAGCTTTTCAAATCTTCTTTTTCATTCATTCTCAACAATACAAAGTGCACAACATATATATATATATATATATACATTCATGATCAGTCCACCGACTTGATCACCATGTCGGTTAATACATATATAATATTTTAACATTAGATTTTTACTAATCTATCACATGCTAATTCTAGATAATTCCTATCATCTAGATATTTCTCAACTAGGATTTTTTCTTAAGAATACTCTAAAATTTCCTCAACAAAATATTTGTCTAGATAATTCTCAATTAAATATCTCGTTAAATTTTTCTCAAAATATCTTCACTTATCTCTATATTTTTCTAGATAGTTCTTTTATATTCTAAACACTAAATTAAGTTTAATATCTAACAGCTTCAACTCCTGATGAACTCAAATCTCTTTTCTGCAAGGAAACCGACTGTTATAAATGTCACCATCGATCCATATGCTGGTTCAGAGAGTGGCAGAATGCAGCACAAAAACTGAGCGAAAGAGGTTCTTCACAAACTATAGTTATATGTCACTTTTTTTCGCATATCAACTACTGATGATTTTTGGAGATTTGATCATTTTTGAGTTACATTCTTGAGCTTATGCTTCATTCTTGAACACCAATTAATGGCATAATTGGTTAAGGTCCTCATTAGGGCAGCAAATTTTGAGCTTATTGGATCTTTCTTCTTCAAAACATAATCAATCAGCATATCCTGAAAAATTACAAGAAGAATTTAGTCCAAGAATTATTAACACAAGAATCATTAATAACCCTAAACCCTAAACCGATATATCAAACCTAAAGCATAGCAGGATAATTCCGCTCTCTCTGCTCTCTCTAGCAAAATCTTTGTTTTCCAGAATAATTAAGCTAGCAAAATCTTTGTTTTCTGGAATAATTCCAGAATAAATGAAAACTGCCATTATCAACCTTGTTTATTCAAGGTTGAATGAAACGACTGTATCAGAGGAATTGAAAGAGGAAGTTTAGAAATTTAAAAATCCAAAGGGAAAGACTGTATCAGAGGAATTGAAAGAGGAAGTTTAGAAATTTAAAAATCCAAAGGGAAAGTTTAGTTGCAGCGTTTTCTCAATGTTATGTTTCATGATCAAAAAAAGGGAATTTAAAAAAAGTGTTTTTCTGCTTTCAGCTTAAGAAAAGCAAAAGCCGAGTGTCTGTTATCCTTCTTTCTGCAAATAAGCAAGAAAAAGCTAGAAGCACCTTAATTCGGGTGTGTTTTCCGAATTCGGATGTGTTTTCCGATCGATTATTGTAAAGTGCTTTGTACTTTTTTCTCCGAACACTCTCAACTATTACTACTCCAATTTTTACAAGTTTTACTTCTACTTTACTTCTCCATATGCAGAAGTTCTTGCAAATGCCCCCCATAATCAATGATCATAATCAATGATCATAGCATTCTTGAGTTGTATAGGATCAATAACGATACAACAAAGATTCTAAGGGGCAAGCTAGGAAAAGAAGGTTTCATTTAGCCAGCTCCAGCAAGAGCTGAGTTAGAAATTATAAATTCTTAACAGATAACATAAGGCCGTAGACGAAGACAAACTTACCTTAGCAATTGGGAAAGAAACTTTCACATAGCGAGGCCATTCACGGATCGTGTCAAACATATGTTCTGCCTACGGAACCAGGACAAATCCATAATTAACATTTGTGGGAAAAAATAACAAATAATAACGGGTATAAATGATTTATAGGTTTTTTCATGTTTTTAGAGAGAGAGAGAGAGAGAATTTACTAAATCATGCACAGTGTAAATCTCAGGTCCATCAAGTTCATAAACTTTTCCCATGCTGGTCCCATCATCTTTTAAAGCCGCAATAATTGCTGAAGCAAAATCAACAACATATACAGGCGCAATCCTGGAGAGGCAAGATAATAAGATATATGTTTAACAATGATTTAGAAACTATGTGCAAAGATAACATTATTGGGGTATGAAGTTGTACTTGGTTGATCCATCCCCTATTAGTGGGAGAAAGCCATATTTTTTAACAAAGCGTGCCCATGTATTTAAAATCCGATCCTCTTTTCCAATCATCAAGCAGGTCTCATAACTGTGGCCTGAGAATGGTTAAGCAGATAATTAGTCCAATCACGAAGTAACATCTGGCAAAACTAAGTATCCGGTGTATGAATGTATAAGAGTTTGGTTCTGAGTATGTGAGGAAGAATGTAAGAAAAAAATATGACATTTTCAGCAAAAAAAAATAGCACTAATTTCCCCCATAAGTATGAGTAATTACACAAACCTCCTTTCTTACTTTTAAAATAACAAAAACGCTCTCTTCTGACCATCAAAATCTAATTACACAAACCTCCCTTCTTACTTCAAAAATATAAAAAATTCTCCCTTATGTCCATCAAAATTTAATCAAACTTTGCAAAATATAATAATTGAATGTTAGCATACGGGTAGTTAAGTCAATCATACATATTCTATGGATTACTTGAGATTTATAAGGTAATATCAGGAATCGTGTCCAAAAGCAGAGTTACTTGTATATGTCCAAAAACTTAAAAAAATCAACTTTGGATATGAGAATTTCTTCAGACCATCAAATTTTTGGAGGAAACAGCAACTACAGGCATCCCGCTGGTAAATACTCTTTTAAAGCTCAGGATTACTATTATTCTTGATATTGGATTGAAAAACAATTAAACTATTTGGCGATTATTATTAATCTATAGGAATTAACATAAAAAAGAAAAAGTGCTATAGTTGACAGCAATGTCAAACCAAATATCAACTTCAGATATGAGAAATGCCAATTTGTAAAGCTTTTCCCTTAGCATTCAAATGCCCAAATTAAATCAGAAAACTGAGGACTAACATTATTGAAGAAATTTCACATATAATTTGCATACCATAGCTTGGGCTCCTCATCACTCCTTCCTCCCTACTAGACATGAGTAACCCTAATTAATTGAAGAAATTTCACCAAAAACAAGAACAAATTTAAAAAATTGATGAAAAAATTGCAATTTGGGGCTAAATTGAGGGTTAGGGTTTGATGGAATAGTGTAACCTGAAGAATTGGGGGATTTTGTGTGACTCAAGTGAGTTTTTCCGTTAACTCGGTCCGACTCGGACGGACGAATTAACGGAAGGACTGACTCTGACGAACTTATTGTACTTGAGGGACCAATTCGTATAATGCTAACATTTGAGGGACCACTTGTGAATCGACACTATTCTTGAAGGACCAAAAGTGTAATTCTCCCAAAATAAGAACATAGAAATTTGTCCACTGTTTCCAAAACAATCAATTTTCTGGAAATAGCCTTAATATTTTACAATAGTAGATTTATATTTCGAAACTAAATCTGGTTTCGTCAAAAAAAGAAGAAAAAAGAAAAAATTATTTAGTAAACGGGGAAAATACAACAGTGGTATACTGGAGTGTAAACCCTAAAAACCTTACTCGATTCATCTTTCTCAAAGTTAAACTGAAACCATGTTCCGAAAATCTATTTTCGGGTCCGCTATCCGGGCCGGGCTTCACAGACAGTCTTCTCAGGTTTCTGGATCTGGATCCCATCCTTCCTTCCATGCGTTTTCCCAAATTTCACAAAATTCCCATGCCATTTCCGGTTGGTTTTCATTCTCCTGCTTTCTGTTTCTTCGCACCTTTTCTGTCGAGATGTTAGGTTACCATTAATCTCTATATTTCTGTTTGTATTGCTGAATTATTTCACTATGGAGATTTCCCGATTTTGTTAAATATTTTTGTTTTCAAATTATTTGCTGAAATTGCAGGCTTTTTCGTTATCCAATCTCTATGTGTGTATGTGTGTTCTTATTTTTTTTTTTACCTTACTGCTTCAAGTGATCAAATAGACATGCTTAAAACTTTGCGTTTGCTCGATATACCAGGTTTCAGTTTTTATTTTTAATTCACAAAACAGAACAGTTCAAACGAAAAAATGATTAGGAATTTTCGTTTTGATTTTTTGTTTCGTAATTTATGGAGCAAAAATTATAGCGCCTACCCCGAAATAGCATAGCAAATTGGAATTTTGCTGTTGAAATGCTGATTGGAAGTACTACATTATGTCATATAAAGAGTTATGAGAGATTGGAGAACAATTATTAAGGCAGAGCTCCCTAGAAAACATCCTTAAACTTACCGTTCTCTTATACTACTTGTCAGGTTCAATTGTGCATCATGAGCCATCAATTTTGGGAAATCTTGGCATGAAGCTCCGTCTGGTAAGAGCTTATGAGGCAGGAAGGAATACTCGATTTACCAACTTTAATGATGGAATATTACCAGGATCCTTCAACGGTCGAAATTCAATGTTTGAACAACCTCCAACTGAGACAAATGCTGATATTGTCCACATAAAGCTGATGCGTAACAATGCCTTTGTTACACTAACCGATTCAAAAGGCAACAGAAAGACGGGAGTTACTGCTGGCAAATTGGCAGGGAGAGGAGGCAAACTCGGGCGATACTCTGGAGAAGCAGCTGCAGAGGAAATAGGACGTAGAGTGAAACAATTGAATATAAAATCAGTTGTGGTGAAGGTAAATGGATTTACATTTTTCAGAAGAAAGAAAGATTCAATTTTGAGCTTTAAAGATGGGTATACTAATTCACGGGGTGATATGAATCCTGTTGTGTACCTTGAGGACACGACTCGGAAACCACATAACGGCTGCCGGCGCCGTAAGCAACGCCGCATTTGATTTTTGTTGGGATTTGCAAGATTTGGTGGAACTTTTCTATGTGGATTCCATGGAAATTGGGGATTGAGGCAGATTGTCCGAGTTTGGATTGGTGAATTTTACTAATTTTGTTATATTAGAATAATTTAGACGACAAATGGTATTGTGTTGTTTACTGATTGTCCATACTCTTGTAGATGTTACACAATGAGGTTGATTTGTTGATTCCTCTGTGCATTTTGCAGTTAAATTTCTAGTGTACCGAGTGTTTTTGAGAACATTTCGATTTGAATTATCTGTTGAAAATCATTGGAAGTTTGGAACAATGGTTTCTTTAATTCACAGAAGGAAGCGGGGATGTTTCGTGTTCCGTGAGGAAGGTTTATTTGACTTTTGGTCCCAATTTTAAGTACTTATTTGTTATTTAGAGAGTTTTTGCAAGCTCTTAAAATAAGCAGCAGTTTTGCTGCTTCTGCTTAAAATAAGCAGAAGCACAATTGGGTGTGGCTTTTTCACTTTTGAGGTTCCTTTTCCTCTTATTTGACGTGTAATTTTATTTTTTATCCAAATACGTTCAACTTCTACTACTCTAACTTTCAACAAGTTTAGCTTCTTTCTTTCTTTTTTCAAATGTTGAAGTTACAAAACATCTTCTTCAAGTTAAGAAAACAAACAGAGTTGTCATTGAATCAAATATTGCTCCTACGAGGAAGCTGATGAATGAAGGAGAGCACACTGTTTGGTCAGCTTGTCGAGGAATACTGGTTGCATTCTGAATATGCTAGCAAACAGTCTTACAAATGCTAGCATGCAGTATTTATAGATTACCAAAATCCATGCTTCGATAAATTTTAAGGGGAAAAACATCTGGGATTCCTAAGTTAAGTGGATTAAAAATCTATCCCTCTAATTTGAGAAATTACCATATACTCCATATAACTCTGAGTCAGAGAATAACTCAAGAATTGGGACTTGTACATCACAACTAAAGACCGTTACATAAACATGAATGAAATACAATTATCTAAACGGAACTAAAATTTGGGAAATCTTCATTCTTCTACACCACCCATCATTCATTCTGTAGGTGAATACTGAATATTCTTCATCATCGAATACAAAAGAACCCTAATGTGGGTTCAGATATTTTTCATCAACATCAACTAATTTTCTACAGAAATCTACAACACGAAGCCCACAAGCTGAGCTATTATCTTCCTCAATCCTCAAGAACTGACTGAAACATATTTTTGTTAGTTGTTACTCAACTCAACTCATCTCCCATTCTCCCTTATACCAGCATGAATATCCGGAAGATCCGAACTTACAGAAAACTTCAGCCATCTCTTCTTCTCAATATACTTAATACAAGGCTGCAATATCAGCCCAATCAAAACAGCAGCAAGACTAACACCCATAACCTTGAGAGTAGAAAAGGCTAACACAATCCCCATCAAAATAGTCGGAGGCACACACATCAGAACAGCACCGATCGTCCCAACCGGAATCTTATAAGGTCGAGGGGCATTTGGAGCCACAATCCTAAGCCTCACAAATGCAATAAACTCCAACATCATTCCGAAACAGTACAAGAAATTCTCAGCAGCCACAATCTCCTGAAAGCTTAGCCAAGAAAGCATCACGACCCCAGAAGCTGAGAAAAGAATCCCAATTAAAGGAGTCCCATAACGTGATCTTTGTGCAAAGAACTGAGGAATCATCCCTCTTTCAGCCATGCCCAGAAGCTGAAAAGAATCTTCACTCATTTCAGTAACAAACATTCCCATGTTAGACATTGCTGCCGCCCCTGTTATCCACCAGCTCAGCCACGCGCCGCCGATTAATTTTGCCACGTCAGAAAAGTACCCATCGGTCCACTGATCCTGATGCAGGGGAATAGCGCCCGTTCCGGTGAGTAAAGGGAAGAAATAACCGAGAACGACGAGAAACAGAGCATAAAACAGAGCTTTCGGCAGGGTTTTCTTAGGGTTTTCAACTTCTCCGGCGAGTGTGCTTATCCCGTCCCAATAGTTCAAATTCCAGAAAAGCGTGTTTAGATACAAATTCCAGTCTACTTTACTAACATCTGCGACTAACCATCTTTTAGGTCTTATTTTGGGGATTGAAATGAATCCCATTACCACAAATGGGAGAATTGAGAAAATTCCGAGAAGAACTGCAACCCATCCGACGATTGTTAAACCTCTGTAATTCATGTAGGTTAAGACGATTGTTAAGGCTAAGACAGCAAAAGTCCGAGGGGCGCCGCCACCTAAAGCTGGGACTCCTGATTTGAGATAATCGAGAAACAGTAATGGGTAAAGAGCATTGTCGACTACTCCACTTAGCCATTTCATCCAACCTTGCTGAAAACCCCAGAAAGGTCCCAAAGCAGATGATACCCAAACTACATAGCCTCCATTTTCGGGGAACATTGTGCTCATTTCTGCAGTTATTAAGGCTTCTGGAACACTCCATATTAATGGGAATACTAGAAATCCAGCAAGAGCGAGAAGGGGGCCGGCGGCTTTGACAGTGTCTTCAACACCAAAAGGTCCTCCTGATACCCCGTAAAATATGATGAAAATCAGGGGTATAATCGAGATTTTCTTAGCTTGTTTTGCTCTTGGAGAAGGAGTCTCGTTAATTGCTACATAATTGGCTCCATGGTATTCCCCCATTTGAACGGAAACTTCTCTACTTGCCGCGTTCGTTGATTTCTAAATTCAGTATTTGACAGGACGAGAGTCAGATTATGTTTCATGCATGGAGAAAGACACAATTCTATAAAATAAAACTGTAACATTAATGCATTAAAACAATTTAAGCCTTGATGAACAAAAACTATGTCATAACTACAGAGGTAAAACAATATTACGAAGAAGAAAACCAAAACTTGAGATCTGAAATGAAGAATTTACTCCGATCGATGCAAACAGAAGCTGCATGCAGAGGCCACGAAGCACACACACAAAAAAAACTAATATTTGATTACAATTTACAGAAGTGAAATTCTGAAACTCGTTGGAGAAGAAGACAATTCATGACGGGCTTTTCGTGAAACTTTCTATTGTGTAGGCATTCAGTGGGAATCAGCGTATGCAGACATGCAGTGCAGTGCGTGACTGCGTGCTTGTGACTCAGCTCAGAATTTAGAATATGTTTCTGCAGCTTTTCTCAAGAAAGAAAAGAACACTTTTTTTTCTTAAGAAAGAAAAAAAGAAAAGAACACTTTTTTGAGTTGATGAATGCAAATAAGCCCAAAAAGGTAGACTTCTTGAAAATACCCACCAAATTGGTGATTGTCCGTAAGCCCAAATTAGATATATGGGCCTATTTAAATACATAATTGTATCTATTAAGCCCAAAGGTTGCTAGCATGTATATTTTATTTCCTTAATCTAATGAAACTTTTACCAAATTTCTGTTGTGAGCAGCTTAAGATTTCGTGTGAGAATTTCAAAGGAGAAAACAACGGATTGAAGAATGAAGTAATTTTCACATGTTTTCGGGCTTGCCTTATTTAGGGAACTAACCTAAATAAAATAAAATAAATTTTTTGTTAATTAGCTAATGTGAAAACACCCCTTAACCCCTAACTCCCTAAGTATACCGACAACTAAAATCAATTGCTTGACTAAGGAAACTATGAAATTAAAGAGGTCATAGAAAAGCGAAGATAAGGGAAAACAAAAGAAGAGACATTTTCTCATTATTTTTTTTTTGTTGAAAGCAATGTGAAGTTGTAGTTGTCAAACTCCAACATATTGACTCGTCCGTCACACGCTGTCCTTTTTTGACCCAATTGGTTGATGACCGTGTGTACTGTAATAATGTCAAAACCCAAAATATTGGGGTAACCCACGAATTAACTTTTGAGAAATGAGAATAATAATTCAATATCATCATCTACGCTATTTATAATAATCACCTCACCGCCCATGTCC
Source organism: Verbena officinalis (assembly GCA_958496215.1). Lineage (NCBI taxonomy): Eukaryota > Viridiplantae > Streptophyta > Magnoliopsida > Lamiales > Verbenaceae > Verbena > Verbena officinalis. The sequence continues at coordinate 3,195,551 of OY292390.1, read as the reverse complement.
ACGTGAAGTACTTAGATATTTAGAAAAGTTTTAATTTTATCAAGAAACAGTAGTCATATATAAAAGCTGAAACTTGGAGTTGGAACCATAATCATGACCATATATAAAAGGTTCCTGAACACACAGCTTGTTGGACTTTATAAGCTTCATAAAACGTAAATTAGTCCTAAATCAAACAACTTCAAGTACATTAACAAAAAAATGAATATTCAAGAAATAATTAATTAATTGCACACGCACGCGCGGCCAAATAAGGCCCACAAATTGAATAAGTAATAAATAAATGAATAAGACCCGGCCTCTAAATGTTGACCACCAGAAACTAGTTAGCCATATCTTAACAATTCTCAAGAAAAGAAACTAGCTAGCTAGCAATCTCCAGATATATTTTTTCGAAAATTTAAGAAAATATCAATCTGCAGGAACAATCCTAAATTGGCCGGATGCCATAGAATCCTTAATTATAAAATTTAATCTTAAGTACATTATAATACATTTGTAAATCATTTTGATATAAATAAATATAATTACCTGCAGGTCCTCCTGATCATGAGTCTTGTGAGAGCCCTGCTGTGTATTAGTATTACCAGCTGCAGCAGATGCTTGTAAAAGTACTGTAGTATCACCACGACGAGCAGCAGGTGGAATAATATCAGATACTACTTTCTGGGCCATCGGATTAATATCTACTGAACCGGCGGCCGTAGTACTGTTTGATTTCTCTCCGGTTGCACTTGCCGCCATAGTACCTGTGTGAGTGTGAGTGCGTGTGAGGAAATTAGAGAGAATATTATATATATAGAGAGAGGATATTTGGGTTCACGAAAACATATATTTATTCAAGATATATATATTTACAGAGACGATATAGAAAAGAGTGCATATATATGTATTATAGTTGACTGAAATAGTTAAAATCCCAAGGAAAGAAGAAGAAGAAGGAGATGGAGACTACTTTGATAGCCAATCGGGAAAAGAAAGACTGAAATTAGAGAACGGAATGATATATGATAATATATGTGTGTATTTATCCTTTTCTTTTAAAGTTAGAGTTTTATTCAAACTCGTTATTAATTTTTGTATTTTTTTTTCAATTTCCTTATTCTTTTGTATTATGGAGAGTTATCGATCAGATTTAATTACTGGATTATTACCTAAGTAAAACACTCCCAGAAAATAAAAAGGACTTGTAAAATGTACGTTTTTATGCACGGTTCATTAGTTAATTGAATTATATTGGGGGAATGACTCTTATTTTTCGATGGGTGCATTATGTAATTATTTCATAGAATAGGATTAGGATTAGGATTAGGATTTTCCTACATACCCTACCAATGATGTAGACAAAATAGAAAATTAATTTGTACACAAATAGGGTTAGAAATCTAACTTTTATAATACTTAGAATTATACAGAACAAAACAAGGTGACATGATAGATATGAAAGGGAGTGGCCAGGCCTCCATAAAATTAAATGAATTTGGATGTAAGCTCCTTGATTAATTGTTTGGTGAATGGTGACAACCCTTTCTCAAGATACATAGCTATTACTAATTTATTATATAGACATACATGATATTTGACATATTATCAAATTTAATCCTAAAATTTCAATAATTACGTCGATTATAAACTTTGGGTACTTCATTACTTTTTTTTTTTGTGGCTCTTAAGCCATTTATATGGGTTCAGCCGTGTCAAACTACTTAGGTGCAAAATTCTTTCTATTAATGGCAGCTGCATTTCTGAGGAGACTCAAACTCGAAACCTCGCCGAACTATTAAGTTATGGGTTGCTACTCCATTACTTGTTAGGAAAAAAAACAGGTGTTGCTCTTCCAGCTGATATACGGACCCATAGTAAAGAAAGTAAGAAACAAATGGCATAAAAGGCAAAATGCAGAGCACGCTTGTCTTGAATGTAGTTATATAGTCAACCACGAAAAGGAAAATGATTAAATGAGCCTTAGAAATGAAATAGAAGGACAATAGCACCTCAACTACAATAACTTTCACATTTGTAATATGACTAATATGGCTTGAAACTTTTGACAAAAAAGTACACTTGAATCAGAATTTTGTCACTCTTTTTACTTGTAAATTTCCACTACTATCAGTCTATCACACTTGAAAAAAAAAAAAAAAAAAAGGAAAAATCTTTCACATTTGGGCTTCGTCACTGTTGTTGGGCTTGCCGCTTGTGTTCAATAGTATCTATTTTTGAAAACGAGAAAAAAAAGGTAGACTAATACTATCCAATTAGTTAATTATGGCAAAATATCAATTGGTCTAAGATGAGATACTGATTTTTTAAGCAAGATTAAATTTCAGAGTTTTAGATTGAATCCTAATTAAGTTTGTGAATGAACCAATTAGGTTAGAAGAGTATTCTATATTAGACCTCTGCAGTACCCTAATTTTAATTAGTCACCCGAAAGGATCAATACCTGGTAACCTAAAAGTACAGGTTTTATCACGAGTATCATGCTTAATTAAATGGCATCAATATAATTTTGTTATTAAGATTAAAATCAAACACACTTTAATTTGATTATTTATAGGTTATGGCCTTCGGCCTGCTGCTGAACTCTCGTGATCTGATATTGGACTTATATTTGCTGTTTTCTCGGTCCAAATCTCTAATCTAGGCCCAAAGACCCAACTTTGGGTTATGCGGTCTTTCTTTAATATTCATGGTGCTATATGATTTCATAGAGTACAAAGTTATATGATTATTATGGGTACGCGAAATTATATAAGTGTAACAATAACATCAAGGGTCGAGTTGTACGTGAGTTAAAAAATAAAATTAAAAATAAAACAACATCAACGACTAATTAATGAAAATTAATGACTAAGTATAAAGAAAAAAGAAAACAATTGTGCATTAAATGCTATTATTAACTAAAAAAACAGGACGGTGAGGTCATTTATTGTGCCATTATTACATAATAACAACCACTAATGAGGGTGGCCCCGTATAATTCATAACCTATAAAACACAGACATAACATGGACACAACGATACAGATTTTCTTCGATATTTTACACTAAAAGAGTGTCCGATTTAAGTATCCGACATGGTATCAGTTTATCGGACACGATACAATACAGCAGAGTGAAATTTTTAGAAATATCCGTGTATCATAATTTATAATCCAAAAGTTGTAATTTGGCACCAAACGGCTATATGCCCTATACATTGTCATAAAAGAATAAACTTTATAATACCCAAAAACAAATAAATAAAAATAAAGAAACGAATAAAACCACTTTCTTTTCTACACGTATAACTAAAAAATGGGCGCACAAAATTACTTGTTAAAAAACAAACAAAATTCCTCAAGAATTACATTATTACACGTAAATTTTGCTTTACTCAACAATATAAACCCCGGCGGACCTTCCTACTCCTCGCCTTGCAATACTCTGCAAACACTCTCTCTGTGCAATCGAAGAAAATTAGATGGGTTTGAAGGTAAGGCAGTTAAATCTTTCATGTATCCAAAGGATCGAATTCGATTCGTTGTTTTCTTTTAATTTCTGATTTTTCCAGTAATTTTAGTTCATGTGATTTGGGATTAGTATTTAGATCTGTTATTTTTGGGTGCAAGGGTAGCTTGTTGCTCGGATTGTTTGGAATTGCTGCAAAATATTCAAATTATAGATCTGTTACTGGGGTTTTGAGTTAGTATAATATTTGTTGAATCTATGAGGAAAGTGAAAGTGGGTTTGTTTCTATTTGATGATTTGATCAGTTAAGAAATTGTTGATTTACCTCTCTCTCTCTCTCTCTCTCTCTAGGAGGAATTTGAGGAGTATGCTGCGAAAGCAAAGAACTTGCCTCAAAATACTACCAATGAGAATTTGCTAATCATATATGGGCTTTACAAGCAAGCCACAATTGGAGATGTGAATACAAGTATGTATTTCAATTTCCAACTAAAAACGCAGTTTGTTCATCACATTTTCTGCTAATTAAGCAAATTTAAATGACATTTATTTTATGTAAAATTTCTCAGGTCGCCCTGGTATGTTTAACATGAGAGACAGGGCAAAGTGGGATGCGTGGAAGGCAAATGAAGGTATTTTGATCATCTTTTCCTACCAAATAAAGCTTGTTACATTCAATCAGTTCTAATCCAGAACAAACTATTACAACAATCATCACTAATTATGAAACAAATTCAAATAAGCTACATCAGAGAAAACTAATATGAAACTAGTATAATGGTACTCGCCCTTAAAAGAAATTTAAAACCCACAACTTCTTGATTAGCATTCTGTATAAGTTGACAACTTTTTAATTGGTGCTAATTGAGTTAGCATATGCTTTTTCGACTTGTTGCAGGGAAATGCAAGGAGGATGCAATGGGTGACTATATCACAAAAGTGAAGCAGTTGCTCGAAGAAGCTGCTGCTGCTGCTTCAAGCTGATGATCCCAATGAAGTTCCAAAATGGCTTTACTTATTATTTATGCTTGAATCTATATAGCTATGTATTATGAAACCATGCCATCATAATAATGGTCATGCTTTTGAATATGATCTGATCTGCCTTTTGGATAATCAATCTGCAGCTTCAATTTATATGTGGTCTTGAATTCAGTTTCATGAGGATGCCAAAAGTTTATAATCCTGAATCAATTCTTTATATTCATCCTTGATTGTATCCAATTTGGGGATAATTTATCTTCAAATTGCAATTATTTTGTAGTTAAATGGTAAAAATGAAATTAAAGTGGCCAAATTAATTAGCCAAAATGTCAATATGATACTAATTAATGTCCCAATTTTGTAATTTCTCCTGGACCTCTTGTTTGAATACTGATTAAGCCACAAACGCACTTGGATCACATGATTAATTAATTGGCTAATCATTATATGCAACCATTCTCTCGTAGGCCGGGCCGGGGCTATATATCTGTCAATCAAGTAACTCGTTTCTGTAATCGTACGTGGCAATTGGCGAACTATAAATAAATCTAATAATAAAAGATTAATATAATTAATTATAACAATACATGTGGAAATGGAAAAAATATGAGTAAATTACTATAGAAAGGCCATGCAAGCCACACAATGCAACAACATGAGTAATTAAATTCACTTGCTCGATACAATAGACTAGTCAAGCCACAAAACCAAGCGAAAGGCGCGAGCGAGACATCCGAAATGATCATATGCAGGCATGACTGATCATTTGTCAAGTACAAATAATACTTACCATGAATGTAATCATTTGTCGAGCTTAATTTAAATTATGAATTGTGAAATATAAATTGTCAATAATTTTTTTACATATATTTTATCAATATTGATCAAATGAATCCAATTGAAAATTAAATTTCGCTATCGATGGAATTTTTACCATGTCTTTTCTCACTCCTTGTCACAATAAATTGATTTCTGTCTCTCTCCAATTGAGTTATTTTTCATCTCTTATCTCTTCTCCATATTTATTTTCTGAATTCGGTCTTTTATTCAAACATCTTAGCTAATTATCCATATGATATATTCATTAGATTTAAACATTAATTCATAAAATACATGAAACATGCATAAAAATCAAATTTGTAAGTTTTCAATTTTTAATTATGTATTAGAAATTTTAACAGACAATGGTATGAATTGACACCATAACTAATTAAGTATGTAAATAATGCCTAATCGATGTTAATTGCACGTCTACGCAATAGTACAACTAGCGGTCTATTAATTAAGAATTTTCATATATATATATATATATTATTATAGGTAAATAAAAGACGAAATCTAACTTTTTTTGTTTCTTTTTTGGGTAAAAATAATAAATTAACCAACTAGATCATCAAGACATGAAAACTCTTCCAGTCTTGAGATTTTCGTGCAAATTATGTGCCAGTCTCGCCAAAGCATCAAATTAACACAGTACTTATTTCCCAAACGAAGAGTGTATTGAATCCTCTTGTCCCAAGGTTTATGTTACAAATTATGGCAGTCATCAATAATGTGCCAGAAGATGTTTCAGCTGCGAAACATGCCTCTTTTTTTACTTCGATCAACGTAACTAAAAAAGAAAAAGTTATCGCCATTTCAAGGTAATATAAAAAATAAAAAGTTTATCATGTTTATAAACAAAGAAAACAGGAAGCCCTCGTGCCTGCCTGCTTGCCCGCAGGTTCTTTAATTATATTCATAATTTGTTTGGAGAACTTCTTCAACTGATATTAAAAAATAAAATTGCCAGATAATTAATGGGTATTCTTCTTTAATATATATATATATATATATGCTTGAGCTATTTTTACGGGTTATGTTGAATGAAATTGAGTTTATCTCTTCCTCTGTTTCTCTCGTAATTTCTGTTCTTCTCTACTTCTTCTCCAAGTATATCTTCTTCATTAATATTATATTCTAGAAATTAATATCAAAAACTCAAAAAAATAGTTCCAATACCATGCTGATATCAACAAATGTATTAATTAACTTGGAACAAATTACCTGCACGTCTAAGCCAGATTAGTTGTACTATATTTTGTGTACTGTTAAGACCACCTGGCAGATAATGCTGTTAAGAAGAATAATCCTATGGGTCATCGAAGAGGGAATGTTCATTGTGTTAAAATGAAAATGGCGAGCCCATGAAGAATTTGGACCTTGGGCTAGTAAACCAATTTTTGATTGATTTGAGTGTTTATTTAAGGAAACCGGCCCATAATAACCCACGAACCCAACTTTCTAGTGATCCACAATGGGATCCACTGATTTTATTTTATTATTATTATTATTATTTTATTTTTTTGTTGGAATCCAGTGATTTCGTAGTTTATTAAGTTCTCAAAAAAAAAAAATTTAATTAATTAATTAATGTATTAACCGCTCTCTTCGTCACTCTCTCATAGCTACCGTCCCACGCCAGACGAGCCGCCATCCCTTGCCGCCGCGCATATCTCAAGGTGTGTGTATTTGGATTTTATATTCTTTTGTATTTGGAGAGACATGGATCTTTCATGGTTTTGATTTTTATTGATATCTACTGTTACAATTCACTAAAGTAAGCATGGTTTTTCAATTTTAATAAAAAACAAATTTCTAATTTTGTGGGTCTGATGAAGTTTTAGCGAAGTTGGATTTTTTCCCTTAAAAATATCCCTTTTTTAATTTGCTGTTTGTGGCGAGATAAATACGCCGAAGGATTTTGTGGGATTGTTTAAATTTTGATGCATATGCGAAATTTGTTTATAATAAAAATAAAAATCGTATCTTTCGTGATCTTTATGAGCATCAGTTATCTCATCTTTCAGTTTTGAAGAATGCACTTTCATAGGTTCTGTAATGACAATGTTGTGATCAATGTGGGCTCTAGCAGAGACAAGTTGTATAAATAGAAAAATTAATTTTCCGGTAGCATTTTCACCTGACTAGAGAATATTTTCCGGTAAAATAATTTTTCTAGGTTTCTTTGTTAGTAGATGAGTTTCTCCGTATCTAACCTGGTAAGATTGAAAATTTTATATTCTGACAGTTCTAACATTTTCTTTAAATAAGTTAATAGAGTTCTTTCTGTTAAAAGTAAAAATGTTCTTTCTTGCTCATACATAGGGTTTCGACCGAGGCAGAGGCGGATAAATTTACTATTTGGAGGTATTAGATTCAATTGTCTTCTAAAGATTGAAATTTCCTTAAACAATTGCGAAAAATACTGACAGTTTTTGTTGTTTTATTGATGGGTTTGACTTTCATGCATCAAGTTTATGTTCGAATTTTCAAGCATTTTTTTTAAGGTTTCTGGCTCCACTTGCAATTCGCTTGTTCTAGTGAAAATATTTGATAGTTATTGCTTGCGTTTGTGTTCTCGGAACTCCATTTCAATCTGTTCAACTGCAAATGAAATGCTTCTGTGTAAATTGTAATTGATGAAACACTAATAAATTGTTTCTGAGGTGTATATTAATTACATCTATCATACAGTTTGATGGCAAAACAAAATGGAGAGATACAAGTACAAAGTACAATTTGGATTTTATCCTGTTCTGTTTCCTTCCTGGAGAAGGTTGAGAAATTATCTTAATTTGCAATTTGAAAATAGCTTTGTTATTCTTCACAGGAATGAGTCGTTCACTGGTAAATCCCTCTGCGGTTAAGCGCAAAAGACCTGGAGCAGATCTTCCAGATGCTGAGCGTACAATCCTGGATGTGATCAGAAGTAAGAAGGACTCGGGCATTTGGTTGAGAGACATCAAACAGGAGGTCAAGATACCTGATCCTCTTGTCAGCAAAGCCCTCAAGTCGCTGTTGGCTAAAGCATTGATTAAGGAGGTGGTAAACATTCAAAATAAGGGAAAGAAAACCTACATGGCAGCTGAGTTTGAACCTTCAAAAGAACTCAGTGGTGGAGATTGGTATGTTGACGGGAATCTCGACAAACAACTTATTGATGGGATTAAAAAGCTGTCCTTAAAGTACATCCGTGAACAGAAGGTTGGCACTCTAGAGGGAGTCCACAATTGTGTTAAGAAGAGTCGAATCACAGATTTACAAATTTCTAGCCGACAAGTTGGTGAAGTTTTGAATTCTATGGTTCTGGACAATGATATCATAGAGGTGAAGAGCACTGGATTGGGAGATTATCACTCAATTCCTATTGGAAAAGTTTGTTACAGAGTTGCAAGTAGTGCTGGGGTGAATAAGGGTCCCAGAACAGGTGCCTTTGCTACAATTCCTTGCGGTGCTTGTCCCAGGATTAATGTGTGTACTCCTGATGGGGTTATTTCCCCTATTAATTGTGAGTATTACACTAAATGGTTAAAAATTGATTTTTGAAATCTTAATATGGTTTATTTTTTGGTGGATACTGGATAGTTTTATCCAATTGTTACATTATCAATTTTAAGTATTTTTTTTTTCTTCTTAAAGTTGGTTTCTTGATTTGGTATGTTACATATGCTTTAGAAGTTTATTGAAATGTCGGCCTGAATTAATAACTCAGAATCTTGGTATAGACAAATTAAGAGCAACTTATTTACATAATAATATGCAAAAACATCGTACAAGGCATCTCCTTTTCACACCCTTACAGGAATAAATAGAGCGATTTCCATGATTCTATTTTATAATTTATGCTTTATCTGTATTACACATGGAGTGCTGCTATGCTGGCAAGATCTCAACTTCTATTTCCTTTGCTTCTTTCTTCTTTGCCTTTTCTTTCTCAAGATAGTAAATTCTTTCTGCTTCCGGTATTGCTGACATAATCGTCTGCAGCTTGAAGTTCAACTCTTCCATCTTTTCCATTAATCTGTCATTTGTGAACATGCCAAGAAGAACATTCTGGATCGTCTCCCAGCTTTCGATCAACGGCAAAGCTATTATTACTGCAGAAGCAACTGTACCCCATGCAATTGCTATCACTGCCCAGAATGTAAAGTATCCCTTGTTGAATTGTCCTACAGAGTCAAAGAACCATATTGGATACTTGGGTCAATTACAAATACCACCCTACCTTTACGACGTTTACGAAAAACACCCTGAGGTTTGGAAAATCATAACGAAAAACATCGTCAAACTAACGGAAGATCGATATCGTTGACTCAGGGTGTTTTTTGTAATTTACATGGTTTGTGGGTGTTTCTGTAAAAAAGGCCAAACCTCAGGGTTTTTTCGTAAATACTCCTAGATACTTCAAGCTTGAAACATATGATACATTCGGAAATATATTGTTATAGAGTTACCTGCTGGGAGAGTAAGAATAGGCCACAAGACAACAATGACTATAGTAAAGCCAACACCCCATTTGATTATCCATCTCTTAGCTCTAATCAGCTTTTCCTCCTTAAACTCCTCAGCTGATAGTTCACTCCTCTCCTTCTCAACCACAGTAATCTGTTTAGTTGTCTCCCAATCATAATTTTGAGGGCTTATAAAACTGCACACAGCATGAACAGCTCCACCTACTATTATAGAAACGAGGTTTCCAGCTAACATTGGTGCATTTCTTCCAGTTGTGTCGAGATTTACCCGCCCGTATTCAACTTTAGTTACTGTTAGCCATGTTATGATTCCAAGCAGACAACCGGAAATTGTACCGAAAATTGCACCGGTTGCATTTGCTTTTCTCCATAGAAGCATGAAAGCTATGGGCATAACTGCTGATCCAATGAATACACCCATTGCTAAATACATCCAACCGAGAGAAACTCCAGCCTTGTTCAAGATTACAGCTAAAATTCCCATTAAACATCCAAAGGATAGAACTACACTTCTAGAGACTTTTAGGATTTGTTTTCCTGTTGCATCAGGATTTATGTATGTACGGTAGATGTCGTATGTGCATAGTGAAGATACAGCAATCAACTCAGAGGAACCCGCAGATGTTACAGCCCTGGTCAACATTTATATATATTTCATAAAAACTTGTTGAATCTAATAGAAAATCAGAGTCTACAGGGAAATAAAAAGATTAAAGAAATTAGGCTAAGTCTGTGATTGTTCATTTTAAGTTACTATAGAATGAAAGGGGAGGCTTATTGGGGCAATCCGTAATTGTCTCTTTAAAAGCACAAATCTTAAGGTAGAAATTCCGTTTACATAAAACATAGGGTCAATTACAATAAACCCCTGAGGTTTGTGTCAATTATGAAAAACACCCTGAAACCTTGAAAATTAAGAAAAACACCCTCAAACTAAAAATCGTTGACTTGGGGTATTTTTTGTAATTTTTGAGGTTTTAGGGTGATTTTCGTGAACACAAACCTTCAGGGGCTTTTTTGTAATTATTCTAAAACTTAATTGCGACCTCCCAAATTAGAATTTCTGAGTCTTAAAAGACTATAAACTTACATAAAAAGCATGGTAAGCAGAAGAACAGATCCTCCTTTACCCATCAAAGCAATAGCTGTGGCAGGAGGGACAAGTCCATGGCTTGCCTCACTTGCAGTTATTGGTAGATCAAGGGCTAATGCTCCTATCCCAAGTGATGTTGCCAAAGAGAATGGCACAGCAAACCACACCAATCCTCCTAACAAGTATCCCTTATGTGTTGATGATGGTCTTGCAGCAATGGCACTCACCCAATATCCCTGTCAATCCAATCTCCGCAGTTGTTAAAACGTGAAATGCTAAAAGTTTTCTACTAAAAAAAAGTCTTAATGGAGTTGAACATACATTGTCAACAAAAACTGTACCGAAATTCCCAACAATGTTAATAATCCCAAAGACAAGGCCTCCAGAACTCAGCATTGTAACATAGGACCCTTTATAGTTCCCGTTAGTCGGGCCACAAGATTGATCAACATGAGAAATTGGATCTTGGCAGATTCTCGATTTACTTGCTACCTCGAGCAACCGTCTGTATACAATACTAGGGCTACCAAGTTGACTGCTTGAAACATAGACTAGGTACACAAAGATGACCAAAACCACATGTACTGCACCAGCATATAGTAAGATTTTTTAATGGGACTTGAAAGGATTTTTTCAGTGACTTGGGGTTGTTTGAAAGAATGAGCAGTTTTACTTACCTATTACAGAATGAATATAACTTGCCAAGAAAGTGGCTTTTAGCCCTCCTGCTAGTGTGTACACTATAACACCAAGAGGTATAAGAAAACTTGCAGCATAAATGTTGACTCCAGTTAGAGCATTCACTACTGCAGATCCCCCGAGAAGAAGCATGGCCGTTACGATTATGTTTGTCATGAAGCAGAAAGTAAGAAAGACGACATGAGCTGCCGTTCCCCATCTGAAAGAAAAAAGAGAAAAAAATAATATTTAATCTTTTTTACTAAGATAATAAAAGATTGTACCAAAGAGATGAAATGTTTGGATTAGAACCTTGCTTTCACAATTTCGCACACAGTATGAGCATGTGGAGCTTTTCTTTTGATCTCAATAGCCATTACACCAAACAAGAGCACCTGTTTAGCATATGCTAAAATTAATAATAATAATAATAATAATATGTGTATCAAGAACAACGAGCAAAGTTATATAGAGTTAGTGTTCGTAAATTTAATAAAACAATCATTACGAATACCCCCTTGAGATTTGCTCTTTTTATGAAAATTATCCTGAGCCTATGATTTTCTATTAGTTTGAAGGTGTTTTTCATTAGCATCTACCAAACCTTAGGGTCTTTTTAGTAACTTCCAAGGTTTGAGAGCATTTTTCAGAAATGGTGCAAACGTCATGAGGTTATTCGTAATTTAAAGAAAGCTAGAAGTTTGAAGTGCCTTACGACCAACTTTTAACCTCAACCTATTCTTAATAAATAGAAGTTTGTCTACACTAACAAAAATGTTGCTTAAACACTCAATTGTTTCTTTTAGAAGTTCAGCCCTTCACTTTAACTACTACAATTTTTTACAGAGTTTAGCTTCTTCAAAAAGCAAAAGCTGTTGCAAGAACTCCCACAGTGAAAAAGTAGTATATACAATGTATAAAGACATGCCTGAATGGTAGCCCCACTTGCATACCAGAACGGACCACTAATCCCATATTGCCAAGCAACGTTGGAACTTTGTAAGATTGTAGCAGCCCAAGTCCACTGCACAATCATATGTCTAGAACTTAAAGTAAACCGACAACAATTTCAAGTGATTAATTAACACTCTGTCTATGTTACCTGGGAGACGATCACGCTAGCAATAAGACCTGTCTTAACATTTCTACCTGCTGTATTGAACCATTCCGATGTATGACGCGAACCCACATATCTCTTTTCTAGCCACACCTAAATCCAGCACAATTTTAACGGATTTATCATCAAATATCTCAGAAAAGAGAAAAAAAAGAAAAAAGAAATGGGATTGGGTAAAAGTTACCAGGAATGAGGTAAAGACAGCAAAAAAAGCTCCAAATCCAAGAATCACTGAATATCCAACCCCTTGATTCAGAACTGCTTTTCCTTCAAAGAAACTGCTTTGCCTGACACAACTGCCAGCTTCTTCATGGTAATATTTTGCTGAGAATTCGAAAGGCGGGCAGTTTGTGAGAGAAGCTGCCATGTTTTGCTCAACTGATCTTTCAGAACAAGAAATTTATAGTAAGGAGAAAACGGGATCTTTTTAAGAGAGAAGACATTTTCTTGCATTCAAGGGTATATACTAAATGTCTAGTGGAACTTAGCAAGTCAAACGATGCATCCAATTCAAGCTGATTTGATACTGGAGGAATCTCTTGGATGGCTGTGATTGTTTAATCAGTCACTCTCATGTTTAAGTTTTCTACTAAGCTCGAAAAACACTTTTCTGTTCGAATTCTTCCCATTTTAATGATTCAACCTTTCCATTTAAGACAAAAATGTTTGCGTCACCATTTTGTGGTCCAGCTTTTGTATGTCTAATTCTTGATTAGTTAAGACGCTATATAGTTGTCGTATAATTGCGTGTGTTTTCCTTCTAAAATCAGATTCATCGAACAGGGTACGGAGAAATCAACAAAGCAACTTCAGTTTTATAAGAGTTAAGAATATACTGCAGTCTGCAAGATGGACAAAAAGTATTTCAGAAGTATATTTTAATCCAACTCGCTCATTTTGTCACTGTTTAATTTGCTGATAGGTAGATTTTGGAATCTCTCCTACCAATTACGTGAAGCTAATAGTTAAATGATATAGTTGGCGTCTTCCTATCACTTTTGTATATTCCAAGTCAATGCTCTATGGCTCTTGATACTTAAAAAACAAGATCTACACACCAATTAAACAAAATATATAAAATCTTTTATTTCTTCTTCTAAGAGAGAACATCAGCTAAGTTTTCAATACTTATCTACAAGATCTCTAAACAAATCGAGCGAAAACTTAGAACTAGCCGGAAAACCACAACTAAATTTATCACGAATAGAATTCGCTTGCTTACGAACATCTTCATCCACCATTAGCTTCTCTATTCCACAAATCAATTCATCTTTTACCATTTCAAGTGAGCCACTAGGCACAGCCATGTATCCAATCTTGAGATTGTAAACCACAAGCTTAGCATTATAAATTTGATCGCCCCTAATAGGCCACGCCAATATGGGAACCCCACGTCCTATGGCTTCCAGAGTCGAATTCCATCCGCAGTGAGATAAATCCTCCCATTATCAACTGTGGAGCCCAACCTCGTATTATCAAACCCCGATCGCCAATTTTCTAATCCAAATCATCAAGGATGATTAGCCTTCCATTTTCTTGATCATTACTAGAGATCAATCCACTTTGTACCACCCAAATAAAAGGGTAGGCCGTTTCTTCCAAAGCATTAGCCATTTGCATGATTTCTTCTTTAGTAGGGCTCACTTCACTACCAAATGCCACATAAAGGACAGATTTTTCTGGTTTTTTGTCCAACCATTCTAATATTCGATCCTCAGTGTAGTTACTTATGTTCTTAGGTTCTCTAATTTGAACATCATGGATTAGTGTCGAGGACAATGACCAATATTGACTAGGCAAGAGTGGTCCCACCCCCATACTGGCAACCCCATTTCATTAGTCGAGTAATTGATGAACGGACGCTCAAGATCATCACACGTGTTGAACATCAACGCAACTGAGCCCTCCACTAGTGGGACCCACGGGGCAGGTCACCGGGCTGAGGTGGGCCGCTGCCACCGGTGGTGCGTGGCGGCTGATTACGCTTGTGTGCCAGGCCATGTTGAGCCCGGGAGTCCTGTAACTCCATTAACTATAAAGAGAATCACAATTGTCCAAAACATTTTTCCTGAACTTAACGGAACTTACAAGCTTATCTCTTGATAATTGCTAGAGAACAGGACCGTAGCATGCCATGGATCATTCCATAGATTATCATTTTTCTGATGTACAGGATCCTCTTATAAGAGGTAAGTACAGAGCATACTTAATGATAAGTGGAGTATATTACACTAGATCATTTGAGGGCTTAGAAAGATCTAAGAACTAAAGGTTTTTAAGCTAATATGATTGTAAGGAGAGAATATAGAAAAGAGAAATGTTTATTGATTTCAACTTATTCCAAACTAAGGATACAAGCTCCCTTTTTATAGAGGGAGGACACAAAATTATTACAATCTTATCATATTTCTAAGATAAGGATAAGGACACATGTCACTCTTACAAGCAAAGTATAAAGATTTCACTAAGGACAAACATAAAGTAACCTTTCAACACAAACAAACTATAAGGTAAAAACATAGAGTAAAAGCACAAAGTAAACCATGACATTAAAAAATCTAATAATGCCATGGGTCTTGTAAGTCTTCCCATGATGCACATGCTGCTGGTCCTAGACCAGTATATCCGACATAATCGTGCTGGGGTGACTGCCATGTGTAATGGACTGTAGGGGCTGTACTAACATCTTCCATGTTGATATCGTCTTGGTCAGGTATTGGACTGTTTAGCATCTGTTTCATCCTTTTAGTCTGCGGGGTGCTCTCCAAAATAATGTCTGGAATGGAGGATACTGACTGTTGTTAGTCCTTATTCCAGGTAGGCTACTAGGGACATGCTTCTGGAAACAGTGATGCTCGAAAATCTTTTTGTCTTCTTCAAGATGAAACATTATACTACCATCAGTAGTGGTAAGAACATAACTGTAGGCATCAGTTACAAGCTTATTTTCAGGAGTAGTATGGTATGGCATGTGGAGTACCAATACTGTCATTGGATTTTCCATATGCTTGTTTTGCCGGAGGATGTGTTTGAGAACCTTGATCACTTCCACGCGCCCCACTCCATGGCAGCGGCGCAAGCGCTGAAGGTAAAGAAGCTGATAAAAGGGATCTTGAACTTCCAAAATATGTGCTTGGTCCAGCCCATTTTGAAGTCGACTATGGCGCACAATACTTTTTGGGCTGATTCCTGCCCACTGGACCTGATGAAGAGGTGGACCTCGAGCTCCGAGCCCATTTGAGCGTCTGTGGGGGTAGTAATTTTGATGACGGTGTCGATGGGGTAGAGGTCGGTGGTGGAAACTAGGCCTGCAAACGAATCGAATCGAACCAAACCCTAGCATTTTTTTGAGGCTCGAGCTCGAGCTCGAGTTTATTTTTTCGAGCCCGAGCCTATCGAATCCTTCAAAAATGTATTCGAGCTCGAGCTCGAGTTCATTTTTTCGAGCCCGAGCCTATCGAATCCTTCAAAAACAAAGCACTCCATTTCTGCCTTTTTAAAGCTAAAAGCAGGAAAACACTATATCACTCACGGGCAACACCAGTCTCACGGCAGTCTGAATCTCGCGAGAAGTGATAGTCGGCTTCTTGTTGTAGCGAGCCAGCTTCAAAGCCTCCTGCGCCATTTTCTCGAAGATGTCGTTGATGAAGCTGTTCATGATGCCCATGGCCTTGCTCGAGATTCCGATGTCTGAGTGGACTTGTTTCAGCACTTTGAAGATGTAGATCTTGTAGGTCTCTACACTCTTTTTCGTCCTCTTTTGCTTCTTGTCTCCGGCGGCGGCAGCGGCTTCTTTAGGGAGCTTCTTCCCAGCCTTGGGCTTCTTCTCTGCCGGAGCTTTCTCTGCTGCCGGGGCCTTCTCGGCGGCGGGCTTCTTCTCTATTTTGGGCGCCATTTTGAATTAGGTTTAGAAATTAAAAAAAAAAGAAATTACATTATATTAATATATATATATATATATATATATATATATATATATATATATAAATTATTTTTAATAATATGGGTAAGGCTCGTGAGCCTCGAATCACCTAATAAAAGGCTCGAATTCGATTCGATAAACTATCGAATCGAGCCTTGGCTCGATTCGGGCTCGACTTTCTCGAATATGAGCCCGAACCTTTGTCGAGATGGCTCGTTAGGCTCGCGAACCGGCTCGATTCGTTTGCAGGCCTAGTGGAAACGCCAGAGTTGACGGTGGATGGGAGGACTAAGATGGAGGTGTATTTTGTGGAAGAGAGGTGTTTGCAGAGCTCAATACAAGCATGGTTCGCCATCACGGCGCGATCGCGGCCGTCGCGGAACGGGAACGACGTGCACTGGTTCACTGGTCTGGGGTGGAACGGCTATGTAACTATAACGGGCGTTCCGACGAGAAATCGGCCGAGATCGCGGCAACGGAACGACGTCTCGGAATGGAACGGCAAAAAATTCAAAAAATTCCTTCTTTTTTTTGTATTTCTTAGCAAATAAACGCGGAAGAGTTGGCAATGTGTATGGTTGTGGAAAGTGAAGGAGAAATGGGTGGGATAGAGAGGCGAGAAAGAGCATATCCAAATTTGCGTTGACGTGTATTTTCTTTTATACAATTATATATAAAACAAAAATATTTAGAAGGAAAAAAAAAGAGAAGAATTGCACACAAATTCTTGTTAAATTACAAGAAATTCTAAATAGAGCGTAATGAGCCTGTTTTAAAAATCATAACATATAAAACTTTGTGAAATCAATTATATAAGTTTAAATTTATCAAATTTATACCAAATATTAACCACATAACTATTAATTGATAAATATATAAGTTTTGGTATTTAAAAAAAAAACAAAATTAAACGTTTTCTAATTTGGCCGTGATTTTGCTACGACCGTTCGCGACGTTGCAATGGAACTGAAACAGTGGCTTTCGTTCCGTACCCCACGACCGCGACAGCAAACCATGAATACAAGGGAAAAGATGGCCGGAGCCTGAAGCGGTAACAACAAATATCTCCCCAACTTTGAAAATTAGTAAATTATTATTTGACAAGATTTTTCCAGAATTCCTCAAAAGAATTTAACTTACTTATGTTTTCAATAGATCTTTTTCTTACTTTTTCTGATTTACTTGTGTTTTCAAAATGTTTGAAAGAAGCTATAACAACTACAAACGTAAAAATACCAAAAGGGTTGATTGACGATAGCTCTAATTCTAAATTTAACCACCTTTTTTGACAAGTGCAAATACCCTAGAATTGAAAAAAACCAAAAATTTAAATAAATATATATAAGATACGTTTGCATATTAGCAAGCGCAGAACAGGCCTTGGACCACACGCAAATTCACGAACTTGTTCCCCAAGAAAAGAGTTTCAAATCGACTTGCCTAACTGTCATGACTCATATGAAAATTTACATTATTGCCCTCCAAACAGCAATGCTTGACTAGTTAATGCAATTTGGTAATTAAGAAGATATTTAATGAAACTAATTTACATTGTTGCCCTCCAATTGGATACATATCCTAGTTTATTTTAAGGTCCTTTTTAGAAGAAAAAGAGTTCAATTCATTTTCTTGTATTTAATTGTTAGTGCTGATTTAAATGTTACACATCACGCCCATTTTTGGGAGAAATAATATTCAACAAAAGGAACCCTAAAAGTTACACATATTTTGTTCGAATGTACAAACATAAACCTAAAAAAAATATGCAAAATTATTATGTACTTTAATTTCTTAGGCTAAATTTTCATACAAAATAGAAATAAATGCATAAAAATGATCATATTTCAAATATTTATCCCTAACATGTCTAGTTTGGTAATTTCATTATCTCTAGAATACTCTTAACACCGCTAGTTACTTCTATTAAGAAAGATTTTCATTAATGAAAACCAAGGGATAAAATTGGAATTAAACAATTGGTCAAGCGTCAACTCGTCCTTTGACCAACTCATGTACGTAATAACTCATATTGCCTCTATACCCCTCCCTATAAAACACAAGCAGCACCCCCCATTCAAAGCTCGTGAACAGAACAAACAACTACTAAACCTTTCTTTCTCTCCAACATTCTCTCGTAAACCTCAATTTTGATATTTTTATTGTGTTTGATTATCCTAAAGAAGAAGATGATGAGCCGTAGCACATCGAAGCTTGCTCGATCGGTTCTAGGTCACGTGGGGCCGCGTTACTTCTCAACCGCCGTCATGCGCGGCGGTGCTGTTAGTGATGCGGCCACGACGTTTTTGCATGGTCCTACCAAGGGTTCGGAAAAGGTGGTGGTAACATGGATGAGATACCCGGTTCTGGGTTCACGGAACGCCACTACGATCGCTATGGGTGAGAAGCAGCAGGAGGACGATCAGAAGAAGTCCCAGGGAGGATCGACCGGTGGCGCCGCTGCTGGCGGTGGTGGGAATGATAACAAGGGGATCGTTAGCTACTGGGGCGTTGAGCCTTCAAAGATTACCAAAGAAGATGGCACAGAGTGGAGGTGGAACTGCTTCAGGGTAAGATCGATCGAGCGAAAAAACAAATTCAAATGGCTTTCTAAATGTTGAATTCATATATGTTTTCTTATTTTATATTGTTCGATTCATTTTGCGTTGTATTAATTTTTCGTTTCCGGAAATGAATGAATCAAGCCATGGGAGACGTACAAGGCTGATGTGTCGATAGATCTGAAAAAGCATCATGCTCCGGTGACATTTTTGGACAAAGTGGCATATTGTACTGTCAAGGCTCTTCGACTTCCGACTGATATATTTTTCCAGGTATCTTATTTTATTATGTTACTTTATATATTGTGCATAAATTCATTTACCGTGTGATAAAAAGAATCTTCCCTTAACTTGTAATTCTCTGTTCGAACTTTTACAGAGGCGCTACGGATGCCGTGCCATGATGCTGGAAACCGTCGCCGCCGTGCCGGGCATGGTGGGAGGAATGCTGCTGCACTGCAAATCCCTCCGGAGGTTTGAGCACAGCGGCGGCTGGATCAAGACCCTTCTAGAAGAAGCAGAGAATGAGCGTATGCATCTCATGACTTTCATGGAGGTTTCTCAGCCCAGGTGGTACGAGCGCGCCTTGGTCTTCGCCGTCCAGGGTGTCTTCTTCAACGCCTATTTCATGGCTTATATGATTTCCCCCAAATTGGCTCATCGGGTTGTGGGCTATTTGGAGGAAGAAGCCATTCACTCGTACACAGAGTTTCTGAAAGAGCTTGACAAGGGCAATATTGAGAATGTTCCGGCACCGGCAATTGCCATTGATTATTGGCGGCTGCCACCTGGCTCAACTCTCCGGGATGTTGTCATGGTGGTCAGAGCTGACGAGGCTCACCACCGCGATGTCAACCACTTTGCATCTGTATGTTGAACTCTTTCTCTTTCTCTTTCTCTCTCTCTCTCTCTCTCTCTCTCTCTCTCTGTGTGTGTGTGTGTGTGTTTTGGCCAAGTTTTGATGCTAATAAGTGTGTTCTTGTTTACTTTTTGCAGGATATTCATTATCAGGGACATGAATTGAAGGAAGCTCCAGCCCCAATTGGATACCATTGACTGGTTAACCAAGAACTGCTCAATATACGCAAAATAAAGAGAAACATTGGCTTGTGACAATACAGACATTAATGTTGTTCTTCACTTCTATTTTAATGTGTGGGTTGCGTACCTCTTCTTTTTTCCTTTTTAATTTTGCTGTGAGAAGTCTAAAGATCAGTGAATGTAAATAACTTGTGGGTGCTTGTGAACATTGTTCTTGATCATGGACTAATTGATAAACAAGTATTGTTTTGCATTTCTTGAATGATTCTTCACCAGGTACTAATTTAAGCTTGTGAATGTGGTTTAAATTGGCAGGATTATATCCTGCAGTTCTTGTGGAAGAAAATAGAAGTGATAAAGGGAGATTACTGCTATAAACACTGTTGGTGTGTGAACAATCTGGGAAAGCAGCCTGAGGAAAGAAAGGAAGTTGCTTTTTTTATGACTAAGATTTAACTGTATATATCTAATGAACGTGGCAGAGCTGTTAATGCAGTTGCTGAGAATCTATGAGAACTTAAGCCAGAAAGTCGTGGGATTTTTTGGGTTCTCTGCTTTTACTACTATATTTTCAGCTCCAGGTGAGTTGGGCTTCCTGTTGATTAGGAGTTATAAGCTGTCCACAATTGCTTAATTGACAACCTTGCGTCCGGACCTTGTTGTTTCAAGACTAGTTAACCGGCTCTCAGAATAGTATTTCTATTTTCACAAAGACGTATAATTGTGACCCATTATTTAGTGATTAGATGTGCTTTAATTATTCTTAGTTGGAATCTCTGAGAAAATACACCGGGTATTGGTAAGCAAAACATCACAATTTACTAAATACGTATTTCTTGAAATACAATTGGTATTGGTATGCAAAACTTCATATTTTAGGGGTCCGGCTCGAATGCTGAATAAGTGAAATTGAAGACCAGAAAAGAAGAAAACCAAACATTACACTTCAGTAAGACCGACCAGAAAAGAAGAGAATTTTACACTTTAGTGGGTTCGATCTGACTTGATCATGGAATAAGTAAGAAAACAGAAGTGACATGATTGGTAGAAACAGAAGAAAGGGTACAAACTTCTGATACATTTCTTATTACTCAACCAATTAATCTTCTGCAATTCTGCAGAACTAACCTATGTACAAAACCATCTAATACCCTTTTCTCTAAGGAAAACAATGATAACAGAGAAAACCCATTATAGCCAGCACCAAAGCTCCTGATTGTCGTCCCTCCTCAGACAGAACCCAATGCAGCAAAAAAAAGCCAAGCACCAACATGCAACCCCATCCAAGTTCCTCGCCATTACACTGAACAGAAGTCAAATAAGCACCAGCTAAGTAAATAATCAGAATCAGCATCAAAGGCCCCAGAAGTGTTGTCGTCACCGTGTAGGTCACCAGAATCAAAGCAAGAGGCATCACAATTGTATGACTTGTGGAGTAAACTGCTAGGAGTACCAAAACAGGTATGAACACAAAACATGTGAAAATAGCGTTTTCTCCATCTGAGACTAAGGGAAGATTGAGATTAGTGATGGAGGACGAGCTTCCACGGAGGAGGAGACCTAATCCGACAACTAAAAGAAGTGGGACTATTGGAGACGGGCCGGGTTTTGATGTGTTGAAATGATGATCAGTTTCTGAGGAATTCATGATGGTTAATTAAGGAAGAAAATATATTGTGGGTTTTATTTGAATATGTCTAGTGTTGATATATTTATAGAGAGAGATGAGATGACGGATATTGGGGAAAAGAGACACATACATGTTACTGGTGAATCAAGATTTGGATTTTTGATGCTTAGCTTAACTGAAAAAACACACAAGTTTTGCGTTTCAGTACTCCCTTAATTCCGCTAATTGTTTGTTTGTTTTCAAGTAAGCCAAAGGAAGGGATTAATGGCTAAGGTATGTATATACTGGAAATTGAATTAACTGGGCTGGAATGGATGATTAGTTGTACTGTTTACTGTTTAGTCAAGGACAAATAACTATAAATGCCAAAGTTGACTCGTAAAGTGAGCTTTATTTCACGTATTTTCTCTGCCTCTCCAACAGAATAAAGTGGGATTTTAGGAATGAAATTGTTGCAGTTGATGACATTAGTCAGTATATTCTGTAGTTGTTTTATTATGTTGGCTAATCTATCGCAATTTGATGAGATTATTATTAAGATTTTTAATAAAATATGCGCGTTATTCATAGTTATGCATGTCGTTTTCTCTTTTCTAACCAAAATGTAATAAGAAATCTTATTATAATCTTTTTAAGACATATATAAAACAGAGTAATTTATAATTTTTGATACGTAGAAGGATAGAAAGAGGTTGTGCAATTTCCTTTTCCAAGATTTTTTTCACCAATAACTCATGACTCAAGATTTTCTGTATTGCTTTCTCTCTTTTTTTTTTTTTTTTCTTTCTTTCTTCAGGGGGGGGGGGGGGGGGGGGGGGGGGGGGTGTCTCAATCTCACCCCGTCACTCAAGAGGTTGAAAAGCATTTAGCATTGGATCCATCAAACACCAGCCCAACTCAATTTGGAATCGGCCCATTTCATTTATGCCCCAATTTTACACAACTAATGACCCAATCCAAATCTGATCTGATCCACAAGATAATTTTCTGCCTTCTTCTTTCTTTCTGTTAAGAACACAGTACGGACTTACGGTAGATAGATTGTTTTAACTGAATTGGAACTGAAAATTAGGTATATATAAAAATCAAACCAAACTAATTTCCAGATTCAATTATTAATTTCATAAAAGTTTATTTTCATCCTGATTTCATTTTGTAGTAATTCTCTTTTTACATGGACAAACCCTACTTCTTTTTCTATTTTCTATTTGCACATTAATATTTATTATCTTTTAATTTTAAATATAATTAGTATATAAGGTCATTTCTAAAGTTGGCGGATTTAGGTGTTATAGTTCTTCTAGAGTCTAGACCACTTGGATACGCTATTATCATCATCATTATCTATCTTGGCATATTCATTATGGATCTACTATATACGTAAGATTATTAATTATTACACAAATATCAATTTGGCACTCAATCATTGCAAGGGAGGATAATAAAACAAAAACTTCAAAAGTGGCATATTTGTGAGTTGCCGAACCCATACACAATTCTTAATTTTAATGATAGTTGTATTCTTAGAAGAATTCGAGATACTTCTAATTAAGTTATCCTAACGTCGAAGTAGTAATTAGCTACATCACTTGATGATAGATATGATATTTTCGATCAAATTCACCTAGAAATACCTCTTGCAAACATATCAAATATAATATTTAAATCTTTGATTAAAATTTAAGGACAAAACCTCGCCTTAATTGGCCAATCTTTAATAATATAAAAATGCGATTATTGGATAGTGTAGTGCAAGCAAACGTCAGGGGGTGGTGACCCCCCTGATCCAACCATCAATTATTAATTCTCCTCAACATCTCTCGCCTGGCCTCATCACAATTGAATTAAGGAACAACAAAAATGGAGGGGGCGGCCACCCCCACAAGATACTACATTTCAAAATAAAAAGAATAGTACAATTATTGCACCTTGTACTTCTTTCTTCTTGGTGCACAATAGCTCATGCACCATTGTCTTTTAACTTTAACTTTGTCCCTTTCTTATTCATATCATAACAACCTTGTCTTAATTTGTTTCTCTTGCCACTCAATATTTCATATTTCTTGCCCAAGCTTAAGTCTTGGTAATACTGTTTCTTTAATATGTCAATCTCTATTAAAGCAATTGCTATAAAGTAATAATAATAATAATAATGGCTTATACATTGCTGGGACATGCATGCCATTAAGTCATTGTTACCCTAATTATTTAATTACTAAAATCGTTGTCTTGTAAACATACTTTAAGCCATCCCTATTACCTAAAAACTAAGCATACTCATTCATTCTATTATTAAGCCTAAAACTCTTTGAAAATGTGTCATGACTTTTGTATGTCATCACATATATGGGGATTAATCATTAGTGTGATTTACATAATATGTAAATCTCACAAGTCACAACACTAATATTATTCAAAAAAAAGTTGCTAACTTGCTGAATTATTTAAAATCCCATTTGCTTAACTATTTTTCAGTCCTATCCGTCCGCAGCCAAAAAAATTAAAAATAAAATTATAAACGCGTCTTTTCGATTACCTGGACTGCAATTCCTACCTATCCTTGCTCCTATCCATTTTCTTCTTTTTCCTTTTTCTTTTAATTATCTATCTTCATTTTCTTCGGATCCTATAGAATTTTAAAGGATAATAAAAGAAAAGACGAGCGCTCTTTCTTTGAACGTTAATATATCATTTTTTTTCTCCTGCTTCACAGTATCAACCAAAATTTATATAAACCTGCACCTATATATATACAGGCTATATATATATAGCTAGAGGGAGTGAGAGTAGGGGTAAGAGAAGGAGAGAGACAGAATAAAAAAAGAGAATTGGGTGTTTGATTATATTTGGTGATGGTAGGATTGAGAATCTCCAATACTATGGATTTAGGGAATTTTAGCAGTATTTATAGTGTCAGCTTCCACCATAATTCTTGTACTAGTTGCAGTTACTTCCATTCATCATCATCATCATCACCAAACTTGTCTTTCTCTTCCTTGTCTTTTGGAAGTAATTCACATTCAATGCCCAAAATGGCCTCTTTTAACCCCTCCGTTAAACCTTTGTTCCATTTCGTTGCCAAGCTTTTCTCTTCACCAGTTTCTCAAGGAGAGAAAGCTTGATCCTTGAATTTCTTCCTTTTCTGAATTTTTTTATTTCAAGATTTCTTGTATTGCGCGCTGATTTCTTGCTGCTTTTGAGGGGTTCGATAACAATTAACAACAGCTGTTGCTTCTCGCGCCCATTCTCAGCAACCGTTTTGTTCGTTTTCTTCAAAAGCTGGGAAAACAGCGGTCTTCTTTCCACAACCCTTTTTGTGGTATTATTTCGAGGGTTATAAAGATTTTATTCTTTTCTCCTTCTTATCTAAATTTCAAGGAAATGCTGCGCGTTTCATTGCCTGGATTAAGTAATCATCAAATGATGATGATCGTGACTGGTGGGCTTGGCGCATCCTCCATCCCCCCACCTTGTTTGGGAAATTGTCGAAGGTAATTCGATCCTTTTTAAGTTCAAGAATTTGAAGTTGGTGTGATTGAATTATTAATCGTCATATATTACGAAATATAAGATGTATAAGAAAATGGGTTTTCATTTACTTGTTGTGCAAAAGCTTTATAAGTATATGGATTGGAGAAGCATACATGCTTGGCAATGCCCAACATCCCTTTGTTCTTTACGATCATCAGGTCTGATTTTGATGGTCGTGGTGGATGTTTGACTGATTATGGTAAAGGGAAGAGGAATCATATGCCCCAAAATGCTAAAAGATTCGAGAAGATGAAGATGAGCATTTCTTCTTCTGCTCTGGCAGAAACCTGTAATTCTTCAAGAGCCAATTTCTATAAGGAGGTTCAAATTAATTTCCTTTTACTGATATAAGAATGGAAATTTTACCGTACTTGTTGCAGACTTGTCAAAATTCTCACCTTAATGCGGTTAATTGGTTAATTTATATGAATTCTTGATCTGTTATTTTGTGATTTATCAGGTCCTTGAAGTTGCCAGAAGTAAATTTACGAATGAGATATCTTTTCAGTCCAAGGACAAAGATATCTCACTTGCAAAGGTAATTTTTATTTCAGGGTCCTAAGTTGATTTTGGAGTTCTGAAGAATTCAAATGAGGCATATGATAATTTCTTAATTTCCAATTCTTTAGGCCTTACTTTATGTTGCTGCTGAAGATGAGGCGTTTTTGGCTTTCAATCGTGATATCGATGCGTGTTCTTTCCATAATGAAAGGAGAAATAACACACAATCAGCTTACAATGCCCAAGATTGGGACTGTCTTGAGTCTATGCCCATGTCTGGTAAGAATATAAATGAGTGGTTATTTGAGCTGGACAACATAGCTAAAGAAGTTGAAGCTGAGCTAGTTGAAAGAGACATAGGATGTCATTTGTCAGAAGTTCTTGAGGCAGTCAACAAAGTTCTTTTCGAGTCCAGAGGTTTCAAAAGGTCATCTGTGCTAGTGGATTCAAAGGGTTCTTACTTGCACTCTGTATTAAGCTCTGGCTCTGGCAGCGGTATATTTTCCATTTTCATCAAATCATATGTTAAAACCTGTTAAATTCATAATATTTCGACTGACTTTATGATTTTTTGAAATTACGACAGCAATTTTGCTTAGTGTGATATATATTGAGGTTTGTCGAAGACTTAATTTGACAATCGTGGGCTCTCGAGTTGGGGAAGAGTTTTTGATATGGCCCGTAACGGGGAATCCTGAAGTAAGTTGATTTTAAACATTTAAATAATTTCACTGTCACTGATTTATCTTTAGTGACCACATTAATAGTTCACTAATGATGATTACTCTTTTTTAAATTAATATTTGTAGGAGTTATTCAAAGTAACTTGTGGACACAGCTTGTTTGGTGTTGTCAATGGAAAATGCGTCAACGACCCACGATCCAGGGCCTCAGATATAAATAGCAACTCATTATCTGGGTTAGATATTGCAACAAACCGAGATATCATTGGAATTGCTCTGGCTAATTTGATTGTGAGCTTAATCTTGCCAACTTTTTAGTTATATGATAATCTTGAATAAATATTCCAATAAAGAGAATAAATTGAAGAGTAACATACATCTATTGCAGCGATTTTACTGGAAACGAGCCTCAAGAACAAATCACGGGCTGATGTTAACTTCTCCTCTCAGATCTGTTCATAACTCTGATGAGAATTTCAACAAGGATAGTTGTTCAGAAATGCCGTTATTAAGGCCTCAAGATCTGAAGCTTGCAATGATGGCTTCAGTAAGATTACTAATCCTTCAGCCTCATAATTGGTCTTTAAGAAGAGATTACGGCATGATGTTGTACTTTAACAGGTAAAAGAAGTTAAGCTTTTTTTTTTTTGTTCTTGCTTCTGCTTTTGTTATTATTTCCTAAAGATTGATGAATTTGAACTAATTAATGTACAGAGAATATGAAGCTGCAGTTCAAGAGCTAAGTATCTGCATGGCTTTTGCACCAGAAGAAGAAGCAGAAGTTTTAGAAGCTTTTGTGGAGAGATTGCATTTGATGAGGATTGAATTGTCCTGGAAATTGTTGGGGCAGAAGAAGGGAAGGCTAACGGTTCCTTAACTGTGTCTGTTGTAGAAACTAGAATCAATGTTGTTGGATTAACTACTGAAGAGACTGTGTAATAACTCTGTTAAAACTTGGTATTAAGTCTCGAGACTTTGTGTAAATATGTTGAAACCCATTTCAATCAAACTTTTTCATTATCTATGTATCTATCGTTCAGAAACAAAAAATTTAAATTATTATACTATAATAATACAAAATTTTGATATAATACAACTAGTTAAATTGAACAAATAAAATAAAAGGTACTACCAATGAAACACAGATATTTTTAATATTTTATACTAGAAATACTAGAAAAGTGCGGATACTGCTATCGAACACGACACACACAACACATCTTTCAAAGTTTCATAATATTTTTTATGCACGTGCCGTGCACTCCAAAAACTTATGTTGTTTGTTCCAGATTGGGGGAATTTCTGTTTCTTCAATTTAAAAACTAGTTCCTAGTTAGAAATTAGAAAATAATTGGGTCCTCCCTGCACAATCCATTATTATTGGGCCGGAAATGGTCCAATAAATTTTAGATAAAAACGTATGTATGACTAATGGGCCTTGCATAAGACTGTCAATTTCGGCCTGATTGGAAGTCCAACCAGTTGACCAGGCAGTAATGGGTTGCTCCGCCTGCAACCCCCTCCCTCTCCTCCACCAACCTTCGACGCCTTCCTTCCCGCCCACCACCATCTCCGCTGCTACCTCCCGCACTCCCTTCCGTCACCATTTCTTTGACAAACGATTATCTCTTCAAGTCCAAGCTCATAAACACAATCGGTTTACCCATTTGACCCCCCTCCGTTGCTCCACCTCGTCTCTCCGCCATAACGACAACAACTTTGGAGGAGGCGGGGGAGGTGGTGGAGACGGAGGCGGAGGGGACGACGGAAGCTTCAACTTCTTTAATTTTAACGGAAACCCGTTCTTTCTCTTGCCTTCGCAATTCATCACCAAAGAAGAGAACTCGCGTTCCATATTTCTAACCAGACAGGTCTATTTGCTACTCATTTCCGCGTCAGCTTCCTTAAGCTACTTCATTTTTTCGTCTTCAGCGGCGCGAGCAAAAACCGATGATGTATCCAAAAACGATGAGGAACTCGTCTATGAAATTAGGGGTGGGAAGAGAGTGGAGCTGGTGCCGGATTATTCCAAGGATGAATTCATCATTCCTGAAAACATGTGGTCTTGGTGGTCAAAAGGTGGAAAGACCAAATCGTTATTGAGCTTTATTGATGTTTGGATGAAATGCAGGGATCTGGCTGCCGGTATGATGCTTCCGGAAGGTTTTCCAGATAGCGTTACGAGCGACTACCTTGAGTATTCTCTTTGGAGAGGGGTTCAGGGAATTGCAGCACAAATAAGCGGCGTGCTTGCAACTCAGGTAGTAAATTCTTATTCGTTGTCTTCTTTCTCTGTTTAATAGCAGTTGGTTGATTAGTTACTTACGTTTTGATAAATGGTGCAATCATAAAGCAATTCTACAGAACTTGATTAGTAGTCTCTTTAAGTGATTATTAGTTGGTTGGTTGTTACTTTTGTGTTTCATTCTGTAGGCTTTGCTCTATGCTGTTGGATTGGGAAAGGGGGCAATTCCAACAGCAGCAGCAGTGAATTGGGTACTCAAGGATGGAATTGGTTATCTCAGTAAGATAATGTTGTCAAAGTATGGGAGACATTTTGATGTGAATCCAAAGGGTTGGCGGCTATTTGCCGATCTTCTTGAAAATGCTGCATTTGGATTGGAGATTTGTACCCCTGCATTTCCTCATCTTTTCGTTCCAATTGGTGCGGTTGCTGGAGCTGGAAGATCTGCAGCTGCATTAATTCAGGTAATTTAATAGATTATAATTTTCGTTGAGTTAATCAGTCATGATTTTAATTCTAAGATCAAAAGTGGCACCTGTCTAAAAGATGTTTCGTGAAAGTTTTCTTCCGTTAGATGAATAATGTTAGAGACAATAACGTATTTGATTCACTTTGAATGCAACTATGCAGTAGTGCTGGTATTAACTAATAAAGACTTGAAGTCATTTCTTTTGCTAATTTTCTGCTAAGACATGTTTGGGAACCTTTGATGTATTTTGATTGCATCGGAGAACAATTGGGTATTGACTGACTAGCCGTTGTTTTCTCACATACCATTACATTTTGTCGTTCAGAGCTGCAGTCTGAGCATGAATTTCATATTCTGCATGTGCAGTTAGGATAAATATGCATGATGTATCAGCTTGGGCAGGAACCTTTCTCTAACTATTTCGAATTAACATAAATTGGAAAATGATTTGTTTTTCCTCTTGTTCTACATCTAGCTCCATCCCTTATTCTATGAGATATTTTCTGTGAAAATTTAGCTTGAGTTTTTCTTGAAGAGCTTTCGCCATTGCACATTCTCTTTGTGCCTTGTATAGAGGCTCATCTACTTGGTCATTTATTTGTCTATTAACAGGCAGCGACTAGGAGTTGTTTCTATGCTGGGTTTGCTGCTCAGAGGAACTTTGCAGAGGTAAATGATTTTACTTCAAACTGTTTTTAAGCTAGAAACTTCTTGGCAGTTACTTGGTTCATCATTAATTTTGTCCATGTCACATGATCAGTGCATTTCCCACAATTATTTTCTTGCGAAATCTTTACATCTTGTTGTAATCTTTTGTCAGGTTATTGCTAAGGGTGAAGCTCAGGGAATGGTGAGCAAATCCATAGGCATTATGCTTGGCATAGCAATAGCTAATGGCGTACAATCTTCTACACCTCTTGCTCTTGCTTCGTTTGGTGTTGTGACTTGGATTCACATGTTCTGCAATCTGAAATCCTACCAATCCATTCAGATAAGGACTTTAAATCCGTATCGTGCAAGTATTTCCTCATCTTCTCTCACAGTTTCATACATTGTTACGTCCCAACTATAATTAATGTAAGATTATACTTCGAATTTTAAATATGGCAAAAGGGCCAATTGTATGCAACATATTAAATTCATAAAATTGTTGAAGAAATGTGTGTAAATGTTATAGACCCCATTATTTTTTACATGCCTAGATCTATGTTGCATATACTTTACTATGCATTAGGAAAATAATGTATAACATTTTTCCCCCAAATACCATCAGGCCTGGTTTTCAGCCAGTATCTACTCAGTGGCCTAGTTCCTTCAGTTAAAGAGGTCAACAATGAGGAGCCATTGTTTCCAGCTTTTCCTCTTTTGGTTGTGAAGCCCACATCCGAAGTAGGTTATTTTCTTTTATTTATTTTTTCATGTACTGTAGCATAGAATAGGAACCGCCAGACTGAAAGAGCTAGATAATCTCATATCTAATATCATACCATGTTCTGCATTATCCAGGAAGAAGTTGAAATTCTTACTAATGATGCTAAGGATGCAGCTTCTCATATTGATCGCCATCTGAAACTGGGCTCCAAGCTCTCTGATGTTGTGAAAAGCAGAGAAGATGCACTTGCTCTAATTGATTTATACAGATCTGAGGGTTATCTCGTCACAGAGCTTGAAGGAAAATATTGTGTATGTCTATTTATTTTCCATGCAATTCCATTCTGAATCCTCGTCCTTTTTTTTTGGTTGCCTTCTTAATCTCTGAATTTAATCAGGTGGTACTGAAAGAAAGCTCATCAGCGCAAGACATGCTGAAGTCATTGTATCAGGTGTGTTATTTGTACTGGTTGGAGAAAAATGCTGGAATAAAATCAAGCACTATAATAACTGATGACTGCAAACCTGGCGGAACGCTTCAATTATCTCTGGAATATGTGGAAAGGGAATTTAATCATGTCAAAAACGACAGTGAGATTGCTGGTTGGAATGTCGATGGTCTCATTGCTAGACCTTTACCTAATCGAGTTAGGGTAGGCGACGAACCTGCATCTCCTGCGCTGCTGTAATATGAGTTGTTTTAAAAACTAAACTGTTTTTGTATGGCCCTTTCTGCAGCATGAATGCGTATAATGAAACTTCAGTTAGGCTGATATTTGAAAAGTTGTAGGATACAGGTGCTAGTGACAGGACAAAGGTTACCTTACCTGTTACTTTTTCTTAGTTTCTACTCAATTTTTTGTGGGTGATGATGGACTGGTTCACCTTGTGATAGAGATTATGTTAGAAAATTACTTCAAATTCTATTGAGCATGTACTGTTGTTGATTTAGGATATCTTACTCGTTACTACTGTTCTGTCACCATGATTTAAGTTTATACTGCTTCGTTTTTCTCTTGGTTGGTTATCTGGAAATTAAGCTAACACTGAAATAAACATATTAAAATAATTAATATTTATATAAAAACCTTATTCTAAAATAGTTTAGTTTGTAGATGTATCAAGTGTTTACTAATTCAAAATAATGGCAACAAAAAATAAGACTGAAGGCATAAACTCCATATAAAAGCCAGACCAAATCAAATTCCCACTTAAAATGGCAATCACAGCACCCAATCACCATGCAAAAGCTGCCCCCCTCCGTTTCAATATCTCGCCAACGAAGTACAAAAATCTCTATAATTTCACTCCTAGCTCTGCAACTCAAACCCAATTGCCCCTTTACAGACCCGAATACAAACCACCCAAACCCATAGATGTCCGGCCATCACGCAAGAAAACAAATCCCAAACCCGTTACCACCACCTCAGACGTTTTGCACTTGATGGACAGCCTCAAATTGCCTATACCAGTAGACATTTATACTTCACTTATCAAAGAATGCACTGAAGTGGGCGACCCTTTAAAAGCGACTGAGTTGCATCAGCATGTGATAAAAAGTGGGCTTCGTTTGGATTTACCTTTGCTTAACCGGCTTTTGTTAATGTACGTCTCAGTTGGGTGTGTTGAATATGCGCGCCAAGTGTTCGATCAAATGTCTGTGACGGACTTTAACTCATGGGCGGTCGTCATTGCTGGTTGTGTTGAAAATGGGAAGCATAGTGAAGCTATTGAGTTGTTCATAAACATGCTACATGAAAAAGAATTAAAAAAAATCGGTGATTATCACGTGGGATTTTCGGGAATTCTTGTATGTGTTCTGAAGGCTTGTTTATATAGTGAGAACTTCGAACTTGGCGTACAAGTGCATGGCTGGTTATGGAAAATGGGATACTCGAGAAGTTCTGCTTTGAGTAGTTGTTTGATAAACTTTTATGGGAAACTCAAGTGTTTTGAGGGTGCTCAGAGTGTTTTTGAACATGTCCCTCGTCGAAATACAGTTGTTTGGACATCTAGGATTGTGAACTGTTGTAATGATGATAACTTTGAGGGAGTAGTTAGTGTCTTCAAGGAGATGGGCAGAGAAGGAGTGAGAAAAAATGCCTATACATTTTCAACAGTTCTCAAGGCTTGTGGGAAGATGGAGGATATAGGGTGTGGTCAACAAGTTCATGCAAATGTGATGAAATTAGGGCTTGAATCAAATGGTTTTGTGCAGTGCGCATTGGTCGACTTGTATGGAAAATGTGGTTTTCTGAAAGATGCAACTAGGATGTTTGAGATAGGTAGAAATGAGAGAAACCTTGCGTGCTGCAATGCAATGCTTACAATTTATATGCAACATGGTTGTTTCATTGAGGCGATTAAACTTCTTTATGAAATGAAGATGGCTGACTTCAGACCCTCTGAATCAGTGCTTAATGAAATGAGGTGTGTTTTTGGAAGCAGAGTTCCGGAGAACAACGTGGATGAAAATGTACATATAGAAAAGTTGAGTAGAATTTAATTATATGCACATGATATTATTGCATGCCAGAATGTATGAAATCTGAGTTAACTGCTATGATGCTATTCGCTTATATTATATCTTCAGTAAATGATTGCATATGTTGGATGTATATGATCTTTGTGGAAGTGTGGGAATTGAGAAAAAACATGATCATATCATGCAAATTTAAGGATGCATCACTACTATATGAAAAACTTCTCCTGCGTGGAATATTTGGTTGCAATTGGCATGCTACTATTGCATCTGAATGCAAGTTTTTATAGTCCTTTTAATCGAATTTGACTAATTTCATTATCTGCTATACCATCTTGGATCTCCCGTGCTATCTCTCTGTTAAAATAGCATTGCCAGAAACTCTTTAATTACCATTTTCTTTAATCTGAAAAAAGGAAAAATCTGATGGATGATAAAGTTTCATGATCCACTTTGTTTGCCCTAATATTATCTCTTGGCGTGATAGATACAAGGACTGACTAGTGGTCACCACCCAAAACGTACAAGATGAGAGAAAAACAACTGTCAACAATGGATATATACCTCTAAATGTTGTGGATATATAACAGATCATATGAAAAAAATGTGCATCCAATTAATTAGATTGATATATGTCGATTTCGATATCTTAGATTCATAAAAGATTTTTTATAGGTGACCTGCAAAACCTGTTTCAGAAAGAGACCCATCAGAGGTAACATACTTCTCCAGCCATCACCTTTATGCTTTTTTTTTTTTTAAAAAAAAAAAACACATGCACACAATTCAACCCTTGTCATTGCAAGGAATCGAACCCAAACCTCCACACTAGAGTAATATCTGGTTAGCTTTATGCTTTTTGTGAAAAGATGATTTTACATATATTCTTGTTGGATGCACTGGAACATTAATTTGCATAAGGTTTATTCGAAAATGATTTCCTTAATTTTTTTCATTTCCAGTTCTTGTTTTCAACGTACAGTTTAATTAGTTGAACCACAAATTAAGATTGGCATGTGCAGCCTAGCACAGCACCACAATGGAAGCGGGGATGACTGCACTGCAATTATACGTACGTGTTAGTTATATCATGTGTTGGATACGTTTTGAGATTGATCAAAGTATTGAATTTGTTGTTGCATAAATTAAATGGGTTCTTTCTTTTCAGGCTTTCAGCCCAAGAAAATGATATTTTGGATGAGTAATAAATGGAATCTTTTTAGGCAGGCTAAAAAGTTCAATTAACAAGTGTGACTATAAATATTTGTTTATGAAATATATAGAGCTGCACCGCTAAAAAATATAAAATAAAAATTCCGATACTATAATTCATTAATGGTGCTTTCTGCCATTATTAATGCTAGTAGAGTGCAAGCCACAGAAAAAACATAGATTTTCTTTCCTCCCTCGATCACAATCAAGATAATTGAAGAAAGTGGGCTCCATTTTTTGGATTTATTTTGTTTGAGTTCTCACTGAAAATTCAATATCTCAATCAAGCATATAAGTATTGTTTGATTTTTTGGATGAGTCATCTGAAAAACAAACATATATGTAATGAAGATGAGAGGTGGTTGAGGACCACAACTCATGAAATATCTAACTAGCTAGACATTAATGCTGATAGATGAAATATACGAATCCCACCGAATGGTTTAGACTTCAGATTGGGTTTATAGGGTAGCATCATCAAAACTTAATTATATATGCAGTACTCAAGTTAATTTGGAGCTATGGATTTCTGAATTGCATAGATCATAGGAGTCAAGAAAGATAACATTTTTTATCCATATGATCAGTAAAAGATGCATCTTAATTAATCTCAAGTAATTTTTATTTTTTTTAATTTTTGTTTGAGTTTAAGTTGTAACATTAATTAATCCAAAACTCACCTCGTATAGGGTCCACTTATCACGTGGACTTGTATCAGAATAAGATAAACTTGTCCAAGTCAAGCATGGTTCACAAATTCTTCGATAATTAGACTGCTTTTGCAAGATTGATTGGTCTGTATTTGAAATTTTAATATTTGGATTTCACACTTTATCTAAAGTTTTACAATATATAATCTACTGCATGCATGTTCAAGTCAACTCAAGTTCGAGAACATTGAATAATTAATAACAAATATTAAATTAAAGCTACTGTTTGTAAAATAACTTATTGACCAGTAGTCCCTGATTAAATTCAATTGGCCTTAATTAGAGATGCATGGTATCCTGCCCTGCCATGGATTACGTACACTGATTAGGTTACTATGAAAAAACAAAAGGAATATCATGTAAAAGCAAATAGAGCTTCAAATTTGCCCCAGTCATCGGAAGCTATGGGAAAATCGGAATAGTAGAGCACTCATTTTAGGATAGACTTGCTACTTAGATGCTTTATGTAGTTATCCGCTCCGCACTTAGCTACCTAGCATTTGCTGTGAGCACGATAACTGGTACACCAGAAGTAGGTCCTTCCTGATCCTCTCGTACTAGCTAGGGAAAGGTCCTCTCAATGAATAAAGACAAAACTAATTAAAAATCTAGTGCAGTAAATTATCCAATTAAAAAAAAAAAAACCTTTTTTCTTGGTGAACAAAAAATAAAAATAAGAATAAAAATCTAAGTCACATAAAATGGAGAAAAATAGAGAATATTAACAAGGGAAAATATGCCTTAGTTTTAAAGGTGAAAGCAGTGATGAATTGTCATTTTCCATTACTCCACTGCCAGTCCATAAATAGTGTGTCCCGAGCCGTGATCATCAATTATAAAATATTCTTTTTTCTTCCCAAACAGTACAGCAATGGCTTCCTTTTCTTCCTCTTTCCTTCCTAAATTACTAATAAACCCCCAACCAACCCACCCCACCACAACCACATCACCTTTCCTAAAAGTTAAATCAGTTAAGATCGACGACAAGCCACAAACCACCACCACCGCCGCCTCTAGGCCATCACCTCCGCCGCTCAAGGTACCAACCTCACCACAACCCACCAATTACATACCTCCGCCGCAGTTTTCCAGAAATCCAACTGAGCCCCCATCTCTTCCGGCGACTATCTTCAATGCATTCGACCAATTCATCAACACCTTCATCGATCCTCCACTTAAACCTTCCGTCGACCCAAGGTACGTTCTCTCCGACAACTTCGCTCCGGTAGATGAGCTCCCGCCCACCGAATGCCAGGTGGTTGAAGGCGCGCTTCCCCCGTCTCTCGACGGCGCGTACATTCGCAATGGACCAAATCCGCAGTTCCTCCCCCGCGGACCATACCACCTCTTCGACGGCGACGGCATGCTCCACGCCATTAAAATCTCGAACGGTAAAGCCACCCTCTGCAGCCGCTATGTGAAAACTTACAAATATGAAGTCGAGCGGGAAAAGGGTTTCCCCGTCGTCCCCAACGTGTTTTCCGGATTCAACGGCCTCTCCGCCTCGGCGGCGCGTGGGGCGGTGACCGCTGCCCGGGTTCTCGCCGGGCAGTTCAATCCCGTCAACGGCATTGGTTTAGCGAACACGAGTTTAGCTCTGATTGGCGGACGCCTCTATGCTATGGGGGAATCGGATCTTCCCTACTCTGTAAAAGTAGACTCCAAAGGCGAAATCCACACTCTGGGCCGCCATGATTTTAACGGGAAGCTCGCAATGAGCATGACGGCGCACCCCAAAATCGACGCAGACACCGGCGAAACATTCGCATTCCGCTACGGCCCGATGCCGCCGTTTCTCACCTTCTTTAGAATCAACGCCGCCGGAGAGAAACAAGCCGATGTGCCGATCTTCTCCATGACAAGCCCTTCTTTTCTCCACGACTTCGCCATAACTAAAAAGTACGCAATCTTTAACGAAATCCAAATCGGGATGAACCCAGTGGACATGATATCCGGCGGTTCTCCGGTGGGGGCGAATCCCGGAAAAGTTCCCCGCATCGGCGTTATACCCCGCTACGCGAAGGATGAGTCCGAAATGCGGTGGTTTGAAGTGCCGGGTTTTAATGTCATCCACGCGATCAACGCGTGGGATGAAGATGACGGCGACACGATCGTGATGGTGGCGCCGAATATATTGTCGGTGGAGCATACGTTGGAAAGGATGGAGCTTATACACGCGTCGATGGAGAAGGTGAAGATTGATTTGAAGAGAGGAATGGTGTCGCGCCACCCGGTGTCCACCAGGAACTTGGATTTCGGAGTGATTAATCCGGCTGTTGTTGGGAAAAAACACAAGTACGTATTATTAATTTCATTTCATTATTTTGGGTTTAAAGATTTTATTTTTTTCTATACTATTAAATAATAAATAATAAATTAATCTGTTTGTTGGATAAGAGTAATTAATCATGTAATAAATATAACTTAAACTTGATTTGACAAATAGAAGTCTGGCTATACCTAGTACTCCATAAGATATTAAGGATTTGGCACTTCTTGCCATAGATCAATTTAGCTTTTTTCTAGACATATTATCATATAAAAAGTTTGATAATCTTATTCAAAATTAGATACTATAAGTCTAAAACC
Organism: Verbena officinalis; assembly: GCA_958496215.1. Lineage (NCBI taxonomy): Eukaryota > Viridiplantae > Streptophyta > Magnoliopsida > Lamiales > Verbenaceae > Verbena > Verbena officinalis. The sequence continues at coordinate 3,157,989 of OY292390.1, read as the reverse complement.
AATTCAATTCTTCTCAACTAATCAATCAAATTAACTAATTCTCTTCGCGTGTATCAGATACGTATACGCAGCAGTAGGAGATCCAATGCCAAAGGTATCAGGGGTGGTGAAGCTCGACATCTCCGTATCAGAGGATGACCGCCGCGATTGCATAGTGGCAAGCCGGTTGTTCGGGCCGGGTTGCTATGGCGGCGAACCATTCTTTGTGGCTAGGCAGCCCGAAAACCCAAACGCAGATGAGGATGACGGTTATGTGGTGAGTTATGTGCATAATGAAACTACTTGGGAATCAAGATTCTTAGTTATGGATGCAAAGTCCCCTAATCTTGACATTGTGGCGGCGGTGAGGCTGCCCCGCCGCGTCCCCTACGGTTTTCATGGACTCTTCGTCAGTGAAAGTGACCTTAACAAGTTATGATCACAATATCACAATGTGATCAAATTTTCAGGCTATTGATAATTGAAATGATGAAGTGACATGTCAATGGTATGTGTAGATAGTGGTTCACATACAATTAAATCTATGTAGTTATCAAATGTATAGTATAAAGAAATAAGAAAAATATCTAATTATAGAATGTGGAATATATGGTACCGTACGGTTTGTATAAATGTAACGGATTGGTTTTCGTCGAGCTAGTGGGCCAGAATAAATATCTTTTAGATTTGTAATATATTTTTCGACAAATTACAAACAGTAATCCTAATGTTTGCTGATATTACAAAATACCCCCTGTATTTTGAAAAATTACATAAACACTCCTGATGTTTCAAATAATTACGAAAATCTAATGGAAAGTGGAAGAAAATAATGCCACGAAAACGACTACAGTTGCCAATTTTCGAAAACTTGTAAAAAAAAATTCCTTGTACTTTATATAAAATAATAATACGATCCCTAATGTTTTAGATGATAACAAAATACTTCTCGAATTCAAAAAATATATTCAGAAAGAAGAAATCAAGGCAAAGGGGTATTCTAATAATAGATTTGTTAACGGAAAAGTGACCGAAAACCCTAACAGCTATTAGATTTTTGTAATTATGGGAAACTTAGGGAATTTTATGTAATTTTTTAAAATAAATGAGGTATTTTGTAATCATGATTTATGACAAACCTAATGGTACTGTATGTAATCCCCCTATATATTTTTTATTTTACGTTTATGATGGAGTCGGATTAAATTATTAAGATATTTCCCACAGAAGATAACTCGCTTTTACATACTTGAATTTACTATATATATATATATATATATATATATATATATATATATTTATTTTTTTTGTAGACTTGTAGTTTATTAAAAGAATATTGTTATTTTTCAAAAAGAAAAAAAAGAATATTGTGTTGCAACATACCTTGAATAAATATCAAAGGAATAATTTGAAAAAGCAAGGACAAAATAAAGTAATTATTCGTCCCTACTACCTTAATAAAGGGACAAGAAAAATATCTGCAGATTGAAATTTGAACCAAAGTGGAATTCTAACCACATAACTTAAAATATCATGAGGACATCACAAATGTATATATTTTCAATGTACTACAATATATTACATTTTTATCACATTTTAAATATTCAAATTAATATAAACGCACTTTAATTTTAATCCATATATAACAACTAAATAATCAATTAATAATTATATACTCATACATTCGATTGAATTCATAATTACACTTGGCAAATTAGTTATGAATTCAATTAATAAAAAATAATTAGACAAATAGACATTAATTAGCTAGCTAGAATTCTCATAGATTTTTGAGTTGAGACTCAGGAACAAAGATTCCATGGAAGCCATAGGGAACTCTTTGAGGTAGTTTAACAGCAGCAACAATTTCAAGATTAGGTGATTTTGCATCCATTACTATAAACTTTGATTCTTCAATATTCTCATCATGCACATAAGTCACTAAGTATCCATCATCCTCCTCAGCCACCGGATTATCAGGTTCCTTGGGCACGAAAAAGGGCTCCCCGCCGTAGCAGCCCGGTGGATATAGGTGGCTAGCCACCGTGCAGTGGCCAGAATCGGTGGTCGGAAGTGATAGGTCTATCTTTACCACCCCTCCAATCTTTGGCATTGGGGCGCCAACTGCTGCATACACGTATCTGTATAATAGTAAGAAGAAAGAATTAAATTTAATTGAAAATGTATTGGATTTTGTTCATAAAAAAAAAAAAAAATTTGGTCTAGGGCCAAATGATTTTGTCTGCCTTATTTTGGGTATTTTTCTTTCCAAACATTAGAATGAGTAACTCCAGATTGGATCTCCTACTATCTATGAAATATGGACACGGATACAGCGGCTCAGATTTTTTTAGATATTTTACACTAAATAAGAGTTCGATACAATATCGGACACGACATGACACAATCGACGGGATATGATTTTTAGAAATGTCTGTGAATCGTAGTCTGCTATATTTCCAGTTGCACTAATGATTAATCATTTCATGACTGTCATAGAAATCAGAAAGAAATGAAGGGAAACGAAAATAGACATGCATACATATTTTTTTTAGAAAACAAATTTTTACTAAGAAATATATAATAAAGTACTTTTTATTGAATATTCCTACGTTTACAAAAGCAAATTTTACAAATATTTAAAAGCTTTGAATTTCTTAAGAAATTATAAAATTCTTTTTTTCAAAAAAAATAAATAATAATACTTTAAAGCTTGCTCGATCTAGATCTGTAACTCAATTTTTAGGGCTTAATTAATTTATAACTTTTCTAATGATATGCTTAAAGCTCATATTGGCTAGAAATGAGACCATGATACATAAAATTGCTTTTAATTAAAAAAAAAAACAAAAAAGAGATAAAAACAGTAATATATATACGACGAGACGTATTTCTATCATCTTATATATGCATTGTTGAGGATTGCAAGCAACCATGAAGAAAGAAGGTAAAAAGGTCTATTTATCTATGACCCCGCCCGTACGTATTGCCATTATTGACATGCCCTATCACTTCTGCCTTCTCCTCTGTTGCTACAAAATTATAATTTTAAGACATATATGGACGTGTGTTTCTTTTCTTTTTCAAATTATTATATATATAAACATAAAATTTAAGTTTCAACTTGATTTAAATTTTGACTAATTACACAACTTATCACATTCCAAATATATTACAGTTATCATACTTTGTAAATAAATATTTTAAAAAATATTATCACATCACAAATGTAATAAATACTCATCATATGATAAATTCTGATTTAATCGAATCAAATCTGGACTACTAAGATTTTCCAGGAATATATATATATATATCTTTAATTTAAAAAATAAGTCAATAATTTGTAATGTATGTGATGTTGAAAATAAGAAATTGAAAAATGATTTTTAGAATAAAAACACATGATATTAAAACTTCAATTTTTGTAAATATTATTATATATATGTCCGAGCTAGCTAGCTAGCTCCTGTTGACTTTTGAGTATACACAACACACCTGTTCTTCTTCCCAACATAAGCCGGATTGATGACCGGAAAGTCTAGACATCTTGTGGACAACAATCGCCTTGATCTTACACTCTTCTTCTTCACATCGATTTCAATTATTTCCAGGGATGGGCGACACATATCCACGCGCTCCAGGAAATGCTCCACCGACAAGACGTTCGGCCCCACCACCACAATGGTGTCGCCGCCGTCTTCCTCCCATGCATTAGTGGCGTGAATCATATTCAACCCCGCCACCTCAACCCACCACATTTCGCTCTCATCCACCGCGTATTTCGGTATGATCCCCAGCCTCTGCGCTTTTGCCGCATCGACTTTCACCGGCCGCCCCCCTCGGAGGACCTCTTCCGGCTTGATCAGAATCTGGGTGTCGGGGAAAATGGCGTAGTTTTTCGTAATAGCGAAGTCATGGATTAACGACCCTTGTTTCAATGAGAAAATCGGAACTTCGGGCTGTTTGATTCCGTCAGCGTTGATCCTGAAATACGTTAAGAATGGCGGCCTAATGCTGTGCCTGAAAGCAAAGGCCTCTCCGGTTTCAAAATCCACTTTCGGGTGTGCAGTCATGGTCATGAACGGCTCGCCGAATGAATCATGACGGCCTAAAGTTATTACGTCGCCGTCGGAATTTAGTTTCACCGTGTAGGGAAGATCAGACTCGCTCATCGCGAATAATTTCCCGGCGAAGAGTGCTAAGCTTGTGTTTGCGTTGCCGACGCCTCGGCTGGCGTCGTACTGACCGGCGAGCACGCGGAGGATCATGACAGTGCAGCGTGCCAGGGAAGCCCACGGGCCATTGAAGGCGGAGAAAACGTTTAGGATCACCGGAGAGCCTTTTTCCCGCTCTAAATCGTACTTATAAGTCTTGACGAAGCGGCTGGAGAGCGTTGCTTTCCCGTCGGAGATGGTGATAGCGTGAAGCATCCCGTCGCCGTCGAACAGGTGGTACGGGCCCCGCGGGAGGAACTGAGGATTTGGGCCGTTGCGAATGTATGCGCCATTCAGTGACGACGGAAGGGAGCCCTCCACCACCGTGCAGGCGGTGGGCGGAAGCTCGTCCACCGGAGCGAAGTTACCGGCGAGTACAAGATTCGGGTCTATGTAGGAGGGAAGTGGAGGATCTATGAAATCGCTTATGAAATCATCTAATGATTTGAAAATATTGGTCATGAAAAAATTCATTTTTCTTCTGATGGATTTATCAGTGTCTTGCTGATGATCAGTCGGGGTTGATGGTTGTTTCTTCCGAATTGTTTTAAGCTTTCTCCGGTGGAGGAATTTCGGTCCTGGCGTGGCGACAGTATGTGTTTGCTGAGAAACTCTTTCATGTTGTTGAATTTTTGTGTCATATTTTTCATCAATTTTAACAGATGAAATCCTTAATTTGAGAAGTGGTAATGGCGGGTTAGGTGTGATCAGGGATTGATTCAGAGCTAGTTTCTGAAGGAAAGAGGAAGAAAGAGATTCCATTTTCTGTCGACCAACCGGCCGGAACTTAAAAGATCACAGTTTGATTGATATCTTTTAGTTTAATTATAAATGAAATGGGCAATCTTGAATTATTTATATATAGTTCTATAATCCCTAAAGTTTAGATATTGGATTTGGGAAATTGACCCAACTCAAGCCCAATATTTAGGCCCAATACACAAATTTGGAATGTAAATAAGAGGAAACCAGAATCACACGCACCGACGCTCGTTAAAATGTTTTGGTAAATAATTTTGTATTTTGGGTGGGAAAACTGTAATTTTGAGTACAACCATGAACTAATGAAAACCATCACATGTCTACAGTCGTCTACTTTTAGACACAGACACAGGCGTGAGAGTTCATAATCAATTTTGAGTTGGATACGTGCAAGACACAATCAATCCCCACAAAAATTTGTCCAAATCTTAATGTAGATATTGTTAGGTATAATTGCCGTAGACTTGGAACTTACATGAGTTGTCATAATTATAAGTTCTAAAAAAATATTCTAAGTATGTGGAAACAAGAGATTTAATTTAAACTTTCGTCCTTAAACTATGTCACTTATCCACTAAGTCCGCCGTCTTGTAAGTTGTAACTAATAGAAGTGCCTTTAGAAAGACTTTTTCTATATTTGATCCCTAAAGTCTTATGTTTGTGTCGTATTAGTCCCTCATATTTCAAAATGTAGCACATAAATCTCTAATATTACTAATGTGTAGCACTTTGATTCCTCAATCAGCTTTCAGGTAAGTTTTGACCTGAATTCTCACCCACGTGATTTCAGCACGTATTAAGGGAAAAACTTCCATTCAATTAATAATAGCATAGATAAGCTTATATTATTGCAAAAGCGGGGTTCATTTGTTCCCAATTCATACAACATTTTACCGAATAAGCTAATCTAACAACTATTTTATTAGCCACTACACAACAAACAAAATCTAAGATATCACAAGTACAAGCTTCATCCTTTTCACATTTTATCAGCCTTCTTGCTTATGCATGTTTCATATTTTCAACAAGCCTAAATAACATTTTTTGCTCGATCCCAAATGAGAACATCATAACAAACGAAATAATTACATCCTCCAGCAACCTAGCTTAAAAAAATTGATAAAATAAACATGAAATTGCAGCTAAAATCCATAATACGAAATCAACCCATTCATTAATTCACACAGAAAAGGGGTTGCATCCATGAAAGTCGACAATGCTTGACGAATTGAAACTAAGAGCCCTAATTTTTATGAACTGAAGAAAGGGAATTAACGCCACTTCCCGCTTCCAAAGTCTTATTTTTTGGTTTTTTTTATTTCCTTTTTCTTTTTAATTGAATGGACCTTTTTGCCCTTAAAAAATGCATACTGAAGTCATGTGAGTGAGAATTCAGACCAAAACTCGGCCCAGAGCTGACCGAAGGACCAAAGTGCTACATAATAGTTATAATAATAACACGAGGGATTTATGTACAAAGGTTGAAATAAAAGGGACTAATGTAATATAAACTTAAAACTTTAGGGACCAAATATATCATTTGACTTTTTTATTTATTGGCAATAAAGCAATCATGCACCTTTCTTGTTGCGGTTAAACCGTTACAATCAAATATGTAGTTTTTTTTAATATATAATAATTTGACAAACTTTATATTTTTAAGTTAATTTTTATTTCAAAGTCTATTTCTTGATATCGTATGAGAACGAGTTCTATTTTAGGTCTGTCTCTTCACTCCTATTTCTCACATTGGAGATAATCATTCTAACAAATTTCAAAATCTAGTTTGTCCTCTATATTTTGTTGTCCTGATTGTGACTGACATGCAGTAACGCTCACATTATAAAAGTAAAGATTCGATTTTTAATATATAATAATGGCTTCAAACTTCACATTTTGAACTAGTTTTTCAGGTTGATCATTACGCAAAATTCTAATTTTCCTGACAGTCACAGAAGTACGAAGAACTTCTTGCGTTGCCTGAGTAATTTCCCTTTTTCTTTTTAGCACACAGAATGCATGGAGCATTTAATACCCATAGATACACTAAATAGTAAATAAACGATTATATAAGTAATCAGGAATACGTAATATAATATATATTATATTTGTTTTTTTAGATAAAATGAATTGTATTGTATATAGAGAAAAGATTAAAAAAAAAAGTACTTATAATTTCGGTTGAATAGGAAACTACGAAATTTTGGACCTTCTCTACACGTAATCTCAAAGTCTCACTACATTTTTAAAGATGATTTTTCATGGTCTTTTTTCGATTCTTAAAATTAAAGTGAGAAAATTCATGATCACTATTCTTTTTCTATTATTATTATTATTATTATTATTATATTATTCTAAAAACAGAAGTGACGAAGAACATCAATTTCATCTTCTCCAACTTTTCGCAAACTTTCAAACGTTAAGAAATTTTAATCAAACAAACATTGTGACACGTCTTGCACAAATTCTTTTGACATGTTGGTGGGATATTTGTACATGAATCCATCAAATTCCTATATATATATATATAACTTATAAGCTACTTTATCGCACGTAATACAATTTATATTGCAATAACTTGGCGGAATTCGCACCCCTTAGTATTCCAATACGCCATTCATTTATCATTTTCAAATTTTGTTGGTTTCCCTAATAAGGCTAGCTAGCTATATTGGATAAACAAAATATGACAAAAGAATAAACGTAAATCCTACATATATATATATACCAAAAAAAAAAAAAGGAAATTCTTGTTTTCTCTTCTTCTCTCTACACTGTTCAATTCAGGTTCCTTTTTTTTTTTTTTAGGGTTTTGAATTTTGATTATGAAATGAATTGAAACCTTTTGACTGGCCAAATTAGACTTTACGGCCCAATACTACTTCAACATGATGGGCCTGGCCTGAAGGGTTTGGATCCTTAACTATATTTATGTTTTCCGAACAAATCTTCAGTTTCATTTAAATTTATCGTGACATGTAAATGTATTAATTAACTAATATACAATTCACTCTTCTAAGTTTAACTCAATAACTCTATTATATATATGTTGCCTTTTTTTTTTTTTTTTGGTTCTTCAACATCAATATATTCCAAAAAGTATCGAGATCTTCAATCATGGGTAGACTTTTCACAAGAATTACAAATGAATTGAATAGGTTATTAAGTATTAGATATAAATAATAATGTAATAAAACAGATGACCTAAACACAAGTGTCGCGCGAGCTAGGAAAACTTTGGAAACATGTGTAGGTGAGTTCAGAAATGATTTTGTAAGGGAATCCGACTGCACATTAATGTGCGCGAAAATCGACTAAAATACTTAGTCATGTCTGATAATTAAACCCCTGTGGCAGTAAGGAAAATATACTATATTAGATCTTCTCGTCAACTGTCCGACACTCTTATCCTTTAAGATACTTATAATTTAATTTAGTTTCGTTACCTATAATTTAATTTAATGACGAAACTAGTCACTATATTGGACGGTAGATGTCCCACTCTAGAAAAAAATTGATGACATACAAGAAATTACAATGACATGTAGCATATTGTTATTATTTCTTTAATTATTCATGAAGATAATGGCGTGTATACCAAATTAAGAACAAAAAAGAGTGGCAACATATATATTATAATATTAAATTAAGTACATTAAAGAATTACATGGAATTAATCATTAATTTCAGAAATGGATCGGAGGTCACTTTGTTTGAGAAAAGTGGAATGAAAGCCATGGGTGACCCTACCAGGTAGTTTGACAGCAGCAACAGTTTCAAGGGTTGGGGACTTAGCGTCCATTACCAAGAAATGAGATTCTTTTGTATTCTCATTATGTACGTAGCTCAGCAAATAACCATCATCCTCCGCCGCCGCCGGATTGTTGGGCTCTGCCGCCACAAATATTGGTTCACTGCCGTAACAGCCTGGCCCATAAAGGCGGCTCGCCACCGTGCAATCTGCCGCAGATAGTGACAAATCTATCTTCACCACACCAGTCATCTTCGGCAGAGTCTCTATTGCCGATGCATATACGTATCTGCATGTTAAATATTATTATTATTATTATTATTATTATTATTATTATTATTATTATTATTATTATTATTACTTTTAGGATTAACATTTTAAAGATTAATGAACGTAGTAAATCTGATCAATGAGTTGCACTTGCATTGTTGCAGTAATAACCATATGATTGTAACCAAAAAAAAAAAAAAGTAATAACCATATGATTTTATAAATATTTAAATTTTATAATTTCTTTAGATATATATAATGTATTAATTTAGACACGTTTGAGATCTGGAGAAAAAACAAATGCTTTACAAATTAATATCAAGCCCTACAATTTTGAATTCTTTCAACTATATATAATTATTATTATATTTGGATCAAGAATCCGACTTTTCATGATTAATAAGGACAATAATTCATTAAAATATTTATATTAATATATAACTTGTGGATCAGCACAGGAAATTAAATGCAAACTTAATTTATTGAAGTTCAAATAATTAATTATCTATCGGCTCTAAATTAATCCATATTCGAACAGATATATAATAATTAATGGTTTAGTTGGCAAGTATTAACTATTAACAACATAAAAATAATTGCACTCAAGAAAAATAAATTACTTCTGCATAACTATGTATGGAGAAATACTTTCACATGGAATTAAATAGAAGATATCAACAAGTGCACCATAATAATTTATAAATATTTATCTTACTTTAAAATTTTAATTAGCTACACTAATATTTACTAAAGAAGTAATTACATTTTTAGAACAAGGCTGTCACACTTTTGGTCTCATAATTTATAAAATTTTGAATAAGTTTAACAACCCTAATTTCGAAAAAAGAAAAGTTTGATTCCAAAATCATTTTACTCTGTGATACATGGACACGGATACGGCAACACAATTTTTTTTTCAATATTTACTACTATAAAGATATTGTCGGACACGACACGCGGACATAATGATTTTTTAGAGGTATCCGTACATTAGAGAGATTTTAATTACTATCAGCAATTTAAAAATTAAATTTTTAAGTTTGAAATTAGTATATAATAAGTGTGAAAAAGAAAAAAATTGTGATCATTAAAATGATTTTTATATTAGTATATAATAATGAGTTTTAAGTTTTAAATTTCAGAAGTCGTATAGAACCTAATTACTATGCATACACCGGAATCCTTTACGAAACCCTCCTTAGATCGATTAAACACCCTCACAACTTTAAAATATTATGAAAATTATATTGATGTTTGCAAAATATCACAAATATTTTCTTAAAATTAAGGATGGAATTGAAAATCATTGACGAGAAATACTTGTTATATTTCAAGGTTTAAGATATTTTTGGAAAAAAGAGTTAACTTGGGTAGGAATATTTATGTATATAAAAATTAAAATTCTGAGGAACCTGTTCTTCTTCCCTGCATATTGAGGATTGATGACTCCAAAGTCAAGGCTTCTGGGAGAAACTGAATGTCTAGAAACAATCTTCTTCTCCTTAGCATCAATCGTAATCTTCTCCATTGATAAATGTACCAAATCCAAATTCTCCAGAGCATGTTCAATCGACAATAAGTTGGTCGCCAACACGACTATTCTTCCTGATCCATCATCTTCTTCCCAAGCATTAACTGCATGCAGCATATTAAACCCTGGAATTTCCATCCAGTACATTTCCCTATCATCATCCGCATATCTCGGGATAATGCCGAGCCTAGGAATTTTCTCATGATCAACGCTCAGTATTGATCCTCCTCTCATAATCTCCAAAGGTCTCACGCCGATCTGTATATCAGGAAAAATAGCGAAGTTTTTAGATACAGCAAAGTCATGAATGAAGGAAGGAGCGCTCATGGAGAATATCGGAACATCTTTCTGTTTTACTCCGTTTGCATCGATTCTGAAAAAGGTTAAAAATGGCGGAATAATTAAATATCTGTAAGCGAAAGCTTCGCCGGTTTCTGGATCGATTTTCGGGTGTGCCGTCATGCTGATGAATTTCTTCGTGCTGTTAAAATCATGGCGTCCGATGGTGATTATATCTCCGTCTGGTGTTAATTTAATCTCATATGGAAGATCAGTCTCCATCATGGCGTAGAGGCGGCCGCCGATCAGAGATAAGCTGGTGTTCGCCGGGCCTAAGCCGTTAGTCACAGGATTGAACTGTCCACCAAGAATTCGTGCGAGATTGAGCATCATTGTAGCAGCAAGGCGGCTGTTATCATTTATAACTGCGAAAAGGTTAGGGAAGACTGGATACCCTAATTGACTCTCCACCGTATACTTGTACGTCTTCACGAAACGGCTGCAGAAGGTGGCTTCGCCGCCGGAGATTTTGATTGAGTGAAGCATGCCGTCTCCGTCTGCGTGATGGTAGGGTCCACGAGGGAAGAATTGGGGATTCGGGCCGTTTTGGATGTAGACGCCGTCGAGGGATGGCGGAAGAGAACCCTCGACCACCTCGCAGGCGGTGGGAGGGAGCTCGTCCACCGGGGAGAAGTTGCCGGAGAGTAGGCGTTTGGGATCGATGAATGGGGAAAGAGACGAGTCGTCGGTGAAGGTGCGTATGAAATCATGAAATGGCTTTAAGATTAGTTTGTGTAGAGATTGTTTAGTTGATCTTGTTCCAGCTTGGAGTTGTATGTTTTTGAATCCACACGTTGTCACTGTAATAATTGGCTTAGATTTGTTTGCAGATGATGATAATGATGATGATGGACGAGTTTTTGGAAGGAAATTAGGCAGCGAAAGTGTTGCAGTACTTTCCATATTAAAGTTGCAAGAAAATGTGGAAGGTCTGCGAATTGCACGGAATTAAAGGAAATCTACAAATCTTATATATAGCCGCAAGTTTTCGTAACAGTAAATTACTTGGTAACTTTACTTTGATTAAAGAAAAAAAGAGAGAAACAGAATCTGATTAATTAGAGTTTAATGTGAAGTGTCGTTGTCGGTGATGTCTTGATTGACCCATGGCTTAATTAGATTTTTTAACTTTTTTTTGGTCAAACCATGGCTTAAGATGTCAACACGTGCGTGTGTATTCACCTATATATGAAATTATTATTTGGAAAAAATTACATTTGGATCCCTGATATTTGTCATATTTACATCTAGGTTTCTCTAGTTTCGTTTTTTACATCCTAGTTTCTTGACCGGTCAACTGTTAGTTAGTTCGGTTAATTTTTTGTACCGTTTTGTTCGTCTCATCGAGACGACGAATTTGGACTATAAATTTGTTTGATTCGGTGAAGAAACGAGAAAATTATAAGCTTAAAATTTTTTCCTTAAATTGCTTGTGTAGTCCAAATTTCTCGTGTTTTCACCAAATCAGACAATTTTATAATATATCGTCTCGATGAGACAAACACAACGGTACCAGAAAATTAACGGAACTGACTAATGGTTAAGTGTTAACGGTCAATGAACTAGGATGTAAAAAACGAAACTAGAAAGACCTAGATATAAATATGATAAATATCAGGAACTCTAATGTAATTTTCCCTTATTATTTTATATGTTGTTTTATTGTAGTTTATTGAGTTTGTCTCAATACTCTCAGACACCATAACATGGGTATCGAGTAGAGTTTGCATTGGATTTTTTATATTTTAAATAATAATTTTGAGTTTGAATTTTAGACGAAGCTCCCAATTTTCATATTTTTTAAATAAAATTCAACGTACAGAAGGAACTCATGTCCTAAAAATTAAGCAAATGTCAATTTCTTTTTATTAAATCCACAAGTTGAGTATATATATATTTACATTAGTTTTGAATTTATTTATATGCTACATGTGGAATGTCTGGTTCTTAAACTGCAAAATTTAATTAGAAGCCAATAATTATAATTAGGTGGAAAGCATGATTAAAATATCTGTTCAAATTAGTGGTCGAACTCGAACAATCATAATCTCGATCGGGGTGTTTGGTGGTTAGATGAACGTGTTTAATCAAGAACAATTCATTGCATTGGAATTTGGAAGATTGATTATAGGTTGTAAAGCAGACAAACTTTTTAATTGCATGATTCACTTAATGAGCTAGAAACCTAATTATCATAGAGTATGCAGCTTTTGTTTGAGACCATATATCTAGATATGAATTCGACATTTAATTTGCCAAACTATAATTGGATAGATAGAATCAAACAATCCGGCCAATCTTACGGTAGCTGTAAATTGGTGGGTGTACAGCCCAATTTTAACCAAAAAAAACAAGGAAGACTTAAAAGAAATTGGCCCCACTAATCAAATATTTAGGACTAATTAAAATTAAATTTATCATCATACATGTATTTTTAAATAATATTTATTTTGACCCATAATTTAATTCAATATTTTCTTAATAGTCCTTTTAGATTCAAATTCTATGATTTTATACAATATGACGGTACCGTCAGGGCATACAGCCCATTTTTTAATCACAAAACAGTAGACGGAAAATTTAAATAGAATTGGACTCACTAATTAAATAATTAAGATTAATTAAAATTAAAGATAATAACCATAATTTAATCCAACTCTTTTTTAATAGTTCTTTTAGATGCTAATTCTATGATTTTGTACAATATTATAAGATAAGTATATTGTTACCAAAAAAAAATTATAAATCCTAAATCCTATAACGCTAAACCCTAAATCCTAAAATCCTAAACCCCTAAAACCCTAAACCCTAAACCTATGACTCTGACCCTAAACCCTAAGTACATTATTCAATTAATATAAAATGAAAGAATATGTGTGAATAATATTATGAGCCAAAATCTAAAATATGGTTAAACAATATAATGATAATAGTGATTAAATAGTTAAAAAGAAAAAAATATTTATGAATTACGATAATAAAACATTTAGTTTTTTATGTGCGCAAAATCTATCTCAAGCTTAATAGCTAAAATAAAGTAAAAAGAAGTATCGTGACTAGAATATTGAAAACGACATATCCACTATGGAGATTTTGACAATTCTTCATGATCAAACACTTGTTTTTTGTTGTTGGTTGGCACTCTTTTCAATTTGAAACTTGTTTCTTTTCATAACTAAATAAGTTAAATTATTGTACCCAAAAAAATGAAATAGTTCTAGCTAGTTATATTTTTTATTAATATATTTATGTATAATAATATCTTACAAAATGATAAAGTTTGAGTTTAAAAGCACTATTGAGAAGGAATTGGATTAAATTATAGGTCAAAACAAATATTACTTAAAAGTATATGGTATCAACTTTAATTTTAATTAATTTTAATTGTTTAATTAGTGGGTCCAACTTTTTTTTAAATCTTATGTGTATTTTTTGTGGCAACAAAGTGGGCTGTACACTTCAAAATGTGACAGCCCACCGTAAGAATATAATTTTCCTAGAATCAAATGTGTAATTAAATAATTAGTAGAAGAATTATGACTTGATACTAAGAAAATCTATTAGTTTCCAAATGTGCGTCGCTGGTTGGTTCTAAACCTCTAGCTATAACCCTTTCAACAAACTCTAACCTGTGCATGGAATAAGTATCGTAATCCAAAATAAACAGGATGGAAAACCCAAAAAGAAAAACATATATGTATAGGTTAATAGGTGGACGGTGAGAGCGATAATGTATTCAGGATATAGACGTGATTACGTGCCACTTGAAGATTCGAACTGAACCAAGCCGAGCCAAATTTGAGCGTGATTGCTCAAAACACGACTCATTCGAACCCCCTACTTGAAGCAATCACTTTCTTAAATTTCTTAAATCAGTTTTTTAACATTGAGAGACTAAAACATCAGGAGTATAATATATAGCTACCAAAAAGAAAGGAGTATAAATGTATAATATATATATTCTGAACATATAGTCTAGAATATATGAAACCTCCTTTTTGATGTACCTGAGATCCATTGATGATCTAAAACATCATCAGTTTGAGTTAATCAACAATCTTGGGTACTGAAGTTGATGAACCTGAGAAAATGTGTCCTAACTGATAAGTTATCTTGTTGATAGGTGAATCCCGGCTAAGCAGCGGCTCTGTAGACCGAACAGAAATTCCTAAGTTGGCCTGTTTCTCTCTATACGATGCCCAAGTCACCAAATAAAGCCCAGCTATAATGAGAAATCCTCCCAGAATACTGTTACAAAGTAACACATATGTAAAATAGTCCTTCAGCCACAAAATAAATAGGAACAATAATTACCCAAAAAAAAAAAAAACCAGAGGTTTGTGCTGTTTGCGTAAAGCACCCTGGAACCTTGAAAATAACAAATAACACCTTGAGTCAATGATTTTCCGTTGGTTTGATGGTGTTTTTGGTTACGATTTGCCATACCTTAGGGTGTTTTTCGTGAACAGTGCAAACCCCAAGGGGTTATCTATAATTGACCCAAAAAAATATTTATACGGATAAAATAACAAAATAACTAAAGAAAATAGAGAATAACCTTCCCAAATAAATGGGGCTTCCAAGGAAGATTCTTGAGAGGAAAGCTGATGCAGCTGGTTGGAGTGGATTGTACAAAGCAACCAAGGCAGGGCCAAGGGTCTTATTTGACCATGTTACAAGTCCATAGTTCAGGGCCGATGCTACAACTCCCTACACAAGTCAAAAATAAAACTCAAAAGTTAGAACGAAAAAAAAAAAAAGAAAAGAGGAGAGAGAGAGACACTTACAGCATACAATACAGCGAAAGCCTCAGACTGTGTGAGATTCCAGTCTGTTGACTCATTTGTCATAAAGAAAGCAGTGACTACCATAAACAGAGCACCAAAAAAGTATGAATAGGCTGTCACGGATATACTTGCAGGATATTTAGCTAAAAGTGGAGCCTGAAACACAACATGGAGGGTTACATTTTAAAGCTCCTTAAATATCTCAGTTGACGGAAAAAGTCATGCAAATAAACCGTGAAAAGGGTTATAATGAGAAATAACGATGAAGGAATCTTCAACAGTTTCTCAAAATCAAGATTGATAATGAATATACCTGAATGGCGAGATAAGCTGCCATGCACATGCAGTTGCCAATGAGGCATAAAACTCCGAGGTGCCAATTATCAAATCCAAAATCAAGAAAACTAGAGATTAACCAACCAGCAGGCTCAGGCTGACCCTTGGCACTTATTTCACTGTGTACTGCAATATCTGATTCCCTATATCCAAACACAGCTGGGCCACGAAACATAGCCATTAGAATCGCACCAGAAACACAAACAAGAGTTCCTCCTAACTTTGCTTGACCTTCGGTTTTTTGTAAATTCACTGTTTCTGTACTGCACAGAGAACAGTTACATGTAAGAATGCACAAACAACAAAATCCACATGTGTGTGTGTGCGAGAGAGAGAGAGAGAGAAGAGAGAGAGAGGTGTTAGACTGACCCCATCATTACAGCCAATATGAATGTAAAGACTGGAATAGCAGGCTGTATGGCTGCAGCATAAGTTGGATTCGTATACCCCAGACCAAGAAGAAACAACAGTTGGTTCCCAAAAATACTAATCCAGCACAGAAACAACAAAGGGAAAAAAAGGTGAACAAAATTATTAGTCTTTTCGGTATGGATAAAGAAAACAATAGTAAGCGTAACTTAATGGATCTAGATATGTTCTACTTACCCAGTTAAACCAAGAAAGAAGAATGCTATCACAAAGCGTCTATTTAGAGGCGGTCTTATCCTTCTGAAAAACAAGAAGTAAGACATCAGTAATTGCAGCACAAATTCAAATTCAACCCCAAAAAAGTAAAAAATGACTCAAGGAACAGTGGAAAAGTAACAATATTTGAAGATTTCTATAAGTTAAGATGTTACTGAATTTAACAGATTACTTATAGCCAAAAGCAGTGTGGATGATTTTGGCCACACAAGAAGATTTTGACCCACATCAAAAATACTTCCAGCTCGGTTAACAAAATTCTCATAATGCAGAGAGAAGTCGTCCATGTTATTAACAATATGCAGTTAAATAGTGCCTTAAATTTGCACAACAACTAATTTGACACAAATTAGCAACCTTAGCCAGGTACATCAAATTCACCAATTGTCTAGGCCTGTTTGATACCATGGAAGCCAATTCAACAATTTAGTAGCAAGAAATGGAGAGCTAAGTTCTCTACTTTCGGAAAACATCATAGTATTCATTTTATCTAGTAGATTTGCAGGTAAAAAGTCTCAAGAATAGTTTATTGTAGAGTGTCTTGAATGCTATTGGACCTATTGGTTTGCAGCTTCAAGCATTCTTCTCAATATTTAACAGAAATAGAGGTAATCTAGACCCAAAAACAGTAATATTGTTGCCTACTCCAGGCATTCAATTTTCCTATACATGAACCAAGCAAACTGAATCTAGATTCAAAAATGATATCAAATGCTTCAAGTTTGATTGCTTTTCTCTACATGCTTTGTTAAATCAAGACTTGCTGATTTGGGGTCTACTTTACAACAGTTTTTGAACGAATCATCAAAACCAAATAAAAAATTAGAATCCTGTAAATTGATTGAAAATCACTAAAAAAAAATTACCAAGTATATACATTGCCATATAGTGTGCTTTGTTAAACCAGCTACATTCAACTTATCACCAAAACATGCTCTTGACAGTAAAACTAACCAAATAACCAAAAACCTTTCAATACCCACTTCAACTTTCGACCTAGACATGCCTGTACATACATTTCCTCACCACCATTCATCAACAAACGCAATGAAAACACACATGCACAAATTAACTAAGATCTTTAGCAAGTGAACCACACTTAAAATCACTTCTAACTAATGAGCAATAATCAATTCTCATACATTCCTCATCCAGTTCCCACCATTCACACACATTATACACTACGAGAAAGAGTTATGAACCACTAGTAAGTAGTAACCCGGTAATAACATTCATCAATGAGACCTGGATGAGGAAAGTACGCATGGATGATATTCAACACACAGCAAAATTTACATAAATCTCATAAAGAAAAACAGAGCAGCGAAAGAAAACTGACTTCTCACGGATATAGGCTACAGGGGCGAGAATCGATAGGGCGAGAAGGTCCCTGAAGACACAGAACACAAGCTGATTGATGCCCACGTTGAGTGCCACTTTGGTGATGACATGGTATCCGCCGTTGAACACCTGCACAGCCGCCATCGCCATATGGGCCCTCCACACGTCTCCGCCATTTCCGCCAGCAGTCGCCATCCTTATCATAGTAACACCAAACTCATCCAAATCCTCCACCAGCCAATCTATATATATATGTATAATGTACGTATAGATTGGATTGTGGGGGCGGCCGGTATGAATGTGGGTCGGCGTGAATCTTTTTGCTTGGGCGAGGAAATTAAGGTGGTGGATGGAATTATCACTTGAGAATGGGTCGATGTTTTTGCTGTTCTTGGTCACGTTGGTTCGATGAATTGGGAGGAATTTGGGGGTGGAAAGAAAGAAGGGCAGTGAGAACTGAGACTTTAGCACAGTAGCTCGAAAATTACATTTTGCGCCCCAGAAACTATTCAGTTTTTGTAATTTCACTCTAGAAAGTTTTAAAAACTCGCACTTTACACTTTTCACTTTCTAATTGTTTGCAAGAGCATCCACTTTAACTTCCCGGCTAAAATAATTAATTTTCCAGCTAAATTACCGTTGGAGCAGGAAATTGGGATATTCCTACATACAAAAGGTCTGATTTCCCATATACACCCTACAATTGAGAAATCATAGTATAAATAATTTTAAATATACATACACTTTAATTTGATCCCATTGATCTTTACGTGAAAAAGTAATAACTACTTCTAAAAATTAAATGTTACAAAAACCCAGTATTAATCAAAAGTAACCAAAAAAACTCTGTCATATAAAAAGTAGTTAAAAAATCATCTATTTGGTTAATATTTGCTCACTGCCCCCTATGATAATTTAGTCAACAAAAGCATCTGAAATAATCATTATACCCCTACTTTTTATAACACAAATTTCATTATCACTTCTATTTCATTGATTTAATGTATAAAAAAAATTAGGCAATTCACATAATATAATGTAAACATCTATTTCATTGATTTAATGCATAACAAAATTACAAGCCTAGTATAATAGTTTCTAGCCATAATTTTGGGCCAAATTTGGGGTTAGAATGAAAAATAATGAATGACAATATTTTTTAAGTTAATTAAGGGCATTTTAGACATTTAACAACTATATTCACTATCTTATTCTCAGTCTAACGCGCGTGTAGTTACAACAAAATTATTAGGATTTTTTCAACAAATTATTTCAAACACAGGGTTTTTATAGTTACTTTATATATGACAGGATTTTTTTAGCTTATTTCGTATAACACAGGGACTTTTGTAGCAAATTTCCCCTACTTCTAAATACGTTGGCATTTTTGTTTGCTTACATCCGAAGTTAAGTACTTTGTACCATCAGATTATAAAGAGCATTGCATCTTATTAGTTTTAATATTTTTAAATTAATATTCATAATGAATTGAAAGTTAGTTTTAAAAATATTATATATGCATCTTATTAACTTGTGTACTGAGAATATATGTTCTGATCTGAAGGTAGTGCAATTTAACAAATATACTTGGACAAAAACATTACCCAAGAACATAAATCCAAAATTTCACTCAAATAGCTAAATTAGTAAAACTCCACACAAATTTAAAGTAATGAAGTGTACAAAAATAGCAAAAGAACATCTCATTCTGTATACAAATCTCATATGGGGAAGGGATTATCATAAAAGAAAAAAAAAAAAGAGGTAATCACTAATCAGACTGAGCTGGTTTAAATTCCCAAAATGGTTCTTATCTGATCAGGAGGATGTCTAGCAAGTGACCTAGGTTCCGGGTAGCCATTCTTTGGATCCATAATTCCCTTGTAAATTACATCATATGCTTCTGCCAGAGACTTGGCCAGCTTAACACAAGCTTCTGATCTTAGACTTGGTACCTGCATCTGCTCAAACTCAGGAAGAGAACTTTCACTTCCCAAAACAAGTCCAAAGAAAGCCTTTAAACACTCTGATAGAGCAGCTGGAGACATATCTTCCGTCTCAGCTAGAACATTGCTCGGTGAATCATTGAAGTGAGACATCTTGTTTGACAATCCACATTTCCTCAGAATCACATCGACTTCTTTCTCAACAAGACCGTGAATGTTAGTTTCGATCATGGATCCTAGTTTCTTCACATATTCAGATGCGACTTCGTGTCCTAATAATGGTTGTTGAATTGCAGATAAACAGTTTATCAAAAATATTCTAGAAGGTGTTTCACGGATCTGCAGGAAAGAAAAGGATCCAGTTAAATGATAAATTGGTGAGACTATTTGGAGATGGAATGTAAATATGTACCTGAGATGAAAGGGCAGAGTTGGTATTATCCAAAATAGCATCTATGGAAGATCTGCGGGGTTGAGGTGAGTCTGAACTCGCTCTACTTCTTCTTGATGACTGGATTACTCCTTTAGACTTGTGCGCCTCTGCTGCTTGTTCACACATCTGAAAATGGCCAAGTATTTAAATAATTATACTAATACAAAACTAAGTATCTCTTCTTTTTTTTTATTTGAATATATATTCTTTAAATGATTTTAAATATACTAGTCAAATTTATAATAAGCAAAAAATATATTCTGAAACTCACCTGAATAATTGGATCTAGCAAAGCGGAAATGACAGGTTCAAAAGCAGGTTTTTGGCCGGACATGGAAACCATCATACTGTCATATGTTTCAATTATTTCAAGCAGCAAAGAGACTCCTTCCCTTAGTGCTGGAGGTGGAGAAAGATCAACAGCAACTAAGGGAGGATATCTTAAAAGCTTTTCTCCTCGAGTTTTTAGTATGTCAAAGAAGGTTTTTTGAGCAGCATCTTTGAGAGCCCAGAGAGTATTACACAGAGCTGTTTCTCTTCCTAGAAGATCTGATATCTGTAGAATAGCAAGCATGATGAAGCGACAAAAGAAAATGATAAAAAGAAGAAAAAACTGAGTGAGCAGTGAAGTTAAACTTACAGTATGGCTGTAAAACTCCAGATTATTACTAAGCTTATAGGAAATTATTAGGTTAGGCTGCGACTGCAAAACTTGTTCAACTCTCACTTTAAATGGACGACAAACTCCTTCAAAGATCCTGTCCAGAACAAATGTCAAGTCTGATTCTGTTGTCTTTCCGATATCATTCTCAGGTGTTTTGGAGTATCTTTGAGCAATTGGTCCAGTATCTGCCACTGAATCGGGATCAAGCAATGCAAGTACAAGTTCTCTTTCAGACGCCAAGGCCTGACATCAAAATAATGAATATAGTTCCCAAATTGAAAAAAATACAATTTTTATTCAAAAAAATGATAAAGAATACAGAAAACTTACTTGATGCAGCCATCCCAGCATATCGCCGACATATCTTAAAGGGTCGTGAGCATGGACTTCAATCGGCCTAGGTAGTCCACCAGGTCCACCACGTGTAAGCGCACTAATAAATCTTCTGAACAGTGCATTATGCCTCATATTTGCAACCTGTGTGTCAGAAAAAATCATGTACAAAACAAATTGCAGGAAATATTGAAGTTCCTAACAAGTTTTGTAATTTTCACATTTTATGCATGAATGAATACCTCTTCTGCACAGTACTTGAAAAGGACGGGTCTTGCTTTAAGGCATCGGACAGCAGTTCTTAAGAGCTCACCAACTTCAGGATTGTCAACATCGCCAAGTCTCCTACACTCGGCTTGGACCCACCTAGATAATAAAAGGTCACAGGTGCAGGGCATCATTTACAATGATAACAAGAAGAACTTTTACTGTGCATAGAAAAACAAGATTTGCATAAGCTTCTCAAGTTATAACACAAAGATTGGTGCTCTTATATTCTAGAAGCATATTGTGTTACAAATTATTAACCAGCAAAACTAGAATAATAAATGCAGTTTTTACTTTTCTCTTATCCCCTTTTTCTCTCTATATGTGATTAAAGATAGATATACAGATAAAAATGTAATACAAAACAGGCCCGATACTCATGGGGAACTGGCAATGAGCAAGTCGGATCCTTCTAAGATAAAATGGCTTTTTAGCTCTGATTAACAGATAAATTAATTAGATTAAAAAGGCCGAACAACCATGAGAAAGAAGAAAACTTACAGCACATATAGCTAATATAATGGGTTCATAAGATATTTTAGGACAGTAATTTTAAGAAACTTGCAAACAGCATTCTGTATTGGGATAAGCATTCATGAAATTCAACAGAAAAGAAGAAATGAGAGGCAGTTTCCGTATTTGATATACACTGGAATTGAAAATTGTGCATGGAAGGTGTAGAATTACATAATAATCAATATTCACAAATTATCTATCTGGTCGGATAATTAACCACTTCTAGAGACTTGAGAGCAATTGCTTGGAGGTGCAAAATGTCGGACAATTATATGAAGAAATGTACCTGCATAGACGTTCATAAGCTCCTTCTTGATAGACAGCCATCATATCCATAAGCTCCAAACCAGCTCGCTGCAAAGAGTCTTCAAATGAATTTCAAATTATAAAAAATCGTTCATTTAGGAAACAGCAGGTCAAAAGACAAGGTTAATTAGCGGACCTCAGGCAAGGATAACCACTAGAGATGAAATACTCCGTCTATGGTCTTCCAGAACTCATTACCCACTTTTGCAATTTGAAACATCACAAAATAATGCTTTATATCCTAAAATGAAAATGTTTTTTAAAAATCACCCTCTCACTTTACGTAAAACACTTGAAGTAACAATGTGAATGCTAACTCTCAGCCACTAATTTTGGGGCAATATTGTAAAGATACTAAAACATGCGATCTTTCCAATTCTCAACTTAAACTTCACACTGGTTAAATGGACCTATAACAATTCGTGATTGGTAAGAGTATAACTTAGTTGATAGTGAGTCTGCAAGGGGATATGGGTGTAAGGTCAAATGGTTTACAATTTTGTGTGGTGATGAAAACAGAAAGTTCAAGAAATGAAAGAGTGATCCAGATAGTCATGAGCTCCAACAAAATTTCCAAATAGGATATAGTGGGAATACTTCGGCCATCAAATTTCATATGCTGTAGACAGATGTTAAGTAAAAATAAAGCAAAAGTGTACTCAATTAAGTTTGATCATGTCACTATGAAAATAAGACTCTTAAGGCAAAGAAAGAGGAGCAGTGTACAGCACAAGTGAACATCGAATTCTCCTTATTGGAAGTTTTAAGGAATGTAATAGGAAATATGAGAGAGTGGCAAGAAAGCAGGAGAGCGACAGAGAGGTAATGATATGAACCTGGTGATGAGTTCTCAGCAGCACTTTGCAATTGGCATGAATTTCATGAACATGAGCAAGTGCCTTGAAAAAGTCTTCACTCAGGTCTTCCTCCCGCAGAGCATTTATCTAGATAAAGGCAGAGCCAAAAGAAAAAATCGAGATGGTCAAGTGTGATCAAAATCTACTATTAAAAGTCATGGATAGAACAAGATCAATTTTGTAAAATCAGCCGCTACCTCATCATTAGAGAGCTGATAGTCACGAAGAAAGCACGAGGCTATCTCTTGTCTCTGTGTGGTGTTTTCAAGCTCCTGTTTGAGCCTCTCTGTGGTGCTGATAATGTCACCAGTGGTAGAGTTACAATTGTTCAAAGCTTTTCCAATCCTATGGCATAAGAGGACAAAGTCATGTGAGTATGTGACCAATTGATAATCCATAATGTTTTCAGAGTAAGCAGATATTTCAGGCAACTTCTTTTCCTTCACATGAAGCAAACGTGAAATTCTAGAGGAGCATGGAGTCATTCAAACAAAAAATAAGAACTTGTAGGGTCAATATGGGAAAACACAATTATATTGAACAAGAATGTGGTGAGAGTAAAGAAAGCTTGAGGAATGACAGCCGATGAAGACAAATTGGATTTAGCAGACCCACTTAAGAATAAATTCAGTTCAAGAAACTAAAAATTTCAATTTAGCATCTTTCAAGCGTCAGCAAGTCACTATAACATTCAGTTATGAACCTCACTCAGCCACTTGCACTACTGATGCATAACACACTGCCTAATTGATCTTCCAGCATAATTTGTTGGACTTACTAGTTCTTACTCCAAGAAGAGTAGCACCGCGTGGAGCATAGGATCTAGTAACCTAATCATAATGCACATGCTGACAGGTAGGCATAGCTACTAAGAAGTACTATATATTCGACGTCATAAATTTTCCTCAGCAAACAACAAGATAATATGAATAACATACTATGAGGTACAAGTTAGGAACTGAAAACAATCTATCTAGTAACTATGAAAAACACCTATAGAAAGAAGGTTGGGAAACAAAAGAGAAACAAAAGAAAATCAAGTGTTCACGAAAACAAAGAGAGAATGCATACTTATCACAGCATTCTGCCAAGGCATTGACCTCTTCCTCAACTTGATCCAAGGACTGAAAAAACAGATCATATACACTAGTTATTTTCGAATGCAGAAGAAAAGGGAAATATAACAAATACACCAAAATAGTGACTTGTAAACAATATAACACCAAATGAAATGATAAATCCAGAGAAACCACAAAGCACTCACACACTAGGAAAGATACTAATCAGAACATATGTATTTTTCCAATATAATTTATACGAAATTTCATGGTAATATTAAACCATTGTTCAATCACAAAATGATAATTACAGACACGAATGGCGTAATTGATGCACTATTTGTAAACATAAAGCATACATTTAGTATAAAACAAGGTAGTTCTCTGATTGGACTATTCCTGCTGAGCCCAAACAAAAGGACAACTGGCAGCCTTATCAAGCAATAAAAAATTGGTGCAAGGAGACTAGGGACACTGTAAGTATTAACCAATAAGGAAAAAATGAGTATTAATCCATAAAAAGGGGCAAAAATAGTACAAGGTTGTGAACAGAAGATGAAGCAAACAATGTTATATTGACTCCCGGATCAGGCAAAAGAGTTTTCAAAAGAGCACTTCAGCTGTGAATTGAAAAATCTTACAAAGTTAAAAACAGTAAAATCATCAGCGGAAAGTATTCCTTTTAATTTAATTGATGAGTTATAAATTTTAAGTATATAATCAAATAAATAACTTTGTTGAGTATGACGATATTTAGTTCAATTTTCCACGAGACAAATGATAATAGATTAATAAATCAATATCATTAACTTTAACAGTTCCATTCATTTTCAGCGCTACTAGAACAAACTCCAATCACGGACTACAAGAGCAGATCGCACAGGTCCAACGCTTGATAATGAGCTTATGACTAGAGCTCTTGCCAAATGAAATTACAGAAGCAGAGAGCAATTGCGAGTTGTACGCATGAGATTAGAACATAAGCTTTAATCTGTGTACCTGTTGGGCGGAGGCCGAGGCGGCGAGGAACTCCTCGTTGATGGAGAGGCCGCGCTTCTCGATGGTGGATCGGAGATTTCTTCGGGCGTGGGGGGTATTTTCGGAGTAAAAGTTGGATAGAGTGTTGAGTGAGGCGAGCAGATCGGGTGTGTCGGTACGAGTTTCCAATACCTTCTTCAGCTTCCGTGACAGCCCCGGCGCCAAAGCGGTGGCCGTCCCCATTTTCTCTCCCTCTTTCTCAGAAATTCCGGCAGCCTTATGGATACATTAAGTGTAAATATATCCCTATGGTGATTGGACTTAAACCTCCCGAAGTCCAAACCTCTTTCTCTCTGTTTCGATTTGTGATTTTAAGATCTGTCTGAAGCTCCCTCCGGGTTTCAACTTTCAACGGTAACGGAGAACTGAAGTTAATAGGGTAAGTTGGAAAAAAGGTACAACGTGCGAAGCACAGTGCATAGCATGTTGTACTTAGTCTGGGCTTTAAGGATCACGTACCCAATTTTTGGGAGCCCAATTGAACGGATTAGGCTAGGCCCAACTATAATTCAAGCCGAAACTCTTGGGAGCCCAATAGAATGGATTAAGCCCACTATAAATTCAAGTCAAAAGCAGGTTCTCGGGACATTCAAGCTTCTAGCTTAATTCCATTTTTTCTAGCTTATTTCCGTTTTGAAAGTGCTCAGAAAAACAAGATTCCTGAAAAAAAAGTCAAATTTTTTTTAATGGCGCATGATATGAACATGAAGATTTAGATGTGTCAAAATCTCATAAGTTATTGAGCTAGCGCAAATTAAAATTTAACGATTTAAAGAAGCTGAATAAACCTAATTAGTTAGAAGAATGTTATAATTTATGCATTTAATTTTTCTTCCCTATTATTATCATATATATAATAATATTATCTCTCTTGAATCTTTTTATAAATTCAAATAACCAGCAGTAGAAAGTACATAGAAAATGATCGAGAAGAAAAACTTGAATGCATTGTGACTCTAACTCATCTAAAATGCCAGTACTATATATATGATTCTTATCTCCACTTTTGCATCTAATTCTTTCATGAAATTCTGATCTTGTCCTTTTTGGCATCCCTGAATTAAATATTATAATCGATGTTTGCTATATATATATATATATGATTTAATTTGTTAGTCGTTCATGAACACAAAGAATTTATACGAGATATTTAAAACTAAATAAAAAATTATAGTTTGCAAATATATTAATTTTAAAATGTTATATAATTAATTTTGTGACATGCAGCAGTAATTTACTGAAGCATGCACCTTCGTATATATTTTGAAAAGGTAGCTTTAAATCTCAATCCAGGAGAGGTAGCAAAAGTGGCTACAATAGATTTATAAAATCTTGAAAGTGTTCGATATGCTTCAAGTGATCTAGCTAGCTTCAACCATAAAAAATTAAATTAAAAGTGCAGGTCATGTAAGTAGTTATCAAATATAATATATTTAGCTAGCTACTAGCTTAGTGCCTTAGTCATTTATGATTATTGAGACATTAAAAAAGTATTATAAAATAAAAGATGATATATATCTATGAAGAGGTTAATTTGTAGTATGGGGTTGGGTCGACCGCGTCTTCGAGCTTATCAGTTGAATTTGTAGAGTTGGGAACGACCTCAACCTGAAAATACACGAACAGGGAGTTATTTGGCCGGAGAAGGGTGTCTCTGGCATTGCACCTCTGACACTCAAGTCAGTAAACTAGACTGAAAGGCTTTTAGAGAGAGAAAATATGGGCTCAAGAGACTTAATATTGCTTACCTCTCACTGCAAATGCAAGGGGTATTTATAGAACCACCAAAACACACACAAGCACATACTTGAGGTGTGCATTTAATGCTCTGACGGCTTTGGTGGGACTGTCCCTGATTTGACAGGATTTAATGACCCCCGATTATAAATCTACTCGACCCCGACCCACATAATATTCAGATCCTTAAGATCGTGACATGTGGACGATCGGAAATTTCTCTTATCAATCTAATTAATTATATTTAGCTCAACAATAATTAATTCATAATTTAAAATTAACTAAGTACATTAAAAATGGAAATTAGGATATATATGATCTGTACCAATATTTAAGTGTTTACTAAAATAGATTAATTTGTAAAGGACATGAATTAAAGTATTTATAGATTTTGGTAGCTCTTAGTGGTTTCATTTCATTTCATTTGAGACATATATACTATTTATCAGCTTACGTGAGAATAGAATTGAATGAGATTATATATATATTGTGTGGATGTGCGCGTGCTCTCATACCATATTAAATATTTGTAGATTTTCTGGACACACAATCATATCGATCATGCCAATTATCATGCATATTTTCTTCCACTCACAACAACCAGCTGCGTGCAGAGAGATCGATCAGCTGGATATACATATATATTATAGGTTAATTTTATTTTATTATTTTATTTGCAGCTTCATAAAATAAATAAATAATAATCATTAATATACGTACCTATCATAGCTTAGCAATATCATATCATTGCAACAATCTTCCTTTTTTTTTTCTTTTTTTTTTCATTTGGAGTTGGTCATCCTTAATTTGTCTTTTTTCTTTTCTTGTTTTTTTTGGTTAACTAGCTAGGTAATGGTCTTTTTTATTTGGAGTTTTAATTAATTAATTTATTATATATCATGATCTGATGGTCCAAGTGGAAGAGTAATGTTTATTACAATTCACAAGCTAGCTAGCAATTAAAAACAAAAGGAATCAAATTAATCAAATCGGCAGGCATAGGCGTGGTTATGTTGGTTTTCCTGTCTTGTAATAATTTAAAGAGAATCAGCCCGTCCCATGCTCGATCGATCGATCGCTTTGTTTGTTTTCTTAGATTTATAGATGTGTTTGTGTTTCTCCTCCTCATCACACCACCTCCATGGATTTCAATACATCGTGCGACTTAAAAAAACAGTATATATATATATAAGTCCCGAACTGGATTAAGGGTCCTCAATGTAGAATTATCCAAACCGGTAATTTATACACAAAAAAAATTAATAAAATATAAATATATATATATATATATATATATAATACCGCGTATAATGTACTGTATTTTAAATATAAATTAGCAAAAAGGCAAGGGTTCTTAATTCTTATCGACTTTTTCTCATACCGTATCGTTCTAATAATGAATCACACTATTTGTAATATCTCTAGTATATATAGGTATAAGAAGTGGTACTGTTCCTTAATTATACGGGCGGTTTGAGCAAACCTCGCGTATCAATATGGTAATTAGAGTTCTTCAAAAAAAAAAAAATTATGGTAATTAGAGAATATATATATATATATATATATATACAGATGCATTTATTAATTAAGGATTTGGAATTTGATGAAGATCTATTTAAAGATCACTTAATTTGTTTAGTGAATATAATGGTGTCTAATCATCGATCTGATCATTAACGAGATGATGATGATCGATCGAATTTAATTTATTCTAGATCAATTGGTTTATTGACTACTGACTACTACTATAATGAATTCTTTGTTCCATTTCTAGTTAGCTCACATTCACAGAACAAAATCATTACCAAATGAGGAAGCATTCCATTTTAATTTCCTTCACGTGTCATACTGCAATATGCTGCTTCTTTCTAATCTAGGAATGCAACCTTTCCAAAATAAAAACATACATGCCAATATGCATGAAACCGCGCATCCATATTTTTTTTTTCTACATTTGATGCTAGAGTCTTACCTAGCTAGTGGAGAAGATATTTTATGATTAAAATTAGGAAATGATTTAAGATGCGTGCATGCATTTATATATAACCAATATAAATTATTGGGGTTTAACCCAATGACCACCAGATATTACTTCAGATGTGGAGGTCTGGGGTTCGACTCCTTGCAATGACAAGGATCGAATTTTAAAAAATGAAAAAAAAAAAAAATATATATATATATATATATATATAACCAATATTGTTTTGGTCAAAACCAATTTATTCAGAATCTGTTTATTAATGAACAAATGTGTAAAATCAGATCGAGTACTAAAAATCATAAATTAAAATTCAAAAAGGGTCAATTACAGTACCAAAATGCAATTTTGCTTAGCTACAGATAAGATTCACTAATGAATAAATGTGTAAAAGCGATGTATGCTAGCTAGCTTGTCTCTTTTTTCTTTGGGCACAAGTTGAGCAATCAATCATTTTCGAGCTATTTCTATCGACATTCGACTGCAGGCAATTAAGCATTAATGCAACTTGCATGCATGTGTAAGATGATGAAAATAAACCCACAAAAACCTAACATTGTTTAATTTCGATCGATCTAATATATCATCTTGATTGTTTAATTTAATCGATCTCATCAATCATCTTTACTTTTTTCAACAAGAGTGACATATAGTTGCAGATAATTAACGTAAACGTAACTATAAATAAAGATTTTATTAATTAATCTCAGTTAGCATATATATATAATATAAATAAATAATGTTTCAAGCCTACCTAGCTAGCTCGTTCATTTACGTCTCGATCAAACAAAGTTGCTTTGCTGCTTTCCACTATTTATATTATTTATCCTTAGTAATATTGGAATATCCACTCTTTCAGTGATGCAAAGTGGTCGATCATCGTAAAAAGAGGATGATCGATTCCAACTTAATTATGATCTTTCTATATAAATGTGGAGTTTGAAAAAAAAAAGTGTTACGTTGTTGTAATCATCCATCCCAAAATAAACGTAACATATATACGTTCGTTACAATATGTAATATTATTACGATGTGACGACAAATATTATATATATGATGATCAGCTTCAAAATAAGTACAGTAGTACTGTAATTTGGTGATGAAAAATAGCTAGCTAGAGAGAGAAATGGTACTTGTTCATTTATTTATTTAAAAAATATTTGATTTGAATGTTAATATATAATTACCTAATTTCTATACAACGTACGGTTGTAAAAATGCCAAGTAATTTATATATACATACACATATTCCACTTAATTCTAGCTAGTAAAAATTAAGTAATGCTGATCATCTTCACCCAATTAATAATTATTTTTTTAGGGCTGACATTGTCAGGCCGCTTCTAATCCGCCACCTAGCTAGTTGCTAAAGCGCTAGCTCTTCGATCGGGTCAAGCTAGCGTTTTTAATTTGGTCATCACCCAATTAGTAAGCTAGCGTTGCACTAATCGTACGTTTAGAATCACTTAATAATGTCCCTTTCCTAATGATCATATATATAAACCTAGCTAGCTCTTTTTAAATTAATCTAGTGATAAATAGAATATTCATTATCATGAGTTATAACTCGTTTTCACGAGTTCAATAATTCCCAACTAATGTGGACGACATGATGTAAATCAAAGTGATGAAAAATTAATGTCTTGTATAATCCCTTAGTTATCATAAAGTACTTCTATTGTTATCATTATTGTATTTATTCTAAAAAATCCACTATGAGCTAGCTAGGAAATATACTTATTTCTCAGTACTGTCATTTAAAAAGGACATTACTGATCAATGAGACGAACAACACCTAGCAAAGCACAAAAATTTAGGTTTAGCTTTGGACAGCGGAAGAAAATATGGGATGTCGACACGTAGGCCACTGATCATGAAAAAAAAAAACTACAAATTAAAGTTTAATGTTGATAACGACTTTGAGCAATTTCAACTGCCTACTATAACAGCAGCTAGCAAATCAATTGTACCGAATGAGACACCGATGTCGGTTAATTAATAGAGCAAAACTCAATCAAGATCACTAAATGGTCAGCAAATTTGTCAAATTTGGGTTGGATTCTCTATCAATATTACTGCACACACACTATTCTAGCTAGGTGATTCATGGCCGGCGGTTTCAGATACTATATATATTACAACAAAAATAATATTGAAAATAATAAGTTATTTATTTAAAATTTTAAAAACCCATGTAAAAAAGTGGTACTGTGAATGATATCGATTAGGTTTTAAACTGCATTGATATGATGGCTTACACAGATAGACAATATAAGCTAATGTACTTTAAGTAGGCCGGTAAACATATATATTATTTCTTTATAGCCAAAAATAGTTTCTAGCAGTATAGATTATTGCCAGTTAGTTAGTTAAAATTATAACAAAATATTCTCAACCGGTATTCAACAAAATCGTTATCACCAAGTAATAGTGACGATTGATATATATATTATTACCTAGCTAATTTCTCTTTTAAGTTTTTCCTTTTTGTAGCTAGCGTCATTTGAACTAATCTCAAGATAAAAAGGATACTATTGATAATTAAGCTATATAAGCTCCAAAACGTTAATTTGTACTTTGAAGGAGGAAATCTATCATCTATGAGGTCAGCTACATGATCATCTAGATAGTTTATTAATGTCCAAAACACACACATATATATATATCACCTAATCTTATCTTTTCTTAAAAGAAAGTTGCATTAAGGTAGTTAAGTGACAATAAATTAGGTCAGGAAAAATTAATATAATTATATTGAAAACTGAAAAGAAAGGTAATACAAAATATTAATGTGGTAAGAGGATGTGGAAAATCCCCAACTCATTTTAATAATTCAGCAGATAATGAGTGAGTAGGGACAGCCCACAACAAATCTCCTTCTCCACCCAAAGTTTGATTTTTTTTTTTCTCAAAAATCCCACCATTTCTACTCCCCACTAGAAACAAGGAGTGCTTGCCACGTGTCAGCTTCCTAACTTCATTACATTAACATGGAAAAACGACAAAATTATTTTCTCATATTTACATGTTAACCCGTCCATTTTCTCAAAATCAAATTAAACACATGCCACCTATATATATATATATATATATATATATATATATATATGTGTGTTTCTCTTCTCACATTTCTTAAGTAAAATATATATCTAATACAAATAAAACGTCCCGCGTATTAAAAAAAGTAGCACATAGAATTAACCACACGATGTGTGCAACTATTCCAAATGAAAAACTTAAAAGATGTGATTGTGATGATCAATATATAGTGGTTTCACAATCCTTCTTTTTTAATTAATTTTTTGGGTTGAGTTAGCCAAAATCCATTTTTTCACATCTTGACAATCCTTTTTTTTTTATCTAGCTTTTGGGGTTGAGTTATGCCAAAATTCATTTTTATAAGATAACAAAAAAAGGGTCATTTTAATATAAAATTGATGGAATTTCATGATTTCAGAAATTACACTGCGATAATTAGTTCAGCTTAACTGCTAATTATTAGTGTTTGAAGAAAACAAGAAGAACAAAAATTAGTGGGACAATAATGCGGAAAGCATGGATAGTGCTTTTTCAAAAGAACAATGGAGATAGCAAAAAATATTAATGAAAAAAAAAAGAAGAAAAGAAGAGGTGGTGTAAGTTGTAACCATGGGGATGAAAGTTATTTCCCTTTCCTTGAAAGTGATTGCGCCCATTAGCAAGTCTCCAAAGTGGAGACGAGATCATATCATCATATATAGACAATCTAGCTAATTCATGTTCGACTAGTATTTCGAAATTCGGCATCCACCCTAGAGAAAAAAATAAAATAATAATGGAATTTAATATCTTTTTCAAGCAAAATTTCTCATAGTTCTATAGACTATAATCTTTAGGTAACTCGTTTGATCTTATCACAATATATGTAGAATATTTACTAGCTCCCTCTATAGACTATAATCTTTAGGTAACTCGTATTGATCTTATCACAATACATGTAGAATATGTACGGGCACTTCTAAAAATTCTATTATGTTATATCGTGTCGTGTCGGACATTTATCTAATGTAAAATATCGAAGCAAATCTATGTCGCAATGTTCGTATCCGTGTTTCATAGGTTAGTAGTCTGTCTCTTTATTTGAGAGACTTAATTCGATTCTAGTCTTTAAAATTCTATCATGCATGCTCCAATATCTTATTCTTAATTACCCAAATGGGTACAAGTTGTATCGCTAGTTTTGCCACTAATAGCAGCAAGTTGAACGAATTGGGGTAAGAAGTAAATTAGTTCAAAGAATCTTGCAATAATCAAACGTAACATATTCTTATGATTATACATTAATTCCACTAAAGTATCAACTTATGATTCTCATCAATGCTCTAAATATTTCTAAGCCGTTCCATTTATCTATAAGACTCGAGAATCCTCGGCGGCGTCGACACTGAGTTATGCGCGAGAATATAATCGTTGTTCAATTGACTCGAGTAAAAAAAAAAAACACTGAGAATAAAGTAATAACGAGATAAGATGAAGACAGATTTTATTCACATACAGCATATTTTTAGTTGACAAGAAGTCTTAGATTCACTCGTATTATACCGGATGAATAATTCCTCAAGATGGGTTAATTTATTACTAATGCTTTGCATTTCTTAATTGGCTTCAAATATAGATAGGAATATGTTTATGCTCTCTCAAAAAAGAAAGAAAAGTTGCCTAATCTTTTCTATAATGAGAAATCATGAAGCAAGTTGTGGTTGTGATCAATTTGCTTACACATGCATTCGGGTTTTCATCATCAGTCGGGGCTGGCAGGGGTAGGAACCCATTTCTTAAAAACAATAATAAAATCAAAAAAATTATTTTTTAAATTTATTCCTTCCATGAAGATATATATATATATATATATATATATATATATATATATATATATATATATATATATATATATGCAACATCTAACTAGGAGGGTGTAGTTGAGTGGTCGAGACTCATTAATCATAAACCAAATACCAGGAATTCGAATCATGACTTTGGATATAGCTGTTCAAACTCATAATATTTTGGGTCATTTACAAATGCCACTAAAGTTTATCCTATTTATGAAAATTACCCTGAGATTTGCAAAATATAACAACCATGCACACCTTGAAACTTGACTAATACCCCTTGAGTCAATGATTTTCCATTAGTTTTAAGGGGGTATTTGTAAATTTTTGCAAACCTCGTGTAACTTTTTTGTTATGTTTCAAGGTTTTATTGCTTCTTTGTAAAAGGACTAAAACTCCAAAAGGGGCATTTGTAATATTTCAAGGTTTCAAATCATTCAAAACCTAGGTTTAAACGTTAGGTTTCACATGCTTTGTGGACGACTGACTCTACCTCCATAGATTATAGACTTTTGTTGCTTAAATTTCTCTGTAAATACAAAAGCTAGCAATGATGCATGAATGTAAAAAATAAATCAAACTTACTAAGTATTTATTCATACCTTATCTTTTTTGTCATATATTACATATATAACGTCCAAGTTGCATAAGAGACATAATAAATCATGCACTATTAAAAATACAGAAAATCTAATAACTTCATTATAGAGAAAAAGTAACGTCGGTAACAGCGACGGACCCTATTAGGCTATAAGAAGCTAGAGAATCCATGCAGCATGATGAAGAGGGACTATGTGGGGGGAAAAAGTCGAGATCGATATAAGTAAGATATATCTATTGGAAAAAGTTGGCGGTTCAAAGATGATGCATAAATAAACAAGTTGGTATTACGAGGATTAGCAAAAGCAAAAGACTTTCAACACAAACCGTAGGAGACTTAGCTTGCTAGCTAGCTGCATCATCATATAACGTATAATGCGCATCCAGTGTCAAGTATACATATACATATGCACATATATATGTATATGTGTGTGAGAGAGAGAGAAAGAGAGATTAACTTATAAAGAAAAGAAAAGGGTCCACCATGACCCCATATATGCATTCAACCTCAGTGCTCTGAAAATATATATATACTTATTGCTGGAAATGGAATCCCATTGATAGCTTCTTCCTTTAATCATTTCTCGCTCATCCAGCCCAGCCCAAAGATGATGAGAGAGAGAGAGAAGAGAAGGGAAGGGAATATTGAGAGGGGACAAAGAACTTTTGTTTAGCATCTAGCTTCATCTCCATTTCTTTAGCTAGCTTTTTAATGAATAATATTAACACAAATTTATACATCACATGCAATCATGTAAGGTCAGATCTGATTTTCGTTGATACGAATGTTGAAAACTACAGTTTAAAAAAATATTAACAATAAAGAATATATGGGAACATATTCAAGGAATCACTTGGCTTTACAAGGAAAAGAACCATTACACCTTACTTTTTAATTTATTAATCTTGATAGACTTGATTTTGGCTTTAATTAGCTTGCTAGCTTTCTGTCATTTAAGTTTTTTTTTTACTCCTTTTACACCCCCAGACTTCTACTTTCTGTCGAATTTTTTATTTCTTAATTATTTCTAAGCTCCGAAAGGGCATCATATCTTATCATTGCGCAACTTATTAACATTATCATTATTTACTTATGTTATTTTACTGTAATCATAAGTCAAATTATATCATTCGCATTATATTGAAGCTCAGAGTTACATCAATAAATATATATATATATATATATATATATATATCATGAATGGAAAAATATACCTTTGGATTCTCTTCAAAAGAAATATGGGGTTTTCCTTTCCCTTTCGACACTTGTTGCAAACTTATAAATCTAGCTAGCTAGGCCTAACATAAGTATCTAAGTTTTTGTACAGTACTTTATGGCAAGGTACATATTCAGTTTCAAAGTATATGGACACAGTAGATAGAACAAGCATAGTCTCTTTTAATGTTATATCAAAGAATTGATCAAGAAAAAAGATGTATTCCATACATGAATTGTTTAGGCCATAGGAATACCTTTAGTTTTGTGCTGTTCAATAGTCAAACGAGCCCGGCCGGCCTTTTTCGTAGTACAGATCAACTTTTGATTTGATCCATCTATTTGTTCATGCAATTTATCTGCACAAACAAATAATCTATTGACAACTTGCAGCTAGCATTGTTCATTATAATAAATATCTTCTGTAAAATGCACCTTCCATTATTCATAGAAATCCCATTAGTTATGTGAAAATGCAACATTACACCCAAGGAAAAACTGAAAATTAAAAAAAATTATTACATTTAAGTGCAGTGGTGAAGGACAAGAACTGACACGCATATAATGCAAGAATCCATTTGGGGAAAACCATAAACAAATAATTAATTATTTAGTAAAAGTGAAAGGTGGAAGCACTAATCATTGTCCACCAAGAAGAAAATAACACTTCCAGATCTTCGTGTTCACAAAGAACACAAAGAAATAAATTATAAGAACGCCTTTAAAACCCCATAGTTTTAAATCCTAGGATTTTACTATATATGGTTTTTTTTTCCCCTTCAGTTCTCCAATTTGGTTCACAATCATTGTTATACACAGCAGGTAATTAATAATATCAACAAGTTGTTCGTCTCAAAGCAAGAAAAAAGTCAGTGGCACAGCTCTGATCATTTCCCACTAAAAGCACACAAAGCTGCATGAGATCCAAGCAGAGTTGGTCATAGGAGGAAAATACCAAAAAACTACTAGAAAAACAAAGCATGAGATGATGAGAGAGAAATGGGATGCTATACTATGAGATCAGTATAAATAACTGATCTATTTCTTTATGAGAAAGAGGTGGGATCCCACCTCTTAGCAAAGGCCAACATCACAAACACTTTTAAATTTCATTGAGAGATCCTTTGTTTCTCATTCTGCCTATATATTCGTATCGACAACTTCATTTGAAAACCGTAAACTAAAAAAAGCAAAACTTTAACTTCTCCCTTCTTCTCCCGGAGTACTACTAACAAAAAATCAGTTTTAAAAAATTGGCCATGCCACTTTGTTCTGTAGCTCCGAAACCTGAAAACGATGGCTCGGAAGTTGCCACGGGCCTGCCAAATAAGCCTGAAGCTTATACAGCTTACTCTGTACCGAACAATTCACAATACTTTCTACAACAGTCTCTGTACCCCATAACTCTAAAGGTCTCTCTCTCTCTCTCTACACGAACACATATAAATTGAGGATTATATTATGATCAGAAGCTTTTTTTTAAGGAACCAAGTATTTTAATTTCAGTTTCATTTATCACTAGCTTTAATTATACAATCCTAATGCTATATTCTCGTCATATATTCAGTTCGAAGAGATTGTCTACAAGGTGAGCTTCAAAAGAGAAGAAACTTGTTGTGGAGGCAAATCAACAACCTCCAAAGAGAAAACGATCCTAAACGGCGTTACGGGAATGGCCTCTCCAGGAGAGATACTGGCCATGCTCGGCCCGTCAGGGAGTGGAAAAACCACTCTCCTCACAGCACTCGGAGGTCGTCTCCACGGCAACTTATCGGGAAAGATCACTTACAATGGGCAGCCATTTTCCGGCTCGACCAAACGGCGAACGGGGTTTGTCGCACAGGACGACGTTCTCTATCCGCATCTCACCGTTTTCGAGACTCTTCTATTCACCGCACTACTCAGGCTCCCCAAAAGCCTCACCAAAGACGATAAAGCACAGCACGTGGAAAATGTTATAGCAGAACTAGGACTAACTAGGTGTCGGAACAGCATGATTGGGGGCCCACTTTTCAGGGGAATATCGGGTGGGGAGAAGAAAAGGGTCAGCATAGGACAGGAAATGCTGATCAACCCGAGCTTGATATTGCTGGACGAGCCCACATCGGGTTTGGACTCAACCACGGCTCAGAGGATCTTGAATACTATCAAAGGGCTGGCTAGCGGGGGTAGAACGGTAATTACCACCATTCATCAGCCGTCGAGCCGACTCTACCATATGTTTGATAAAGTTGTTTTACTCTCCGAAGGATGTCCGATTTATTACGGTCTTGCTTCGACTGCAATGGAGTATTTCTCCACCATTGGGTTTTCATCACCCGTTGCTGTTAATCCTGCTGATCTCTTGCTAGATCTTGCTAACGGTAATTTGAACTACTTAATATTAGCATAATATCTGATTAAAAGGGCCTTAAAAACATTCTTGGAACAGAGAAATGCCACTTGCAGTTGCACCACTTAAAAAAGTGGTTGTTATCATTAAGATTTTAAATGGAGTGTGCTATGGCCCCACATATTATTCAATTCATCAGGATAACAATCACTTAACTCTTATTTTAATCCTAATTCCAGGAATTGGACCTGATTTCCAGCATGCTACAAACCACAATGACAACACACAACAAGATCCAGCATCTGTGAGAGAATTTCTCATCTCTGCCTACGACAAGAACATTTCTACAAGGCTGAAAACCGAGCTATGCAGTTCAGATGTTTGTAACTACAATAATTACACCAAGGAAACCACCACGAGTAAGTAATTTTTCAATAACCCGTTATTTTTTTTCCAAATCTTTAGTAAGAACACGATCTGATGAAAAAATGTATTACAATTCACAGGAAATCGCGACATAAAATCACAGAAGTGGTGCAATACTTGGTGGCACCAATTTAATATCCTGCTTTTACGTGGGCTTAGAGAGAGAAGATTTGAAGCCTTCAACAAGTTAAGAATCTTCCAAGTTCTAAGCGTAGCAATACTGGGCGGACTTCTATGGTGGCAAACACCAACATCCCACATCGATGACCGAGTAAGCCTCGTTTCACAATATGTCAACATTATTTCTTCATAATACTAACTTCCTAACAAAGAGTTATTATATTCCCATTTTCCAGATA
This sequence comes from Verbena officinalis, assembly GCA_958496215.1. Taxonomy (NCBI): domain Eukaryota; kingdom Viridiplantae; phylum Streptophyta; class Magnoliopsida; order Lamiales; family Verbenaceae; genus Verbena; species Verbena officinalis. The sequence goes on along the minus strand of OY292390.1, from coordinate 3,119,094 downwards.
GCAATGCTGTTCTTTTTCTCAGTCTTTTGGGGATTCTACCCATTATACAATGCCGTTTTCACTTTTCCCCAAGAAAGAAGAATGCTAATCAAGGAAAGATCTTCCGGAATGTACCGTCTCTCGTCCTACTTCCTAGCCAGAACAGTGGGAGACCTTCCTCTGGAACTCGCACTGCCCACAGCATTTACACTCATTTTCTATTGGATGGGCGGCCTCAAACCGGACCCTGCCACTTTCATCCTCTCTCTTCTCGTTGTTCTTTTCAGTGTCCTCGTTGCCCAAAGTCTTGGCTTGGCATTTGGAGCCATACTAATGGATGTCAAACAAGCTGCAACTTTAGCCTCAGTAACAACAATTGTCTTCCTTATTGCTGGAGGATACTATGTTAGACAAATACCACCATTTATATCTTGGTTGAAGTATCTGAGCTATAGCTACTATTGTTACAGGCTTCTACTTGGGGTGCAGTACAATGAGAATGACTATTATGAGTGTGGAAAGGAAGTTTATTGCAGAGTGGTGGATTATCCTCCAGTTAAATCAGTGGGTTTGAACAATTTGTGGGTCGATGTTTTAGTCATGATGATGATGCTGGTGGGATATCGGTTTCTTGCTTACCTAGCTCTAAACCGGTTGAGATGAAGGAGATCGTTTCAGAAGTTTAAAAAGTTTTAGCTATTTCGTAAACTGAGTATTAATATTTAGGTTAGGGAAAATAAAATACTCCTTGCCAGGTTTTGATTATAGACATTAATAACTCAATGTAGCTTTCTCTGGCAGTGGTTTATATATATCTGATTTAAGGAAATGTTTTTGTTTCGTTTTCACGTGCAATGTATTGAAAATGAGTACTTCACAGTTAGAATCAAAGATATGAAGAACACACCTCATAATGCAGTGTCCAACTTTCAGCACTCTTTGGGGAAACAGTAGAAAAGGACAAGCACATGTAAAATAATGTCCTTTTCATCTTGCTGATAAATTAAGGTACTCCATTGACTGTGAAAAGATTATGGCTGCTTCAGTTGGTTGTATCTTGGTGTAATGGTGACCCATACCATAAAAAACCAACTATCAAGTTGGGGGTTTAGCTGATTCAAAAAGCACATTCATTACTTTAATCAATCTGAACCAAATTTAGCATTATTACTTTGAGATTGGACCACTGAACCATGTATAAGCATCCTAATTCAGCCAAGTCATAATAATGAAAGCACTGGATGAATAAAGAAATGTAACTTTTTTATGATGAAGGTATAAAGAAGTGTATAAACTTGTACATAATGGCTAAGATAGAACAAACAGTAACATCAAAATCTCCGTCTTTGATTTTTAAGGATTATATTATTCCAAGAATCAAACCAGATACAGATCTTCACACACACATAATAATATATATATTAGCAGAAAGCTTGATTAAGCTCTGCATCTAAAAGCGCTTCTCAGCTCAATGGTGAACTAAGGAAAAAAAAAAAACCACCAGTTATTATGCGCAAAATAATCAAATAAACCGAATAGAAATGATTTTCAACAATTAATTTAGAGGCTAAATTAAAGAAGGAAAAAATTGGAGAAGAGAAAGGAATTTGGGAGTGAACAAATTGTTGATGCACTGATGAGGAAAGTACTGGTTCGTGAAACACCGATAGATACTGATGAGGGTCTTTTTTGGTAAGTGATCCGGGTGTTCCAATCTGTCAGTTGAATTTGTATAGTGGAGTCCGACTTCGACCTGAAAAGCACTGAACACTGGATTACTTGGCCGGAGGGGATTGTCTCCGGCGTAGCCCTCCACCGAATTAAGTCAGTCTAGGAATATGATATTCGAATAAAGAGCGAAGCGGTCGGGGCAATTAATGAGAAAAACTTACCAACCACAATAAATGTCTGGGATATTTATAGAATGACACCACACACACTAAGTACACTGTTTGGAGGTGCATTAAATACCTCGACTGCAGGGCATTTAATGCCTGAGCCTCGAGTCAGATTCATTCCTTAAAAGAAATGATTGCCTGTCACTTCGGATTGTACATAGTACGGAGGATAGTCAGAGCAGGTGCGGCGCATTTAATGCAGCTACAGTTAGATCGAGTGTGCGAGGATGGGACAGGTTCGAGCTCAGCACCTCGACTCTCAAGTCACGCTCCTAGAGACTCATGCTGAGAATCGACCAGCAGTCATCGAGTGCGTAACGCTCGAGTTAGAGGCTTGAGCTCTTCCTGAAGAGTCATTGTGACGGTCCACCGTCAGGCTCGTTCTCCCGGTCAACCGTTGGACTTGGACTCCGGCCACGTGGCGAGCGGACTTTGACTGGATACACGTGGCGTTTGACTCCCTAAGATCATGCCACGTGCTCATCCAAAATATCCACCATCAGATACAAAATACTTACAGAAGAATTGTTCCCTTCATTGCTTTGTATTCAAACATCCATGAATCCATGATCCATGCACGTACAACTGTACAAGTATGCACACAGAGACTGAGACGGAGAAAAGAGGCTACTTTTGAAATTTGAAGTGAGAGACGACAGAAATTGGGAAACGAGGAATTTTGCTTTAACCACCAAATTCTGTATGGGCTTGTTTGGTTTTGGAGAATAGGGCCAATCTGAAAACACCAGGGCAGCAAGCAGGCCCAATGTATAAAAAACGAGGCCCATCTATTGTTGTATTTCGGCGGCAACCCATTTCCTTCTTTGTCATATACCCATCAGTCAGTCATCTTGTGCAGAGGATTAATGGCGGAAGACGCAGAGCAGCCGAGCCCTGTCGCCGAGGCCGACGCCACAGAGATTAATGAAACTCCCACAGATGGAGGGAACTCCTGGCCGGCAGTTCACTACGACGTCGCTCCATACAGAACCTACCATTTCTTCCAGCAGTTCAGAATCACCTCATCCAACCCTAACAACTTTCTCAAGGGAGTCAAATGGTAATTTCGCCGCCGAAAATTTTGTATCGAATTCAGGATAACTCATCTTACGCTGGTCTTATTACATTGGTATCCTTTGGTTTTCTGTGAGCAGGTCACCGGATGGTTCTTGCTTCCTTAGTTGTTCTGACGACAATGCTCTCCGAGTTTTCAGTTTGTAAGTTATTGATCAGCATCTAATAATTATTGTATTATTTTCTGTTAGTTTTTTTTTGGTTGTGAATTGTTGCACTCTAATTGTTTTCTATAATTTTGTCTTATTTACCATTAGGCCTTATGATGACAATGTTAGCTCTGTAAATGCCCCTGGTTCCGTGCCAGATTCAGGTAGCTTACTTTCTTGAATTCTATAAATCCCTTTCTTTGATGTTTTAAGGAATTTGATGCAATCGACTGCCTTTCTTAACTCCTGAATTGATGTTAATATCTGGAATGTCCGATTTTTGGGTACATTTATGGAAACTGCTATGTATATGTGGGTTATATTGAAGTTGACAAGTGATTGGGAGCCATTAACGGCCGCTAGTTAACACTAATCTCTACCAAACATTTTTCCTCCTTCAGCCCTCTTTGCTATGCAATAGTGATGATTTCCCAACATGGGTCCCTAATGCATTCAGATTTCTGCAGATTCATATGTGGCAAACCTAGTTGTGGGTGAGGGAGAATCAGTCTACGACTATTGCTGGTATCCACACATGTCTGCTTCAAGTACATCTTCATGACATGATTTTATTATTCCGATTATGGTGAATTTCTTGAAAGTAGAATTTACGATATTGCCTCTTTGATATTCCAGATCCAGATTTATGTGTCTTTGCAACATCTACACGAGACCATCCTATTCATCTTTGGGATGCTAATTCTGGACAGGTGCTGTCATCTTGTTGTTATATACTTGTGTGACTCTGTCTTCTCACTTGGATGATTTACTTGGTCTGTAGTTATAATTATTTGTCTAATATTACGGTCAGTAATAAACACCCTTGAAACTAAAATTTCAGCTGCGCTGCACATATCGTGCCTATGATGGTGTGGATGAGATTACTGCTGCATTTTCAATTGGCTTCAACCCCACTGGAAACAAGTGAGCCTCTTAAAGGGATTATGTGTGATACCCATTCAATGACTTGCTATTTCTTCCATTCATATGATTATTTGACATTGTTATTTTGACCTTCATATTTTCTGCCTTATTTAATATTTAATGTGTTAATTTAAGTAATCAGGGTCAAGCCTATTGTTTATGTTGTTAAATTCATGAGAAAATTTTCATTTCTCAGAATGATGGGACACTGTCAGTTTTATGTAAATTTTCCTATGTGTTGCCTGTGGGCTATATTATATACTTCAGCTACTGAAATTTTCCGAACTCAGGATATTTGGTGGATACAACAAAATGATAAGAACGTTTGATGTTCATCGCCCAGGGAGAGATTTTGAACAACATTCAACAGTTTTGGAAAACAAAGAAGGGCAACCTGGTAATTTTATGAGATTTCTAGATTTAGTGGAACTATGAAATGCATACTCCCATCCTTTTGTTATTTCTCCACCTCCAGATGAGCCTACATTTGAATTTCAAGAGCTCCACATTTGATACATTATTTAGTATAATTTATTTGTGTTAAATGAAATGGCTGACTATTCATAATTTATATATTGAACCTTTTTGAGTGCTAGTATGTTCTTCATGAGCCTGTTTTTTTCTTGCGGTCAGGTATTATATCTTCGATTGCTTTTTCTCCCACTAACTCTGGAGTGCTGGCTGCGGGCTCCTACAGCCAAACTACTGCCATATATAGAGAAGATAATATGGAATTGCTGTATGTGTTGCATGGCCAAGAAGGCGGGGTCACACAAGTATGTTGGTGATGTATCCCGTTCTGCAACTTGAGCTTTTCTGAGTTGTGAAAAGTGATTAACCATTCAAAGCTTTCATCTGTCAGGTTCAGTTTTCTAAAGATGGAAACTATCTGTACACTGGGGGACGTAAGGTACTGTTCAGAATCTCTTTTTTTGCAATTCTATTGCAAAAATGTATTATGCAGTCTCTGACTAACATTTCTCAAATATATGGCAGGATCCTTATGTCCTATGCTGGGATATTCGCAAAACTGTTGATATTGTCTACAAGTAACTTTCCCTGTTTCTCTTTTGACCTGATCTTTTAATTTGACATTTCATTAAATTATATGATTTAATGGTTTTCACTCACTACTTTTCTTCCATTTTGTGGTTAAGACTCTATCGATCATCTGAAGGCACCAATCAGAGAATACAATTTGATATCGAGCCTCTTGGTCGGTATCTCGGAACTGGTGGTCAGGTGCCAATTTAGCATTTTAAGGTTTAATTTCTCTATCGAAACACAGATTAACAACATTTCATTCCTTAATTTTGTTAATTTCTTCTGCTTAAAGGACGGTCTAGTGCATATTTACGATCTTCAGACTGGGCAGTGGGTATCAAGCTTCCAAGCTGCATTAGGTATATCTTGTTATATTCCTTCATATCAATATTTCATATGAAACAAATATCTTATAACTCTGTCTTGGGTTTCAAAATTGTATTTCAGACACGATAAATGGTTTTTCTTTCCATCCCTATCTTCCAATGGCTGCCACCTCCTCAGGCCACAGGAGGTACATAGGTCTCGACGACTCCCCAGAGAGTAACAGTTTGAGCGGTATTAAATTGATCCTTTCATCCCAGTAGTTAACAGTCAGTATTTTGTGACTTCAAATCATTATTATTTTTGTTTTTTTTTCATGTATAGGTGAGGAAAATTGTGCGTCTATATGGAGCTTTTACAGTTCAACAGGGGATGATGCAGCCAGCTAGCGTGATTCAGGAATTTGACCAGGCTCTTTTACTTGTATGTGTATGTTGTAGCTTAACATCTAATTATTTTTGAAATTTTGATCAAGACAGTTTATAGTGTGTTTTTTTTTTTTTTTTTTTTAACTTTCTTAATGTAGGCTATATTGCTTCAGATTATTCGCCAATTCAACTTCTACATCTATAAGGTATTCGATTGGATGGTGCAATTCTAGGTGTGTTTTGTTCTATTTTGGGCCAAGTTTTCCAGTCCAATAGGGCCCATGGAAGGCCAAAATCAGTTCAAGCACAATGCTCACCTCATCCCCTCGAATGATATTTTGTATCAGTCTCTATATATAAGGGTTGTTTGCAAAATCTACTGATTATGAAAAAATTAAAATAAAAGTTTTTTTTTTTTTGGTGCAAAAGAAGCAAACAAGAAAACAAAAACAAACTAAACTAATCCTAGCTCAGCAGCAAATTCCAAGACGTCCAGCTGCTGTGGGAAATTGTCCCAAACTTGATAATCTTCATGCATGTTATGCGCTAGTTTAAAAGTAAAAGTTGAAAAAAAATACACTAGTAAAAGTAGGGAGTGTTTGGAAAAAAAACTGAAAGTAGGAAGAAAAAGTAGATGAATGTTCGAAAAAAAACTGTGAATCATTTTTAATTTTAATAAAATTATTAATTAAAATTTTATTTTAATTAAGAAAATGTCTTAAATTTAAAATCAGAAACCAAAAATATATTTTTACGGACAACTTACAAGTATGCACACGGAGAATGAGACGGAGAAAAGAGGCTACTTTTAAACCACCAAATTCTGTATGTATATTATCTTTTTGCCTATTAAAATTTAATTACTTTTTAATTACAAATATTATTTTATCAAATAAATTTTGCTTTGACTAAACATCAAATATTTGATACCGTATTAATTATTAAAACTTTGAAGTAAAGAAAATGATAGAAAATAATAATATCTTATAATTTATTAGTTAATTACCCCAATTTATTAAATGCGGACAGTTCTTATTATAAAAAATTAAAAAGAAAAGGAAAAAAAAATCATTGTGATATTTCCTTCATCCAGAATCCAGATTAGATATTATTCTCTCTTTGACCCGTTCTCCTTTTTCGGGCAAACCCGACCCAATAGTCCTATCAGACAAATAGTGAGCGCATAACCCGACCCGTAAAACGCCCTTTACGCGACCCACTCCTGAATCTCGCCCCCTCTCTCCTCATCCCTCTCCAAGTCTCCATGCAAATTCTATCGCGCAGTTAAATCGACGGCTCAGATTCACCGACTCCCTCCGTCTTAATTCGCCGGCGATGATAGCTCCCTCTCATCTGAACTGATATATACAGAGACAGTTTGTTGGATCTACTTCCTTTGATTTCCTAACGGTTTCAAGAAAGGCGTTATTATTCTGTAATTTCTATGGCTTCTGACGATGAAGACGAAAGCCTCGCTCATTTTCTCGAATCTGAAGTTCTCTCGGAAATATCCGATCAGGTATAGACGATTCTTGATTTTTCTGTATTTTTTATGATTTTCTTTCCGGTGTATGTTTTTCCGATGTATGTTAATTTGCATATCTATAAGTATTTTATCCTGGGCTATTACGATTTTCATTGTAGTTTGGTTTTTGTTGGATTTAATTGACCGATTGTTTGAAATTTTTTGTTTTTATAAAAAAAAAAATGTTCTTGTAAATTAAATATCTCTGAGTTGTTGTGCTTAAGGTAAAGATCACAGTTTTGGATTCTGTTTTATCTTAATATGTCAGAAAAATCGTATATGAGTCGTCAGGAAATGTGAATTCCCAGTTCTCATTTGCTTGTTATTCATACCCTTTTTCAGGAGTTCTGTTCTTGAAAATAATCAAGGATGTAAAGATTGCCTGTCACTTAAATTGCATAGGCTTGCATCAGAAGTAGTTATGACTGTTTTGCAAATTATTCATGTAGTTCTATGTTGAAACCTAACACATCCCTCTCTATACACACACACACATATATATGAGTGCATCTTATTCGTTGTGATACTTGAAAATTGGATATTTATTATAAAACCAAAATTAATAACTCTTTGGTATTGTGCCGCAGGAGAACTTAGAGAAAGTGGAAGAGGAAGAACAGAGCGAAGAGGAAGAGAGAGATGGAAAGAGGTTGCGTGGCGATGGTGAGCTAAGTGAACAGGAAGAGAAGGAACAACAAGAAGCAAAGAAGATCAGAGTTGACAAGGGTGAAATTAGTGATGAAGGATTATTGAGGGCAGTGAGGTCATCGTCATCCTCATCTTTGTCATCTGTTGAGCTGGAAGCAGAAGCTGAAGTTGAAGCTGCATTATCACCTTTAAAGAAAAATGATGCTGCTACAAGCAAGCCTATTGCTGAAAGTAGGCAGTTGCCTTGGAGGATTGAGACTGGATTGTTCAGTCAGATCCCTCCTGAGTTGTGCTTTCACATCCTTAAATTTCTCTCTTCTGAGGTATCAAGAATTGTCCTATATATTCATAACCTTTTTTATTTTGTTTTCTTTTTGCTTTTTAATGATTTAAATTAATCTATTCATTTTGTTTTTCAAATCGACTGCAGGATCTTGTTTCTTGCTCATTGGTCTGTAGATTCCTAAACTTTGCTGCTGCAGATGAATCCTTGTGGCGTCGCCTGTTAGTGTTCTTTCCTCTGTCTCCCATTTCACCATACACCTCCCCCCTCAATCAAAAAAAGAGACAAAATAAGAAATAGTAAAAACTGGATGTTTTGAATGATTAACTGCTCTTGTAACAACTGACTTTCATGTTCATCTTCTTTTTCTTTGCTTAATTGCACTTATATGTTGTTGAACAATCTGATAAGACCACTCTTCTCTTCTCTGCTGCTCATCATGTACAGTTAGTGTCATAATTTTTGTATGCAAGAGAATTGGAAGTCATTGCTTGTTCTCTTGATCTCATGGCACTTTTACCTTAATTAGGTAATGGAGGAGCAGGGGAAATCCAATATGTGCACGGGAATTCATGTTGTCTGTTAAATGTAGAAACTTGAAATTGTCTACTTATGTACTTTGATCAGAGACACTTACAATTTGTGCTTCTTGTAGATATTGTATGAGGTGGGGCATATTGCCTCCTAAAAGGCCGCGAGAATGTGCCTGGAAGAAGCTTTATATCCAGGTGAATTTCGTTTTGAACTTAAGCCCTGTTTTTGTTGAACGAGGTAAATTTCAAGTATTTATATTTGATTCAATCATTCTAAGATTTGATTTTTTCCCATTCGCAGCGTGATGAAGATGATATGGCTGAGTTTGTGCGGAATTGCCCATCTGAATTCAAAGAATATTACATCCAAATGCAGGTTGCAAAGAGAAGCCAAGCTCCTCTTCCTTCTCAGGTGAGCAGATAACTGTTCGATGAATTGCTTTGCTAATGATACACACCTATTTTCTTATTGGTGAATAGTTCTGCAACATCTCCATGATAATTTTACATCTAATTTATGTGCCCCCAATGTGGTAAATATAGAGAATTAAATGCTGAACTGTTTTTATTATTCGATGTCAAGGTGAACGATGACCGTGTAATTCTCGACAAGACACTTGCTGATCAAGTTTCTATCTGGAAGAGTAGCAGAGGTCTGGCTGATACAGTGGTAGTCAATCACGCGTGTACTGGAGAAAGTTGCACTTATTACCAAATCGGAGATGTGTTTGTTTGTGAGAAGACTGGAAATGTTCATGGTGATAACTCATCTATTTCTTGAAGATGCATAATGCTGATTAGGATTGTAGAAAACTCAAAATTCTTTGTGTTTGTGCAGTTTGTGACGATACATGCAAAGAAGTTATTATGGATCCCACAAATGAACTCTTGGTCTGCACCATCTCAGGACGATGCTTTGACAGATTACTGACGGCAGCTGAAATGGAACCCGATGCTGTAATAAATAATTCTCTTCTGCTATAAATATTTCTTTTTGTTTTATTTACTTATCTTAATCCCGAAATGCTCCTCTCAAATTCAGGAACAGCAGCAAGGTGGTGCTACTGATGAAGCAGAGCCTTTCATGGGATCTGGACGTTTTGGTAACGAACTATTTCTTCTCTCATTTAAATGGAAAAGTTGTTGTAAACTTTTGTTATATTGAATCTTTGGCATGTTTTGGTGTATTATCAGCGAGGGCTTATCTGCTGGGATATAATTGTGAAGACGAGAAAGAGCTGGAAGCTACCTTGAGATTCTGCTGATATACTTCTCATTTGTATATTTTGATGTCAACAACAATCTTCTTGGTGGCCAATCTGCGTATTGACATTTAAATATGTCAAACATAGTATATCAATATCAGCTTAATTTAAGCTCTAGAATGTGAAACTTCTGGCTTTAAAAATTAGTGTAATGTTCCCTTCCCTGGCTTCTCGAGCTTCTTTATTTTCAGCCTTTGGTATTTTGTTCCCTTTTTATTTTGTATTGAGTAGAATTTAGAAAGTGTGGTTAATCACTTTTATGAAATATATAGAGAGGAATCTGAAATAAATTGCAATCTCGATTCATTGTGCTAAAGTCTTGTGAATCGTTATTCATATCAAGTAACCAATTCAATTGTAACGTATAAAAAAACAAGCCAATTTTTAATGCGGTTAGTTTTATTTAATTGCGCAATCTATTTTATTTAAGATGTTGATCGATTCATTTCCACCCGATTGTCTTTTTCATGTCCATAAAATATAGATTTAGAAATGTCAAAGATATGGTTGCGAGTCTACATGACTACATCTACTCATTTAATTAAAGGGATAATTACATTTACACCTCTCGACTTGGGGAAAATACAGCAAAATCTCCTCTACTATTGGAAATTACAGAGATACTCAATTGACTATAGTTCTGTCTAACACTTTGGTTTTGCCGTTAGTCATTTTCTTATTTCCAAATAGATGCTAACATTTTATTAACTGAATGGCAACTTAATCACTCCGCTCATTTCATGTATAACAAACACTATAACACAAATATTATAGGTAATTTAGTCATTTTATAACTTTCCGTAAGAGTTAAAGAATTTATCTGTAATTTTCAATAGTTACTTTTAAGTTGAGAAATGCAAGTATCGGAACCTTTCAATTCTCGGATGAGGTAACATTTCAAAGTTTGAACCCATATCCAATTTTTTAAAATATCTCATTTGATTCTTGTCTACGTCAAAGCATCCAATTAGCTTTAAAAGTTTAATGCTTTTCTCTAAAAGTAAATCTACGAATATGACTAATTATTTATGTAGCAATTTTTGCAATTATTAAATCGACCATCATCCAAGTATTGTTATTATTAAAAGTAAATTTTCTCAACATAATACTTTTTGAGTTTTGACTTGTATTACTTCACTTTCAAAGCCTGAATTCAAGATAGCAAAAGTGAAGATACTCGTCGTCAAATATCCATTGTACACGTGTAGCGTTCCAATGCGATGGCTAAAAACACGTCATATACGCGTATAAGTAACGCGTGGAATGGAATCGAAATTATCCGAAATCAGAAAATAAAGGAGCTAGCCTACTATTATTATTGCTATAAGTATTCAGAAAATCGTGCTCCTCCAATCTTCTCACATTCAATTCTACCGTACGTCTATTCAAGGTGAGCCCACTCGTGCCTCTCCCTCTTTTCTATTTATATATATATGCAAATGGACATTTGTGAGATATTTCTGTTACTGCGTCGGTATCTGATCCTTGAATTTTACGGATGTAAGTAGTATTCATTCTATGTATCATGCCCTTTCCATGAAGAACTGGCTGGCTGATTTAGTATTTGTTTTTCTTTTTCTTTTATGAATTGACGTGGTTAGGTTTCTGGTATTATGAATTTATGATCAGCTCTTAAATTTCCATTTATTGATCATGAGAAAGTGTCCCTGTTTATTTCGTATAGAAAATGAAAAAACTGTTGGTAGGGATCAATCATGTATGGATTGCTTGGGTGTTTGCTTATTTTCTATGTTTTGAGCTGTCCATTGATATCGTTGACGAAGATGGGGAATAGTAGATGTCTCTGATTCTTAATGTGATTAATGGGTTGGTTGTGCTCTAGTGAATATTTGGTGTTGTTGATTGTCATGAAATTGATGACAGTGTTTTTCATATGCATTTGATGATAATTGAGTTTACCTTGCTTGTTGTAGCAGTGATTTTGACTAAACAACTACAAATCTATTACTAATATTGTTATCTTAGTTGAATTTCGCTTTGTTCAAATAATTTTCATATGCATATCCATCCTGCATTGTCTTACAAATTCACGGTCTTTCTGGTGGTGACAGTATCAATTGACATTTAGAAACAATGGGAGGTGGAGAAGGAGACAGACATGAAGAATCTGACAAAGGGCTTATGTCTAATCTTGCCCATGGCCTTGCTGGCAATCTTGGCCACCATGGTGGCCATGGCGGTTATCCTCCACAGGGATATCCACCTGGTCAGTACCCCCCACAACAAGGAGGCTACCCTCCACAAGGATATCCTCCACAACAAGGAGGCTACCCACCCCAAGGAGGATATCCACCACAAGGCTATCCTCCAGCTGGCTATCCTGGTGGTCACTCAGGCCATTCAGGCCACTCCGGCAGTCACTCAGGTGATTTTTCTAAAGTTCATTTTGTAGTTCGTTTTTGCCGGAAAATAAAATTTTTAGTTCGTGTCTGATATGGTGTTTGGCATGTAGATTTACATTTCTTTAGGTATTTCGTCTTCAATGAGAATTTGGAGATTGGAGTATAAATTGCCTATAGAAATGTTGTGCTATTAGAATTACATTTCATTCAGATCATTGTTTTCATTGTTGAAACTCAAAAGTCGCATATGTACACTTTTGCCTTGAGGCATGAGAACACTTTCATGTATTGCGTAGGGCTATGTTTGGATCAAATGATTTATATTGGAGGATGGATTTCAAGTGGATTTAAAGACCACCAAAATGTGTACAAGAATAGCTTAAAATAAGAGGTTAAGGGTTTGAAATCCGTTACAATAGAAATTAATCCAGTCAAGCTCAGTGGATCACTATTATAACTTGAAATCCTTAGTTGCAAATCGATCCATCCAAACATAGATTGTTGGTTGTGTGATATTTTCTTCCTGTTTCATTAAATGGGATGATGTTCGATTTTCTAGATAAAGCAGTCCTCCTAAATAAGAATGTCTACCTTTCAGGGATCGGGATGGGAGGACTTGTGGCTGGAGGTGCAGCAGCTGCAGCTGCAGCCTATGGCGCTTCACATCTGGGACATGGTGGTAAACATGGTCACGCTGGTCATGGCGGTTATAGTCATGGCATGCCCGGCATGGGTGGTTATGGCATGGGTCATGGGAAGTTCAAGCATGGTAAGCATGGCAAATTCAAGCATGGAAAACACGGCGGAAAATTCAAGCATGGAAAGCACGGGAAGCATGGTGGCATGTTCAAGAAGTGGAAGTGATGGATCTATTAAACACAATCTTGACAGACGGATTGGTTATGGTTATGAAATTTTCTGAATTAAAGCAGATAGTCATACTGCTATGCGTGTATTTTGTGTTTTTAACTTTTTATATGAACATAAGTCTGTGTAAATAGGCATCCATCAGCATTGGCATTGTGTTGCAAGCTGTTGTCATGGATGTCTTTGACAGAGAGATTGCCAACTTAGTTATGAAGACAAGTATGTGAGGACGAATGACTAGTTATGATGTGATTATAACATTGTCTGATGTCTCATTTCTGTATATTTGGATTGTTTTGTCTTTTGTGTATGAAATGACTCAAAGCTTCCTAACTTGTTGCTTATCTCGTTATCGCACTTGAAGCAATGATTTTTTTTTTCCTTTTTCCAATGAAGTTGAATAAACTAAGTAAGATTCAAAATTTGCATTGTCATTATCTAATTTTCAGTATGTTACAAGGATTAACTAGAAAGTGACCACTAATCATTCAATAACCATCGTGACATTCGCCAAAAAAAAAAAAAAGGAACTATTGTGACTCGAGCTTAAAGAGCATAGACTGGAATTTTATGGTAGATTATTGTTATAAATTACGCGAGTACAATTTCAATGGGTATTAAGTATTAACCGAGTAATTTCACCTATAGAGATGAAAACCCAACCTAAATACAAGTCCCAAACCAAATCCATTTCCCTTCTTTCTCTGTCTTTCGTCACATTATGGAATAATAAATCGAATAATGGTTCAGAAACCTATTTTATAATAATATAATATACAAATGGTGTTGGGATATAATTTTCAGCTTACAGAAAAAAAAAAAAAACAAAAATAGGGAGACATGAAAAGGAAAAAAAAAAGTGAAAATAAGTTAACTAGTTGAACTTTTGTGCTCCTGCCGAGGCAGTTTATTTATTAAAATAATTTGATAATTATATGATTTTATTAGTTAAAAAATAAGTACGGGTGTTATACTAATTTATTTTTATTTGAATGATATTATTATTTTTATGTTACTATCTTTCTAATTAAGTTGTTTTTTTAATTGATGATTCCATTTTACTATTTGAAAGTAAAAATATAATTGTTTATGAACTTTTCTTATATGTATGATGATGATGTGATAAAAACTATTTCATTTAAATTTGTACTCTTAACTAATATGTCTATACAGAATATTTAATTCTTTTAGATAAAAACTAAAAACTAAAAATAAAGAATGTATTAATATATTTATTTACACTATAAAATAGAATATAATTACATGCTAGGATAGTTTCAATATTTTTGAATTATTAGATATTAATAAGACAATAAAATCCTCTTTATTCTCTACTTGACTCCAAAGTATTAAAAAGAAAAAGAATACGCGGAATCCTTGGTTAAATCCTTTTTTTTTAAAGGCAAATAAATAAAAAAGAAATAAAAAAAAAAAGACTTGGAACCCTAGCACTCCCACACAAGGCTTGCTGCTGCGTGTGTCTACCGCTCGCTGTCTTTCTCTCTCTCTCTCTGAATCTCTCATCCCGAAGGTACCGATTTCTCCAGTTCCATATATCGATACATATATATGTATTTTTTTCATTCAATCGAATAAGGGTTAGGGTTTTGATTTTCGACTGATTTTTTTTTAATCAAGATAAGAATCAGTTGAATTGAGAGAGATGTCCGATCAGAAGCTGACGCGTATCGCTATTGTGAGTTCCGACAAGTGCAAGCCCAAAAAATGTCGTCAGGAGTGCAAAAAGAGTTGCCCTGTTGTCAAAACAGGTCCTTTTCCTATTTTTTATGGGGTTAATTATATATATTCGTATTTAATTTCGACGTTATGTTGCCTCCCATCGGATTTTGTATTCCTGAAATCGTTTGTATTGTTGGTGTGTAATTGGTGGGTACTAATAGAAGAATTTGATAATTTGTAAATTAAAGATTCCCCATCGTGGTATTTTGACATGAAGCGTTTTCCAGATTCATTGGTCTCAAATTTACTGGGAAACTTTCTTCTGGTCAAATCTATGTTTGTTTGGAGATGGTATGCAGCAGAGTTGTTGGGTCTTCACTGGGATGTGACTGCATGTATACAGTCTGTGAGATTATTGAGTAAAAATAATTAAGCATAATTGTACAGAATAATGAGTAAAATAATAAAATCACCAAGTGTGAGTATCCAAGATATATATGAGCTTGGGTTTATGGGTGGGACTGCTTTAACTACAACAGTTTTGTTTATTTATGCATGTGACTGCTTTAAGTACAATAGTTTTGTATATTGATGTTCATTATCCAGTCAAATCCATAGCTCTATGCCTCTATCTGATTCAAATAAAACGTAATAAGGAAATAGGATAATTGTATCCAAAGATTACAGTGTGAGTTAATTCATTTTCACCATATAATTTGGCTTAAAACAGCCATGAACCAAATGCTCCTTTGTCATTAGAAACATTGGCCACAAAAGATGAAATATTTATTTACCCATATGAAGCTCAACCTGTGATATTTTTGGCTGCTAGTTGCTAAAGCAAAAAAAAAAAGACATTTTGGACTTACCATTTTGGATTTGATATTTCCGTTTTATGAGGAAGCTCAATTTCTTATCTGTGTGTTGAATACTGCCAGGTAAACTTTGCATTGAGGTGACTCCTGCAGCCAAGATTGCTTTCATCTCGGAGGAGTTGTGCATCGGATGTGGTATCTGTGTCAAGGTTTGTCCAATGCAAGAAAAAAGGAAGTTCCTGCTTCGTAAACGTTGAATCAACAGCATTTGCTCACCCCATTACTTTTTGCTTGTCCTTTCAGAAATGCCCATTTGAGGCAATTCAGATTATCAATCTACCTAAAGACTTGGATAAGGACACAACCCATCGTTATGGTCCTAACACCTTTAAGCTGCATAGGTTGGATCAAACAGCTTTTTCATTAACAGCTAAGTTTTGGCTTATGCCTTCTTATTATCATTGAAAATTTCTTGCAGATTACCTGTTCCAAGACCTGGACAAGTTCTTGGCTTGGTTGGAACTAATGGAATTGGAAAATCTACAGCTCTTAAAGTTTTGGCTGGGAAATTGAAGCCTAACTTGGGCCGCTTTAATGTAATCTCATCTACCCACATTAGTTTTCCTTTCTAGGTTGACCAATTGCTCAACATTTTATGGACAAACTTTTCTTGCAGAATCCACCTGATTGGCAGGAGATCTTGACCTACTTCCGAGGATCTGAACTGCAAAATTACTTCACTCGTATTCTTGAAGATAATCTGAAGGTAGGTTCTTATAAAATTTGTTGCTCAATATCTAGCCACATTAATTTTACATTGTCTAGATATTTGCGCTTGCTCCCCCTTGGAAAAGTAGATAACGGCATTCTTTCTTTCCACAATTGATTGGTATCAGCTACATATGCGATATCAGCAAAACATTGTTATAGAGCATGTGCATGTGCATTGAATATTTGAATCTCTTCTGTACTCTTTCAGCATACAGTAAAAGCTGTGTATAAAAGTAGAATATATTTTCAAAGAGAAGATCAAGCACTTTTGCCTTATAATAACTTATTAGAACAATATTCTCAAGTCAGTATTTGGAAGTTCAAACATTTGTTTAGGTGGTAAACAGTCATGGAGAAGTCTGCTAGTATAGCTTCAAGTAGGTCTGATTACAGAACTTTCACCTCCTGCCTTGCAGCTTCCTCTGTCATATTTCCATTCTGAATATGTATTATGTGCCAATATTTTCATAAAAAGATGGCCCAACATTTCCCAAGGTAACAACATATTCTGACTCACAGCACAACTTATTTGTTCCCTCTTTGTTATGTCACCATGTTGCTGTTTAACTTGCCATTAACTTCTTTCTACTTATTGATGTTTTCTCTGTTAATTCTGTTATATCATGATGTATTTTGTTGCAGGCAATCATCAAGCCTCAGTACGTTGACCACATCCCGAAAGCTGTCCAAGGCAATGTTGGGCAAGTTCTTTCTCAGAAAGACGAGAGGGATATGAAGGAAACACTTGGTATCGATCTGGAATTGAAGCAGGTTATGGACCGTAATGTGGGGGATTTATCTGGTGGAGAGCTTCAGAGATTTGCTATTGCTGTTGTTGCCATTCAGAACGCAGAGATCTATATGTTTGATGAGCCCTCAAGTTATCTTGATGTCAAACAGAGGCTCAAAGCTGCACAAGTCATCAGATCCTTGCTTCGGGCCACTAGGTTCATAACGTTTCTGAGCATACTGTTTTAATTGCTTTTTGCTTCGGCTTTCTCTATATGAAAATTTACATTGTTGATATGCTATTTTCAGCTATGTAATTGTCGTAGAGCACGATCTTAGTGTGCTTGATTATTTATCCGACTTCATCTGCTGCCTTTATGGGAAACCTGGTGTGTATGGAGTGGTGACCCTTCCATTCTCAGTCAGAGAAGGAATTAATATATTTCTGGCTGGCTTTGTCCCTACTGAGAATCTAAGGTTTCGGGATGAATCTCTTACATTTAAGGTTAGCCTGATACGATGATTACTAACAACAATTTTGGTGGTGACCAGGATTCAAATTGCCATTAATGTTTTTTTTTTTTTTTTTGTCAATTTCCAGGTTGCTGAGACTCCCCAAGAAAGTGCTGAGGAAATTGAGACATATGCCAGATACAAGTATCCAACCATGACTAAAACACAGGGAAATTTCAAGCTTAAGGTCGTGGAAGGCGAGTTCACCGATTCACAAATTGTTGTGATGCTTGGAGAAAACGGGACAGGGAAAACTACATTTATAAGGATGCTGGTATGATTTTTACTATTTATGTGCCTGCTTTTTAAATGCATGACCAGTTAATTAGGTTTGTGGTAACATTGGTATAATCTTGAATTGTAGGCTGGTCTTTTGAAGCCTGATTCGGTAGAAGGATCTGATGTTGAAATACCTGAGTTCAATGTCTCTTACAAGCCACAGAAAATCAGTCCTAAGTTCCCGTCTACTGTTAGAATGCTGTTACATCAAAAAATTCGTGATTCGTATATGCATCCTCAGTTTGTATCTGATGTAATGAAGCCTCTCCTAATTGAGCAACTAATGGATCAAGAAGTTGTTAATCTTTCTGGTGGAGAATTGCAAAGAGTTGCCCTAACTCTCTGTCTTGGAAAGGTTAGCTTTCTCTTCATGTAATAGCTTTATGAACCTTTCTTCGTGAGTTGTTGCTCAGCAATTAGTATTACAACATAACTTGTGTAGTTGACTACTGAAATAGAATAGACTCAACATATCATTTTTAAATTTTTGTCATATTTGCTGTTATCTGATTTGTTGTTTTTTTGCTATATGTGCAGCCAGCTGACATTTATTTAATAGACGAACCGAGTGCTTATCTGGACTCTGAGCAGCGTATTGTTGCTTCAAAAGTCATAAAGAGATTTATACTTCATGCCAAGAAAACTGCTTTTGTTGTTGAGCATGATTTCATTATGGCAACATACCTTGCTGATAGGGTGATTGTGTACGAGGGAAAGCCATCGATAGATTGTACTGCCAATTCCCCTCAGTCATTGTTGACTGGAATGAACCTCTTCTTATCCGTGAGTCTCATAAATTTGATTTCTAACAATTTTTATGCTTAAAAAATTTGACGTGTTACAATATTTGTTACTAATCAATTTTATTGATGTATGTAGCAACTTGATATCACATTCAGAAGGGATCCAACAAATTTCCGTCCAAGAATCAATAAACTCGACTCAACCAAGGACAGGGAGCAAAAGAATGCCGGATCTTACTACTATTTGGATGACTAATGTGATTATTTACATTACAGGTTACAAATATTCCTCCTTGATCACCTCTTTTCACCAGCACCTGGACTATACATGATGAAAGTTTCTGATTCCGCTTGTGAAAATGGAAGATTGAATTTGATGAATTGAAGGTGGTTTACATGGTGAAGTGATTTCTAAAGGCATATGAAATATGTATTACTAATTATGGATAAGCTTGCTGGTTGGTTCCTAGCTTGCTGTTTTTGTTCACCAGTTTTGGCCATTTTAGATTGATTGATGAGTTGTAACCCAGGATTTGTCTTTTTTGGTACCTCATTATGAGCATGTCGACCATTATACCTTGTTTAATTATTTTTGTTTCTTTTGGGTAGATGCTGAATTTGATTTTATGAAAGCGGACAATGAAGTGATTTTACTGTAAATTTTTGTGTATTTCTGCAATTTGAATTTTATGAATCCAACTTTGTTAGAACGAACGAGTTGGGTGTTGATTTACTGCAAATTGATCTAACCAATGGGTTTCCCTAGATTGATTAGTCACCGTGTTACAGTGCTTCTTACTCCTTTTAACGTGTTTAAGGAACAAAATTTACCTTATTTTTTTAAGGAAAACCAGAAGAAAAAAACGAGAAATCAGAAGCATTCAGGTCAACTTTTCGTGGATCAGCTTTTATTTTATCTTCAAAAATAAATAGACATTTGTTTTTAAGTAATAAAATGCTGTTCAATTTTGTCTCAAAATGCTCAACTACTCTTTTGTATTTTTTTAGTCAAGACCATCAACTACTAACTCTTTACATCTTCTGCATGTGACTTTAATTTTTTTTTTCGAAAAAGCAGGAGAGTTTGCAAATAGCACTTTAATGTTTCATATTCGGCATATGAAACGTAAGAGTAAAGGGAAGTTCTTTTACAGAATGATGGTGCCAATGCTAGATACAGAGGAAAGAGATTACAAACTCAATTATCTTAATATCTTAACTCAAACGAACATCAATAAAACTGCAGCCAACTGGTTTCTTCAGTTGTTTATCCTGAATTACAGTTCTCAACTCCACAGCTTCCTCCCATCTTCCAGCAGCGACATACATATTACACAAAGCCACGTAATAACTAACATTTTCCGGTTCTAAACAAAACAGAATTTCTGCAACTTCTCTCCCCATTTCAACATCTCCATGATATCTGCAGGCACTCAGCAATGCTCCCCATATTCCTGCTTCAGGTTCAGTTGGCATATTTTTTATGAAATCATAAGCCTCTCGGAGCAATCCTGACCGTCCAAGCATATCAACCATACAAACATGATGCTCAGCAGCTGGCTGAACATTATATTTACTAAACATATGATCATAATACATTTGCCCTTCATCAACAAGCCCTGCATGGCTGCAAGCAGAAAGAAGGCTCGTAAATGAGCTATTTGTTGGGTGAATTCCAGCCTTAATCATTTCGTGAAATGTTTGAATCGCTTTTGAACCCATATTATGAAATCCATAAGCAGAGATTAAAGAATTCCATGCAGCAACTGATTTTTCTTGTGAGCTTAGAAAAACTTGCTCGGCAATATCTAATCGGCCACAATTGCTATACATGTGCAAAAGGGCGGCAGATATGAAAGGGTTTTGGTGGAAATGAAGTCTGAAAATATGTCCATGGATTTGTTTTCCATAAGACATGGCACCGAGCTGAGTGCAGGCTGAAAGAACTGTAGAAATGGTGATCTCGTTTGGCTCAAATTCAAGAGAACGAAATAATTGAATTGCTTTCTTAGCATCCTCGTTTTGGGATAGAGCAGATATTACACAATTCCATGAACATAGATTATGATCATGGCTAAGGTTGAATGCAGACCTGGCACTCTCGGTGTCGCCTAATCTGCCATACATTGTCACCAGTGAATTCTGCACTTGTATATTACAATCTGCTCCGGTTTTAAGAGAAAGACCATGAATTAATTTTCCTTGAAATGGTAATTCAAGATTCCCACAAGCTGATACGATACTTACTAGCGTTATGGAATTACAGTGGACTTGGGATGCTTCCGTCATTAAGTTGAAATATTTTAAAGCTTCCACGAAATGACCTTTCTGAGTGCAGCCCACAATTATAGTGTTCCAACTAGTTACATCGGCCCCAATAGAGATTCTCTCAAACAATGCAAAAGCATCTGACAAATCTCCACAGTTAATGTACATGTGCATGAGGGAATTAAAAGCAAAAATTTGGCTTGAGAAACCCAATTTGATACTCCAACCATGAATTGTTTGTCCAAATTGAAGTGAATCTGGACAATCACAAGATGGAATAATTGCCAATAGAGTTGGCAAGGTGAATGTTGAATGATAACCAAGCAGTTTCTTGAATAATATTTGGGCTTCCCAAGATTGACCATTTTGGGCATATCCGAAAATCATAGTATTCCATGCTACCAAGTCTTTCATTGGCATGGTTGAGAATAAATATTCAGCTTCCTTGACATTATTGCACTTAGAATACATATTAATGAGACTATTCATAACCGATAATTCTGAAGCCATCTGTCTCCTGATGATGAAGCCATGAGCGGCTTTTCCTTCTCTAAGAAACATTAGTTCCGCACAGAATGGAATTATAGTAAGCAATGTCGCCATATCAGGTTGGATCAATGCTTTAAACTGCATATCACGTAGAAGATAAAATGCTTCCACAGCTTCTCCATTCAGAAAAAACCCTTTAATCATCGCATTCCACGAAACCACATTCTTAAACACCATTCCTTCAAAAACACGCTCAGCAGCAAAAATTTCTCGAAATTTGGAGTAAAATGAAATAAGAGAGTTAGCAACTGAAATATGGTTATTCTCAGCATAACCCAATTTGATTCCCAATCCATGGATTGCCATTCCAACATCAAGCTCTTGAAGACAAGTACATGCTGCCATGGCACAAGAAATACTCGTATCATCAGCTTGAACATTTTCACAAGAAACCATGTACCTAAAATACCATAAAGATTTCTCAGGTTGGTTATTGTGGAAACACCCACTGATAATTGAATTCCATGTGACCAGATCTTTACATTCTACTCCTGCAAACATACACTCTGATGAACTCAAATCACCACATTTTCCATACATGTCAACCAAACCATTACTGAAAACAGTATCTGATACCATCCCTGCTTTAACACTCACTCCGTGAACGACTTGACCTTGTCTAAGGTTTTTCAAATTGGAAAAGGCTGAAATCAGTATAACTAGAGTTGTGGGATCAAATCCATTCCCCTCGCCCAACATTTTCTTGAAGAAATCAACTGCAGCTTGGAAACACTTGTTCTCTATGCACGCACTCATCATAGCATTCCAGAACACAACATCTCTAACAAGAATTTCACCAAATAAAACCACTGATGAGCCAAACTCCTTACTTCTCGAGTAAACAGTGAGAAGAGAAGTAGCTATACACAAATCCGCAACAGCACCTCGTTTCACTGCCAAGGCATGCACCATCGTGGCATTTGTCATATTGGGTTCCATGATGACAGATTGAACAATCCTGAATACGTCCTGTAGAAGGACATAATCAGAACTGTGCTGTTTTCTGTGAGGCATTTTGTCAAGTAATTGGGACGCATATGAAAAGTGACCGGCGGCGTGTGAAGATGTAGTACAAGTTCTTGAAGCAATATGCGATGTCTTGAATGGTGGAATGTCATGTTGGCTGGATCCTTGGAGACGGATGCTTGATTGTAGGGAGAAGCGATCAAGAAGGGAATTTCTGATAGAAGAATTATGGGCAACAGATGAAGTGTTGAAGAGAATAGTTGCAACAAAGTATGGCCTATGAATGGACTTTGTAAATTTGGTTTGAATTTTAGGACTGAACATGGCCTGTTTGCCAAATTCTAAAGTCTGGTTTATATAGAAAAAGGAGAATCAGAAAAAAAAGAGACACAATAATTTTGTATAGAGCTAAATATGTTGCCAATTTATAATTGTTTTATTAGGTTTAAATTTTTGTTTAGATGTTCGGAAATAAAACTATTGTGAGATTTTCGCAATTTCATTTGTATTAGAGAAAAATTCGAGTTGACAGACCGAGAATGATTAGCTTTTATTAAAGTCTTGAATAGAAACTAGAAAGTTAAGAAATAAGAAACTGTACAAGTTTTAGATCGTACTGATTGCGTCTCTATTTGAAGAATAACAGCTTGCAACCTAGTTTTAGATAGATTTGTGACGGGTTTAGCAAAATATGCCTGCCTGCCTTATTCTGGGAGTGCATTGCAAGTTGCAACAAAAGAAGCTTATAAATACAAGAGAATTATTTCCCTTCAAATTACAACAATTTGCCTTTTTCTACATTTTCCGACAAAATAAATAAAATATTTTAGTACAGAAAAGCTCTCATACAGTAGTTCTACTCCGACCCAGAAAAATGAAAGAAAGAAAACAGGGAAATACCCGAAAGTCTGTATACGTATGTAAGAGCTCAATTTCTATTAACATGAAGATCCCCCATCAACGTTAAATAATGCCGGTAATTAGCTATTCGTATTCAGTGACATTTCTCTTTCTTCTCCATCTGTCTTTGGGGTTCTTTTGCTTCTCAATTCTCATTAAACACTAAATTAAGCGTGTCATAAAGGAGGATGATCCTCTTCTGGAGTTTGAGGAGGTATTGGTTTCCAACCGGGTTTTTCATCCCAATACATGTCGTAATATACATGCCCTGGAGTATGATTTTCCACACAACACCAAATACCTGTATATCTCTTTACACGTCTCCTGAAATTTTCTTCCTTTGTCTGATCATACAAAATTTATCAAAATTAATTACAAGAGAAATAGAAAAATGACTAAATAGTGGTTGAGAAAGAAAAGCATGCCTTGTTAGTGAATCCTAAGAAGGCTTCTTGCATTGATGAGAACTGAATCACTTTAACATCTTTGAAGGATGAGAATATGGTCTTCAACTGTTTGGTGATGAACAGAGTTGAGAAAAAAAATCGAATTTAAATTTTTTTGAAAGTAAACATAAAAATAAAAGTTACCGTTTCTTCTGTACTCCGCTTAGGGAGCTTGAGAATTCCCTTTCGACTAGTGGTGTTTGAATTTTTACAACCCGGTGATCCTTCTCCACAAAGATGCACATTTAGCCATGAATCTTTCACCTGTAATAAGTCATTAGGTGTTACTTAAGCTAAGAACAAAAATAAAGTTGGATTTTCCTTTTCTGTTTGTGTATGGAACATGAACCTGCTGGGGCAAGGCTGGATTGTCTAAGAAAGAATATTCCCTAAAACCGATCCCAGGTCCCACCTCCTCCTCCGGAAATTCTTTCAACATCACATTAACCTGCATTATAAATATCCCAGGAAATTGTTTCTGAGGAGTAAAAGAACCTTTAAACAAATTCACATATATAAATTTGATTAATACCTCGAACACGTGATCCAATGGGCATATAAATGGCTGCCTAGTTAAAGTGCCCGGTAATATCCCTGGATGTCCGAACCACAGCCTATCCAACCTGCACCATAGTGGAGGCATTACCTAAAATCACAAATAAGAACAAACATTACAAAACGAACCTTCAAGTAAACACGTCCAACCAAAATGGATACACTCGTTAAAATAATGAATATATTAAATTACACATCTATATTAATCAATATCATCTCCTTTCATGGACAAAACAATTTATAAAGTCAAAGACCATCGCATTTCTCACCAATGTGCGGCCCAACAATGAAGCGATGGCAAGTGCAGTACGTATCTGCTTCATCTGAAGATCATTTTACATTGTTAGCTAATTAAATGAAGAAAGAAAGAAAGCAAAAAGGAACGGGAAAGCAGCACATACTTGGTAATTAACAAGAGCAAAGTGTGTTTCAAGGTTATGCTCTCCATCTAACAAAAGGTTCTTGGGTATATTAGGTCTGAATGCAAGAAATCCTCCTGCACATGATTGTTCAAAAACAAATCACAGATGATCCAATCATAAGCTGAAACAAAATAAGGAAGTTGCACGTGAATATTTAGGTTTTCAATTTGTTTTTCATGTAATCCAGCCACCAAAAGTTCTACTACTTTCTTTCTTTTTTCTTTTTAAATTGTTAAATTTGACATGTTGCTTGTATTACAAAGAGATCGAAACAGGTATATTCTAAGAAAATTTTCCTTCGTGATGCTACTACAATGTTGTAAAAGGACTAAAGTAGACAAAATCCAAAAGAAGAAGAACCTGGAGAATCATAATATTCGGGTGGATCATAGAAAAGCATAGCTTCACGTAACCGGTGGCGTTTTCCCTCAGTGCCAGCATACTGGAATGTGGTATGAACAGCATAAGGCTCTAATCTAAGTTGTTGGAAAAGTGTCTGCCAAGTAGAGAAAATGGTTATTAACAGAGTTACTTTTCTGTGCAGGACAAAATTGTTTATGCCACTGAGCACTTAGACTCAATACTTCAATTTTTTTTCTGTATTTTACCAAAACTGCAACTGACCTGGACGAAGTAGGTATGTCCACTGCAAAATATACTGGCTGGGAGAAGGCCTAGCTTTAGGTTTCCATCATAAGCATACACAAGTCCACTCTCTTCATCAACAGGCGGACCCAATTGCCTGCGAATAATCTCATTGAAACCATTTTGATCCCATATACTATCATCAGCCAAAAGCAATTCTTTCCATTCTTTAGCTAATTTCATTGCAGATGCAGTTGGCCTCCAGTGAAAAATTCCTATGTTGTAGGCAGCACCAGCTGTTCACATAAAGAGATTCCATTCATCAACTACTCTAATTTCAATTATCTACATCTAATTCAATTAACATCATTTCCTCAAAAGTTGAGAATGCTCTGAAATGAATTCTCTTTGCTTTAGAAAAGAGGAAAAAAAGAAAAGCAAGCAGCAAAAAGTGGAAGTTTTACCTTGTCTCCAGTCCTCCAACCGGTCATCACCCACTGTTGGGGAAACTTGATCAGTTGAAGTCAACACGTCTGCTTCTGGAAAATGTGCAATATAAGGAAGGGGGTTCTGTTCAAGAGAAGTTGCAAAATAATAATAAATTTAGCAGCATTAAACTTTACACCTTTTCTTCATGCATACGTGAACTTGAAAGATCAACCTAAAGCTAAGATGAATGCAGTAGAAATTAAATATACTTAAGCCAATAAGGATCATGAAGATACCTTTACCCAGACCATGTCGGTGTCACACATTAGTAACTCAAAGCCGAAAGGTAAGATAGAATCTATCAGCATAACTTTTTCCCTCCCCATCTTATGAAATGTAGGTGAACCCCATCCAACATCTAATGTGCTCATGTGACTGCCCATATCAAAAACTGGAACACCTTTCCAATAAAGAGCCTCCAAGAGTTTTGTGTCCATTGCACCTGAGAAACAAGATTCTTGTTTTGTTAGACAACACAATCAGATATAGCAGAGCAGAACTTCTTCCATAGAGAGCAAAATCACAGAGTACTTACCAACAAGAAGGTTATTGACACCCATATCTGACAAGTGCTTAACCCAAGTCAGGATGAAATCCATGAAAGCAAAGTTACCAAAAGTCACAACTACAACATTATCCTTCACTCTTTGCCGAACTAGTTCCTTCGTTAATTTGAAGGTCGCCAAATGTGGCATCTTTGAACCAGGAGGAGGAGCATTCCAAATAGGTTCCGAAGCTTTTTTTTGAGGTTGAGAGGCTGAATGTGGTGCTATGGGAGCCACTACTTGGTGAGAGGAATTAGATGCTCCGCCGAAGGAGGGTAATCTTACTTCTACAATATGCAGGTAAGAAAGGATCAAAATCATTGCAAAGATTGCCCAAATATACAATTCAACAAATAACCAAGAGAAGTGCTTTGACTTGAAGCATATTGCCATCACGATTATCGAACTTTGACATGCCTCCTTACGAAACAAAAACCAAAAAGTATTTATTTTCATCCATCTAACAAGAACCAAACCTGCATGTGCTTCCACATGCAGATGCAACATTAGGATTATTAATTCATTGAGTGGTAATTAAGGCACATCAACACCAACATTCATTCCAAAAGCTCCAAATCTCCATTGCAAATTTACAGCAAAAAGTCAAATAAAGTAGGTGAAGCTACAACTCGAGAAAGGTACTCGTATTACAGACGCAAATGCAAGACCAAAAAGGAGGCCCAAAAAAGTCCACTTTCCAAACGTAGTAGCTTAAACTCAAAAGATTATACTGACCTTTAACGACATCATCACCAGATGCAATTGAAGTGGAGAGCCACGGAGAAGCGACCGAATTCGAGCTGGAAAAAATGGCGGAAAATACGTAGAAGGAAGACACTAAGATCCCTATAATCACAGTGCCGTAGATCGTCAAGAACAATGGCCTGGAACTCGCCACCTCTTTCAATGGATTACTCCAAGCCATGTCCGCTGATGTAATTTATTTGTTCAACTCCAAACCGAAAAAAAAAAGAAAAAAGAGCGTCGTCAATCACCCTACAAATATCAACAAATTCTCATTGGAGGTCTGTCTCCTTCTGATCATGGTGATTGGAATCAGATGAACCAAATTCCAGTTGGTGTTTCAAATTTTTGCCATGGATTTGATTCATAAAATCAGAGGGAGCAAGAAAAGGGTTTTAAGCAACATTTTTTGGTGAAATTTGCTGGATTGTTTTGTTTTTACTTTGTTTGGGAGAGGCAGGGATCTCGTACAGCAACTCCATGGTTAGGAGTTAGGACCTAGCTAGGTTGCTCTGAAATTATTACCTCTTGTCTCCTAATTACTCTCTTTGGTAAGTAATTACTCTGAAATTTCTACATAAAAAAATTAAATAAAATAATAACTTTATAAACATTTAATGACAGAAAATGTAACAAGAAAGGTTCATGACTTTGAAGTTATGGATTCGAGAATTATTACCTCTTGTCTCCTAATTACTCTCTTTGGTAAGTAATTACTCTGAAATTTCTACATAAAAAAATTAAATAAAATAATAACTTTATAAACATTTAATGACAGAAAATGTAACAAGAAAGGTTCATGACTTTGAAGTTATGGATTCGAGTCACATAATACGAATTATATCTACTTTAAAACATATTTCAAAAGTTAAATACAAATATGATGAAACCAATTTACAAATGAACTTCCCTTAAAAGGTCAAAATTGTCCAAAATGTACAACATTTACAATAGCAACGTACACCTTGAATTGGTATGTAACCAGAAGTCAACAGCCAACGCGTTAGGGTCTGAATTTGTCACTAAATTATTGATTTTGTTAGATAATTAATTAGAGACAAAATAGTCAGTAGAAGGAATAGTAGCATGAAAGTGGACCTAAGTGATAAGGATGTCCAAATTCTTTATTGGCATTTTGAAGAAGACTAGAGGGTAAAACTTTATTATTGTAATAATTGATTATCTACTTTCTACTTATAGATTTGATCGAGTAATTATGTATGAGAATTTTTAATATATTCTCATTGATTGTGAAATAAATCATTTATTCTGAACCTCGTGCCTTTAGCTTTGTGCTCAATATCTTTTTGGATCCGAGAATTGTCTCTGAACTACTAAAATCACTTGAGATTTGAGTTTCTTGGTCAAATTTATAAACAAACCCTTTTTTTAATTGTAATTGTGATGTGTTTTTTCAGAAATGTCTGATTTTGTTATGTTTAATTTCATTTTGGGGAACTTAAGTACATTTCAAATAGGCAAAAGGTTCGTAAATACATGCTTTGTTATGCTTTGTTTGACTCTTAGATGTGCACTCTCTGTATTTTCATCAAAATTGAATGCGATATTTGTTTTATAGGCAGAAGTATTAAGTTAGAAAGTACAGAATTAATAGAATGAGACTTGGGAGTTATTCTCTACCTAACTATGCCTAGTTGATATTTAAAATTCTTGCAATTTAGTCCTTTTACAATTAGGATTAATATATTTGGATGTCAGAACTCAGAAAGTTGACTTTCTATGAAACTAAGCATCTTTAATTAATCATCAATAGGTATTAATTAGATCTAATTTATATTACCTACTTGTCTTATTCGTAAGTTTCATTCTATCTTCCTATTTTATTTTTATTCTTAATAGTCCATTGTGATATAGAATAATTATCATACTGTCTACTTCTCGTTATACACTAGTTTTAACGATATTATAATTACGGGCAAAACGCCAAATTCAACATTGTACATTTGCTACGGTAAAATCTAAATCCCTAATTCCTTTTCCCTCTCGCTATTTTGAACCCTAACTGTGCCAAATCCATAAATCGGCACTCAAATAAGTGGAAGATCTAGGTAAATTATGAATTAAAAATTTGTAAAATAAAGGCTTTGTGCCTTTATATCATAAAATCCAGGGGTATTAAGGACTTTAGGAGTTGAACAAGTTGATTTTTACCATATTTTAGTCTCAATATCCGCGAGTGTATAACACTCGCTACCCTAGGGAGGTTAAATGAACTTTGTTTAATTTTCTAGGGATAATTAGAAATTAATTTAACACATGAATAAATGCAAATATTTCCTATCACACAAGATAGTTGTGGGTATTTCTCCCGTTATTAATTTATGTATTTCTTTGGGTCATAAAGAGGAAATTCTACATCTTTATGTATGGGCAATTCCCCAAGTGGATTGGGCTTGAGTAAAACAACAAATATCAATTTCCAAATTAAAGCATATTTGGGCTGGACTTGGACGTTTTGATATCCATTGCCTTATTTGTTTCAAGAAAGAGTGAAACTTTAATAAGGTCGTATATTATATTTGTATGATTCTAAATTTACACCAATCACATTGTGATTATAAAAAAAATTGTAACATGATTAATATTGGTTTGATTGACTAAAACTATATGGCTTAAAATTTGATCTTTATTTGGCATTGCTCGAGTCGACTATGTAATAGGAATCAAACTTTATCCCTTGGGCTCACTTGAGATAAAACTCAGCACATCCATCATTAGAGAGTTAGTCAATCATTTAAGTCTTCTTTGCTGACCTAATTATAAAAGACATAACTAAGACCCTTATGCAAATGTTTATTCTCATACATAAAAGACACTTGTTGGGAATTTGAAGTACTATCTAATACAAAAATCCATATTATTGAATCTTGACCCACCTCCCAAATCATATTTACTGATTATTGTAAAAACTAGTACTTACCATAATTATTACTATGATGTCCTTATCAACTTATGCTCTTGCTTTAAATAAAAGTCCAAAAAACATGTATTAAAAACATTCTCACAAGAGTGTTTAACAAATGTTTAGACAGAAGCAAGAATGTGGTTCCTAGGTTTCTCCACATCAAGCAAGAGAAGCTATTTGATCATAGGTGCAATAATTCTAGTCATAATTCTAACCATCATCATAAGAAAATGGGCTGTCTACCTCGACTCTCAACATCAAGATCATCACAAATCTCCAAATAATGCAGACGATCAAACCGATCAGAAACCCCAAGACACATATTCGGATCCCAATTGCAAGATTATAATTACTACTCATCGTTTGTCTACCGGTATAAGGACATATTCGTTGGAGGAGCTAAAAGTGGCCACGGGCAATTTCAAGATTCGTATTGGAGTCGGAGCGACTTCTTATGTTTATCTTGCTGAGCTTGGAGATGGGAGATTTGGTGCTGTTAAGCGTGTGATGGAGGAGAGAGGTGGAAGCCAGAAGATGTTCTTGGATGAAGTTTCTGTTTTGCTTAGGATCTCACATCCTAATTTGGTGGGATTGATGGGATTCTGCCTCGAGAAAGGTTTGTTGATACCAGTTATTTATAATTACATTCACCCCCCTCAGTTTATGTTTTGCACTTGTGCTATGCATGCGTAGATTTCAACACTTGAAGATTATATATACCTTATGAAACAGGGGAGCAACTCCTCCTTCTGGAATACGTTCCCAACAAAACCCTCTCCGACCGTATGCACGGCCGCCACAGCCAATCCAGCGGCGCACTCACCTGGTCCAACCGCCTCAGCATCGCCCTAGACATCGCCTACGCACTCGACTACCTCCACTCAGTCGCCGATCCAGCCGTCATCCACCGCGATGTCAAATCATCGAACATCCTCCTAATCAACGACGATCACGCCAAGCTAGCCGATTTCGGCCTCTGCAAGCTCGGAAACGACGCCCAGGCAGCACACACGCCGATCGCCGTCAAAGGCTCGCTCGGCTACGTTGACACGAATTATCTCAACACAGGTTTGGTTTCCCCAAAGAGCGACGTCTATAGCTTCGGGGTTTTGCTTTTGGAGCTCATAACGGGTCTTAGGTCGCTGCAGGGGTCGTTCACGCTGGCGGAGTGGACGGAGGAGTACCGGAGGAGCGATGATTTGGGCGTTGTTGAGGAGATTTTGGATCCGAAGATAAAAGGGAGTGTGGATTTGGAGCAGCTCAGGGTTCTGGTTGATGTTGCGAATCTCGCTCTGCTTGGGAACTCGGAGGCGAGGCCTGATATGGCGCAGATTGCTTATAGGATTGCGACTTGCATGGAGATTCAGAATCAAGAAACAGAGTTGCCCGTTTAGATTTTTTTTTTCTTGGTGAGATTTAATTTCAGTTTGTAGATAAATGATAGCATGAAAGAGTAATCAGAATTCAGAAATGTACATCAATTGTTTAGTTATAGGTGTGCATAATGGTAGAGATTACCCATTTTTTCATCAGATACCACCTCTATACCGTCAAAGTTTATATTTTTTATATATATATGTTTATAAAAATATAAAATTTGCACATTCTATTGTGTAAAAGTTTAATCTTCATGTTGAATTACATTTAAGTCTTCTAAAACAAAGTTTTAAGGTTTGATGATATATATCTTCCGGTAGTGGTAGTGGTTGGGTGGGACTTGGGAGAGGCGGGGGTGATTTGAATTGAGATTTTGGACACAATTCAGCCTTTATTATTACAAAGAGTCGAACTCTGACCTTCAGATTATGGATAATATTTTATGGTTATTGGGTCTAACTCCAACGATTCCAGATAACATGTCTAAATAAGTTGAGACGGGTATTAGTCTTGTTTTCAAGTTTGGATTGGCAAGCCTAAAAAAAGATTGAACTTAGACTCGCACAGCTAGAAATTATGAGAAAATCACCCGCTTGAGATTGCACTCGATTACCATATATTTCAAAATTTTCACCCCGTATTTTGCCCATAATTTGAGGGAGTTCGAAAATTGATATATTATATTATTATTTATATATATAATTTGTGGTACTGTCTAGTGTCTACTTAACCGGCTGGGCCTAATTCTAATGAGAGCATAACATTTTATGTTGGGCTAAAGCTTATAAAATCCCCATTGCAAGTAGGGATATGGTGAGCCTTTAGAAGTACTTATACTAACAAGAAGTTTCACTTTTCACCACTCGAGGACCGAAATTGTTCTGGAGGACATCTCTAATGGGCCGAATACAATTGGCCCACTGGCAATCTAATAATTCCCATAATCTTTGATTTTTGTGAATATATTATATTTTAGTTAGAATTTAGGGGTGTTAATGAGTTAAGTTTGAGTCTAGCTTTCAAAATTTATATGCTCAAGCTCAATCTTAAAATAATTATAATTTTATTGTTAAAATTATTAGCTATTTTAGCTAAATTCATGCAAATTAAAAGTCATTTTCAACGTCATTATCATTGTTTATGATATATTTTAAGTTTTAACATTAAAGAAAAAGCTAATGAGCCAACTCATAGTTGGTAACAAATATCTTTGGTGCTCAAGTTGACCTCACAAGAGGTTCAAACTCAAATTCAAAAAATTCGAGGTCGAATTAAATTTTACTCGAATTACTCACCCAACTCACGAGCCTGCTCGACTCATCTTAGACCCCTATTTGTAACTATTTTTATTGATTAAATATACAATAGATTACATATTCAATTGTAAAATTGAACCTAAATTTCTCAGACTTTCTCATTCCCTCACACTTTCCCAAGTTCTCTTCCAAAATTATAATTTGGAAAATTTTCCAATATTTTAGTGTTTATTTTCAAAATTTTGGAGTCCTAATTGGATCTTGCACTTGATCCTAAATTCTCGTTTTAATACAACATTCACAATTAATAAGAAATTGAATATATAGTTAATGTATGACTTCATTACATTCACGCACTAACCTATTTTTGGCGACATCAATGTAGTTCAGAAGCAAATCCATTTGCAGGGGCCCAAAAATCGAGGATCACTTAGCCAAGAACGTGCTATACTTAGAAACTTCAGGCCATTTTCTACAAAATTTAATAATATTAGAATGTCAAAATCAACTTATATTAAACTAAAATAATTTCGAGATCAGTTCAAAATCCATTAAATGAACATGCAAATCGTCAATATTAAAAAGGAGGCTAAACTATGTAGACAATTTATTATTTGGTAATAATTATTTCTATCTTACATTCGGCTGTTAGATATTTTGTGTCGGAATGGGCGTGACTTCATCACTATTTCACCTAAATTCAGCACTGGTTTAATTTGGTTCTGGAGCAAGCCCAATCCATCTAGGTTTCTCCTCCTTCAAAAGTTATTGGTGTCCCAAGGATCCAACTTTTAATGTCAAAATCCAACTTATTAAGTGAAGAATTTTCTCACACTTCTCCTATATGGGACAAGTTTACAGATAACACATAACCGATCTTCACATTTCAAGTAGTCACTTTGTATATTTAATTTCTCATTCATCCGAAATTGGATTTGAGTAAATTAATACACTTTCCGAAGTAGATTAGCATTTCATAATTCGTTTTCACAAACAACAAACTTATACTACTTAAATGTATATATCATCAAACATTGATATCTCGAACCAATTTCCAACAATAGTTTAATTACATAATAAAAATAAAATTACAAATAAGTGTTTTAAATTAAAATAAGGTTTGAAAATTAAACACAAAGGCGATCGAAAAGACAGCTGATCATTTGTTGACTTCTAATTACATTTAAGAATATTATTACTATATATAATATTTGTCAAAGTATGAATTAATTGCTCACTAATCATGCCAACTGTTTCATTAATTAGTTAACTAATTTGACTTATCCTCGATCATTTTAATTAATTAACTTTTTGGCTCCTCCGATCCTTTCCCGGTAATCCGCCTCATGCTGCTATGTACTTCATTTTTCAAATAGCTAGCATTATTTAATTTCTAAAAATATACTAATTAATAATAAATATTTAGTAATTTCCACGTCATCAATCCTTTAACTAATATCCGTATTGGGTATGTACGTATTACGTACATGGTGGCGTACGTTCAGAGCACGTGTCTGCAGTGCATGGATTCTTATTTATGCATGCATGTCAGCGTAATATTAAATTTTAGAGTATTAAATGAGAAATAGGCAGCTAAGCTATACAATTAGACTACTTTTAGACTTTAGTGAAGTGTTTAATCACATAGTTTAACAACAGCCACAACTTATCTGTAAAGTCCATCAATGACTTGGAATGACAGTGATATATATCTGGTATACGTACAATTTTCTCTAATTTCTGTAAAAAAAATTTGATATTATTCTGGAAGTGTATTGTCTGAAACTTTAGCAAATTTTTGGTGAGATTGAGGCAATAGAAATTTTAAAGACAGGGGTTACTCATGTCGAAACTTTTGATTCCATACACAGACCCAACTATACCATCATTATTAAAATACTTAAAGAGTTAAAAGAGTCAAATATTTAAATTTGAGCTCGTCTCCGGCCAAACCAAGTAACCAACCAAGACTAAAAGTAATTCCTTAAAATAGCTCTTGCGAGTGATCTATGGACAAGTCTGTAGTTAACAAACTCAATTATCAATAATATATTAATAATTAACTATTTAGCACTTGCCTCATTGGATTTTGATAACATCATCAAAAAAAGTGGTTTTCTAGTGGCTTCCACTCCCCAACTTGCGAACAAAATTTCAAGTAGCTAGATATATAAATATAATAATATATATCAAGGATAATTTACTTCCACTAATCCTCAAGTTTCATGTAATTACAAAATCAGAAATTCTTATTTTATAAATTACAAAAAACCCTTTGAAATTTCATTACTTAATTAACATTTGTGAAAATATGGGAAATAGACTAAACTTTAAACTGCATGGAGTACATGAGCCAAGATACGTTCCACAGTGTAAACATAAGCAAAATCCTATAAAAATCTTACTTAAATAATGAAATTTTAGGGGTATTTTTGTAATTTTTCAAATAAGAGGAAGTGAATTTATAATCAAACTACCAAACCCGAAGGATAATAGGTAGACGATTTGAATGATCTCCCTAGCTATTGGGGCGGGCATGTAATTTGTGTTGTGCAAGAAGTCTTGATATATATATATATATATCCCATCTTTTTGCTGTGGTCATATATAGGATTAATTAATTAGATTAGACAGATCTAGGAGAATTATTATTGTGAATTTATTTCATGAGGTTCATATATAATATACCCATACTTTTATGCATATTAAGATGATCGATCGATATGGCCTGGGTCAACAAGCTAAGCTAGCTAGCTTCTGAATTATTAAAAAGATTGACACAAAAATAATAATATCTATATATAGTCAGTGGTATTCTAAACTGCTAAAGAGAACACGGTTTTTCTCTCCCTCGCTCGCACATAGTATTCGCGGGACGGGATTATTGGACTTTAGTGTGTGCTT
The DNA here is from genome assembly GCA_958496215.1 of Verbena officinalis. Taxonomy (NCBI): domain Eukaryota; kingdom Viridiplantae; phylum Streptophyta; class Magnoliopsida; order Lamiales; family Verbenaceae; genus Verbena; species Verbena officinalis. The sequence goes on along the minus strand of OY292390.1, from coordinate 3,083,388 downwards.
TAATTGTATTGTAAATTGTAATATATATACACACAAACTATGTAATAGCATGTCTCCTTTCTGATTTTATTGAGATAAAGCCAAGCCGCCAAACTTAAATTCCTTTTTTTTATTTATTTATTTCGAAATGCATGATGGCTTTGATCTTTTCTAGATTTTGATATTTTTTTTTAGATATTTTGTCTTGTTTAGTTTAAGTTGAAATCGGTGTTCACTTTTAAGAAAGGACGGAAAACCATTTCTTAATTAAGAAATTAAACAGTAATCCAATTAAAGTCAGAAAATAATAATATTTATGATTGTAACATTTTAATGTATGTTCTCAATCTCTAGATGTGTAAACATAATTAGGACTATAACGGATGAATACATTTAGAAATCATTACTTTAATTATATTAATTTACTCCCTGCAGGAGTATGTGATAATTATCAAAATGTTGTCTATTATTAAAAATTACATATAGATTGTTTTGAATCCCTAATTTCAGTAAAAATGTCCTGCATAGTGTCCATAGGAGAATCCATTGTAAGGTGTTCAGGTCTTCAGGAGAATGGATTTAATCAACAGAATTAGCTCAATATTGGGATAGTCCAGCTTCAACCTTGCTAGAAATTAGGAATCAAGCGCCTCATAATATCAGAACTACCAACTGATCATCATATTTATATAGTCAGTAGTCATGTCAATATGTTAAGAGATTTTAGAGTTAATGGAATACTAGATCGAAATTGAGTAAAACGTAGTTAATTGCTGGCAAGCTAGGGTTAATTCTCTCAATCCTTTTCATTTATTTCTAATAGTTGATGCTTTAGCCCTCGTTTCTATTGTACCCATTTTCGATTATAACGATATTTCTTTATATCTTAAATATTAGGTTCAATTACAAAAATCCCCCAAAGATTTAATTACGTTATTTATTAAAAACACTCTAAAACTTTGTAATATTACATTTATCCCCATGAAGGGGGTATTTGTAATTTGTAAGATTTTTCAGAGAGAATTATGTATATATTTTATGTTTCAAGAGGGTATTTGTAATGTTACAATATTTTAGAATGTTTTCAGAACAAAAAAAAAAAAAAAGTACATAACGTAAGGATTTTTTTGTAATTATCCCTAAATATTATAAGAGGTATGGGCAAAGACTACTGTGGGAACCTACACCTTTCTGTAATCAACATTTTCTTGGATATTGTTGGACATCAAAAAGCGATCCCATTTGATGTCTATAGCTCAGAAAAAAAGTGATATTAGATTTTGGCATTTGTGGTTGTGGATTTTAGAAATCTACCAAAAAGGGATTGCAATCTACGAATAAATCCATAATTAGTTAACTTACCACACAATATGGAAATCTATAGTGCACTATATATCGGGCTAGCTATAGTGCTGGTTTTCATATATAAAAACATATGATCAGTTCTTTGGACTTTCTGACAGTTTTACCTAAGAAATTTGCTCAAAAGTTATTTGTGCAGAACATTCCACACACATACATAGGTATAATGTGGATATCTTTTAATTCCTAAACTAATTTAGTATAAACTAACACAAAACTTTGAGGTGACCAATTACTCGAAATTATATAATAGGAGTTTCACAAATAACAAATACACCCCTATAGCTCACTATCTCTCTCAAAACACTGATGGTAGCTGTAACCAAGTATGGGATAGATTAAATTAAAGAAGCAAATATTATTTTATTAATTATTTGTTTCCAATTTGACCCACTTGTATTGAATTATGAAAAGAAACCTTTTCTTTTTTGACCCACCCGACAAAAACGAATGCATTATACACAGTTGGCTGCTTTCAATAATTAATAATTAAATACCAATCTCTTTCAAATCAAAAAAGTGAAATATTGGCCGATCTAACTGAGAATCATGAAATAGCTAGCTAGGATCTCCTTGCTTAAAACATTTCAGAAAATATTTTATTTATTTAATAATAATACTTATTATTATTTCGATAATATATATCTTATCATCAATGACTTTGAATTAATTAAGCAATCCATAAATTGGTTGATTATTGAGGAGATGCCATGTGTAATTTGGGCATGAACTCACTTAAATATTGACCGTACTTTGAGTGATAAGTCACAATTCTTTTCTTATAATGAAAAAATTAAAGAAAATTATATAATAGTAATACTTTGGTCATTGGTGACGGCCGACCATTCAATTAGACGCATTTTTTGTACTTTTCCTATATATTTTAATTAATTACTATACACATGGCATGATTTTATTGTTGATATATCATATATACAATTACGTAACAGTAATGTTGCACTAGCATGAAATAATAATTAATTAATTCTAAATTATAAATTTCTATAAGCACTAGCTAGTGAAAGAATATAATAACTTAAAAGTTGTCACTAATTAAGCAACGTAACAATACATTTTATTTTATTAATATAATTATTAATTAAATATCTATCTTTGTCACTGCACAAAGTATGTATTAATTTTACCATTTTAATTCGTAATTTGACATACATTTGTAGTACGTATTTTAGAAGACAATTATCAGAAGCTAGCAATGATGTCTTAATGAGTTCATATATGATTAGAGACAAGTGTACGTACCAAAAAACAAAATAAAACCAACTTGAGCAAAAAAAAAAAATAGACAGAAAAATCCTAAGGTCATATTCAATTTTCCAACATTGGCAACTGCGTCGTTGAACTATATATATATATATATTTTTAAGGGTTCTAAATCATTAATTTATAAAGGGATATGTCCCCTTACTTGATCAATTCTCTTCCTGTACAAACCGTGTCCAGATAATCTGTATGGGTTACACTGAACTGTTGGAACAGACAATAATATCAAAAATTCACTTTTTATCACATAAATTAAAAGATAATTAGTTGGATAAATTTAAGAGATCATATTGATTTTTGCTCCTCCGAACTATCAGTATTTTTTTGAATTAATTTTTCGTACACTTTACTATCTGTACTACACAAAACTTACACGAAATTTATAAAAGTGTAGAAACCGCGGATGATAAATTCATTAATCATTAATATTTCAACATTCAACTGTAAGCTAGCTTTTAATTTTTGTTCATGATCACGTAGTACGGCAAAATTGTCCCATCATGTAATAAATTCGAATGGCCCGACCATCTTTGATGTGTAAAGTTACACTAATGTAGCTATATTGACAATTTAACATTCATGTAGGTAGGAGTCCAAAACAAGTAGATCTGTCAATTCATGTTATTTTATATATTATTATTATTATTATTATTTGTTTTTTTGAAATTAAAAAAGAAGAAACCAGGCCATAGTACGACTACGATATACGTACACGTTTGGGACTATTTGGTTTTCAATAATTTCATATCATAATTGATATGATGTCGTAAATTCTAGTCTTTTTCATAATTAAAATTAAAATACATTGAATATGCATATATGTATATGGATACTGATGCGGCGTATTTTGGATTTGCCACGTGTTTTTATTCCATCCATAAATTTGATGTGCTAATTCAACATGGGATCATTCGAATACATTTGACATATAACAAATAATCATCAAGTATTCTTCCTCATCAAGAATCTTCCCCAAGGGGGCCCATGCTTATATACCATCCTCTCCATAATTCTGTTCGAGGATGTACTTGGGAACCCTGTTTGGCTATCTCTCAGTTGTTGAGCAGAAACCTTAACTGCTTGACTATTTATATACATGATCTCCATATCAAATTAATTTTCTCATTAAGGAAAGAGTCCGACACCTAAGAAAATCCTAACACGATATATCACGATACCTAATTAATTCCTTATTGATGTACTCTCTTTCCAACTTAGTTACGATATCATGAGGCTATGATCATGTTCCCGTGTTCCCGATATCACCTTATCACACTTTTATGTTATAAAATGTTCCAATAATGGACTCTGACATTCATAAGATCTACCGATCGACACCATTTCTTGACCTAACTAGCTTGATTTTGACATCTTAGTGTTTCGATTGATTGTGTTAGCAGGTTAAAGAATCTCATCATCCTTTTAACTATTCTTACCACTTGAATTTAACCCCGGTACTTTTTTGCATCATCATATCAAATACGTGTAAAAATTATTTGAAATAGTTTCTTATTTCAACAATAGCTAGGCACAATCCCAAACTTATACGGCCATGGGATAGACATATCACATACACCTGAACAAAACAGCAACATAAGTAGAATATATATAGTGAGTGATCCTATGATCGTGGGCATGCATCGAGGAGATCGAGGAGATGGTATTGAAACTTGAAAAGACGTACGTCATGATCAGTTAAATAAATAAAGTAGTATATATAGAAATGAAAAAGGCCGATCGATCGAGATGGTGGAAAATTAAGGCAGAAAGGTGGTGATATATGTACATTACACGTATATCAGCCATGCAAATATTACTGCACAAAACTCATCGAAGACATCATCATCATATCAAAATTAAATATAATTATATATTCAAGGCGCGCGGCTTCTTGCTATTGCCTATTACAGAGAGATCAGATCGATCAATGGACGCGTGTTACTGTATTCATCATATATCAATTTTATCTACCTTTTTTAATTAACCTTTCTGAAATTATATATATGCATGTATGTAGTTTAATTCGTATATATTTAGCTTATAACGTTTAATTCTCTCCACCCAAAAATCTGGCTAACAATTTGGTAGATTTTCCGGGGTAAGGTTGTTGAAAAGGCGCATATAAGTACTCTTTTTAAGGTCACAAACAATCCATTTGTTCCATCTTCATGATCAATCTATATATATATATATATATTCATCACCAATGAAATTATCGGGACGGACTTAATTTAATTTAAATGATGATTGCTTTGTACAATATCTAATTATCTTGTTTCTTCGTTGGATTAGTTTGGTTTGCTCTTTTGAATTAGATCAGAGAATTAAATATAAACAATTGTGCCTTGATAATGATGAGGATAACGACATATATATCAAGAATATTATTTATTTCATTTTGGAAGATCATGTTAATTATAATATATACTTTAATTTGATTTAATTACACTGTTGAGATTTTAACTTTAATACACGATAAACAGCCAAGTGTAAGTATATATAGCTTAGCGGTTTGTAACATAGCTTCCCGGTTCCACGTTATCAGTTTAACCAAAGGTTTCGAGTTTAAGTCCGTAAGAACACAACTATCACTAATAAAAAGAATTTATACTTTAATTATAGTCCAACCCATTACATAGATTTCAGGAAAAAAAACAAAACCTTTTAACACATGATATTACCCGTATTGTCAATATACTAAAAGATATATGTATCGGAATTTGAATCTATCTACTTTGATTTTATCTCAACTCTAATTTCTTGCTTAACCGAGTTATAGTGTGAGATATAGCCTGGCCCAGCAGTTATGAAAATTCAGTTGGGCATGGCAGTGTGCATAGCAGAGGAGGCACCAGCAGGTAAGGCACCAAAGTTGGCGGTGGAGAGTGGAGTCGCTATTTTATCGGAAATTCTTACATTACATTACATGTATCATCACGTCACGTGGCTTCACGAGTACATTCTGTTTTAAGACAATATATACTAAATTTAGCAAATTGTTAGCTTTTCAATTATAATCTCAAATCTTGAATTTTACTATAGACTCGCCTCCAACAATGTCTGAGTTGAGGACAGACACTGGCCGGCTACCTTGCTGATTCGCAGAGAGTTTGAACATCAGTCACTCAGATATATGTACTGTTACACGACTTGCGATATAACCGATAAGTTCGATATATACTTAATTGGGAGACCAAAGTTCACTGTACTGCTTTTTATATATATCTCAACTACGAATACAAATTTAGTTACTGAGAAATATAATCAAAAATACTAACTTTAATGGTGATAGATCATAGATGTGATGATTTATAGGTAATATCATATCTCATTAAATTATTTGGTATTATATATTATTTTCTCAAAAGCTATATATATATATATATATATATAATTAGTTGTCACCGACTCACTTCTATAGAAGCAATAACTAGAAAACAAAATAAGATCAATTGATTAATACATGTCAAAATAATATTAACTATTTTTTAGGGAGAGTTATACTTATATACACTGAGCTTTAACCTAATTACACAAACATATATACCCTGGAACTAAAATTCTAGAAACTATATTATAATGCTTTTTAAAAATTCATTACATCCGTAAAGTGGTTTTGGTTGAATTTTGGGAATATCCATTTGGTGAGACCTGATTCTATTTATATTTTTAATAGAAAAACTTGTAGGAATATTATGTAAAAGTGCTCTTTTTTTGTGTTAAGATTTTCTAACAACAGTTATATAGAATTCAGGGTATGATTCTGTAATTTTTCAAGCCTAGTGATATATATGTTTACGTAATCACACAAAATCTGGTAAATCTCAGAGTATGAGAGCGTAATTATCTGTTTCTTTTTTTCAAAACTCTTTTCTTGTTATGCGATATAATATGTTAACCATATTGAATTTCATAAAGAAGATGTGGTTAAGTCATGCATATTTGATCGAAAGCTTAAATTACAAGAACATAGACTTGTTATTGGTAAAAAAAAAAAGAAGCATTGAATAGGTAAGCATGATATGTTTATGAAGAGATGCCAATCCCTTTTGTATGAGTCTATACGTTGAACCAAGAAAGGCAAGAAAGGCGTTCGCAGCCACAGATATTCATGAATATAATATATATTCATTTTAATTTAGGGCCGGGTGAAATTAATATTTACCAACTATATAATATAATTTTGTTGTTATGGGAATCAAATTTGACAATATATTATTATATGTATTAAATGAATAAAATCGATCATTTCCCGGTCTGTTCACAGTCAGGCCACTTGACGACCTTCTTCAGCTTATCCTGACCACGAAACGGGTTTAATTGTAATTTTCAAACAAACAAACAAACATCACACGTTTGAATAAGTTGATGTTGATTGTTACATATATATATATATATATATAGTGAAACTCCCAAATTATCTAGTCAAAGCTCAATCCAAATAGGAAATACTACTACTTATAACTAATCTTTTTTAAAAAATGAAAATATTCAACTTTATTAATCTTTAAATTCTTTTAATTTACTGCATTCACTTTTCTGTTGAACTAACCGATCCTTGACAGTTTTATGGTTGTTAACTCATATACTATACATGCAATGAATCAGTTAGAGAAAGGGAAAAAAAAAACAGAAGAATAAGAACTTACCCATCTTGTTCCTCATGCTTCCAAAATTAATAATGATGTTAGTACATGAATGATTTTGTATTGCAAGTTGTCTTAAAAACATACGAATCCACAAAAAAGAAATTAAAATAAAATTGAAATTAATAATAATAAATAAAGAAAGTGAATTGATGGTACGGATGGGCAAAATTCATCCCCTCTTTAAAGCTATTTTTGTCTTAGCCAAAAAAAGGGGGTTGTTTCCTCGCTCGCACCTCTTTTGATTCTATCATAATAATACCTCAACTAGACTAGTAATGGTCAACCAATACTCCCCCACACGCCCTTTTTTTCATAAATATTACATTTGAGGTCTCTCTCTCTCTCTCTCTCTCTCTCTCTCTCTCTCTCTCTCTCATCATATACATACAACATATACATACACATAACCTCTCTCTCTCTCTCTCTCTCTCTCTCATCATATACATACAACATATACATACACATAACCTCTTTTCTATGGTACATGAGCTGGAGTGTGATTCCGTGTGTGGGATTCGAGCTGTAATTGAAATGGCCATTCTTTTTTCACCCTTCCTCTTAATTCATCCTATATATACCCCTTCTTCATATCCCATACCATCAAAAAACATCATCTTTTTTTCCTCCCAACAAAACCTACTCACTTATTACACTACTACTACTACAACAATCATGGAATTCATCTCCTTGTGTTTTTTGTGTTCTGCAATCTTGATTTCCTCATTCTTTCTCCTCAAGTACTTGTCTTCTGGACAAGTCAAATTGAAACTCCCACCAGGCACTATGGGATGGCCTTATATTGGTGAAACCTTCCAACTCTACTCACAAAACCCAAATACCTTCTTCGCCTCCAAAGTCAAGAAGTGAGCTCAAATTCCCTTACCTTTTTTTTTTTTTCTGAAAAAGATACAATTTTTAGCTTAAAAAAATTGTGGGTTTTTTTTTTCTAACTTTCTTGATTGAATTTGAACAGGTATGGTTCTATTTTCAAGACCCACATCTTGGGTTGCCCTTGTGTGATGATTTCTAGCCCAGAAGCTGCAAAACTTGTGCTTGTTTCAAAAGCCCATCTCTTCAAACCCACATTCCCAGCTAGCAAAGAAAGAATGTTGGGCAAACAAGCTATATTCTTCCACCAAGGCGACTACCACGCCAAGCTCAGAAAGCTAGTTCTTCGTGCTTTCATGCCTGAGGCCATTAAAAGCATCGTCTCAGATGTCGAATCACTAGCTATAAACTCTCTGAAATCGTGGGAAGGAAATTTGATCACCACTTTCCAGGAAATGAAAACAGTAAGTCATAGCATAACTCTCAAAAGTCAAAACAGAGTAAAACAGGGGAAAACAGAGTACCCTTCATTTGGAAAGTCTTGATTACTAATAAAGATTCAATTTTTTTTTTTGACTCATGCAGTATGCTTTCAATGTGGCATTGCTTTCCATATTTGGAAAAGATGAAGTTTTGTACAGAGAAGATCTCAAGAGGTGTTATTACATTCTGGAAAAGGGTTACAATTCCATGCCCATAAATCTTCCTGGTACACTTTTCCACAAGGCCATGAAAGCTAGGAAGGAATTAGCTCAGATCTTGGCGAAAATCCTGGCACTCCGAAGACAAAGGAATCAAAATCACAATGATTTGCTGGGTTCATTCATGGGAGACTCCGAAGGTTTAACAGATGAACAAATTGCAGACAACATAATTGGTGTGATTTTCGCAGCCCGTGATACTACAGCTAGTATTCTAACTTGGATTGTGAAGTTTCTAGCTGAAAATCCCAGTGTTCTGCAAGCTGTCACTGTAAGGCCCTGAAACCGAGAAACCCATTTGTAAAAATCTAGTCTGTTTTCAATTATTGAAAGATATTTGAATTATAATTAATATTTATTTATTTATTTTTATAACTATTATAGGAAGAGCAAGAGGCAATAATCAAGTGTAAAGAAAATTGTGGTGAGGAGAAGGTTCTGAACTGGACAGATACCAAGAAGATGCCTATTACCACAAGGGTTATTCAGGAAACTTTGAGAGTGGCCTCTATTTTATCTTTTACCTTCAGAGAAGCTGTTGAAGATGTTGAATTCAATGGTGAGTTCAAAGTCAAATTTGGACCCAAAAAATATTATTTTCCTGACCTTCTCATGTAAAAAATGTACTGACTTTTTCCTATTTTTTGTGGAATTTTCAACAGGTTATCTCATTCCAAAAGGATGGAAAGTTTTACCACTCTTCAGAAACATTCACCACAGCCCAGAAAATTTCCCAGAACCTGAGAAATTTGATCCTTCTAGATTTGAGGTAAATTTTAATATCAACTCAATTTTCTTGAAAAAATTCATAACATCTTTCATGATCTTGAAGCCTAACATATCCTCTTAAAATCTGACAGGTTGCTCCAAAACCCAATAGTTTCATGCCATTTGGCAGTGGAACCCACGCATGTCCAGGCAATGAGTTAGCCAAGCTAGAGATATTGGTTCTTTTACACCATCTAACAACAAAATACAGGTGTGTAAAAGTGAAAAAAAACTCCTCAATTCCCACAAAACAACTTTTTATTTCTTTTAAAACATAAAAATTAATTTGTGATTAAATTTTTTTCTGATAAGTTTTGGTTCCAAATCTGCAGGTGGTCTATGATGGCCCCACAAAATGGTATCCAGTATGGGCCCTTTCCTCTTCCCCAGAATGGTCTGCCCATCAAGATCTCTCTCAAGAAATAAAAGTTATCACCTTTTTGCAAAAGCAAGCTCATCATATCCAAATTCCCAAACACGACCTTATTGTTTGGAAATTATGTAAGCAAAAGCAGTTTTTGATGAAGAAAACTAAAACTAAAACCAGAAGAAGATTTCTGGTTTTATTACAACCAACATCAGCAGAGCAATGGAAAGCCAATTGTACATAAAGAGTTTCCATATATAAGCATAAGAATCTGAGGAAAGCAGAAGAATCTTAGCTAGCCATATACATATTCATTTAGCTACTAGGATGAGAAACTCAAGTACAGAGTAATCATGTATTTAGACAAAATTCTTTTTTTTCTTTTGGGTTATCTTTTTAATTTGTAGCTTTATTTTGTGTTATGTAAAAAGTCCGCAAGGCAAATAATGGAAAGTTGAAATTTTTTATCTTCAGTTTTGACATCAGCTTATGTTGTTTCCAAGTATTTGTTCTTATCTTTCTGGTTTTTAGCATTTGTTTGTTGATGTTGATGTCACTAATGTTGGTGGGATATTGAAGTGTTGATTTTTGCTTCACTAATGCATGAAGATATCACAAGGCAACAGAAAAGGACATGCATGATTTTCATGCTTTATGGAATTGATTGTCTAAAGTAACTCTCTACTAATACATTAATGTTACAAACTTAAAAGAGGAAAGATATATAATAGGCTCAGGCTCGATTCCCATCCAAGTGTCGGACATGACATAACACGGCTAAGTAGAAATTTTAGAAGTGTTCGTACATCATAGCCAGCCACAATCCAACAATTGCTCCTATACCGGTTCGGTTTTCTCGCTTGATCTATGTTTCAAACTCGACACGTGTGATTTTCTCTATTTGTTTTCAAAATTCCCGTCTGTTTCATTTCATGTTTTAAGTGCAGAAGTCAAAACATATTGTTTGAATAACAAAATTTTGTTGGCACAAAAAAGGATATAAAAGCATCAACACATATACCCCTTTTACAGTCACGAGAATCGCAACAAGAACAAGGAAAAGTCAACTTTTTGAAATACAAATGAATTCTCACAATTCCATAGGGTTGTTTGGGCTCAACAATTTCATTCAAACTTAGCTACATAGTGAAAACAAAGTTGTTTTTCCTTAGTCATCACTTTTTTTTTTGTTCTAAAACGTTTGAAATACATATTTATAGTATTTCTCACATGAAATATTACTATGAATGTATGTTCCATGTTTCATAATTTCAGTCAAAGTTGAGGGAAAGTCATGGTAGCTTTGGTACCTATCACTGTACCGACTAAAATCATTTTGTAAATATTACTAATGTAGTTCACAATTGTTTTCATTTTGAATTTTCAATACCCAATGATCGGTAAAGTAGCTGGATTGGACCCTTCTGCCATTTATGACCTTAAAGACACCCGTCCCTCGTTTATAAGCTGCTATCATTCGTGATGGACTCAATCTCTTATCATTTATTTTTGGTCCTCCTTTTCTAGTTGGATGTTGAATATCATGTCTTACATAATCACTTTTCTTTAATTTCCTCCAATTTAGATAAAGGTCTCTGAAAAGAAGATTAGGAATCCACAAGATTGACAATATTGAGAGACCGCTTTATCACTCTTAGTCTCTTGAAATTCATTCTATACACGTGAAAATTGTCTACTTTTTCTTAAATGCTTGTAACCCTTGTCATCTCTGAAAATAAACAGGCATTCTAAACAATACTTCAATTTCTCTCCATAAATCAATAATATTAATAATTAATGATCAGAGAATCAATCACCTCCCAAACTCCCAACTGTTGTTTTGTAGTCAGTCCTGATACTGGCCAAGAAATAGAATAAAAGCTGGCAGCAAAGATGGTTCAATGACTTTGTTACAAGAAACATAATATCTGTACTGTAAAGGAAGGGATTGATTGTTAGAAAACCAATCATCCTAGTCATGACATGAGGCAAAAAGGACAGATCCAGTGCTGGCAATGTTATGATACTCCTCAGGAAAGATACAAGCATGTGTGACTAAATAAATATGGTTTACTTTACTTCCAAGAGTCAACCACCATAAACATATGTTAAAAAAACATTAGCTTAGGCTAATGTGATTAATACACTTGTCAGAACATGTCACAAAGCAACAACTTTTAAGTACAAACAAATGCATGCCAGGCTTTCAAAGTTGTCCTTTAATGTGGTTCTTGATGTTGAGATTCTTAATTCATTCCAATGGTCAGCTAGATTACATTAGAAAATCACTCTATTTGGAAACATGCACGTTTTACCAACTCATAAAACTACGTAGTGGGTAGAGTAAGTAGAAGGAAATAATCTTAAATATCTAACAAATGGCTCCTAGGATGCTCCAAGTGTCACATGTTCATGTATTGTTTCCCCAATCATGTTATTTTATTTGAAAGAGACATCGAATATAGATATTAGAATAGTCATATGATTGACAAGGGTACATACAAAGGACATCCATGATTATAAAGATAAGTGGCAATCAATAAAAAGCATAATAATAATTCCAATAAATTTAAGGGACAGATATGAATTTGGTAGCTGTGACTGTGTTTAACTAGAGCAGGCTGTTGGTACACTCGTATTAAGTCAAATATTTCTTTATACTATCAAGATCTTATTTCATAGGCACTGATGAGCGTCAAATTTAAACTATGATTTGCATTTGGTCAACTGCTTATAGATTTAATAAGTCTATCATGGCGTCCTACTCCAATGCAAAAGTCAACTACATCGTGGTAAGTATCGCTGATGTAAGATTGTAATTTTATACTCCCCAAAAGGAAACTGTGGGCAAAACCATCGAAATATGGTCAAGGTTTTGAGCTTTCTCAGAGCTGAGAAAGTACTGAAACTATATATGAATGCAAGACTGTAATGCTGATGGAAAAGTATAGGTTGGAAGGAAATAGAATCTGGAACTAAAAGATAATCAACTTACATAGTGACCTAAAAGAGTGAGAATATGTATATGTACCGAAAGATGAATACAATATATTCGTTACCAAATTAGGCATACCGAAAAATCAAGCTTTTTAATTGCTTGTCTGAAGCTTCAAGTCTCGTAGTTCAACATCCTGGTCCTCAACTAAGGAGTTAAAAAAGGACAAACTGTTAGTGGCACCATTTAGAGAACGATTCCGAAGGATAGGAAAACAAAAATTAAATAAAAATCCTAACCTCGTCAACAAGATTTGCAGCTCCAGAGAAGTCTTGTTTTTCTTTCTTGAGGAGTTCTAGACGTGCTTTCATTTTACGCTTCTGTTCTTCTGCCTATAAAGAGAAAATATGATGGGATTGAGAAGATTAATTCATGGCAGGGAAAATGGAAAACAGAAACAACATAAAAGTTACTATAAAACTGATTCTAGGGGCAGGAGGGGGTAGAAATAAAATTTACCCCACCCACAGGGATGCCTCATCGTAAACAGAAGGATTGTGAACCTAAAAGTATGTGTACTAGCTCAATATTGGGTGAAATCCCCAAAAAAATCTAAGGAAATAGACAAGAAGCCTTTTTCTATATTTCCTATTTTCTTGACAATGAGAACAAATTAATGTCAACCACTCTAGTGAAACTAAAGATACTCTGCGTTCTCCAAACCATCAGTTTTCATTGTGCTATACTAACTTTTTAATAAATCAGCCGCTACATCTACTTTCGTGAATTTTTTGCAATTTACTACAGCCAATAAACTCCAAGCAAATTCTAGCAAAACATTTGTTAGGAAGAATGTGGTGCATATAAGTTGCAGGACCAATACCAATTAAGTTTGTATATTCAGTAAAAAGGAGAAATACAGTTTAGCACATTGAGGTCACCTTTTCCAAAAGCCCCCTCAAATGGTTGAGCTCATTTTTCTTCATTTCAGACAAAGTTTGAGCCGTTTCCCTTACATTACTCCTGCATTTTAATCATTGCCTTAAAAATGGATAGGTGCACAACAAATAGAATTACATAGTCTAGCAAATGAGACATGTACTTCCATTCTGATTCTTGCATTCATAAAAGATTGAAGATTAATAATAGCTTCTGATAAGCATAGAAAGCGAGCTTATCAAGCAAATAGTGCCACCTAAATTTCAATTAAATTTAGAGGAGAAACTACTTATATACTAAGTTAATTTTGCAATGCAAGCAGGCATACTTCTTGGAAACTAGTGGATCCAGATTATGTTCTTCCACTAACTCCTCGACCTTGTCAAGAACTGTTCCTGCCTGCAAAAGACAAACTAAGCTCATTGAATAACAACTTACGTAATAAAGATGACATAAGATAGTAAACAAATAATCCATCAGTCACAACCATTAAAAAAGCGGGGATAAGGCCTTCTTTTTTATCAGAAAATAGTATTTGAAATTCGGAAAGCCACGGATTCAAACTCAATAATAATGACAACATAAAGATAGTAAACAAATAACCCATCCGTCACAACCATTAAAAGGGTGGAGATAAGGCCTTCTTTATCGAAATCCAGGCAACTAATAATGACTCACTATACAAACCCGGGGGGTCAAATTTTATCACAAAATAAATAATTGAAATTACCCCTGTGTCGACAAATATTGACTCAAACTCTTCCTGCAAGATTTGAAAAAGTCTATTGTCAGTATCATGATTACAGATACATATTTCTCACTTAAATGGAATATAATCAAGAGAAAGCGAGGAATAGACAGAGAAAACTGGAGGTATATCATTGAAAACTATATATTAAATCTACATTAGAAGAGAGGAAATTATGAAAATAATCCATATCTATAGGAGATACAATCCCACGAATTTTACCTCACCAAGCTGCCGCGTTAAAAAGCCTATATCACATCTATGGAAGTGTTATATTTTAAATAAATATATCATTCCACTACAGCAAAAGAGAACCTACTTGTCCCGTCGGAACCATTTACAAAAACAGAAAAATAATCAAGAAATGAACGTTCAATATACTCCCAAGAATTTGGAATACAAAATAAATTAAGCACTGTTAATTCTTTCAGATAAACATTCAGATAATGTTCAAGGAGTTAGTAATATCCTTTGATCCTTGGTCAATAATTAGTTTATAAGAATCTCATGGTTAGATTTAAGGATAGAGTATTTGATGTTAAATTTTCTTCGAACATTAAACTCATCGAATATAAAAAGGACATGTTTCTGGCATAGTAAGTTGCAAATGACAGCAGTGCTAACAATCAGAAATAGTATGGAGATGTTTGTTTCGCAGTGAGAGGATCAATAAGTAATGTAGATTGCTTACCTCAATATCTTCATGCACAGAAGTAATCACCTGAAATGCACAACGGCATGACGTTGAGAAAGTTACAAGTCCACGAAATAGATATCTAAAAGAAATGCAACCAAAAGAAAAGGAAAAAAAAAAAAAAACCGAAGAAAAACGGAAGTTGTGAAAACATCAATTTTTCCAAACTTCCCCATGAGTACAAGAGCTTGTAGAACCCAAAGCGTAATAACAGATACAGCAGAATTACTCCCATTATCATAAGTGTACTTCTTTTTTCTTTCTCTAAAAGCAACAATATTTTGCAACCATATATATACTTTGCTAAATGCCAACAGGGGTTGGCCCAAGTGGTTAAGGGTTCTTTCTTCAGAGCAATGATTCTGGGTTTGAATCCCTCTTGGCACAAGTGGTCAAGGGTTCTTTCTCCAGGGCAATGATTCTGGGTTTGAATCCCTCTGGCCACATTCCTCTGTTGGTAGGTCATCTATAAATTCCAAAAAGCCCGCACTGGTTAATAGTCCAAACAGGATCCCGTAAATCACAAAGGGTCGGTGGTATGCCCTGACCTTGGAGATGGGATAGCCATCCTTGCTCCTAAATTTTTGTCTACCAAAAAAAATATATATACTTTGCTAAACAAAGAAAAACTTGAACCTTATTTCTTTTCCTCATTAGAAACCCAAAATAACATACTCCACCAGTACTAGGCATTTCCCAGAAAGAAATTCCTGGAACAAAGAATTGGACGAAAAGAAAACCAACGGAGCACAACTCGTAGTCCTTCAGCTTAAAGTTCTCGCGCTCCAAAAAACACTCTCTTCTACCTAAAAGTTTTAGAAAATCTCCAATAGTCCCAAAACTAAGAGAAAATCACAAGTGTATATAACAATCACCAAAAAAACCATTAAATTCGAGATAGGAGCAATCCTGAAAAGTAAATCAAAATTCATTTCAAACACACACATATCAAATTCACCTGAATAAAGAGTCGGTGGAGGTGCTCCTGCTCAGCAGCAGTAAAACTATGGAAAGCTTTACGGAATTCCTTCATTAATTTAAAAGGGAAAACAACAATCTCAGAAATTACGATGATAAATAACAAAAGGCAAATCATAGATATTACCAAATACAAGTGGTGTGGGTAAAAAGCAAAACCCTCACCTCAGCGGAGCAGGCAGTTAATAAGGACTTCAAGGCTCGTTTAAACGATTTCTTCAAATTTACTTGCCTAGATCCAGGAAAAGACGCTATCTCTTCCATTTCTATTTTGTATTAAATGATAACAGAAAGACACTTGAGCACTCACCAGACAAAATGAGAGAGAGAGAGAGAGAATGGGCGGGAGAATAGAAATTAGTGAACAAACTGGGCTGGGCTGGCGTGAAATCTAGAAACAATCTGGAATACAGGTTGGGCCTATGGGCCCATTGGTTTCGCCATCTCTTCAACCATAAGATCCTTTGTGGCAGTATATTCACGGACATTGTCGTATCCGTATTGTATCGTATTCGTATTTCATAAGTGGCAATATATATATTCTAAGTTTGTGGAAGAGTCTCAGGTTCGATCCCCACTAAACATATTTGTTGGGAGGGGTGAAGAGCCTTAACTGTAACTAAACCCCGAACTAGATTAAGGGGCCTTCAATATAGGATTACCCGAACCGGTAAATCACACAAAAAAAAAAAGTATATATTCTAAATTTGTACGTCCAAGTGGACCAAGTTTAATATTTGTCTCCCCATTTCTATAGAAAAAAATCATAGTTATTATATAGTACTACATTTTCTTTAGCACCAAAAAAATATACATGTACATTTTCTTTGGAATATCATCATTACGAACCTATCTTGTGGTGTTCGAAGATGAATTTTCTGACCTAGTTTTCGATAGACACATTTCAGAAAAAGAAAGTTGGATATTTAACTATGTATTTAGTTTCCATTGAATCTATTTACCAAAAAAATAAAAATTGCTCAAGAGAATTGATTAATCGAATTTAATCTGAATTACTTTTTAGTTTCTTCGTATAAAGACTGTAGAGGCTTTGTTTCAAATGCAGTCAGGTGGTCCCGTCTACAGATTCCTAACACGAACGGAACTGTAACTTAATAAAGAAAAAAATGCAGTGAATCTTGAATTTATACGGTTAAAGAAGGAGACCACGGATCTTCCAAAAGAGTAAGATAAAACACGAGGAGTACACGCAGACAACCCAATTCTTTCCAACATCAAGCAATTTAATGACATCTTACAATTAATAGGTCAAGAACAAGTAAAAACGAAGTCCATAAAGGATATCAATGCTACCCCTTTATTATGACGTGAAATATTACAATGACACAAGATGGAAAAATGCAATATTGCTCAACGATATTCCCTTTAATGTTTTCAAAATTTTAAAGGTTCAAAACATGCACAATAAAAGCTCTATCCTCTGTTCGAAGAACCGGTATTGTCTACCTCCATCTGTATTTCTACAAGCCGTATAATCTCCAGCAACCAATACCAAGTACACGAAATTTGGCTTTCTGCTTTTAACTTATGGCTGGGTGGAGAAACACTGATAGATGGCAATGACTCTCGAGAAAATCCAACTCAAATCTGTATTTCATACAAAAAGACATTCAGCCAAGCAAGTCCTTAAATAAGTTAGGGTTCTGACCTGACGGAGTCACACCCATTTGCCTCACGAGTGCATCTTTTTCCAAAGCTTCCTTCAAATTCGGTCCCTTGTTTGGTTGCTGTAATGAATAGTCAACCATACTTTCTCCAAGACCATTACTGTTATTACCAACACTATCATTCGGGACATTCAACGACATGTCAGCAAAGAGAGATGAAAATTCAGATGACTCAGCATTTGGTGCTGTGGTGGTGGTTGTGTCGTGGGTAAGATCAAGAAGACCTTCCAACTGCTTGAAAGGATCTATCATTGGAGCGCTACTAGCACCAGACGGTTCGCCCAAGTCCAGCAAGTCGGGAGGTGGCTGGGAAGCTGCTTTTACAGAAGCAGCAGCTTTTGAAGCGTGACTCTGAGCTTTTGAAGCCTTCTGGCTCGAAGAAGAAGAAGATGAAGAAGACGGTCTTCCACCAAAAAGCGAAGCAGCCAGCTTTTGCTTTTCGGGTGAAATTTCCGGTACTTGCTGCTTTCTTGAGTCATAAGATATTACATCACGTAATTTTGAGTTCGAATTGCTCGATGAACTGTGCTGAGATGTTGGCTCGTTCTGAGTTTTTACAGTATCTGTGGTTGAAGTGGGCGGTGTGGGAGAGGAGTAAGAAGGTCGGCCCCACTTCTTTTGAACACCATCGAGGCGTAGCTTGAGCTGTGATGGACTAGCATCAGAGGCAGATGGAAGAGGCACATTGGGTTGAAATAAGTCTCCTGCTGCAGCGGATGATAGCTCCGGTACAGGAATGAGTTCGGTTGAGGATGCAAGAACTGGAGGAACATTGGGAGGAAGTGAGGGCTTGGGACGCTCGTACGCTTCAAATCTAAGGGCGTGTGTGGACGGTTCGTGATCTTCCTGATTCTTGAAGTTGCTAATGTTTGACATTCTGGCACTTTCGGGGATGTATGGCTGAGCACCATTTTCCAATGCTTGTTGGACGTAACCATCGAGAAATGAGAGGTTTTTGTCGATCTGGAAAAATATTTGGAAATTGTTTAATTAATGTTTACAGAATCAACACAACTGAAGCAAGCAAGAAGCACGGAAATTTGAAATGAAATTGCAGACTACCATGTAATCATTGATACCATGAATCACAAGAATATAATCCCCTAATGAGAATAAAAATAATTGAGGTCATCGGCAAAGACTGTTCAATGTCATTCATGAAGCACCCATATGCAACTACATTATAATAAGCAATATCAAAACGCAAGCAAGATGTTTCTTTTTCCAGTCTAAATGAACTGGTCTTTGACAGATCAGCAACCACATATAATGGCATGGGAAATTGCCTGAAAGTTAATTAAATGGTCTTTGACAGATCAGCAACCACATATAATGTCATTCATGAAGCACCCATATGCAACTACATTATAATAAGCAATATCAAAACGCAAGCAAGATGTTTCTTTTTCCAGTCTAAATGAACTGGTCTTTGACAGATCAGCAACCACATATAATGGCATGGGAAATTGCCTGAAAGTTAATTAAGAAAAGAAAAGGAAGAGAGAGAATGACATCTCGGTCAAGCTACCAGAAGAATATGCAACCACAATTCTCAAAAGCCAAAAGATTTACGAAAAATAAGTGCTTATTTGAAACATCAGACTAGCTTGAATGAGTTCAAATCTATTATATGTGAACCCATCAATAACTTATCCTATTTATGGCCGACAGAGAGGGTAACTGTACGAGACTTTATTCTGATTGAAACTATTACCTCAATCTCAACACAAATGGAATCCCTTGGCATTATTTTCTTAACAGCAGGAGCATCCAAACCAATGATAGCTTGAAGCTCATAGGCACGCTGCTGAAGGTCTGTTGAGTTGGATGCTAACATTTCTTCAATCAATGACTGACACTGTAGCAAGCAAGATGTATCAGTATGAAAATCTTTCTACAGTTCAGAATCATCTTAGTGGAAAGATCTTTTCTTCTATCTGCGTGGGGCCACCAGTAGTAATTGGGAGACATATAATAAATCCCAGCAAACAATGGATGTACTTGAGACGAAATTAGAACATCAAAGGTACCATATATAATCATAATTGCATACCTCAGGCAGTACGTCCACCGTTCTCCCAGCTGCTATTTCAAATGAATATATCTTTGAAAGTGCTGTTACTGCATACGCCTTCAAAACAAGCAGGACAAAAGGAATTACATAGGGAGAACAAAAACTATGTCAGTGAAATATCCAAATCAACAAATAACTTGCATAGAAAGTCAGAAACAATCGAGAGTAACCAGGACAAGAAAGCCTTCAGCAACACAGGACAAGAAAACCACGGCTTACATGAATGCCTTTGGCAAAAGGGACACTTAAAGTGTACTCTATTTATTACCTAGAATGTTTCTTCATGAGTTATGATTGGGACTTCAGAATAACAGGAAAAAGCAATTAGCCCCAAATGTAGTAATAAACCGAAGTTCAAAACACACAATAATTTACTCCATAACACGTGAATTTACAACTTTGGAATGTAATTTCACCATGAAATAGCAGCACGTTGGACAACTAGATACCTACCTTCACATTGTCATCTGCCAAATTTGCCTCTGCCACATCACACAACTTTCCACTGATATATGAGGCAGAATGCTTCCCATCTGCAGTCCCATATTCCCCCAACACCCAACAAATAACCTGCAATGAAAAGCAAGTACAAGAAAGAAAATACAGAAACTCAAATTGGGGAAAGACGAGGTGAAATGAAATCTAGTGGTGGCAGAACCTAAACTAAAAGTAGGAGAAAAGAAGGCCTAGATGTGGTATGACATACTTGAAGAAAGGCAGATGGAAGTTTTGGCTCTCCCATAATTCGAAGGTAAGACTCCACCTGCACTCCACAATTTATTTCAGATTTTAATTAAAAATCCTAAAAGAGCACAACGAAGATTAGACAAATCAAATTTCATGCAAAGACACCCATAAGTAAACACGAGATTATGCTTGTAATGCAAAAACTTACCTTTTTACTTATATATCACCATCATATGGTGAAATAAAAGAAGAGGTCTACATGCTTAACTATAACCTTGTAATACTATTCTAAACTATTAATAACTTACAGAATGTTTTACAGGCATATCAACAATCATCAAGTGAGAGCAATATATAAGCTGCTTGTGCAAAGTATTTCACAGAGCAGACCATGATTTCAGAAGATATGTAAATATGTAATTAACTGAAAATGAGACTACATATGTGACAAGATAAAGATCCCCAAAAAAAACATACAGCAGATGACCGAAGCTGACTATCTGCAGTATTGTCATCCTCTCCAAATCCCTCAGCAATCAACTTCATCAAGTTGTGTGCAACTTTGGTATTGACCAGGTCCCCTGCGTGCTCAAATACTTTATTCATGGTCTGACAAGTAAAACATGGAAAAAGAAACAGAAAATCAGAAACTCCTCAAAACAGAAACAGCATAATGAGAAAATCATCAAAAAGCACACATCAGTGAGCTAACCTGTATAAACCATTGGTTGCTTGGCGCAAATTGTTCAGCAAGCTCAACACATCTGGATGCTATTTCAGTTTTGTAATGATTATCACTGATGCTTATCATGTATTCAATCATACGGTCCACAATTACTTCTACATTTGATGACTTGGTCATTTTATAGAGGAGCTCAAATGTCTTGCGCTTTAGGGTATCATCTGGGTCCTGAATCACGAAAATGCCAGATGTAGGGAGGAGGTTAAAGATTGCCTCAATCATAACAAGTTATTACCACACCAACAAAGTTACAAAATAAGATCTAGGGCATATATTTTCAGTCAGGTATACCTAACATTAAGCAACATGCAGACAGAAAGTAATTTTTTTTGTTCTTCTTCAAGCAAGTAAGAAATTAGATCAAGAACTACACATAGCAAATCTCTGTTTCCTATTCCATATCCAACACCTCTAGCTCTAGTATCCCTTTTCTAATGCTATTTCTGTGCTCATCATTTACTCCACGTTTTATTATTTTGGCAATCACGTGTCTTAGAATATCCATTGCTATCCAGAGAAAGCCAGATTTATGGAGATTAGAACTTTATAACAAGACTAAGACGCAAAATAAGCATACACCTACAAAAACAACAGAGCATGACAGCATGTATTTAACAGAACTTGGTGCACCCACATCTTAGCCAGGTACATCAAATTAGAAACCATTTGCTTCCAAACTTGACAACAATAAAACAATTTATCTCACCTCTAAGCAATCGATGACAGCCAATTGGTGCTGTTCAGCTATTTCTGGGCTTATCTTTATCAGTCGACTAAGAGCATCAATACCAAGATATTTCAAATTGTGGCTGTCACTCTGTCGTTAGGGAGTAAACGTAGTAAGTGTTACAATATCAAATTCATAAAAATTGACTATACGGGATAATGATACTAAGTTGCAGAATGCAGACTTTCAGAAATTTTGAGATAGCATCAGCAGCAGCTTCAAGCAAATTTGGGTTGGGGTGTAGAGCTGAAGCACAGCAAATGGACTCATAAAGAATGGCGTTCCCGATGTTGCTTGTTGAATCGCATTTTCTCATTATGTCGCCCACGATTGTGTACATTTGTTCACTGGCTTTCTTGTCCCCACTACCCAGTAGAGCCAGAATCTTCAAAAGTTTGATCTGTAAAACATGAGGGACAACTATTTGTAATTACTGAAATATATAATACATGAGCATCAATGGGGAAAAAAAAGAAGATTTGGAATTTAGGTATTGCTCTTTCTTGGAGCCTACATCTATGTTGCAATCCAAAATTTTAAACTAACTAGCATCAGGGTTCCTTGAGAAAGACGAATATGCATTCTGCAGGATTTTTATGTTATGTTCCAGGCCAATCACTCAGATTCTTACTTATATCTTAAGCAGCATATCCAATACACATCAAGTACACATCGGCCTCAGGGGAGGATTTAGTGTGTCTTGTTAATTAACAATCGCTTATTCAGGAAAAGAAGCCAATATTGCATATGCCGACAAGTGAACTTTTATTACAAATTTAAAAGACTGATCTATACCATTATCGGTAGAACAAGATTTCCTACTCTTGCTTCTTATTTCTGATCTACAACTTCAATCAAAGAACACTATGCTATATATATCTTGAATAAATATATGAGGAAGGAAAGGCATACCCACCTGAATGAATGGAGCAGGCATCTGATGATAGTCATAACTCTTTGGTAGTCTACGTTCAGCTACTTGCTTGAGAATGTTCACAAAACTAACCACCAGATCCTTATATGCATTGGGATCAATGATAATGAGATCAAAAAGAGGGCAAAGTGTCGCACCCATAACACCAGGATCATTATCACAAAGCCTCTGCAATGAAATTATTTGTCGAGAGGAGAAGAAAAATATTATTTCCAGAAACTAATAAATTTATTTGGTTATGCAGGTAAACTCAATAGAGACAACTCTGAGATTATTCTATCATCTACATCATATCTTCTGAGAGCACCTACTATACATTTGACATAAAAACAATAAAAAAGGTAGGTAAAAACATGAACAGCAAGGAATGCAAATATTCCTGCTACGACTGTCTGAGATCTCACACGACTTATAAGTACTTCATCATGCTTGCTTCACAATCCGGTTTTTTGTCTAAATGTTCACGTTATCGTGAGCTTTTAAATGCAATAAGTCATGACACAGGTTCAGATTCCTAATAATGCTATTCTACCATTCTGGGCATTTCTGCATCTCTCTTACGCTCATTGTCATTACATAAAACAATGCAAAGACAGCATAAATTCGCACTGTGTATATTGGGCAAAAACGCATATCCAAAGTTTTCACCTTTAAATTACCAAAGCACCACATAACATTAAATCTACATGTACCATCACATTTGAAAAAGGGAAAAAGAAGTACCAAAAACTAATTAAAATGATTTCTTAAGTGTCTAGCATACATGCATGATAAACCACGCATTCATCTACAGATGGAGGATGTGCACCTTGCGGAAATTGGAAATGAGATGGGAAACCGACCCTGGAGCCCTCTGATAAAACCGATGGAGCGCCATCACGGCTTTCTTCCTCACCGCTTCCTTCTGATGCCCCAGTAACTCCACCACCTGGGGCAAAACTGCTGGAATCGTCTCCTCATTAATCAACCTACACACCGCATTCAACGCAGCACAAACCACCAAATAGTTATCACTTTTCAAGTCCTTCTGTATCGTGTTCACGATCAAAATAATTAAATCATGATCCTCATTCAAGAACAAAGTCACCGCCAGGTATCCAGTCCTTTTCAACTGTAGATTCTCATCATGCGTCATCTTGACAGCGTGAATGTATCCAAATGAGGCATCGTGGCCGAGCATCTCAACATAGAGAAGACGGATTAAGTACTCCTTGAGCTTGAATTTAGGGGTGTTTGGGTCGGACAACCTAGCTTTCAGAGTTTCAATCTCGCGCACTACAATGCGATCTTCCTCGGCTTTGGATCGAGCCTCGCCAATGGATTTGATGAGGTCGAGGAACTCTTTGGACTGCCCGAATCCGCCTTGGGAGCCCATGGCGAGCTCCCGGCCGATTGTCTTTAGCTGCTCCAGCTTTGAAGATGTTCAGAAAAAATGAAGAATCTTGGATCAATCGACAGAATTCGGGCGGAAGATTGAGAAATTGTAAGTGGTATTGGGTTTAGGGTTTGGAAGATTGAGGGAATTATGCACCAAGAAATGATTAAGATCTAGAGAGAGAGAGAAAGAGACGTAGAAAATTATAGGGTCTGAAAAATGTGATTTGTATTACCTTGCGTAGTAAGTGTATTTAAGTTTGTCGTGTAGCTCTGTGAGAGAGAACTAGAAGTGCAGTAAGGCAGAAGACGACGACACTTTAACGGAGGACTTGCTGGCGTACAAATATTAATGAGAATGGTACCACTCTTAATATACTGTTGTTGCGTTTGAACTATTGTATAATATTTTGGCACCCTTCAATTGTTATATTTTTTGTGCTTTGCACCCTTGAATTCAAAAAATTGTATTTCGTACCTATGAATTCGAAATTCTCAGCAATTTGATACCTACCTTTAATTATGTAGAGAGGCGCGACACAAATAAATAAAGGTTGAACCCAACTCTTCCCCCCAAAATCTGTAACCATCTCGCAATACATATAGATAGCTACAGCCAAAACTGCGATTCCCATTTTCACACATAGACAGACGCACACAAACAATAAGAAAGTGTGTGCCCTAACGGATTCTCAAATCAAAACATCCATTTTCGTTTCGATTTCCATTTTAATAATATCTGTTTTTCAATCGCGATTTCTTCATCTTTATCGCTGAATGCACGCATCAATGGCGAACGGACCTTCCAGTACAAGCGACAATACGACGTCGTCGTCGTTGTCGGCGGATTCGTACATAGGAAGCTTGATAAGCGTCACGTCAAAGTCCGAGATTCGTTACGAGGGCGTTCTCTACTTTCTCAATCCGCAGGACTCCACCCTCGGCCTAAAAGACGGTGAGTGCCATATCGCTTCCTTTTTCTTATTTTTTAGGTGTCCTGCGTTTTCCACTTGATATATATGCTGTATGCATGTCCGCTTGTGTTTAATCGCGTGTTCTGTGATTGTTGTTTCTGGTTTTCGATTTATTGAGTTCTCTGCTTTTCCTTTACGCACTTGTCTGTAGACTGTAGGAATTGTATTTTCCATGCTCATAAATCCCTGCAGCGAAGTGATATTGTCAAAGTACGCGTTTAATTCATGTTGTATTTCACTCGGCTCTCTTCTGTTAGTTTGAAAAAAGTGACGGGTCATTCTTAATTAGTGACTATCTAATAAACAATTTATTGAGTGAATATCAATCTGACTCGTCATTCTTGCAGTAAGATCATATGGAACAGAGGGGAGGAAAAATGGGCAACAAGTTCCTCCAGGGGACAAAGTCTATGAATACATACTATTTCGTGGCAGTGACATCAAAGTAAGTTCCATCGACTATTCAACTGTGTCGAAGTAACTCCGCAAAAGCATACTATGACATGCTATGTGCCCTTTACCAAATCTGTGATAATGGTTTGATTGCAACATTATCTGGAGTAGATAAATGTGGGAGTAATTGTAGTCCAATGGCAAGCTATATGCTCGATATTTCCACTTGTTTTTACTCTCTGCACTTTCTTCTCAGGATTTACAAGTTAAAACTGCTCCACCACCTCAAACTGAGGAGGCAATATACAATGATCCTGCAATTATTACGGTGAATAGTTTTTTTTTGCTAGACTGCAATGTTTTGTTACAAGAATTATTTACTCTGGAACCAATATTTTACATCACTTTTCATATTTACAGTCAAATTATTGTGTGGCCCCCTCAAGTTCATCAAAATCAGAGTCCACCGGTGGATCTTTGACAGAATTCAACTTGTACAGTGAACCCTCTGCATCAAATGCAAAACCATATCCAAACATATTGCCTTCAGACCATTCTGGAACTCAGTTGGGGATATGGGGATCTTCTCAGTCTACTCCTAATGCTGCTTCCTCTTATGGCATGCCAACACAATGGCAAGCATACAGTGCTGCGCCAGGAAGTACTGCTGGTGCTCAACAGCATTCCTTCCCATCAGATACAATGTTTTATCCCTTGCAGAATCAAGCGTCTACAGCCATGGAAATGACACATATATCCAGCACTGTTTCTCCAGGCAATTCACTTGCTATTTCTAGTTCTAGATCTTTTAATGCTGCACCAGCTTTGTCTTCTGAGAAACTGTTCACGCCCTTCACCGATTCACTTTCATCGAAGACATCTCTGCCTTTTCATCACCCCACATTAATAAATTCTAATGGATTGGCAATGCCATTTTCAATAACCTATCCGAACGCAAGCAGCATTGACAATCAAGTTGTTAATAATGTAATTCCTGACCCTGTATCATCGAATCCTGTTCAGTCTTTCCCATATACGGCATCATCTGTTTTAAACCCAATTTCAGACTCCTTGTCAAGGCAGCAGCAAGCATTGCTAACTCCAAATCGTTCACAGCCAAAACTATTTGAACATTCTCCTGAAAAGAAGTTGACCCCTGATCCAAAGGATATGGGTGTAATGACTTCAATATCTCTAAATTCCCCTGCAGTTCAACCGCCTCTTTTGCCACTACCGCCACCTTCGCAAAAGGTTAACCTCTTATTTACTCTGTTTCTCTTCTTTTTTCTATTTATAGATCATGGTTGCATCTAATGAATTGAGAACTTTGCTTGATCATTCTCTCGCATCGATTTCTTAGGTGCCTTTACACTGTGTTTGGAGCTGATTCTGCATAGGATTTGGATTAATCATTAATGTACATTTTCAAAGAAATATTGGGGGAATCCAAGTAGGGAGAAAAATTTTATTACAATTTTGAGGGATTTTAGTATCCTTATTACTTTGATAAAAAAAAAAAAGTATCCTTATTACTGCTATTTCCCTTAAGTATCAACCCATTTTGTAGGAATTTCAAAAGCTTATCTGAAATCCCCAAATATTGCCCCGCCATCCAAAATTTCTAATTATTCTTCTCAAACACGTACAGGATGTCCAAACACGAAACCCAAGCCATCATGCATTCCCAAACTCATTTTTTGTCATTCGACACAATTGTTTGTGTATTGAGTTGCTTTACCTTATTAGTTCATTGGTGTCATATCTTTTCCCATGATAGCTGGGATGCCCTAAGTGACAATTACAAATGCTTTATATTTTAACGTCTTCTTCTTGCAACGTTGCAGTTGCAGTCCCCTGTTCAGTTTACAGAAGAATTTGATTTTCAAGCAATGAATGAGAAATTCAACAAAGATGAGGTCTGGGGGTATCTTGGAAAAGCAAATCAGAGAGAGAAACTAGAGGTGGTCCACGAAAACGGAAGCAGCAGCCATGACTCAGGGGAAGATAACCCCGACTTGGAATCCAAGAGTGATCCTAAGGTAAGTTTTGAAGATTTTGTGGGCATTTTTAGTTGTTTCTTTTAGAGTCAGATCATGTAATGGCATTGGTGGTCTTTGTTATAATAACATCTTCTGCATTTTGCAGCCTGCATATAATAAAGATGACTTCTTCGACACCATTTCTTGTAATTCTGTGGGTCGTGGATCTAAGAATGGGCAGAATCGATATTCTGAGAGAGTGAAGTTGGACACTGAGGTTCGTTTATACTATTTTTTGAAGCTTTTTCCAGTTTATTGGATAAACACTGAACAATTTCTTATTTTGTTCACATTTCATGTACACCTCAGACATTTGGCAATTTTCAGAGGAGACCTCAATCAAGTTTTGGTGGACACAGAGGTGGACGTGGTGGTCAGTACCGTAACTGGGGAAGGGGTTGGTATAATTATGGTAATAGAGGCCGTGGTGGTTATACACAAAGGTGATATAAACAATGGTTAAAAAGGCACATAGTTGCTGGTGCTAAAATCGTAACTAAAATCATATTTCTATTCTAGAATAAGCTGATTATAAAGTGAGCAATTATTGGATTAGCCTAATTGCATCTTAACTGGATCTTTTTGTCATGCATAGCAGGATTAGTTATGGCAGGCTTCATATATTTTTTTGGCTCTTGAACCTGCCTCTGCTCTATGTACTAGGTTTTAAGCAATATTCTCCTATGCCCTGAATGTGGCAAGGTAGCAAATAATAGTACTTTTGTTGTTAGTCTATATTTGAAACTAAGCCTTTAGGCATTAGTTACATTAATAAAAATGAAAAGAACAATTGTCAAGAACACTGCTTTAGTAAAGAGCTTTCGTTTTCATTGTGAAAGCCTAAATGTTTGAGCATTTGGATGATTAATTGTAGCAGAAGAATTTCTATTTCCTTGATCTATTACAAAATTTACAATAGAAAAGAATAAATACCAATATTGGGTTTTCTCTGTATGTACACATAGCTATCGTCTGGAATGTGTACACATATGTCAACTTCAATTTGCATATCTCCAATATATGCAAACAAATAATGTCCTATTTTCCCTATTGTTAGCTTCAAATCATCCAATATGCAAGCTTATTTCTATTTCATCATGTGTGTATGTAATGTTGTGTTTGGATTGTGATTTGTTTTAATTTATTTATCGACCTGTGCGTGAACCTTAATGTTTACATCAGGTTTGGTTTGGTTCATGTTTATGATACCGGAGGCGAGGGTTGAACCCAGAGCCAGCAAGGCCAATATGGCCGAACCAACATAGACTCCATCTTTAACTAAATAACATTCTCCATCTAACCATCCTTCTCCAAATGGTTGATTTCGGCTCATGCTAGTTGCTCCACTGATTAATATAACTGCAATCCCAAAGCTGATCCTGCCATCATTTAGCAGTTAGCACATAATAGTACTCTATTGAGTATTGACCATTAATTATTGTCTAACATATTAAATCCCCCATAAAGCTGGTCATATTGCTCTTTTATAGCTGTCCACGTTTAGGAGGTTAGTTTACCTAGAATTGGTACAAAAAATAAATTCAGAAAAATGTCAACATGGCATAGTGAAGCTTGCTTCTGGGAAATGACAATAGAGCTTTGGAACATGTTTGGTGCGAGGAGGATTGATTTGTTATTTAAGCTTTTGGAATATTTTGTGGGATTTGTCATTTAATTGAATGAACAGCAAGGACTAGGAGAGTTCCTCTTTCCAGATTAAACAAAATATAGAAGAAATTGAAAAGGGAATACTATTTATTTCAATTATTTATTCATTTTGAGAAGAAAAGATAATTGTGTTCTAGCTGGAGTAGGAACAAGACATTCACATACTAACCAAGAGACAACGAGTAGGAAACTGCATGAAACCGTAGGCTTTGGCTTTGTAACTTGAGAATTACCACTGCCCGGTTTCCTTGAACATAAATTTCTGCAAACGAATAGAGTTCCGATTACTTGAGCGATGGAAAGACAGATTAACGCAGCGATACCCAGTTCGAAGGCGGCGCTTCTGGGCAAATAACACAGTTTTCCATCTAAGATGAGATCATTTTTCTGAGAAAAAAGAACAAAATAGAAATCAATTTTATAATTATATATAACAAAAGATTGCAAGATCAGGGGAATTGAAGAGATGATCGGCGTAGAATTAATTACTTTTGACTTGTTGAATTCAGCGGCGAGGCAGACGGCGAAGGAGACGAGGGCGGAGGCGATAATGAATGTACAGAACAGTATTGGAAAACTGTTTAATTGGTTGTTTAAGCTTTCCATGTGTAAAGTAAATGGGTGTGTTTTGTAATTTTGTTTTGCTTGGAAATCCAAGAGAAGAAGAATTAATGGAGATGAGGAATGAGAAAGGGAAGGAAAGACTCGAGGAAAATTGGAGTTTACTCAAAGAAAAAGTGTTGCTTTATTGGGTGCTTGATGAGAATCATTCTTTAATTGATTATGGAAGATGATATGTGCCCTTCTATTCTTTATGGATAAATACAGACAATATCCCAAGACTCTTAAGCACTTGGGGTGCCTTCTGGTGGGTAGGGATTAGGAAATTTTTAAAGTTATTCAAAGACTAACAACTTTCGAGTTTAAATAAGTTTTAAAATTATTCATGGCTATATTATAGACAAAGGATTATTATTTTGACTCTCTCTAATTTATTTGGAAAAAAAAAAATTATATGTTCCTTCTTTATTAGTTTTTTATTTATAGTAGGTAATATTAAATGTTTAGTTTAAATTGGAGAGTCTCATGTTGGAACTCCAAAGACTCCTTAGAAACCCATCTTTGATAGAATTCCAAAGACTCCTTAGAAACCCATCTTTGATAGAATTCTAATCCCAACAGGACTATGTTTCTTATTTTATTTCTTATAAATAGTCTCAAGTGTGTGTATGCTGATATGACTCGATTCATTCACAAATTTTCCAATATTTAGGGCTGCAATCTTCACGTTGCTGTTGGTGAAAGATTTTGTCGAGCGACGATACCATCGAAACCTAAATTCCAGAGACGCTCTCTTCCAATAATCTTTGTTTGAGTATAATTGAACGTTTAAACTTTAAAGCTTCGCGATATCCCTAAATTTTCGTCTTCACTCCGTCCGTACCATTCACGCAATTAGGGTTTTCCTCTGGCCATTGTTGTTAGGTGTCAATTTGAAAGGTATTTTTGCGTAACCATTTTCTCTGGGCAACGTAGCTGAAAAAATAAGGGAACTTTCATAAAATTAAATATGGCTAGGGTTTGGACAATGCCAGATGTGTACAAGTATCAGATTGCGTCGGAGGCCTCTTATTCAGGGTTGTATAATTTGGCCTGGGCTCAGGCGGTGAATAATAAGCCACTGGGTGATGTTTTTCTGATGATGGAGGATGGTCTTAATGATAGTGGTAAAGCCAATAATGACAATAGTGCTATTATGCCCAGTTCAAACATCAATCAGAATAAGATGGAGGATGATAGTGAAAAGGAGGAAGGCGAGATTGATTTGGATTCTGAATTAGTTCTCGAGAATAAGGATTCAAATGCCGAAATTAACAACGAGCTTCGAGCTGATGTGAATGATCAGAGCGATGATCATAAAGGTTGCCGGTCTCTTCCCCTGCTAGACCTTCACAAGGATCATGATTACGACAGTCTTCCTTCACCAACGCCATTCCTATCTGCACCTTTGCCATTTGACAAGAGATTCAGTATTGACACAGGACTTTATGAAACCGATGCTGTCAGAGCTGTTTCTAGTTATCAGCAGAAATTTGGTGGGGGTTTGTTTTTTATGGATGACAAGCTTCCTAGTCCAACTCCTTCTGAAAAGGATCATGGTCATGCTATTGGGGATGGTGAAACCAGTGGGGAGGTTTCCAGTTCTATTAGAAACAAAGTTAACCCTGCTGCTGTGCAGCCAGTGGTTTCTTCTACCACAGAAATTAGGAACTGTAGGATTGTTAGTTCTGCAAATAGTTCCCGAAAATCAACAGCGAAAAGTAGGGACCCTAGGCTTCGCTTGTCCAATCTGAATGCAAGTGATGAGTCTAAATCGGGTTTAGTTTTTGATCGCCCTGCACCGAAAAGGCAAAGAACTGAGTTATCAGTAACAAGTCAGACTGAAAAGTTACCTGTGAAAAATTCTAATGCAGCTGCTTCTCTTCATTCCCTGTTAAGAGATATAGCCGTGAATCCATCTAAATGGACGGAAATACTTAACATGGAAAACCAAAAGACTTCAGACAATATAAAAAATATCCAATTGAAATCTGGCAAAGCTAGAATGAAACCTCGTGATCCTCGTCGTATTCTTCATAATAGTGCATCATTTGGTTCAGCGCTGATCAGCAGCAGCTTGAACACCTCAAGGCATGAAGATCACCTGGAGAAGAAGTTGGTATCTTCCAATGGGGCGAATGCACCTGATATTACTATGCAATCCACTAATAACTTAAGAAACATAGCAGATATCTTATCTCTATCTCAAGCATCTATGCCTCCTACTCCTCGACCAATGAATGCAAATACGTGGAGTGATGTTGAGCATTTGTTTGACGGCTTTGATGACCAACAAAAAGCTGCTATCCAGAAAGAAAGGGCTAGGAGGCTTAACGAGCAGAAGGAAATGTTTGCTGCTCGCAAGCTTTGTCTCGTCTTGGATCTGGATCATACTCTTCTAAATTCAGCCAGGTTTGTCGAAGTTGATCCGGTGCACAACGAGATGTTGAGAAAGAAAGAAGAATATGATCGCGAAAAGACCCACAGGCATCTATTCCGGTTCCCTCATCTGGGAATGTGGACCAAATTGCGGCCCGGGATATGGAATTTCTTGGAGAAGGCAAGTAAACTCTACGAGCTGCATCTCTACACTATGGGAAACAAGTACTATGCGACTGAGATGGCAAAACTGCTCGATCCGAGAGGAGAATTATTTTCTGGAAGAGTTATCGCACGGGGCGATGATGATGGAATAGGAGAACCATTTGATAGTAAGGACTTGGAGGGGGTTTTGGGTATGGAATCAGCTGTTGTAATTATAGACGATACTGTAAAGGTATGGCCCCACAACAAACCAAACCTGATCGTCGCTGAACGGTATATCTATTTTCCCTGTAGTAGAAGGCAATTCGGGCTATCAGGACCTTCCCTACTCGAGATCGATCGCGATGAAAGACTGGGAGACGGAACATTGGCTTCTTTGTCGGCAGTCATTGAGAGAATACACAAGAACTTCTTCCAACATGAGTCGTTGGATGAAGCTGATGTTAGAAATATCTTAGCTTGCGAGCAACGAAAGATTCTTGACGGTTGCCGGATTGTTTTCAGCCGAGTATTTCCAGTTGGTGAAGCTAAGCCTCATATGCATCCACTTTGGCGGGCGGCAGAGCAATTTGGTGCTGTTTGTGTGAATCAGATAGATGAAGAGGTTACACATGTAGTTGCTAATTCACTTGGGACAGGTAAGGTGAATTGGGCACTCTCCACAGGAAAATTTGTTGTTCGCCCTGGATGGGTTGAAGCATCCACATTGCTATACCGAAGAGCTAATGAGCAGGATTTTGCCATTAAACAATAACAAACTATCACCATTTCTTCTATCCGGTAAAAGATTAAAATTTTCCTAAAAAGTTAAATAAATGGAAATGTGAGTATCTTTAAGGCTTAAAACTTTCAAGTATGTATAATTTGTGAGCTCAATAAAGATATTGAATTAACTTTTCATATTGTGTTTGCGAACATAATGAGGAGACATAATCGGGATTGATTTTCAAATGAATATATATTATGTAGGTTGAATTTCAATGTAAAACGGAGAAAAAAGCACTTTATAGTTTTTTTAATGAATGTAAATTGTGTGTAGCTATTTAAATATATCATACCAAGTAATTTGTTTATTTTAATTTGGGTTAGATTAGATAACTGATTAACAAATCATGATCTGAGATAATAATGCAATTAGCATATAAAAGGCCACACCTGTCAACAATCAATTATTAGAATCGTAAATTGAAAAGGAAAAACATAAGAAATTTAGGAATAAGAATGTTGGTTGAAAGAGCTTGGCGTGGGTGTGGTTTGGTTTTGGACCAGGACAACTATCCCTAGTTCCATAATTCATTGCATCTTATGCAAACTTGACTTTAAAGTGGTGAAGAAACAAGTGGCTTTAAAGGGACAACATCGACCGACTGGATTCAATGTTCGCACCTGGAATTCAGTCTCTTAGTACGTAACAGGGTTCAATGTCTCATATGTCCACACAAGCATCCATAATATATACATATATATAACGAATACATATATTTAAATACATGTATATAAGAAAAAAAACATTGTCAAACAATTAAAAGGAATAAGCTTAAAAAAGAAAAAAAGCAATTTGCATTATTTGGATGGGTACACCAACACAAGAAATCAAAAAATCCCAACAGATCATCATGCAAGTGCAACGACTCCATTAAGTGAACTAACGATGACATCGTCATGTATTTCAGGTATTCTTACACCAATTTCTTCCCACCAAGAGTTTCAAGAACCGACTGCGCGACGCAATAAGCAATCGCCTGAACCGTAACCATCGGATTCACACCCAATGCAGTCGGAAAAACACTCGAATCCGCAACAAACAGCCCCTCCACCTCCCAACTCTCCCCCGTGGGCCTCACCGCCGACCCCCTCGGATCCACCCCCATCCTACAGCTCCCCATCTGATGGGCCGAACATATTGGGCTCGATAAATTCCTCAAAGGCCTCAAACTCTCTTCCTTCACAAACCTCTCAAACTCCGCCGTGTCAGCCCCCTTCGCATGAAAAACCCGCCCCTCCTTATGGTGGGTCCCGATTTCCTCCGCCCCCGCCGCCGCTAATATCCTCAAAACCCTCTCAATCCCTCTACTCAAATTCTCTTGATCAGATTCATCCAGCTTGTAGCTTATATCAGTTGGTGATTTCACAATTCCTTTCCCTTCATCTCTCGCCAATGCAAATATATGAGCAGTTCTGGAGAATTTCACCATCCTGTTTTTAATATCTGTTCCTGATAGCCACGGCATTAGGGCGGAGAACATTCCAGGATGTAAAGCCGGCGTTTGAATTATTGCATCTTCAACCTTCGACATTGCCGTCATTATAGCTCCTTCGTAGCTTCTCTTCTCTGCAGGCGGCCAAGCCGTATCGGGAAAGTACCCCCACGCCATCACCACAGGATGGAGATGTAGATTTTTTCCAATATTCGGATTTTTCAATCCGCTCTTTTTGAGCAGCGGCGGCGTGGAAATGGCGCCGCACGCGACGACTGTGATTTCCGACTCCACGGCGGCGATCTCTCTTATTCCATTATTCTGAAACGCGAAATAGACCCCACTTGCACGCTTTCGGCCATTTTCATCGTGAGTAGTGATCACCTGCAACGCGTCGCATTCAGGGAGCACCGCGCCGTTCCCCGATTCGACCAAATCAACCAGCCACGTCTCGGATACGCCTTTCTTCTTCCCGTCTCTGCAGCCGAGACAGCACCACCCGCAGTAATGATCCGGCGGTGCGTTCCGCGGGATGGTTTCCACTTTGTGCCCTAATTTCTCGCACCCTTTTCTCAAAATCATGTTGTTGAAGCCTTCTTGGTTAAATTCCGTTTGTACCCCCATTTTTCTGCAAACAACATCCAGAGCATTTCCATAAGCTTTGGTACTGAACAATTCCAGGTTATGATTTTCTGTCCAGTCTTTGATCACGTGGGGCGGCGTCCGGATCGAGGCGGACCAGTTTATTGTCGATCCTCCTCCGACTGTCGATCCCGCGAGCAGCAAAATGTCCATGTTATCGGTACCTAGGAGTCCGTTTTCGAGGTACATCTGTTCCATTGCTTGGCCTTCAAGAAGTGAGAGATTGTTTCTAGCTAAGTAACTTCCTTTTTCTAAGACGACGACTTTGTAGCCGGCTTGTGCAAGAACTCCGGCCACAACCCCGCCGCCGGAGCCGGAGCCCACTACTACAACGTCGCATTTGATGATGAAAGATGGTGTTTTTAAGGAGCTTCTTTTGGCGTTGTTGGAATGCACAAGTGAAATGGGAAAGCCTAGTTTCTGTAATCGTTGTAGAGCTGTTTGTTTTGACTGGTTTAAGTTGACTATTCCTTTGTGTAGAGGCGGAAAGTGATCTTCTTCTATTGGCTTTTGGGCTTTTGGGTCCGGCCCATTATACCCTATTGCATCCCAGGATACGTTCTCATTTTTCTCATTTACCTGTCATGTAAACATTATTTGTCACTCAAGATTAAACAGTATTTAAAATTGTTTCAAAATAGAGGAAATATATTAAAAATATAAAATCATAGAGTCTGACTAATGGGCTTCTAAAATCTAAACCCATACTCAGATTAATGTAATATTGGTGGACCATTAATGATTGGGCCAGTAAAAATCAGCAGGCCCAATTTAGGCGCATGTGAAATCTGCAGGTCTTGAACGTAATTGGTAGGTAATTCGGTTTCGGATTATGCAACATTGCATATAATTAATGAAAAGATTAATCTTCGTGACAGCCATTCAAAATATATAAGGTTTCAATCTCTAAATTATGCTTTATCATTATTACCCTAACTAAATTAGGGGAAATCGTATCCAATATTAATTGTCCATTAATAGAGTGGATGCTAGAATCAGTGAATCACCCATTGATAATTGCTTCAGTTGCCTCATCTGACGGAAACAACTGTTAACCATAACTTGAAGGTGTACTGTTGTCGGTAATCTATATATTATATAATTTAGAAGATTTGAGGCCACTAGTGCTCGTTCACGGTATTTTTTTTAGCCGTGTAGTGTCGAACACGTATCCGATACCGACACGGCGGGGATACGTGTCTGACACGGTAAAAAATAAATAAAAAAATTTGACACGTTGGGGACACGCGAGGGACATGACTCTGACACGAGAAAGACACGGAAAATGCAAATTTTTTATTTTTTTTAATTTTAAGGGTCATAATTTATTTGAAAAAAATATAAATTCATGAAAAGGTGTATAAATTAATTTAAATTTATATTTTCCTTATTTTGAATTTTTTTTCAAAATATTATAATCCTCTAATTATATTAACGTTCGTCCAACATAATAATCAATTGAGATATTTTAATTTTACTAATAACTATAACACATTTTGTTCGTTTGTTTTTTTAATTATGAATATTTGTACAAGCATTATGTATGAACATTTATGTTTTTTTTATTGAAATTTATATTAATCAGTTGTGTCAGAACCGTGTCGTGTCCTATAATTTTCAAAAATTTTGTGTCATTGTGTTCCCGTATCCGTGTCCGTGTAGCATTGCTTGAGGTTATCACGTAAGCATACATATGAATAATCTCAATAAAATTCATTTTGCTATGTAAGCAAAACTATAAATTATTTCATATTTATCCCAAAAAATTAAAAATTTTGTATAGACATGTTAGTTACAAATCTAATTCAAAATTTAAATATTGTTTATAATTTTATTATCTGCATATATATATAGGAATTCTACAATATCTTTATAAATAGTTTGATTTTTTTTCTTAAAAACACACGCATATAATTCGACCCTTGTCATTGGAAGGAATCGAATCCAGACCTCCACACTGGAGTAATATCTGGTGGCCATTGGACCAAACCCCAATGGTTTAAATAATTTGATTTTTAACTATATTAAAACTAAGTAAGAACGTTAATTATAAAAAATAAATCATCAATAGAAAAATATAAAAAAATATGATAATATTGTCTAGATTAAAATAAGTAGTTTTAAAAATTACAACAAAGTGGACTACTTTTTGTATTTGTCAAATTAAAAAAAAAAATAATTAAATAAATTATAAAAAATCCAAATAATAATAACATTAGTAAACTATAAAATAAAAATGTACTTTATACACGGCGGCACGGAATTTTAACTAGTTAATATGTATTACGTGATAGTCAACGATATATTAGTATATAACTATAATTAACTTGAAAAAAATCATAATACTACTGATTAGTAGTGTAGCTTACTACGTTGATATTCTAAATTTGAATTAAAAAAAAGAATAATTAATGAAAAGTACCAAACACACTAGTCTAGAGCAAATTAAATGGATAAATAAAAACAATTAAATTTGAATTAATTACCTGAGTGAAGAATACGAGGAGGGTGAAGATCTTGAGAGCGGAGTATAGTATTCTGAGGAGAATGAAATAGCTGTCGGACCAAGAAAGCAATATCTGTTGTCTTTTCTCCGGTGAAATTCGTGAAAACCTCTGAAAATATGGGAAATTGGTGGATAAACTCTTTGTCCCACATAGGATAAATGTCCCTATCCATGTTGTAAGCAAACACAGGGCGAGTCTGCTCAAATAAATCTTCGGGTGTTGTATCTTTTCTCCAAGCAATACACCCAGCTTCAGAAAGATTACATATATATATATAAGATCATTTTTTAAGTCATGTGATAATTAAGTTGAGAGACAGAGAGAGTGTTTGTTTAATTACACGTTTGGGAGTTCCATTGCTGGAAGCTGAAGCTTGATAGAATTGAAGCAGCGAATCAGGTTGATGATGAGAGAGATGAATTGAGGGCAAGAAAGTGTCGCATAAAGCAGTTAGAACCTCCATTTGATCTGCTGAATAAGGACATTTTTTCTCAACCTGCACCTTCGCCATTGATAGGATGATATATATATCTCTTCCTTCCTCAAATTTCTAAGCACACACGACACTATGTGAGAGAGAGAGAGAGAGAGCTTTGATGGAGAACGGTCCAATACATATACAGGCCAGGCGTCTAGATAACTACTATATAGTATTAATTTCTTGTGGGAGACTGGAGACCGGAGACTGGAGAGACGAGGCAGATTATATATAGCTGGTTTTGGGGGTGGGGTTGGTGGCGTCAGAATTTATAAAGGGAGTTAAAGGAAAATAAAACTACATCCCTTGTACTATTGGAAATTATATAGACACACCCTAAACTATGGCTTTATCTAACACTTAGGTCCTGCCGTTAGTCATTTTCTTATTTCCATGTAGATTCTAACGTTCTATTAACCCGACAATAACTTACTCACTTTCGCTCATTTCATGTATAGAAAACACTATAACAAAAATGTTATGGATAATTTAGTCATTTCACAACTTTTCGTTAAGTTTTTAAGGTTTTCGTTAGGGTTAGAGGATCTATTTGTAATTTCCAATAGTACAGGGAGTCTAGCTGTATTTACCCCTAAGTCGATGGAGTGTAAGTGTAATTATCCCATAATAAAAAATAGATATATAAGAACGAAAATTAGAAAGAAAAGTTAAATTCTATGACTATAACGACACTGAGAAATTGACTAATACTTGAAAATACAAAAAGAAAAAGAAGTCACCTAGCTATATAAGTCCATGGAAATTAAATGGATTTTAAACGAAATTAATTGCCGTAAAAAGCCCCGGTGTCCCACTCCAGACATTAATTTGTCATTTTGGGCTAATTTTTTTGTTCTTCAATGGTTAGTCTATTTTCGAGGTGTATATAGTTACATAAATTGAGTGTACGTTTGCTCAGAACAACGTTGTGATGGCAGATAATTGCACGCATCTCAATAACCGAATTGTAGTGTTCAAGTTCTGTATGTCAGAATATCTGCAGTTTCCTTAACTATATTTATATTTTATTAAGCAAGAAATTGAAATAAATAGATGCTTTATAAAAGATATGAATTCCTGGTCAGACAAGGTAGTTGTTATATATTCAATGCAGTGTAATAATAAACTAATAATGCCACCAATAACTTCACCGCAATTCACCAAGGGACCATATCCGCGGCTATCGCTCAATTATGAACCGTTAGATCATGCATGATTATCAGAGTATAAACTGAATCAGTCGAATGTACTTTAAAATGCTAATGAGCTACTAAACGATATATATATATATATACAGAGATATTAGTCTTTCACTCGTTTAGCTTTGACAGCAAGAAGAGGCAACCGGAGGAGAGAAGCACAGAAGCAGAGAAGCAAAGCAGATCCAGAGGCGATTGTATAACAGCTTTTTTACTCTTATCAAACAAACCGATGAGCAGAAGCATCACGATCACATGGCCCAGCTTCGTTTTCAGCTCGTTCACGGTTTTTATTTCCAACCATCGAGGTCGTTCCTGATCATATATATATATTTTTTAAAATAAGACAAAAAGATAGTAAGATCAACTTTTAATACATGGGAAGTTAAATGAGAGATCATTACCTTCAGGGTAAACAAACCAAACAAATTCGATCTGTAAGTGATTCTTCCATCTGGCATGGATTTTGCTTTATCAAGATTACTGATGAAGAGCTCGTAAAGGCCCATGCCAAAAACCAACATCACAGTTCCAAGTAGATAAACATCTATGTGGATTTGGTAATAATTTAAAAATCAGATTAAAACATCATAAATGCAATTGAAAAATACAAACTAGCATGTGCATAGAAGGTCCACATATTATTAGGTCAATTATGCACTTGGCGGACAAATATATGAATTGAGAATGAAAGCAAATAAATAAACGAAAACGACATGTCATTCTTTAATGAAATATTGCTAATTGCGTGATAAATAAAAGAAAGAAAAGGAAAGCAGCAATAAGGGTTTAGATGATATAAAATATACCGGTAGCCTCGACAAGTGATGCAATTACTTTCCCTCGGTCCACAAAATAATCTTGAAATGATGATATGACGTAGACACAACCCTGCATTTGGACAGAATTTAGTACTAATTAATAATTTAGGCAAACATCTTGGAAAGTTAATTAATACCGAAAAAAAAAAGGAATCAATGGAGTTAGGCAGATCAGAAGCTATATAATCACACAATAGTGAGGCGCAAATATTGTTTTTCTTTTTTATGGCAATGTGTGCTGAATCGTGTAAGAATTCAGGAAGGCTACTATAATCCAACTGATCCCCACCAAAAATACAGAAGAAGTTAATGCAGTAGCAAGATATCTAACGGACCCTAAGCATGAGGGGATGGTTGTAATTTCAATAACTCTCAATGGTGTATCTGTAATTTTTTTATCAAGAGGGTTACCAACTGTAATTTATTAAACTCCCGTGGGATCTAAATGTAAATAACCCAAAAGATCAAGTTTTCACATCTCGGAGCGATTAACTTACTGTCAACTTTAGTTAATCCTTTTCTATTAACTCACATGATTAACAACAATCATATCTTTAACATTTTGTAAAATTTCAATCTCGGAATAAAATTTTCTAGCTTCGTCCCTGATCTTCACCCCTTGTGTTAGGATATGTGTTTATTGGAGTGAATTTCAGAAAGTAAATGAGATCGCTTAAAGGTTCTCTACACATGATCAACGTACGTATTACCTATGCGCAAAAGCCACATTAATCAACCTCAAAAATCAAAATTTGACAGAGATTGCATAAACTATTTAACACTCAGCAAACTTAAATCCAGCAATCCATCCCATCCTTCTTCATTTTTCAATATATTTACCTTATCATAATCAAGAGTCCAATCCTTGTCTTCTTTTTTAACTTAAAAGGAAATCAGATTCAATTACCAGAAACTCCATTCACACATTAACAATGCAAAAATGTGATAAAGCAAAAGAAAGATTTATATAAGTTTGTCATATCATCAGTTGAATATATAATATATTCATTCACCTTGACAAAACATAGAAAAGAGCCAACCAGAGATCCCATAACCGCAAGAATGG
This sequence comes from Verbena officinalis, assembly GCA_958496215.1. Classification (NCBI taxonomy): domain Eukaryota; kingdom Viridiplantae; phylum Streptophyta; class Magnoliopsida; order Lamiales; family Verbenaceae; genus Verbena; species Verbena officinalis. The sequence continues at coordinate 3,041,804 of OY292390.1, read as the reverse complement.
CGAAGAACCTGCATCCATAGATAATCTGCAATAAAACACAAGAATTGTATCAAAAACAACAGATTAAATTAAGCTAATCTTGAAACTTCAGAAGTAAATATATATGATCACCTTCTCTATACTAACTTCTACATTCTCCGGATTTTCTTGCTGCTTCGGATTATGAGACAAGCTCGCAGAACTAACATCTGAAGCAACAGCAGGTGCTGAAGCAGTGCCCGTCGCAATATGATCATGGGTTGATCTCGTGGGCATAAAAACACGAAATTTAGGGTGAAATTGAATAGCCCATTTGATATTTGGAGCTATTTTTCTCGTTTTGTTGCAGATTAGCGGCGTTGGGATCTTACCCAGGGTTCCAGTGAGACTCATAGTGATGGGAAGTAAGGATTTTTCTCATGCAAATCAGAGAATTTCAGATTTACGACGGCTCCAGAGCTGAATACCAAATCCCCAGGGATTTCCGAGTGGTGTTACTGCTAACTGCTAAAATCTGCGGGTCAAAATTGTCGCTGTTCCTGCGTATACCACAACGGTTGAAGGTGAACCACGTCTTTGAGTTCGAGTATGAAATTGTGATATTATTGTGTGATGTGATAGAGAAAAGAAAGCATATTGAAAATCATCTGTCACGTGTTGTGGGTGCGCGAGGGCACGTAACAATTGCAATTTTTTTGTTCTTACCTCAAAAGATTTAATTTTTTTTACTCGTGCATCACAGATTATACTAATCGATTCTCATAGATACAAAACAGTCACCAATATCGTCAAAAATTCAATTTATATAATCATAAATACTCAACTAATCTTTTATTTTCGATGAATATCTCGACTAACCTTTGACAAGTTTTAAGTAAATAAAATTATTTTCTCTATCATAAGTTAAAACTGTAACGACTCGAATATTTAATTATATTATTAATTATTATTCGAATTTTTTCTTGCCTAATTTCTCGATCTATCTAATTGGATTAATTAATCTTGTGGAAAAGATTGATTTAACCTATCTTTTAAATACCCTCAATTACTTAAATTACATAAATGCCTTGAAAGTCTAAATGACCATTTTATCTCCCCGAGATATTTTCCTAAATATCTACCTATCTCTCTCATTCTCTCATTACATACAAAGAAGAAAGGATGAAGAAAGGAAGGAGAAGAGAAGGAGAAGAAAGGAGAGAATCTTCCCGACGCCCTACCGAGCTCGTTTCTCGCCCGATCGACGAGCCGTGAAAACCCAAACGATCCTCACTACATTCTCTACCGGTAATCCTTTTACCCCATTTCATTTCGTTCCTTCCTCGTTGCGATTTTAGTGAGTTTTATATAGAATTTTATAGTTTTAGGATTTTCGTGTTTAGGGAGATTTACTTTACCATTTTACGTGTTTCTTGTGCCTATGTGTAGCTTATATGATATATATGATTATATGTGGAAATTAGGATGTTTTATGGTGTAAATTAGGAGATGTATGAATTTAAATGTTGGTTTCGCGTGTGAGGTTTCGCGATCTGCTGAGTCTGCTGCTCAGTAGATCCACACGGGCGAACGCACGGTCTTGATCAAGACCGTGCAGGAGCCCGTGCGCAGCCCTTTTTAACCTGCACGGGCTTGAGCCCGTGCACAGGCCCTTGCGCTGGCCCGTTTGCACCTGCACGGTCTTGGCCCCGTGCTCAAGACCGTGCGTGAGGCCGTGCACCTCTATTTTTGCTTGCACCGGCTTGCCAAGCCCGTGCGTTGGCCGGTGCAACATACTTAGTACATTTTCCAGCCTTTTTCTTTCTTGCACTTCGGGAATTGGGTCAACCCCACTCATTTAAATGTTGACTTTTCACATACGACCTCCGAATATCAATCCGATTTCACCTATAGCTTCCTTGAGCCTCGAGATTTAATATTTTTCATAATTTGCAATTTATCCGACCCTATTCGACCGTCAATTGACACCTTTCTCGTTTAGGGATTTTTCCCACCTTTCCTGTTTCTTATCCGTTTAATCCCGTATTCGTGAGAGAACGTTTTTATATTATTTTAAGCATGTCTACGTGCCATAACTGCATTTAAGCATGCCTTTAATATTTAATTTATATCCTTTCATTATCTAGAATTTCATTTACCTTTCCTTAGTTGTTATTTCGTATTTTATATATCTTCACATGTTTAATTGCCTGGCTTTCCATATTGCAACTGTAGCATGATTGAGGTTCCATATGAATTGCCGTGCGTCGTCTGTTGTTCGTGTCTTGCTTTTAGTATTGTCGGTCTCGTTTTCATCCTCTAGGCCCTGTGTATTACAGGTGGGACCAACGAGGGAGAAACCTGACTACTGCTTGCTTCCATACTGTCGTGTCGAGCCAGGTAAGGGTTTTAAATTGTTTTCAACTGGAGTAAGAACGTAGTTACTTAGGTTTGCGAAATAAACCACTATCCCGATTTATTATTACTTGTTGTATTGCCTTTACTATTTCTCTATCTGCTTAGTCAAACCGTTTTGATAGCAAACCAAAATGTTTTAAATACTTTCAACTAGAGGCAAGGAAAACCCATTTGTTTTAAATGCGAACTTTGGTCTCTCGACCTCGCAATTATAACCTTGTCTCGAATGGCCCCTTTGGCCTCCCACACCCCGATTTCCTGCTTTCGAATGGCCCTTTTGGTCACCCAAACTATCATTGATTTCAAAAGCGAGCCATAGATTGTTTAATAACTTGGGCCCGGAGTATACAGGAGGTGAGCCTGGGGACGAGCGTCTAGGGCAAATCCCGATGTATACTTCTAGCGTGTTGACTTGGGTCGGCTAGGAGGTTGGCTAGCCTAAGTTGATGCGAATGGTGGTGTTAATCGCGTCTCCTTAAATTCTGATACGGTGGTGCTAACAGCGTCTCCTTAAATTCTGATACGGTGGTGCTAACAGCGTCTCCTTAAACTCTGTATAGTATTGTTGGTGGTGGAGTACTTGACTATATGTTTACATGATTTTCAATTGGGAGTTATAAGGAGAGGGCCCGTTCTCGCCGGGACACATTATTTGCATGATTTATTGCATTTGTTGCTTGTCTAATTGTTTTACGGCTTTCGTTACAAGTCGAAGCACATTCCGGTTCTCTTCATTTCTCATATGTATTTCCCTATATATATATAAAATCCGGAAGCGTGACTCGTACTTGCTACCCTTAGTCTCCTTTATTATTCAATTAATTAGTTGAATTACGAGCCGTGTTTATTTATCGTTTTTAACTTGAATCATGCCTTTCGAACTTGTAACGGCCTCGTGACTCAACTAATACCCCCTTTCAATTTATCGGCTTGATATTACGTGCAAATGTTTTAAAGGATCCGGTTCGTCAATCTTTTGTGTTTTCAAATAAGCCGAACCCGAGTGTTGCTTTGTGTCATTTTATAACTTATATTTCGTTATTCGTATTCTTTCTCAAAACGGGCAACACTCACCACTTTTGGTTTTAAAAAGATAAATGACGAACGGTGATCAAAACCCCCTTACTGAGTATCCTTTATACTCACCCCTGCTATTTTGGTTCTTGCTTCAGGTAGACAGGTGGCGACGTCACCTATCTTGTCAGTCGGCATCAGCAGGTCTAAATAGGCTCAGTCTTTCTGGTTTGTCTTGTCAGTGGTCCCAACAACCGTCGAGTCTTGTTTATTGTATTTATTTACTTTACGTACTTATGTGCCCCTGATGTAGGATAGTTGACGATATCTAGGATTGTACAGGATAGACTAGTTGAGCCATGGATGGCACTACGTGTTGTTATTCTATTGTATTTCGAATTTCACATGTTTAATTGATACTATGTTAGCCTCGTAGGCATTTATGGAATTTATCTGTTTACTTCATAATCGCTTCCGCATATCTCTGTTTTATTGTGGTTGTTGTTGGGATGGTTGTCGCTGTTGCCGAGGGTTATTGTTTGAGTACCGTTCGCCGGAGTGGATTTTTAAGTTGAGGCTCCTCACTGAAGCTCGGGGGTCCATTTCGGTGCGGATGTGGCGGTCCTTCTTGAGGGGACGCTACAAAAACTATACTTAGAATGTGAGAAAAATCACTTGATTCGATATTGTTTGTTGATCAATTTTCATTTCACTTTAGAAAGTAATAATTCTCTACAAGATTTTGGGGTATAATAATTTATAGAACAAAGTGCAAAGACGACATTTAGAGGGGGGAAAGTGTGAAAATCACATAGTTTCTGATGGCAATTGACAAAATTAAAATTTCTTTGTCGTAGATTGCTAAAGATTTATTTTGAGGTAGTAAATTGCAATTTCTCCAATATTATACCCAGCTTCAAGTTTCCGGATCCGGGTGGGTCACCCAATTCACCCATTCTCCAGTTTTCCAGTCCTCTCTCTGTTCTCTGTTTCCAAAGCTCCCTACAACCAACTCACCAGTCGGCAAGTCACCGCCGGATAACGGGAAACAACCACCACGCTCCACCGCAAAATCCTCAATTCCCACCGGAAACACGCGAATTTCACTTATGTAGCATTGACGGGTAAAAGAAAGAGAGAAAAAGGAGAATCAAATGGCGGCGGCGAACTCGGGCCCTCGCCCCCCAATACCCCAAGCTCGCTTCGCCACACACTACACTGCCACAGACCTCAATCCTCAATCCGGAATCCTCTGCGAAATTGTCGCCACCGCTCCGGTTCACGAAGTCGAGAGCCGTCTAGCTTCCACACAAATCAAGCCCGAGCCGCAAATTATTCAACAAGTATTGAAGTTCTCGTACAACACCCCTTCCGCGGCCGCCAAGTTCTTCAGGTGGTCGGGGATGGGGCAGAAGCACACGGCGTATTCGTGGAATCTCATGGTAGATTTGCTAGGGAAGAATAAACTTTTTGAGCCGATGTGGGATGCCATTCGGTCTATGAAGCAGGAGGGCATGCTCTCTTTGACAACGTTCGTTTCGGTTTTTGAGAATTACTGCGTCGCAAGGAGGTTTGATGAGGCTGTTATGACTTTTGATGTCATGGAAAGGTAAGTATTTCTGGTTTCTGTTGTGCTTTTCTTATATTGTGCATTGCTGTTTCCTTTTTATTGCTTCTGTTTACTGTATTGTAAGGGGTTTATGGTGTTCATGGTTGTTGCTTCTCAAGAAGGAAGAACTTAGAGTTTGCAAGGGTATATATGAACACAAAGTTATTCATCTTTTTGAACTGCAATATATGTATATATGAAGCCTACTTTACTGAGATCTAGTGCATAATGCAAAGAAGATCCTATTGAGCCTAATTTACAAATAATAAAAGCAACTATGTTTTGGTTGTAAACTAATGATTAAACCCCAGCAGCTTATTTATTTGTTTTCCATATTTAATTGCTATATATCCTCGGTCCACATTTCGAGCATTCAAGTTATCAAGTTTACAGGTATGGTATCCAACCTGATATTATCGCCGTAAATTCTATACTGAGTGCCATGTGTAGAGAAGATAACCAAACTGCAAAAGCTCTCGAGTTCTTTGAGAAGATTAAAGCCAAAATACCTCCGGATTCAGACTCATTTGCAATTTTATTAGAAGGATGGGAGAAAGAAGGAAATGTAGCCCAAGCAAAACACACTTTTGGGGAGATGGTGATTCGTGTGGGGTGGAGCCCGCAATATATGTTTGCTTATGATGCATTTTTGAACACCCTCGTTCGTGGGTCCCATGCCGACGAAGCAATCAAGTTTTTACAAGTGATGAAGGGTAAAAACTGCTTGCCAGGTTTGAGATTCTTTTCCAATGCACTTGATATTTTTGTGAAGCAGAATGATTCTGCTCATGCTATTTTGTTGTGGGATATAATGGTTGCATCTGGGCTGGTGCCAAACTTGATGATGTATAATTCCACAATCGGTTTGCTGACCAGCAAGGACGATATTGATAATGCCTTTCGTCTTCTTGATGAAATGGTCTTCCATGGCGCTTTTCCAGATTCTCTGACATATAATATGATTTTTGAATGTTTGATCAAGAACAAGAAGGTACGTGAAGTGGGGAAGTTCTTTATCGAGATGGTGAAGAACGAGTGGCCGCCAACACCTCCAAATTTTACTGCAGCAATTAAAGTTTTGTTTGATGGTGATGATCCAGAGATGGCAGTTGAGATTTGGAAATACATGGCTAAGAACAATATATCGCCGTGTGATGATAGTGCTAACGTTGTGCTTATTGGTTTTTGTAATTTGGGAAGGCTAACAGATTTGAGAAGGTTTGCAGAGAAGATGATTGATGAAAGAATTATAATCTATGAGGCGACCATGACCAAGGTGAAGAATGCTTTCTACAAGGAGGGAAGAAATGCGCGCGAAATCTATGATAATATTTCAAGAAAGTGGAAATCTTCCTATCTCTGAAGTTTTGGTCTTAATTTAAAAGAAGTGATCTTATGTAGGTTTACAGTCCTTGATTTTACATTAATGATTGAAAAACTCTGGATATCTAATGGTTTCCCTGTAAAATGTTCAATAGATTGTTTTGCCTTCCTCATTTTGGTCTTCTCATGTTGCCAATATTTGCATCATTCCTTGTATTGATGAATTACACTGAAGGATGTTTGTCCTTTGGGCCAATCTTCTTCTCTGTTTACATCAAATGTGGTGAAATTTGCTTTCACGGACTGAGCTTTTTTTCAAAAGTGAAATTCGTTTCACTGTTTTTGGCCAATGCTTTCCAGCATTTGGATGATTTTGATGTTTCTTGACTATTTCTGGGAGAAGACAATCTTTGCGGGACAGATCTGTCAAGGCCATACTTGCAGAATCTACTTCAATATCACCATTTTTTTCATTTCCAATTGTCATCCCCTCTCAGAAAGGCATTAAAATGCAGCTTACTTTCTGCTATACATCGACTGTCCAAGCAACTTGGATGGGAGAGATCCTTGTTGAAGAAAAGATTGTCTCGTGGTGATGGAACTGCAACCGCATCATTTCAGCTTCAGGTATGTTCAATCAACTTTTTCTTCAAGGGTTAACTTTGGGACTCGGAACTCGGAAGGGTTAAATTTGAGACTCGGAACTCGGAAGGGTTAAATTTGAGACTCGGCATGGAGCATCCAGGTTGAAATTACTAAGGCATTCTCAAAGGTTTGTCCAACGTGTTGACCATCTTCAGAAGTCAAGTAATCAACTGATCCGAGATAGCAAGGGCTTAGCTCTTCCAACTGATCAGCAGTGGTTGTTGATATCAATTTAAATTTCTTGGATACTATACTCATCTTGATATCTTATGTTTTGAAGTTGGAACTTGGAAGTATAGAAGAGAAGCTCCTCACCTTTCTCTGTTGCAGACTGTATACACTGTTCTTTCAAATAATTTGAGATCGAATTATTGTTATATTTTAGCATGATATGGTATTGTAACTTTTATATATCTATTTTTCTGGGTCTACCCTGTTAAATTGTAAATTGTGGTGACAAACTGCTGGTTGTTCCTGCTCTCCTCTTTCCCTGTTTCCCAAATTAAATCTTCTGACTTCTGATTTTCTGCCTTTCCGGTCTTGGTTTCCTTTTCTGCAGATCAATTCAGGTTTTCTATTTACTTAATTTATTTAGTAATTGCTATATCTTTATAAATCTATAAAATCCTGTTGCTACCTGCCAATATCGGTTGCCTTTATCCCCTTTATAGATCAATTTTAAGTTTTACACAGGGCCCTCATCTTTCTGCATGCGAAAAAGTTACTCTGAAACTTCATCTGAGAGTAACCAAAAATGAAGTCCAAAAGTTGTACATTACGCATTACTACGTATAGAAAAACAAACCTTAACCATACTCATCACACACAATCAAGAATATTACACAAGATAGCTTTATGCCAAGGAAAAGAAGATACCAAAACCTTCCCCACCCATCACACCTAAGAACCCATCCCCACCCCCGTCCCAAATCTACCTACTTTCCCCTAATACCTTCTAACATAAAACACCCCAAAATTGAAACTTTTCCTCCTAATGTTATCTCTCACAACCCACCACCACCACCACAGCTACTGCTACTGCTGTCACCCCGATGCCAAAGCCGACTCTAGGCCCGCGCCGCCACACCAACCCCCTCATCTGGTGTGCCGCCATCATTTGCGCAATTCTCGCAGTCGTCGTGATCTTCACGGGCATTGTCGTGTTCATCAGCTACCTGACGATCAAACCCAAGATCCCCTCCATCAGCATCGCCAGGGCCCAACTCGACACTATATACTACGACCAGGTGAGCTCCCTCACCGTCCAAGTCACCGTCGTCGTGAAGGCCGAGAACGACAACGCTCGGGCCCGCGCAGGCTTCTACAACACCACATTTGCCCTCAGCTTCCACGGCCGCAAGATTGCCTACCTGGTGGCCGACGAATTCGACGTGCCGGCCAACCAGTCAAAGGAGTTCAATTACGTATCCCAGTCGGCCCCCATTCCGCTGAACCCGGAGGAAGGTGAGGATGTGAGCTTAGCGTTGAGGCAGGGCGCGATAAATTTCGAGTTGAAAGGGACGACAAGGACCCGATGGAGAGTAGGGCTTATTGGATCGGTTAAATTCTGGCTGCATTTGGATTGTCAGCTACGTTTGCCGATTGATGCAACTACAATATATCCAAGATGTAGCTCCAGGCATCATAAATAAGGTGGCAAAATAGGAGCCATTTTTTTTTTCTTTTTGGATGATTTTTTTTAGTGATTCCGGGAGTTGTTGCCAGTCCTGTATCATCTTAATCTATGATAGTGATATCATTTTGACGTTGGGAAACTATGATTATGAGGAAACAAAAGTAAAGTATGAATGGCCAAACTATTTTCTTTCTTCTTTGTTAAACTAAGATTTCATCGATCATGAGTTGTCATCATCATTGCCTCTGATGTTTAGTTTTTATTTAAGGGTATCTTCTCGCTCATCATCTTCTTTTTTGAATAAAATTTGTATATTAATATAAAGAAAAAGGCAGTTTGAAGATATCATTTTATTAATTATTAACATAAAATATGAATATTTTAGCAGTACAAGGAATAAATAGAGAAAATGATTGTATAACTCAACTTGCTCCCAGTCTTCAGTAAAAGGACATGGAAATTGAAAACAATGGTGATTTCTTGTTTATCCATATCAACTAACTTAACTGTCACTCCATCTCCGAAATCTCGGAAGCAAGCACACGTACAAAATCCCTTAAATTCAAAGCTGAAATCTCTCTCCAAATCAGGAAAACTAGACGAAGCTCTTAATCTTGTACTTGAATCCCATCAATCTGAAACCCCTTTTCCGCAACCCAATGTCGAGTCGTACGCGACGCTCTTACATGCCTGTATTTCGAGTAAATCTTTACACCATGGCCGAGTACTTCACCACCATCTACTCCAATCGAAAGATAAGAAAGAAATTCTTACGAATCCCACTCTAATATCCAAGTTTATAACTCTTTTCTCGGTCTGCGGCCAACTGGATGAGGCTCATCGAGCGTTTCGCCATGGAATTGAGGATATGGGTTACGTTCCTGAGTCGGTTTATGTGTCAATGGCAATTGGGTTTTCCAAAAATGGCAAATTTAGGGAAGCTTTGCTCATATACTGGGAAATGTTGTCGCGCGGTGTTGAGCCGGGGAATTTCGCGTTTTCAGTTGCGCTCAAGGCTTGTTCAGGTACATTGGATATCCTGAATGGTAAAGTTGTGCATGCTCAGATTATAAAGGCGGGTGATGAACCTGATCAAGTGGTGTACAATGCTCTGTTGAAGCTTTACACTGAGTGTGGCAGCTCTGACGATGTGCTGAAACTGTTTGATTATATGCCTGACCGAAATGTTCAAACCTGGAACGCGTTGGTGTCTGGGTTTGTTAAGAAAAATCAAGTTTCTGAGGCTTTGGAAACATTCCGGAAAATGCAGAGGCAAAATGTGGGATTTACTTGGGTTAGTTTGACTTCAATTTTGTCAGTCTCTTCTCGGTTGACAGCTCTATATATTGGTAAAGAGGTCCACGGGCAAATTATAAAATCATCAGAAAGCCCAGATGTTCTCGTGCTGAACTCCCTTTTGGACATGTACGCTAAATGTGGAGTGATGGAGAATTGCAGGAAAGTGTTCGATGAAATGACGTCCAAGGATTTAACAACATGGAACACCCTCATCAATGGCTATGCCATAAACGGTTGGATGGCAGAAGCCGTGACAGCATTTGAGCACATGACTGAGGCTGGATTTAAGCCAGACGAGGTAACTTTCATCTCATTGTTATCAGGCTTGAGTCATGCTGGGAAGGCAAACGAGGGCCAAATCCTCTTCAATAGAATGTGTTCAGAGTTTGGAGTTAATCCTAATTTGGAGCATTATGCTTGTTTAGTGGATATGTTAGGTCGGGTCGGAAAAATTGAGGAAGCTTTAGAAGTGGTGAAGAAAATGCCTATGAATCCAAGAGGGAGCATTTGGGGTTCATTGCTTAATTCTTGTAGCATGTATGGTTATGTCTCACTTGCGGAAGTGATAGCAAAGCGGTTATTTGAAATCGAACCAACAAATCCAGGAAACTATGTAATTCTATCAAATGTATATGCAAATGCAGGAATGTGGGATAAGGTTAAATCAGTTAGAGAACAAATGGAGAAGAAAGGAATCAAGAAAGAAGCCGGTTGTAGCTGTGTACAGATTAGAGATAAAATACATAGCTTTATTGCTGGTGGAGGTAATACAGATGAGTATACAAAAATGTGGGATGATTTGAATAAAGAAATGGAGAAAAATGGATATATACCTGATACTGGAGATGTTATTGATGATATAAATGAGGAAATGAAGGGAGTGTGGGTTTGTGGTCATAGTGAAAGGCTTGCAGCAGTATATGCTTTGATGCATAGTGGCTCTGGGTTGCCAATTAGAATCACGAAAAATCTTCGTGTTTGTGCAGATTGTCATACTTGGATGAAGCATGCATCTGAAGTAAGTGAGAGGAGAATTATCTTAAAAGACACGACTCGGTTTCATCATTTCGAAAAGGGGAAATGCTCTTGCAATGACTATTGGTGATAGGTCACAATTCAATACTGTCGTGAGTTTCAAAGTGTCTAGGTTTGGGAAAGATCGTTCTTTTTTGGAACTTGTTAATGTTGTTGAACCATTATGTTATATAATCAAGTTAAGATACATTTACGATAATAATTCCTATACATTGAATGAAGTATGGATTGATTACACTAACCTCCCTTGTAATAATGTGTAATTACAACCCCACGCCCCCCCCCCCCCCCCCCCCCCCTTGGATTTAAAATTACAAATATCCCGAGTTTCTAATCAAATTTCAACTGGAAAGATCTACTTGAGATCTTGGATAACACCATCCAAACTTACGAGAACAATTTAAACGAACATAACATAAATGAGTGTAATAATCATCAGAATAACTATAAGATGGAAATAAACTAGAGGGGAGATATATGAAATTTTAAAACCAAGACATACATTTCTATAATTGTATATAGTTACAGGAGAGTAGCATAATATTGCTCGTAATATTCTCTACATGTAAAACCAGAGCTCAAATCACCACTCCACAGTTCTTACAATAGACTGAAAACCCACTAACAATTAAAGAATCTTCATAAGATAACGACACATTTAATTCAATATCAAACAATATCTGATTTTCAAAACCTTATATCTTGACTTTAAATACGAAATCTCTATATAGGGCAAAAATGTTAGCAACGCCTGCGAAGATTATACCTCTTGGTACTTGAACATGTGATTGAAGAATTCTCCCCAACTTCTTCTGGCAATAAATAATCAGGATCTTCTAACAACCCTACATCTTCAGACAACTCAGTATCTACCCATGAAGACCAATTTATCTCACTTTCATTGTCTGAATCCCACGATAACAGCTCTTTGTTCCTTTGCATGCTGTTAACTTTCTCCATTATCATCATTAGCATTTTATGGTTCAGCACTTCATAATCTCTACATTGTTTTTTCAATAATTAAGTAAGCGAATAAATCTATATACACAAAAAACTACATAATCTCTTGTATGGGAGGTAATTGTAATTTTGAAACATTTACCTGTAGGTAAAAATTGCATACAGATATTGGATGGATGCCAAAATCCCGAAAACTGATCTAACCATATGAATTATCTTTCCTTGAAGTTCAGCATCGGTTGTGACACAGCCCATTATTGTTACTTCAATTAGGAACGTTACACATAGAGCTGAATCAAAAATCAAGAAATAAATAAAGGACAATCTCAACCGGTTTAAAAACATTATTGAGACAAATATTGAGGTTGTGAGATTAAAGTATTACCTAAATATAGCCTGTGTCTCACATTGTATGCATGTTTGATACTTGTCAGCATGTAGATTATGAAGATTGCAATCGTGTATACAAACAAAGCAATGATGACTCGAGATTCAAACAACATGGCACTGTGTAAAGCAAATAGCTTGTCTATGGCAACAAACATGCTTGCTTGCTTTGATTCAAATGTTTCCTGTAATAAAATGGTCCAGAAAGTTTAAAAATGATAATTCAAAAAAAATAACAGTAGAAAAATAAAAAATTAAAGAAAAAATAACCTGAGCTGCTAATATCATTTTCGAGTTTTCCACTAAATGATCATGAGACTGATGAAGTTGTTTTTGCCTCTGTAGTAATTCCTCCTGTTGTTTATGCCCAAACTCAACCAACTTCTTCAGAGTCAACCTATAAATTTTAATGGAAAGATCAATTCTCATAAATTCATAGAGATTTAAGGAAAAACAAATTATAAGAAATAATAATAATAATTTACCTGCTCTCTTCAAGGGCCTGAGACTGAAATTTGGTGAGAAAATTGAGACCATCAATAGCTGTAGACTGCCCATCTAGAAGCTCCTTTTGTTTATCTAAAGATGTTCCCGCCATATTCCCGATATCATCTGCTTTACTTTGCAAAACATTCATTTTTGAAAACATTGCATCACCAACTTTTCCAATTTCCTTCTCTATTTCAACCGCTTCATTTCTCAAATTAATAATTTCTACGCCCAAATTGTTGTAAGAATCTTGAAGCAACGTCATTCCTTCTGCTAAATTCTCCTTCATTTTAGTTTGGCCATCACTTAACTCCACTTGAGAAGCTGCAATTTCCTTAGATTGTGCGTAAATCGCTTCAGAATGTTTTAAAACCGAATTTACATGATCCTCTACTGCTTTTGATGTTTGTGCAACTTGCTGAGTTTGAATATCTATCGAAGCCAATGAATCATGCACTTGTTTTGAATTCTGAAGTAATAATTCCCCATGTTGTTCGATTCTCTCTAACTTCACTTCTGCATATTCGGCAGTACTCTTTAATTCGTTCACCAATCTCTCGGTTTGATGCTTAAATGCATCGGTCCTACAAGAAATTTGTAAAGTATTAATGACATTAACTTAATATCATCCACCCTTGTAACTTTGATAATTACACGAACTTCCCTATTAGTAAATACAGGGGATATATGTGTAATTTACGTAGTTACAAGGGAGGCATGTGTAATTAAAACGAGTTCTTAAAAAAAAGATGCTTACTGCAATTGGTGACAGATGGAATTCGTCTCGAGAAAGTATTCAAGATAAATTTTGTGAGCATCTCTATCGAGATTCTTGAGACATTTCTTCATGGCAGATTTTGGAGCACAATAAGGAAAAGATGGACGACCAGTGTGCTGCTGAAAGCAATCACTAAGATGCCAAGCAAGTCGGGACCTTTTTTCTTCATCAGCAAGTGTTTTTGCGCATCCTTGAAACACGTTTTGATAGGCTGTTTGCCAGCATGAATTTGGAGCAAGCATTCTACTTTTGGCTTTCTCAATTAGCTGTATACCCTTTTGGTCATTGAGGGATTCGATGGAGAACTCAGAAACCATATTTCCAGAAGGTTTGTTGTTTGAATGTGTGTTTTCATCCGAAGAAAAGAACCAGGAAAAAGACAAGCAAGATTGTGAAAGAAATAATAAAATTGAAAAGAAGAAAAGAAAATGGTGAAAGGGGCGCATATCCATCTTACACATCATTCCTTCCTGCAGTACATTGAAGAAAAAAGTTCATCTGTTGACCAGTTATATATATATATATATATATAGGGTTAATTACATATAGACCCTACGGTTGTATAGAAAATTACAAGTTGACCCCTCTTTGTAGCAGAGACCAGTTATAGCGATATGAGATCAAGGGTAAAAAGAAAATCTATAATTAGTAAAAAAAACTAATCATGAGACAATCAAAAAAGTAGGTTTTCATGACGATGATCAAAATTCAGACTTCAAACCTGCATTATGCAATAAAGGAATTTTCTGATGTTTCTTGAAATAGCTGATTTCTTTCCTTTTTTAAGTTTTCTTCTCTGTCCTTGTTTCCAGTAAAGTAAGATTCTCTAAATTTGTCTAAACATGAGATATTTCCGAATAGTTTCATGTTAATTTTCCAGAACCCATAGAAAAACACACATAAGAACTTCTCAATTCTCATCAAACAATCCAATAAATACATAAACAGTAAATTTGGTTATCTGATGTTTTCTATCAATCAAGAGTCAGAAAGTTTACAATTTGCATTAATTTATCATCAAACTGTCCAAATTCTTGATAATCAATAAACAAAAATCTCTACTCATGACAAGAAAAGGATTAAGAGATTATAAACTTACATAATTCTCTGAAGAATCAACCGACCTCAAAGAAGTGAAGATAGAGAGACGGAGAGAAACTGCTGAAAACAGAAGAGCTCTCTTAAGGAAAGTTGATGAAACACAATTTTTCTTACCATCGAAACGTTGGACCCTCCTTGTGTTTAAATAATTTTGTGGGGGAAGAGTCTCTAGGAAGAGTCGTTGGTCGTTATATTGCAATCATCGTACCCGCCAAATTAGGCCCATTATAGCAAATGGGCCAATAGGCCCACATTCCTTCCTACTCAGCCCACTATTAAAATAATCAAATATATATTTATTTCAAAATCCTTTCTTTAGGCTGAAAAAGGAGATGTCGGAGGAAGAAGGTGCAATTTTTCCACACAAAATCGTGTAATGATGCAACCTTTCTTAAATACCCATGAAACTGCGCTGCGCTGTTGAATTCACGAAGTTTCAGACACGCAGTGAGTGTATCTGCGCACGCACAAATCTTGGAAAGAAGCTGAAAAAGAAAGTGGTTGCAAAAAGTGAAGTGGTATTGGGAAATGGAAGAGTGAGATAGTACGTACGTAAAAGGTTGGCTCCGATTTGCTGCAAATATACATAAAATATGTACGAGTTTGTGTATCGTAGGTGGTGTTGATCCCATGAGAAGGATTAATGTTTGGTTCATCCTCATCTGATTAAATTATAGGTTTTCAACTACTTTATGTTTAATTCTTGGTTAAACGTGGCGGTATTCATGCAAGACTACGTGTCGACACTTGTCTCCTCCACTCCACTATTAAGCTTCACCACCAATGAACGCCAATCCTGAGTCTTCTATCTTCAACTCTTGTCAGGAATTCCAAGTAACCAATCGCTCTCTCCCTCTCTCTTTTTTTTCTGTTTGTTTCCAATTGTGAAGTTAGGTTGTCAGGTTTAATTTGATTATTTATGCTTTCCGGTACTCTCTTTTTTGTCGATAATCTTAAGAATTCCAGTTGGAAATGTAACAAATTAGGGTTAGAAAGTGATTAAATATGATCAAACCCTTGTTTTTTACTTTAGTTTTTTAAAATATTTATCGGCCACTTCTGTTTCAGTGAGTCTCGACTGAGTAAAATCTCGTTGTTCTGCTTACTGCATTTTTGCTCTGCATTACACTATTACTTAAATCTTTGAAATATTATCTTTTGTAGTTGGATTGATGATGAAGCTTTTCTTACTAGTTGAATTTGGTCTGCGGAGCATGTGTTTTCTCACTCTGACCTGTATGGAGCTTCTCAGAGCACTTGTCTATTTTCATTTGTGTTTCTTCTGGAGAATCGTAATCTTCCCACTTGTCTTTTTCTCTCTCCCTTTACGAGCACTTGCAGCATTATATAGACAAAGAATGGTAATTTACTTGCATTTGATCTACTGTTTGTTGACTTCTGCTCAGTATATGTGTTTAAGGGCTCATTAATGCTACCTAGTTCGGTATATAGCCAACTGTATTATGAGCCATTCGATCATACATGAAATCTTCTTCATTTATGACATCATCGTATTGTGATCTAATGGCTGACAATCCTCTTGGGTATATATCCAATTGGGTAGCATCAAATAAGCCGTGTTTAAGATAGTATTCACAAATTCTGATTTGGGATCAGCCAATTTGTAGCTGGAGAAACAAGTTCATAGAATGAGAACCCAATTGGAAGATGCCTTTTGGGATAGGAAAGACCTCAAGTCCCGACTCCAAACTGCCAACCGAGAACGTAAACTTATGGAGACAATGTTAATGGAACTTGAAGATGAACATGGCGAGGCCATTCTCAAAACCGAGCTTTTACTAGCAGAGGTAAGCTATCAATCTGCACACAGAAAATGTAATTTTGAGATTAAAATAGTTTCCATTTTGTAATAGGAATAATTATGAAAAACCGCCTGAGATTTGCTCTGTTTACGAAAATACCATGAAACGTTGAAAATTACAAAAAGCACCATGACTAAACGATTTCCTGTTAGTTTGAGGGTGTTTTTTGTTATGATTTGCCAAACCTCAGGGTGTTTTTTGTAATTTTAAAGTTCTCAGGGTGTTTCCGTAAACGGCACAAACCTCGGGGGTGTAATTTTTAATTGACCCTTTGTAATTTCCTTCTATATTAATTTCGACAGGTCCAGAATTTGAGGGACGAAATGCAGAGACTAAAGGAGGTCCAAGGTAAAGCCGTATGGAACTGCGATGATTTTGGAAAATCACTATGGAAATCAGGCTGCGGCCAAGACGCAATAATCGAGCCGGCTTATGAACCTAGTATAACGTCAAACAATTTAGCCAAACAAAGGGAAATTGCTCTGTCTCAAAGCTCTTTCAGTGCAATATTATCACTTGTAGTTGGGATTATCGTGTGGGAAGCTAAAGATCCATGCATTCCTCTGGTGGTGGCTCTTTTTAGTGTTGTCAGCATGTCGTTGGTGAGTGTCGTTCGATTCTTCTTCAGTGTCGAGCATAAACCAGCATCGGATGTAGTTGCTCTGTTGTGCTGCAACTGGTTTATACTTGGAATGTTAGCGTATCCTATGTTACCGTTGGTGGCTCGTGCAATAACTCCAGTGGGTTGGAGTTTGCTAGAAAGAACAGTTAAAGGACTGGTTATGTAGTTGTTGTATCTGGCTTAACTTTGGCTTTTGAATGTAAAAAGTTGTGGAGATGAAGATTTTGGGCAGGTCGGATCTCATGTTATATTTTTCGTGTTTTCATATCGAGTTACGCAGTTGAGATAGGGAAGGAGAATGTTAAGATTTTCCCTTGTGCATCACAATCCTTTCTTTTTCTTTGTTTCTGTAATATAAGATCCGAATTGGATTTTGAGACTTGTAATGTAAGTAATGTAGATTATATAGCCCTTGGCTCAAAAGTTACCCTCGTTTTTGTTGTGTATCTATAATTAGTTTCATAATAAGAAATATATTTTGTCCAAATTAAGTATCCACCACCGCACCGTAAATCAAAATACATAACATGACAATTAAAATTTTGGGGGAATTATATATGGCTTCCCATATATTGTCATATTTATATACATGTTTCTTTTGTTTTATTTTTTATATTCTAGTTCCTTGATTGGTCAACAGTTAGTAAGTTTCGTTAATTTTTTGGTACTATTATGTTCAATTGTTCATCTCATCAAGGCGATGAATTTGAACTATAAATTTGTCATATATATAGTTGATATATAATTGATAGTGATGTGGGTATTTAGTTATTTACTCATCCATCTTATTTTGGGATTCAAGGATCCCATAGCAAATTTGTTAACCCCAAAGGGAAGGGCCCAACCCTCAACCGGCGGTTCTATTTAAGACGTCCGGTTTGATCCATCCGTTTCTTCCCTAAAGCCTAAAGGCTAAAACCTCTCACGGCTATCACCACTTTACTCTTCATCCCTAAAACCCATCTCTGATCAAAGTAAAAAGAAGAGGAAAATAATATCGGACATGGAATTCATACTAGGGTTTAAGGAATCCCTACCAGACGACGTCGTAGAGGACCAGTCCCACAGCTACAAGATTGTGCCGTGGATAAGTTGGGATGAGTGGAAGTTCGTCAGAGAGTCCCTTTTCTCTTCTTCTCCGAATTCGGTTGCATCTGCTCTCCTAAGAGTAAGAAATCAAATTCAACGCTATAAAATGTATCGGTTTCTCTGTTCAAAGGAAAAAAGTTTTTATCTTTTTCATTTAATTTATTTCTTTTGTGGTGGATTTGTAGATATCGACTTGGCGGAGCAGAGGGTGCATTCCTGTGTTGATTGATGTTACTGCTTCCGTTATTGAAATTCAGCAGAAAGATCCTTTCTTTAGGTTCGTTTAGCAGAGAAAATATTTTTCTCTGGTTGTATATGTAATATGTGATTGGTCATTGGTGTTCACTGTTTATATTCTCTTGTTGGTTGTAGAAATGACTTGAATGAAAGTGCTTCTCAATCAGAGGAAATGCTAGCCATGCTATATTGTATGGCAATAATGAGGTATACATTCTTTTGTACTATCTCTGATTGGTTTGTTTATTGGGTTTATATGATTCCAGATAGTTTTTTTCTTCCTAATATTCTAATATTCTAATTTCGATTTTCGTTCCGGAAGGCTTGTAAATTGTGTGGTTGAGAGGAACCGGAAAAAGAATGAAATTTCAATAGGGGAAGCAGCTGATGCCATTGGCATTCCGAGAATGCTTATTGATATCCGTCACGGTAAATTATATCATAAGTATGTTTTAGCTGATGAACTGCATTCCTTCCGTTTCTGTTCTGAACTTCTCTCAATACAAATTCCGTAAGATGTCTTATAATAGTGGTTACTGTTGTACCTTGATTTTTATTTTTCATCTTATTTCTTGCAGAGGGTTCTCATCGTGATCTCCCTTCTCTTCAATTGGTTCGTCTTGCATCACAAAAGGTAATATTTCATTCTAGATAATTTTAGCTTGATTTGTTAAATATCTATATTATATCCTGAAGATGCTTTCTTTTTAGTCCTCCTTTTGGCAGGATATCCCAAATTTTCTCTGGGTTAATAATTGCTTATGTTACATTGATTTTCTGAAATGAATTTGATTTATTGGTAACCATGCAGGCACTTGATTGGTTGATATCATACTACTGGGAGCCTCAAGAAAGCACAATTCCTATCCAAAGCAAAAAATCTGCTAATCTCAGGAAAAAAATCAAGCGCAGACTACACGAAGTTGCTCTCTGTCTGAAACAGAAACAAACAGAAAAATTTGGTTCTTCACATATTAAGGGAAAACGTGAGTTTGATTTGTGCTTCATTCTTTCAAATTCTGATCATTTCCTGGTTTTTTGTTGAATCCAGTTATCCTCTAATGTATAAATTGGCATTTATGATTGTTCGTTTCATTTCTTAACACAGAGCACTTATACGGAAGTAGTAAGTTTCTATTTCGTGTTGCTGGGAAGCAATCTAATTCCAGCTCTAAAGGTAATTTCCTAAATCGAATATTATTTTTGAAGCAAATACCATTAATACCAGATAAAGCAACTTACTAGATATTTAAATTGAATATCATGCCTGTATATTTCAGGTTATAAGAAGCAGCTTGATAAATCATTGAAGCATGCCCTCAAGTTATATTCTTCATTTTCAAGTGAAATAGTTGGCCTACTGTTGGAATACTTGCTAAATGCTTTAGACTCATCCAACTCAGCAGAGCAGTTAGAGAATTCACAAATTGTCCACACCACTGAAAATGAGCAAACTGCATTTGATGACTGGAAACCCGTCGTCTTGAAATTATCAAGAAAAGAACCTGACTTTCTTTTAACACTCACTCAAGCTGTTCTTGAGAAGATGGAGACCAATGAAGCCATGGATTATGAAATAGGTAACAATCATTGTATTTAGACCTTTTTTTTAACATTGATCTATAGTTTCTTGATACATCCCATCAATCTCCAGAGAATTCTGCCAAATCTCGCCAAATTGGATTACTATCATGTTTATTTGAGTGGCTTGTTCGAAATCTGAAGACACTAAATCCCCCAATTCCCAAAGAATCTGTAGAAAGCAAAGTTCCCAAGGAAATTATACTGGGATTATTGCAAAGATGTCTTCTGGTATCAACTCCTGGCAATAAGCAACTGATGAGCTCAGCTCTAACTCTCGCACAACTAACGGGAGACACCACTTTACTCCAGAAACTCAAGAAGCTTTCTTTAATAGAGCTATCAAATCCAGAAAACAACCCTGTCAGCTTTTGTAGTGAGAGCTTTCTTTCAGAACAAGAATCTTCCATTCGTGAAGCTGAAGAGAAATTCGAGAGAATCAGACAAAGAAACAAACATGTAAAACCGAAAAACTCCGAGATGGGAAATACGGGAAAATGGGCTGTGGCAAAATCGTGGAATCCATGCCCGATTGGAATGTTGCCTCACACAATTGGTTTCTCGGGCAGGCTTCCTGTTCTTGATTGTCCTGATGAGAAATTATCTGATGGTGAGGAATGTAGCAAACAGAGTCTTGGTAAAAGAGAAGCTGAAATTGGTGTTGAGGAAATGGATAATACATTTGTTAAGAAAGTGAAGGAGGGTGAAGCTGATCGTGTGATGGGAGATCGGGATGATTTTTGCGCTACAGATGGTGTTAAAGGGCATTTGATGATTGATGGAGTGTGGAAGAAAGTTGGAGAGGAAGAGATGTTTGCCATTACATCTGCTGTAAGATTATTAGTTTGAGAATTTTGAACTAATTTTGTTGTAGTGTAAAATCAATCGACGAGGTTGGTGAAAAAAAGAGCAGCTGTTCTTGCTGGCCATTTTCTCAGATGGGGTTAGTTTAATTTCCCCTTTTTCTGATTCAAGCTTAATATGTCTGTGAACTAATGATTCATTTATAGAACAGTGATAAATTACAGGAGGCAATACTTATTTACTAATTTCCTTGTGTTTTCCATCAAACAGAGAACTTTCTATTAAAAAATTCCTTATCAATAACCAAATACACCAGTTTTTTCTGGACTCTGCTACTGCAACAATAACAATCCTACTTGGGACGACTCTTCTAACCAAATGATTTTATTGATGAGACTAGAGTGGTCCTGGAGATGGGTGACGCAAGCAAAATCTAGAGCTTCTGTTCTGTGTCCAAATTCAACATTGTAATAAGATATCTATCTATTTATTGATCGAGTGCCACAGGCCCTCCCTCAAAATTATGAAACGTGGACCACTTCTAACTACATTTAATGGATAAGAATGGATCATTTTTGGTTGGTCATATCCAATTAACTACATACATAATTCTTTCTTTCTACTTTTTGTTTTTTCAAGACCCAAGTATCCAAAACGAATGAAAGAAAAAAAAAATAATACTTGAAAGTTGAAATCAAACACTAAAAACTTATTTAGACTAATTGATTAAACATAATGAATCAAAGTTCAACATTGAATAAAAAATTCAAAATTATGAGTTTAAAGTACACCTCAGCAATGCATGTATGTCTAGATTCGATTCACTTGCACAATATTATATTCTCAAAACTGTTATCAATGTAAAAAGAGATTAGTGAAAAGCAATGCTGCATTAGCGGCCTTAACAGTGACTACTAGTGGAGGGAGGCTTAACAGTAAATATATATTGTTAATTGTTAAAGTAACTTATATTTTATTAGGCAGTAGTCGTGTAATTAGAAATTAGAATAATAAAAGCAAATTAGGTAGAAATAGAATATTGGTATGGATGTTGATGGAACTGCTTTAATAGCTAAATAAATTGCAACTATCAATGTCAAACCATAACATATATTCAACAGTACCAGGGACCGAGCTAAAATCTCATTTCATAAAGGGATTATTTCGTCTATTTAGACTAAGAAACCCTAGGATGTTACGATAGAGTTTATGTCATATTTTAACTAAGAAAATCACCTAACTATAATTTAGTATATTTGGTAGATGTATATACAATTAATTTAATATTATGTCAGCAAGCTAACCTGCAGTATTAATCTTGTATAATGTTAGAAGATATTTTTAGGGATTTCAGCCCCTCCCTCCGTCAAATCCGAACCACGTTTCCGTGAAGAAACAATTGTGGAATATCAACCCACTTTTGACCTTTCAAATTTCCATATCTTTGAAGGGGTTAATTGGACAGTTGGACTACACTTTATTCAATATCCTATTATATGCTAATGTTGTCAATTGTCATTTTATTTTCGGGTTTCCTAAGTATTGATTACAAATTCACAATAGCCATATTAGGGATGAATTCGAGACCAGTTATAATTGGTATTAGAAGATTCAGAATTAGATATCAAATGTTCGAAAGGAATCCATATGTATACGTATTATTACGTAGGAAGTACCTAGCTACACTGCATATAAATCGTTATAGAGAGTCCACATATTTGAAGACGTGCCTGTGTTACTTTCTCATTTAACTACCGATTTGTATGGATAAATTAATCCCTTTTTACACTTTGGTACGTACCCTGACAAGCTATGGAGAAAAGTAATCAAAGCATATGCTACAAATAAATACAGTTTCAACGACAATTTCTGGTTTCATCACTACTGCCATTCACTAAAAACTTAACAAAGGTCAAAGTATTGTCATGATAGCTAGAAAGGTGATGGATATTTTATAATTCAATTTGAAAATCTGAATATTAGTCTAAGTTGGTGGCCCATGCACCTTAATTTTCTTCGGTTTATTGACTTTAAATTTCTTAACCCCCAAACTTTCATCTTTACAGATAAATTATTATTTTGTTGCTTATTGTTCTCTAAAATTTCAATGCATAAATACGTATGATGGTGATAATTAGCAAATTAAGTATACCTTAATTATTTATTTAACAGTACTTGCATATATAATAGAGATGAGAACTGTGAAGACTTGAGAATTTTACGCCTGCATGCTTCCTATTGTAACTCTATTATAAATATTAAATTAAAGTTGCATATATAATTAGGGACAGCAAACCAAGTATAAATGCTGAAATTTCTATAGACAACAGACAATGCATGCTTAATATCTGCACGAAATAACTGCTCTTAATTGCCATATACTGCATTGTACTAAGAGACATTTTGGTCATAATTACAATTAGATACATTAAGGTTTTACATAATTACGTAAATATACTAGCTAGTCTAAGTACTTCTTGGGTAATTACTTGAAAGTTAAAGAAACTTTATCACATTGGCTCGTGTGTTTAGTTTAACATATCACATATGGCCTCTTATTAATAGTTATTGCAATTATTATATATTGATCTCCTATTATAATTGCATCATAAATCCCGATTAACGAGATGGCATATAATTATTTGGCCGGCCTCATACACAGAACCCAATTTAATTAGCTAGAGCCTAGAGGGACAAATTAAGTTAGATATATCTTTTATTTTTCTTCTCGGTGTGGAATGTTGACTGCATTCTAAGGGAGAAAATAGTGAATCAATACGAATTAAATCCTAAATCTTCGTGTGGAGAGTAATATCGTTCTGGTCGCCTATTTTAGATATAATTATTATAATAATATCATTAATCAGTGCTAGCTAGTATTTTAATGTATTAAAGTGAAGTATATATAATGTCTCCTTCCTATTTTCTACTTTAGTATTAAACTGAAGATATTCTTTGCATGTGGGAACAGTTTTTGACTACTACTATTTTAAACTGAAGAACTAATGTTGCAGCAGAACAATAACAATAACAAAAGAATAAAAGCACAAAATCAGATTCCTTTCCAAATGAAAACAACCAATGCCCATAACTCCATAACTTTATTTTAAAGGAAACCACAAAATAAATAATAATAACATGGGAATCGAAATATCCCAATATTCTTATTATTAAAAAGTCCAATCCTCATGACTTCGAGGTCATGGGTTCGAGTTCCACCACTGTAGGCATTAGTTTTTTGTATAGAAGTATTCGTCTTTAGTGGTTCGATGTATAATTTCTTGGCATATATTTCTCCGTATATAATGAGTTATTTAACATACTTGTAATCGATTAAATTATACATAAACTTACACACTTAAAAAAAAAAAAAAAAGTCCTTTCCCCATTTACACATTTAGAAAATTGCCAAAATCAACCCCTCTCTCTCTCTCTGACCTCGTACACGCGCACGTGCTTATACTGTAGATGCACGCAACAAAAATTAAAACTCATAACCCAGTGGCGCCCCCGGTAATTAAGTCGATATCCAGGGACCAAATTCCAACTCCCCATCAAGACTTTTTTCTCCCAAATTAACGTCGCACCGGCCGTCGGTGCATCGGACACGTGGCAACATCTGCTACGTTTGTTCCAGCTATAAAGATACCCCGCCTCTCTTTCTTGCAGAACCCTGCTTTCGTTTCCACACTCTCTCTCTCTCTCTCAACTTTCTTTTTCTCACCTTCATCTCATGATTCTCACCCTCTCTCAGATCTAGTGATGCTGTATTTAGCATCAGAATACTGTCTCTATAGCAACTTTATTGCGGCGGACTCTAATTCGCTTGGTGCAGGTCGGGAACTTACTTTGCCGACGGCGGCCGCCGTTTTGGTGTTGGATTTTGAATTTCAGTATACTATGAAAATCGTACGTAATACGATAAGAGTATACGGGTTGGTCTATAATTTGGTGTTTGCTGTTTTTGGCGAAAATCAGGTTCCCGCCTTGCATCAACTGAATCCGAGACTGCCGTGAATCCGATATTTACGTGGCTGTGTTTGGATCCGGGTGGATCTATTATTCATTATGGTCAGGTTTAAATTTACATTGGTTTTTGGTTTTGTTATTAGACGGGGTACTTCTGGATCTGAGTCCATTGTTTTCAGCACTAGATATATGAACTATAGATCTTGTTTTCCTAAATTGGGAGCTGCCTGATTTATCAGTTATTTGTTACGTCATATGAGAAAAAGATGACTCTTTTTTCCTGGAACAATCAATTGACGGTAATTTAGATTCACGTATAATTAAACAATGAAGCCTGCTTGTGCCAGACAAAAATAGAATTGGTTTTATCATTTCAAGGGTAATTTATGCCCGTTAATTGGCAATTATTTTGATTTGCTCTGTCTTGCCTCCATCCTTCTAAACTTTTCAAATCTGGGGTTTATATTTCTGTCAATTAGGTTTTGATATGTTATATATATGGTAGGAATGACTTGGAGGACTCTGGGGTCTCATAAAGATCTCTTATTTATACAGTTGTTCTGTATATGCTTTGGTTACTTGTTTATTTTCCATTCGTTCCCAGAATATGATGTTTTCTGCAGCTGTCGCCCAGTTCACTAGTATAATTATTATTGATATGGCTTTGATTTGGTCTTATTAAGTGGCCGAAAATACTATCTTTTGTTGGACTCATTAAAGAACTGCATTAACATTTCTTATTTTGATGATTATCATCGGCATTCAATTTATTTTCTTCCTTTTGTCTGTTATCTTTATGAGTTATATTCTTCATGTTGGACTGGAGTACATATATCTTCTCTAATTTTTGTATTATCTGGATCAAGTGAATTTTTGGAAAATTTGCTTCATGTGGGAATGTTGATGAAGTCTTAGGGTTCTGTTATACGAATTACTCTGATTGTCTTCTAGTCCTGTAATGGAATAAGTTGGCATGGTTCAATCATTTGGCATTGTTTTAGCTGTTCATTTTAGTTTGTCAATGTACGTTTATATGTATTCTGTGTTTTGCCTAGTTTTACGGTCACTTGGTTGAGTATTCTGTGGTGACACTCAACAGTCTAGGAATAGTTTTTTGGGATGTAGACTACCTTGTGCATTATTCTGGGACAAAATGAAAGTGACATCTAAACAACTGAATCAGGAGATTATACGTGTATTTGATATCGTTTTCCTATGTTTAGTTGTAGTGTATGATGCCCGTAAAAGCTACTCATAAATTATGAAGATTGATATTAGGGCACTTGCCCTCCTTGGTTAGATTTTGTAAAAAAGAAAAAGGAAAGACATGCACTTTACATATTTGGTTCTTACATAAGAAGTACAGAGGCTAAATATTCACCATTGTGGCTCTTTTAGGTTTTCTTACATTGATTAATCACTTGTAGGAAGTGATGACAATGACAACTAATCTTGGCTGGATTATAGTTGTTACATAATTAAATGAGTCTTTGCCTTGTGGCAATATTGTCCCAGACTATATCTATTGGGATAAAGCAGGTGTTGTTCTCTGGCACAAAGTTATTCAAGATAGTAAATACAGTTCAAGTTTTCAACCCAACTCACCTGATTGGATCAACAGGAACAAAAGACGGATGCAGTCCTGCTACCCTGAATTGAGATGAAATGGCTGAGCATTCTATTTTGAAGCGTAAATACATTATTTTAGCAGGCATGAATTTCTGGAACTGTGCAAGTACATACGTTTTTTATCAACTAGGCAATCGCCTCTAGTTAGAAATTGCAGAAAGAAAAAGGAGGGGTGAAAAGAAATGACCATGGGTTTCTGTTCCAGGCATCCCTTAGTTGGGAAAGTGTGGTTTATTACCTATATATTGTTTTACCATTTTACCTAGCATTACATTTTGCATCCATACAGCTGTCGACTGACATTATCATGAAGGGTGCAGTTTAGCTTATTTCAGATCTTAAATGTTCCTGACAAGATGGACCCAGGTTCAATTATGCACTGTCTTTTTGGGAAAGAGATATGTTTACGTGATTATTGTACTGTAAATATCCATCATAAGTCCGAGGATGGGCTAAAATCAGGAAAACTGTCCCGAGATTAACCCAAAAATCCTTGGTGGGAATACTGCTGAATCGGTTAATTTGGAGCATATCTGAGAGATTGGCTTTCGATTGCAAATTATCTGGTTACCTAAGTGAGTATAGATTTGATTGTTTCTGCATGTACTGTCTATTTCCTATTTAACGCTTGGTCTGAATGAGAAGCAGCAGAATGGGCAAAGCGATTTTTCGTTTTTGGCCTATGTACAGGAAGGGATGTAAAGGAATAAAACGTTACAGAGGCCCCTCGCTTTCGTGTTTCTTGGTCATTTCTCAATATGTGTGTAGAAATTACATGACGAAAAAAATCAAAACTTGTATTTGTCTGCCATTGGTCATCATGTTTACCTGACTTTAGCAACATCTTTTTAATGTAGGGCATATATAGATGGAATTCCAGACCGACTGACACGGTATATTATAGTACTCAAATTACTTGTACGATCGGGACCAATTACATTAAAATCAAATTTAAATTCCATCCACTAGCCAAAACTAATGAAATTAAATCGCAGTTGAGCTGAGTATTGGCATTGACAGCTCCTAAATTTTGAAGCCCAATAGATTTTTGTAGGTTGGTACAGTAACCGAGCCAACGTGGTTGGCCCATTTCCTGACGCTCAACATGGCCCATCAAGTTCGAAATTTAACAGCAGAGCCCACAGCACAAGCTGTCAGTGTTGAGAAATGAGACAATATATTGATTTAAGATAAGATAATTGGCAAAGTAATATAATTCATAATTTATCATTAGAAAGTTTCAATGTAAATAAATAAATAGAGTGTGTTTTTTTAAGTCAAGTAATTATTGCTTTGTTGCGATAAAAAATAATATAACCTTTTTCTATATGTTATTGAGGTAGTGGTTTCGGTTTTCTCAAATACTATATTCTAATTTCTACAATATATATTACTTTATAAAATGGGCTCATAACACCCCACATCCCAATAGTAGCTAAAGTAAAGAATTTTACTCGTAAGGTCAACATGGATTTCTTTTCATTAGAAGGTCAAAAAGGTGTTGAAAAGGCATAAACTTACGATTAAAGTTTCAACACATTCCATGTCCCCCAATTTTTATTTTATATTTTTATATTTTATCTCCCAAATACAATATTTTAATTAGCCTTTCGACAAAAGTAATTACAATAACTTTTTAAGAGATAAAATCATAAAATAAACCTATTACTATGCTAAAAAAATTCAACAAAAAGTTGGTTTTAAAAAGCTCGAGAAACTAAGCTAATTTCTCCATTATCCATACGATTACATAATCAATAAACATCCACCTTTTAAGAATTTGCTAATTATTATATGGCGCCGGGCGCGCCAATTTACTTAAAAGCGGCCTAGCCCAAGTCCTATAGGTATAGCACTAGAAAAATGAGGAGGTTTCAACAGGAGAAAAGGTCTTTAAAATTTATTTTATCATTTTATGTCTTTTGTTATGAAAAATTCAAATTTTCTTCAAAGAATATTTTAGTTTCATGCTGTCAAAGTAGTATTTTAATGGGATATGTCAACCACGCAAAAATCCATTTGCAGATATTATTTACTTTGGGAGAACTTTCAGAGAATTACTCTCGATTTTACTTCTAAGCAAAACTCTTAAAAAATATTCAAAATGTGTCCACAAAACGAATTTAATCACACCCTTATAAAGAATGATTTGGTCCTTTTCAAAACCGTGGAATACTATAACATGTGTACCTTTAAAATTTTGCATCCTTATATATTTTTAAATATTTTTTTTTTGGTTAGTTGTTTGGATACTTTTACTTCTCAATTTGGTTACCAACAACCACTTTTAAATAAAAATGGGTATAATGAGAAGTTTTCAAGTTATAGACTATAGTAATTAGTAACAATACAAAGAGGCATAGGACGCTCCAAAGGTAGTCACCCTAAATCAAATTCAAATTTTTAACATGAGTAAAAGCATATTAAATGATACAAAAACCAAACAACGTGGCATTAGGGAAAATTAATTCACTCTAGTCCCATACTTAATGGCCTATTTAGGAAGAGCTCTCTATTTTAGTCTTTTTATGAGAGCACAATTAATTAGACTGTTTGTTTTGCACCCAAACCCCACTCCCCCCTCAAATCAAGATTTTACTTCACTTCACCACTCTCTTCTGTCTCACTCACCCCGCTCCTCTTCTCTATCATAGACAGAGAGAGAGAGTAAGATATCTACATATTTATATTGAAATAATAAATGTCCTCAACACTCCCATTCCTTGCCATATTCTGTATTCTTGGCTCTCCTCCAATCCCCACAAATGAACTCAGTCTTCTCTTTTGTCTGCCATTTCTGACGCTGCCACATTACTGCCATTAATATTTCATATCTATTTAACCATTGCTGTCCTCTCTTTTTGACCTTTCTCTACACTTACTTGACATTTCATCAACATTTATTTACTCTTTCACCTGATCTCTTCTCTCTGCATTTAATCCTACCCAGAGCAACACACACCTTTTACTTGAAACATTTAAGTGTTGTGATTCCTTTTCCAACTAACAGAAGAGGTTTTTCTTCTTTGCTGCTCTACTTCGTGATCGGAATAGGTTTGCCCTTCTTCTCAAATTTTTATTTTTTACGGCTTTTTTGTTTGGTGGGTTCCTCAATTTTGGTGAAAAAGATTCAATCTTTAAGCCTAATTTAATTAATTAGCTCAGCCCTTTTTGTTTGTTATTTTTTTTGATTCATTTTATTTCTTCTTCTTTTATCTTTTTACGTTTGGAATGTAAAAAATGATATTTTTTACGGGTTTTTTGTTGGTGGGTTCCTAGATTTTGGTGAAGAGATTCAATCTTTAAACCTAATTTAATTAATGAGCTCAGTCCTTTTTGTTTGTAAATTTTTTTGATTCATTTTCATGTCTTATTATTAATATATTTTTTTTTATACGTTTGGAATGTGAAATGAGTTAGCTCTCCATGTTAATGTCATGATTCACCGAATTTTTCACCCATCTTTACACTCTTTTTCCCATTTCACACACAAATACACATTGTGTGCGTATTTCTTGATTCCAAGTGGTTTTTCACTTTTCAGTTTTTCATCATAGTTAATCTCTCATGCTACAGTCAAAGATGGCAGTTTTATGCAGACGCTGACACATAACAAAAACAACCTCTTTTTGACTCATTCGTCTGTAAAAATTTATAAAGAAAATAAAGAGCTTAGCCTCATTACGTCAAAGGTTGTGTTTTCTTTGCACGATTCCGTTTTTCATCAGAACTTTTTGTTTTATACTATGCATGCACTCCACTTTGGGATCTCCTTAAAGGCTTAAACCCGTTTCTCAACTCACCGATTTCGTTCACTCCCTTTTGTTGGCTTCGTTGAGTCCCTGAGTTAACTCGTTAAAGGGCACTTTGATTGGATTGCAGGCTGATCTTTTTTCTCCATCCATATAAAATAGATTTTTTTCTTATTTGCTATTTATTAATATATTTTTCTGGAAACTTGGATAGAGAGTCGTTACGACTTACGGGTCTAAAAGGGAACAAGCCACCGCAAATTTTGGTATTCCCATAATTTCCTCTTTTATTTTATTTATTTTCTTTCATGAAAGAAAGTCTTGAATCTAGATAATTTTTTTACTATATTTTCTTGCACATTTTTCTACCTTTTCACACTATTGTAAGCCACTTGATTTGCACTTACCAGCAACTTATTTTTAATTATTAGTTCTAAGCTAATTATTGCGGTCTTCTGTCCAAGAATTTATGATGGAATGGCCTATTCTAAGCTAGTTTGGAAAGTAAAAAGTGAATTTATTATCAAAATATAATAATAACACATCATGTGCTGGATTCTATATAGTCTTCACTAGTAACTGAATTTTTCTTCCCTTTTGGAGCCTTGTGACATTTCATCTGTCTAATCGGCCGTGATTATTGCTCGAATTTTGATTATTAAGCACTAAAGACTTGTTTTTTGCAGGAGGGTTTTCTAAAGATTCCATTTTTATCGAGTAATTAATCAATAGCAACACAAAAATGATTATGAAGAGGAGACTAGCTTGTTGTACGAGGGACATGAGGGAGATTAGCATCGACTTTGATGAACAAGAGAGTAAGTTCTTCCTTAATTTCAAACTTCTTTTACATTTCATTTACTAATTAATAACATGATCAAATAATTGATACTAGTTGTAAAAAAATGTTGCAAAGTCTATGTTTTTTCTTGTTTCAATGCTGGTAGACTTAAATTCTTGTATTACTTGAGACGTGACAGGATTATTGAAGGGCTAGATTGTAAGATGGTGGCACCATATTCGCCTTGGACTTATGAAATTTGAAATTGTGTTTTATTTTATTTTATTTTTTTAAAGATTTTCATGCACGTACATAAAACGACTTGTTACAAATGTGGGCCATATTATATTTGATTTTTCATACTTCTAAACTTAGGTCATATTTGAAGTTGATAAGTAACGAAATGCTTACCAATTAATATTCGTCGGTGATGTACCTAATTACCTACCACATGGCTTCTATGTGAAAGGTCTAAATTGAAATTGAAAATAATAATATAGAGGCTTAAAACCCTTAAGTGAGGCTAAGTACTCTTGGTTGCAGTTTCCTTTCTATTTATTTCTTGAAGAGAAAAATAAGCAAGCCCCTACTCAACTGGTCCAGATCTGAATATTTGTTTGTTAACCCAAAAAAAAATATATAAAGTGAGCCCCTTTATTTATAGTTAAACACAAACCTACCACATATCATCTTGTGCACATTTTGCCATGTGGGGTAACTCTATTTATTTTACATTTATTTCAGTCTGCAAGAAGTAGTTCTATGTCACAGTACTGAGCAAAATGAAAAGACACAATTACATTCATCTGAATTTTACTTAATTTGCTAATGAAATGGTATACTTATTTATGGAGGGCCCTTTTTATTTTAAAACTACTGGATTTGCTAGTCAATTTTGGTGGCCCTCAACATTTTCAAAATTTTCCTGACTTTTTAACTTTTTAGCTTTCTGCTGTTTGAAATGGAGAGAGCATACATGCACAAAAAAGTTTTGTTTTTTCTTTAATATGTAAGATTCAGTTGTAAAAGTGACAGGGATTTATCAGTAGCAATCAGTTATGGAGCCACGATGGAGTTTTTGTATGGCTCTTAAAAATATTATAATCGGTGGACAGTGGACACATCAAAATCACTATCCTCTGACATTTCCATCTTTTAAAATTTGTATGGTTTTGATTTGGATCTACATCTGAGATGAATTTTTTCTCCATGATCCATCTTTTCTTTAAAAAAAAAAAAGAGTTGTCTTCACCTTTTTAGCTAAATAAACAATGCCTTTCTTAATTCCTACAAGAATTGGACAAAAGTACGAAAGAATTCTCCCGTAATTTTCGTTCTTGACCTATGATATTTATAGTTATTTTTATTCTTTTGTGTGTGCTTATTCACATGTGTGTATTGCAATAGAAATGTGGGGATCTTTTGTCTGTTTGTTCAAATAATTGGAGGGATAAATTGTGGGGAACCTTCTTTGTACTCCATTTTTGGTTTGATTCAGTTGGTGGTGTCTGATAGTAACTTGTACCATTTGATCCCATGTGCAGAGCCAATCTAGAGATCTCACATTTTTCCTGGACTTGGATTCCTGTGACTTAACAAGTCAAACTTTAGCCAATGGACAAAAAAAAAAAAAGAAATGAAATTAATTAGTATCTTTAGTAACTAACTTGAAATTTTACAAATATTCAGGGATAATGACTTATAATGGGCTCGAGAGCTGCATTCTCAATAGTAATTCGTTTGATGATGAAAGTGGAACGAGTCGAGGAGAGGGTTGTGTCACTGATTCTTTTGACGAGGATGATTCGAGCTGCTCTTCCAGCACTAATGCTTTTGGCTCTTTTTCTTCTCTGTGGACAATTATGAAGAAAGACGATCAGTGTCAGGATGAATGGAATTCATCAGCAACAACCCCCCAAAAATTACATGTTAAAGAAAAAGCGGACACAAGCAGCCACTTTTCGGATGTCGAAACAATGAAAGAGAAATTTGCTAAACTGTTGCTTGGCGAGGATGTTACGGGAGGCACCAAGGGGGTTTCCGCCTCATTAGCATTGTCGAACGCCATAACAAGTTTAGCAGGTATAATTGCATATTACTGGGCCCACTGAATTCCTATATATTGATATCAAATATTTAATGTCTGTCTTCTTTAACAGTTTCAAGTTTAGAATCTTTTGATGAGGTGATCGTTCAATAAATTAAATAAAACAAAACACGATCGTGTATATATAAAAATGCTAGTAGTTGGGGTGGTGGTTTAAATTTTAATTATGTGGAACTTATAAGTAAGGAAACTTTATTGCTCTATTGATAATATTGAAGATTTAATGTCTATCCTCTGTATCAGTTTAAGCTTAGGTACTATTTGCAAACTCTAAAGACAAGTGACTTTCTGGTTTTAGCTTAAAAAAGCACTGATGGGGTGTTTTGTTTTGCTGCTTCTGCTTGAAATAAGCTAGAAACTAGAAGCAGCTTTCTGGGTGCTTTTTGAACTTCTAGTTCTTTTTTTCCGATTATGTACTTTCTTCTCCTAAACTTCGTATGTACCACTTTAACTTCTTCAAAATAAAAGTTCTTGCAAACACCCCTTGGCCTGTTAATAATTAAAATAAAACTAAATATGATAGAGTCTTTACAGGAATACCAGTTGATATTTAAATTTTAATTACGTCAAACATATAAATAAGGAAGTGTATCGGTTTTTATGCAGCTTCAGTTTTTGGTGAGCTATGGAAATTAGAACCATTGTCAGAGGAAAGAAAGAACAAGTGGCAAAAAGAAATGGATTGGCTTCTTTACCCTACAAATTACATGATTGAATTGGTTCCAGCCAAACAAAATGGATCCAATGGCCGAATATTGGAGATAATGACCCCAAAAGCTCGAGGTGACATCCATATGAATCTTCCAGCATTAAGGAAATTGGATTCTATGCTCATTGTAGGTGGTCTTATTGCTTGAAAATCAAATTTATCTTTAAAATTTTCTTCTATTTTTAATCTCAACCGCTTGATTTATAGGAAACACTTGATTCAATGGTGGATACTGAATTTTGGTATGCTGAAGTTGGTAGTCGAGCTGAAGGTAGAAGCAGAAGCGCTGGCGAGAGCAAGAGATGGTGGCTTCCTTCACCTCGAGTGCCTACAATTGGACTCTCAGATATAGAGAGAAAGAGATTGTTGAATCAGGGAAAACTGATTTTTCAAATATTCAAAGCTGCTAAATCAATCAACGAG
Organism: Verbena officinalis; assembly: GCA_958496215.1. Classification (NCBI taxonomy): domain Eukaryota; kingdom Viridiplantae; phylum Streptophyta; class Magnoliopsida; order Lamiales; family Verbenaceae; genus Verbena; species Verbena officinalis. The sequence continues at coordinate 3,007,626 of OY292390.1, read as the reverse complement.
AATGTTTTGCTTGAAATGCCGATTCCTTCTACCGTTAAGGATGCACTCCCAAAGGTAATCAATTGAGCTTTCTTTTTAATAATTTTGAAACTAATAGGGGAGGTTTGTGTAATTAAAATTCTCATCATTTGTCTCAGTCTGGAAAGGCGAGCCTCGGGGAGGAACTGTACAGAATATTGTGTTCAGAATCTCTGTCTGTTGATGAAATGATAACCTGTTTAAATCTGAAATCCGAACATGGTGCGCTTGAGGCAATTAACAGATTGGAATCAGCTATGTTTGCATGGAAAGAGAAAATTACGGAACAGGGCAATGGAAAGTCTCCAGTTCGAACATCGTGGTCTTTCATTAAAGATCCACTATCGGAGCTGGATAAGACGGAGTCATTAGTAAATCAAGCTGAATTACTTTTACACCAGCTCAAGACTAAATATCCTAATCTACCTCAGACATTCCTCGACGTTACGAAAGTTCAGTTTGGCAAGGTGAGTAATGTGCTAGACAGATGGAGCCAGAGGGATGGAAGGAGCAGTATTTAAAATAAAAAAAAATAAAATTAATATAGAGATTTCTGACACGTCCCTGAATACATTCTTACAACGTCTGCATTATTTTGTGATCGAAAATAATACTGTCTATTCTACAAATTTTGTAGGACGTGGGGCACTCGATTCTTGAAGCTTACTCTCGGGTTTTATCCAACTTGGCATTCAGCATTCTTTCGCGTATAGGCGATATTCTTCAAGAAGATGTAATGAGCAATCCAAATTCACCTATGGCAATGTCGCATCTCGTTGGAGCTAGAATTCCTGGAATTTCAGACAGTCCGATGCTTGATCGCGTCAGGCATTCACTTATTCATCAATTGAACAATGCCGATGGCTGCAACTCACATATGAGTACGACTGATGCTTCTGACGTTGAAGAAGCTAAAATCAGTTCGGTGAGCGCAACTCCGAGCCGAAGCCGAGTGTGGTGTATCGGGAGAGAGGCTCAAAATTCGCCTTGATATGATTATTACTTACTAAATTTTGTATATATGATTATACCATGATCTTGTGGTGCAAAAGCTTGTGTTATGGTGTGATTTTCTCTGGAATCACAACGATTGACAAGTTATATATTAAAGGATTAATCACATTTGGATCCCAGAGAATGTGCTAAAATACAAGATTTGACCATTCTTAGTCAAAATATTATACATACATTCCATATGAATTTCGTAATTACTAAAAACACTCAACTTTTAGGGTTTCCTTAGGAGTATAACCAAAAGTTTAATGAAATATTCCTATCAGAATCTTAATATTGAGTGTTGTTTTTAATTATGAAATTTCTTGCTGTGTAAGTATAATATTTTGATTAAAAATGTTACAACTTATAGCTTTAACAAACTCCCTTAGGATCCAACCAAATGTAATTAACCCAATTCAATATTCAATGAGATTAATCTCTGTCATTAACTTTTAATCAATGGCTTTTCCCGAATTTCATAAAAAAACTAGTTTATACTTTATATAATGCATGTCCGAATTTCAGTGGCTCAATGATTTTGAACTTATAAATACTATAGTTAGGGATAAGTTAGACATAATTGTAGTAAGAATCCCATTAAAATCATTACAAATGTCTAGCTGGAGCACAATATATTCCGAAACGGCAGGCCTAGTTTCAGCCCAATCCATATCCTTATATTGTGGAAAATTCAAATCCATAATCCTCCTCTGCATAAATTCTCGGGTACAATTTGGACGAACATCTATGCCCGCAAGGCCACAATTTGGTCTGCAACAAAATTCACCCAACACGGCAGCAAGCAATTTGGTCCAACAATGCTCTCCATATATATGTGCATTCTCTGCTCAGATCCTTCGGAGATGATGATGATGGTCCATTGCGGTGACGGTTGCTCAATTAATTACACAGAACATTTGAATTGAAATTTGCGTCTTTTATAATTTCATTATCAGAATCTTGCAATCTTATATTACTTTTGAGGGAGTATTTTGTAAGATTTTTCAGGAGAATTATATATACATTTTTATGTTTTAAAGGTTATTTATAAAGTATCAGTTTACTAAAAGAATATTTATAAAATTTTAAAGTTTCGGTGAATTTTTGAATTTTTAAGCAAATCTTATGAATTTGTGTAATTATCCCTTAAAATAAATCGGATACTTCAAATGGCATGACAACCACACCATCTGACCATAGTTTTATAAGTTATTGTACTTGTACTTTTTACTTTATAATAATCAAGTCAAAGTTCCAACCAAATAATTTGTCTTGGCCACCATGCCAAGCCAATTCACAATGCAATTATTTTGTGGGTGGACTTTGAACATATTCAATTATAATTAGAGAATTAATCTTCTTTTCACTAAATTTAAAATCTAAACCTGAATTAAATATTTAATGTGTCATTAATTACCTAATTAAGAATTTGGACGATGTTCCCTGATCTCAAATTCAGACATATATAATACCAACCAATAACAAAAAGAATAAGTAGTTAAGTACCATTCCGCCGGCCGAAATAAGAGAAGAAACCAATATTCATTTAATTGAAATTCAGAGCTCCAATTCAAGATCCGGAATATTGATATTCAACAAATCCAGAGTCAATCAATCGAAACCTGACTGTTTTAATTAAAATCACCAAGAATTTGTCATTTTTGTTCAATCTTGAACACCCTACTTGTGCACACTAATCTTATTAATTTCTCCTCACATAATTCCTTCTTATACTATAAATAAACCAATACATTTCTCTCTCCTTGCACAAAATAACCCAAAATATGGCATTCTCCTTCTCAATTACTCACAAAAAACCTGAGCTCATTGCCCCCTCACAACCTACTCCTAACGAAATCAAAGCTCTATCTGATTTAGATGATCAAGAGAGCCTAAGAAGCCACTATCCCATGATAATGTTTTATAAAAATAATCCTTGTATGACAGAGGAGGACCCTGTCAAGATCATAAGAGAAGCAGTTGCTAAAACACTTGTGTATTACTATCCTTATGCCGGTAGGCTCATTGAAGGCCCAAATGAAAAGCTTATGGTCCATTGCACTGCGGACGGTGTGGGGTTTATGGAAGCTGAAGCTGCAGCTTCTCTAGAGCAGCTTGGTGATACAGTTCAGCCACCATGCCCATACCCGGAACTGCTTTTCGCGGGTCATGACGGGATTCTTGGTTCTCCATTGATGTTCATTCAGGTAAACTTTACTAGCATAACACATCCAGACTTTTGATTAACAGTCTCATCTAAAAGTTTAAGCAAACTTTACTAGTATAACACGTCCAGACTTTTGATTAACCGTCTCATCTAAAAGTTTAAGCGGTTATAGAGGACGTAAAATTATGTATCTAACATTTCTGCCATAAATTTCATTCATAGTTCTACATCGATGTTCATTCAGGTAAACTTCATTAGTGTAACACGTCCAGACTTTTGACTATCTCTCTCCTTGTAAAGTTTTAGTTATTAATAGAGGATAAAGTTCAAGTATCTTATAATTTCTGAACATTAATTTCATTTTGGGTTTTCTATTGATATTCGTTCAAGCAAACTTCATTAGTAACAGGTTTAGACTTTTGGTTATCTGTCTCATCTAAAAGTTTAAACTGTTATAGAGAACAAAAATCAAATATATAATATTTCTGACATTAAATTGTGTATACATCTAGGTAACGCGGTTTACTTGTGGAGGCTTCGTCCTAGCCATTCGATTCAACCATGTGATGAGCGATGCCATTGGATCGCTTCAGTTTGTAACCGCAGTTAGTGAGATGGCAAAGGGCGCATCAACTCCTTCGGTACTACCTGTGTGGGAAAGGGAGTTGTTAACTGCAAGACATCCACCGCACGTCACACACATGCATCTCGAGTACATGACATATAGAGAGGACAAAAGTGTCATTTCATCCACCACGAATGAGGAGAACCTAGTACGAAAATCCTTCACTTTTGGCCCCCGAGAAATCAAAGCTATTAAAACGACTCTCCCTCCAAATCTCCATTCAAGCTCCAAATTCAACCTGATCTCTGCATGTTTGTGGAGATCACGTGCACGGGCACTTCAATTCGACCCAGAGGACAACATGCTATTCTCATGCATGGTGAATGGACGCGATAAAAATTGCCTAGACTTACCTCAGGGATACTATGCCAATGCAATTTTCGGTCCTGGAAAAGTCACTAAGGCAAAAGTACTATGTGAGAGTCCATTAGGGTATGCAATAAAGTTGGTAAAAGAAGCCAGGACACAAGTTACTGAAGCATATGCAAGATCAACGATAGATTTCGTTGCTACAACTAAAGGAGGAACTGATATGACAAATCCAGGGATTTTTATCGTATCGGATGCATCCAAGTTGGGGTTTGATGAGGTGGATTTTGGATGGGGGAAACCTACATATGGAGGGACAATGTACGGTGGGACCCAACATAACAACGTTGTTTATGCACGTTATAGGAATCAGAAAGGGGAAGATGTAATGGTTGCAGCAATCTGCTTGCCTAAAGCACTGATGGAGAAGTTTGAGAATGAGCTGAAGAAATTAATCTGGGAAAATTCAAATACTTTGAACGGGAACAAATTTCCATCTAAACTTTAGGGATATTTGATATGGATGCTCACTCTATTTGCAATATTGTTGTGCAACAATTTCATTTGCTTGATTTCTCAGAATATATTGTAATTGTAATTCAGTCTCAGATGTTTATTTAATTTCCTACCTTTACAGTGTATTACGATTCAAGATTGTCAAACCAGTTAGTGATGGTTCTGGATAGGACTCTGATGTCATTTAGGGAAATGGCTTTGAGCCCTTGAGCAATCGCGTCTGCTGGAGTATACACTGGTCCTACTTGCCACCTTGGTTCCTGATCATAAAAAAAAAAAAAAAAAAACAAAAAACATAGTTCTTTTTTTTACGACTATTCTAATTTAAAGGAAATTCATAATTGACTTGTTGACTTGTAACTGTACCTGTATACATGGTGTTATATGGTTACCACGTAAAACAACTTTCTCAAGTTTTCCTCCAAAAGATTCAACACGAGGCTTTAGTGTGTCTTCGAGGAGGTCTGTCTCGTCAATTGTGTCAAAATCAAATTTAACCTGAGGTGAAAATTGACAGACGTAAATAATTTTCCAGTAGCACAAATTTCATTTAGCTATAAGATAGATAGTTAATGAATACCAATAGCGTGTGTGGAATGTTATATAGTTTCTTAAAACAGTCGAGATTCTCTGCAGGTGTTGGCCTGAACTCGGAAATCCCTTCTGCAACCTAAATGAAATGCAAAAAAAAAAAAAATCATACAACGTAATGGAAATAAGTTAAAATGGAGGTAGGAAATCCACAAAATCACTGATATAAGGCTTTGAAATTGAAATACAGTAAGTTATACCTGGTTAAATACTGACGGCAACTGATCAACAAATTTATTCAGAGACACAGTAGCTTCTGGATCATAGTCTGGAACAACTCTTTCAGCCAAGTCTGTCAGAGTCTTCCATCCATCTACTAAATTTTACACGTATCCAAATTACTGAAATATTATAATACATGACAAAAAACAAGATAATTAACCATTATGTACATGTAAACCAAGAAGTAGACTCCTGATATCCAAGTCATTCGTCAAACAATTTTACGAATTAAAAGAGTTAAATATATGTTCTTGGATCTATTTAATAAATTAAAAAATCAGAGAAGATTCTGTTATGATATTGAGAAGTGGCATTTCAAAATAATTTACCTGAGACAGTCTGAGCCATTGAATAAATAGGGGATGTCTCGATCACCGGCATCATCTGGTTGACTAAAGGGCCAAACTGTAGTATATAATATAATACATCAAAATCTGAGTTAATGTTTAAGAATCAAACCAAATCCTTTGGCGCTCCTCAAATAACAAAAATACTTAAGAATAGTCAAACAAACACTAGAAAGCTTCAAGGTACATTACCTGCTCAAAATTTGGAACTGCCTCTGATGCTGGTTTATTGTTGTATGAAATGATTGCATTTGCCTTCAACAATAATAGATTTATTTTTGTCAAATAATGACATTTTATATTTTATCAAATTACAATTAAATCCCTCTGGAGCAACAAAGAGTTACACTGAATGAACCTTAGGGATCTTCTCACGGAAATAACTCCCTGTAAGCACTTGAAGAAGTGCGCCATTGCTGCAAATTCATAAAAACTGGATTCAAACAGATGCAATCAAGGATAATTTAGGTTCTTTTTTATACTTCATGAGTATTTTAGAGATTCTCTGACACTTTTTAACAAAACCCTCAAATCATATAGAGAATTAATATAATAGAGGACTTAAATAAGATCACCTGTGTCCAACAGAATAAAATGGAAGATCAGCTATCTCAGATCCTGAAATTCCATTCTCAGGCAATCCAGTCATCAAAATCGAATCTAAACAAGTGTGAAACCGCTCGAATATCTCCCTAGTTACTCGTTCATGATCAAAAGTCACATTATACGGCACAGATATAATCAAGAATCCTTCTTTGGCCAACAGCCCCAGAAAGTAACTGTTCATACAATCAACGGAGCAAATAAACAAACAATCAAAAAGCTAAATAAAATGGTTTTATCATCCAGCGCCATATTTCCAATCTTCCATAGACAGCTTTCTACGTTGTTGCAACTTCCCAAAACACACACACCCCACAGAAAGACATACAAGTTAGTTACCTATATGTAACTTCTGGAACGGCTCCGATGAAAGCGCCGCCCAGGAATTTGATTAAAGCCTTGGGCTTTTTGCCTTTTGGTGGAGGTATTACCAGACAAGAATCACGCCTCCTGTATATCTTACCATTTATATAACCGCTATCTATTGGGTTTACCGTGCTATTACCAATTTGGGAATTAGAGTAGCCATTGATCTTCATTCGAGGCGAAGAGGAGCATCTGGGCTTTTCGTAAATCCGAAAATTGGGAATGGTAAAAAGTGAGGAATTCGTGGAGAGCGCAAATTGTTGTTGGAGATGTAGGAAATTGCTGCAAGTGAGTGTAGCTGCCGCCATTGATGCTTACTCTGTGAAGTGTGAAGTGGGAGGAGCCAAGAAGTTCGATAGAGGAAGAAGAGAACAAGGGGCAGATTCGTCTTATGGAGCGCGGGAGGGGTACACGTGGAATTTTCTTCTTCTTTCCTTTCTCCTTTTAACGAAGCAGGTAAATTTTAGTTTTTAAAAAAAGGCGTAAAAGAAAAATATTATTTCACATAAATAACATGTAAATCGCGTTTGACCAATAAATCGTGTATCAGCAAAAGCGACTTGATTAGACAAAATTGAATCTTCACAGACCAGTACAAGACCTCGGTTTTAACTTTGAACTTTTAATGCATTCGCCGACGAACATCTTGCCCTGCTTCCTCAGGTACTACACTTTTTCCTTTAATCTACTTAATTAGTGGAATAAAAATCAGATTATTTGACTGTGTTGATACCTTTCTTTTTTAATTCTTTTAATTATTTGGAGATTGACATAGTTTTCATATGTTTAAAAATGGAACTTCCATGGTAATTACTGTCAATTAAGCACCGAAACAACTGGATTCTTAACTGTGGAGAAGAAATTGAAAAAAAGGTAGTAACTTTTTCTGTGCCCATGAGCTTAAATGTACTGGTTTTGTTCTTAGTTTGTCGAAATCATCCAACTTTTGTTATTGCATAATCCACCCAATAAATCAATTTCAGTATGAAAATTCACCAACGTCAACGCAAAAAGAACACACATTACTGCAAAAAGAACACACATTGGGCTGTAGTGTACTCTGTAGCTTTATTCATTATAAATGATATTTTATTTCGGTTACAGAATTTAAGTGATGGGTTTGCCAAGATTTACATCTCCCAAGGGCAGGGATGGTGAGTCTGAGTCGAGTCCTCACCTTTATGTAGCCAATTGTGGGCCTGCAGTTGGACTTTCATATGAAGCTATTGAGTCTGTATTTGGTATGTATGGAGAAGTTAAGGGAGTATATGCTGCCGACGAGAGTGGGACCCGTGTTATTGTATCCTATGATGATAAGAGTAGTTCACTAGCTGCAATGAAGGCATTGAATGGACGTACATGTTCTAGTCTTGGAGGACGGTTCTTGCATATTCAGTATTCAGTACAATCACTTGGTAAGGTACTGCCTTATTCGCTCCGCTACATTTTGGTATTCAGTGTTCATGTTAGTTCAAATTTTCTATGTGCCATTTGAATCTTATTCCTGTTGAGCTAACTTCTGATCTTGTGGTCTAATATGTATAATGCTTGAGTTGCTATTATTTGCTGGTATATCTTCTGCCTAATGTGCTTTGGGATAAATACCTTGAGCATCTTATGCTGAAAAGTTTGACAGAAATGTTGGTTCTTATACCAAAATGCTTCTTTTCTTTTTCATATTTTAAATGGAATTTTGAGTACGATGAGAATTAAGCATTGTCTTGTGTTGTACTTAGATATATTGAGCTCTTTTATTGGTGAATTTTCTAACACTTTTTTGAAAATAAGGAGCTACTCCCTCTTAATTGTTCTCTCTTCTGTTCTAAATTCTGTCAGATAACTTTCATTTATTTAGTCAGGGAGCAATATACATTTAGCTAAATGATGTTCATTTATATATTGTATGTTACATTTTTTTAGGTGAACAATACTACTTCAATTCCAGTATCGACATCAGCTTCAGACGTGGACATTCCTGGACTTTACTTAATGCACGACTTTATCACTGTCGAGGAAGAGCAAGTTAAGGATCACATTTTGGAGTAATATGTTGGCTCGTAATCAAATTTAATATCCAATTTGCAAGTCAAGTAGCATCACTCTCGAAGTATTTTTTCTTCTTTTCTTTTTCAGGAATTGCTTGCTGCAGTGGATAATAGGCCATGGCAGCATCTTGCCAAAAGAAGAGTTCAACATTATGGATACGAGTTTTGCTATGATGTAAGTTCTTATCAATTGCCAGCTCTATGTTGTTCCTAATTATATATATATTTTTTTTTTTTGGTGGAAAAAAAGACTTGAAACCGAAAACATGTTCCTAATTATATGTTTTGCACTTTTAGCTTTTATTTTCTTGTTTATTGGCATCTTTCAATTCTCTTCCCTGTTGCAGATAAGGAATGTTAACACAAACCAATACATGGGCGAGCTTCCATCCTTTATGTCTCCAGTACTCGAGAGAATCAGATCATGTCAAACATTTGACAATGCAGCAGGAATATTGCTGGATCAACTAACGGCAAGTGAATTTATGATTATACACTTGATCGTTCTTGTTTTATATGGAATTACTTAATTGTTTTGAGGTTTAGAATTTAATAAGCTAATTAACAGGTTAATGAGTACCCACCTGGCGTTGGTTTGTCCCCACACATAGACACACATTCGGCTTTTGAAGGATTAATTTTCAGCCTTTCACTAGCAGGCCCTTGTATAATGGAATTCAGAAAATATACAACCGCTGTTTGGCAGGAAAAACCAACTTCAAGTTCTGATGTAGAGAAACACATTCCCGAAAAAAACTCGAATTTCATTGGGAAAGCTATTTATCTTCCACCTCGTTCCATGTTGCTCTTATCTGGAGAAGGCCGATATGCATGGCATCATTATATTCCACACCACAAGGTATAAATTTGTGAATACTTGATCTCTTTTGATATGTGTAGCAAAATTATGATTGTGAATAAGTAAGCAGTTGGTAAATGAGAACGTTTTGTGTTTAAGGTGGACAAAGTGAATGAGAATTTGATACGAAGAGGTCCGAGGAGGGTTTCCTTTACATTACGTAAGGTATGTAGATTTAGTTTTGTTTCTGTATGTTAATTATAGCATAGGGTTGAAATATGTTGCTTATCCAGCGACTTTTGTTTTTTCCTAGAACGTTCTGCCACTTAATGGTTTCTCACATGATGATGTAGGTACGAAAAGGTCCTTGCCAATGTGATTTTCCTCAGTACTGTGATTCTCAAAAATAGGAAAGATTTTGCTCTGATAATTGATGACTTTAAAATCAACATGAAGCAGAAGCATACTTAGCGGATCGGAAAAATCGCAGTTTTGTTATGTTCCGACCATTTTTGAACCAATTGCAGGATGTAGTAGAGAAGAAATTATGAATTTGCCACTACCCTAAATCATTGATACAGGGAAGTATAAAGAATTGATATGTTCCAACTTTTTCTTTTTGTTTATGTTCTTGTGAGTCGGAGTGTTTCGCGGTCCTTCTCTCCAAAGTTTTGATTTCTTGGTCAAATACTATTGAAATATATAGCCTGAGAAGTATTAATCTAGAGTATTAAAACTGAGGAACTAAGCTCCTGTTCATTTAAGAAGTACCTAAGTTTATATTATGGTAGTTATCTGATGGTAACTCAAGCAATAACATGGGTTATCTTTCCGTAATCTTTTGAAATGTAAGGGGTCTTGAAGATGAACTATTAAAATTGTGAACCAAGTATAAATTACAACTTAGACTTTACAATAATATAACATGGATCACTGTCACTGCTAGATATGGATTACAGACAACCGGCAATACATGACACGTTCGATAAATAGCAACGCTGCGTCCCAAATCAGCAGTAAATATGTATTCTCGTTTCAAAGGTTAAATATCCAAGAAAAATTAGGATTCTCAGTTACTGACATCTCCTGCAGGTGAGGCGAACAAAACAGTGTCATTAATCCATAAATTGTTTAGAATTAGTAATTTTCACGCATAGTTCAAGAAAAGCTCACCATGCATGGTCTTGATAAAGTAATCGATTTCCGAGAAGCATATAGTTCTTTGAAGCAAAGGCGAAGGTTGTTGAAATACAAAGATAGAAAAGCTACATCCATCCGGATGATTTCTTGGTTTAGCAATCTCAACCAGTCTCATAAATCCTTCTCGATCAAAACATGGTTGTGCATTCTGACCAGCAACACTCAGACCGCGGTCCCAAGCTGAATTAAGAACCTAAGGAATTCATATTTATCAATTTATGCAATTAATATACAAGGAATAATTACGAAAAACACCCGAGGTTTGGCCTCTGTTCCAAAAATACCATGAAACCTTGAAAATTACAAAAATAACACCCTAAGTCCGTGATTTTCCATAAGTTTTAGGGTTTTTTTCGTTACCAAAGTGAACCTCAGGGTGTGTTTCATAATTTCAAAGTTTGAGGGTGGGTCTTTTTTGTAAACGGCGCAAATCTCATGGGTTCTTTGTAATTGAAATAACTATCCTACAATAAAAAGGTTAAATTGCTATGATGATAAAGGTGACTAACCTGCCAACTCAGCCCATCAGGATCAGATAAAGCCTCGTCAATTTCCTGAAATGGGGCTCGCAATCCTGAGATGACAAATTTCATTGCCACTGCATGCTTTTTCAGCACTTCAAATAATGGAGAATATCCATCCTGGTTTGAAGGGTTATAATAGCCTGCTGTCAGCTCTGCAGCATGGCTCGTTGTCTTGTACCACCAGTAAACCGCTGGAATCTAGATCATATATCCCATTAATTTTCCCTCCAAATCTACAAATGGAAACTCTATTTTGATAATAAAATATTGAAGAAAAGGACTGATGTTCTGCAACAATGTACCTTGACAATCATTTGTATTTCCTCGAATGCAAGAGTTGCTAGTGAGAGAACATTATCAGCATGATCTATTAAGACCTGTGTGTACCAATGCAGGAAGAAGCGTCCATAATAGCTGTCATAATCACCTCTTTCACAGAAAAATCCAGTTTCGTGTGGCTTTGAATTATAAAAGCCAGCATTGTCGGGGCCCCTGGCCCAGAAGGAGTGTCCACGGAGCTTTGCAGCTTTTCGGAGATTTTGCATCAAATACTTATCATAACACTAGAAAGAAACCATAGAAGTCGTACAGTCAAATTAAGCACGTGGCCCTTGCAGATAATACAAAAGGAACAGAATGAAAATCCATCTTGGCAATAGTTCTATAAATTCCTAATTCCAGTCAATGAATTATGAACAGAATACAGCTCACACTTATCAGAAGATGAAATAATCCAATGGTGTCAACTGATTCCAAATGAATTAGGAAATCAGCTGGCGTTTCGTTTTGGATGGATCCCATTTTCATCGGTTTCTTTGACTAAATGTTTATTTTAAAAAAATAAGACACCGGAATTTTTAAAATACCTGAAACTCACCAATACCAGGATATCTCCAACCCATCCTTTCTGAAAATGAAGGGTACTTCAGCTCTCCGGAAGATCCTAGTCCAATTTCTACAGCTGAAATGAGGCCTTCGATGAATAAATCATCAAACTCAGTTCGGAAGCTTCTCATGAAATCAAAATAAACCTGAAATTACCAAAAAATTTATGAATCATGTTGAAGCTAACATATTTTGATTGCATTGTACCAAGCCACATAAATTAGTATTTTTTGTATTTGAAAAAAATGAATAATTGGTTCATGTTTCAACTTAGTTGAAAAATCACGAGTCAACAACAACAAAAAAAAAAAATGATTTATGCAAAAAGTTTTTTGTTATAGAAGAAAAATATGCTACCTACGCATATGACAAGAACTTCCCATCCAGGGATTTTCTTTTGTTGTTAGGTTTTGTAATTCAAGCAAACGAGTTGTAAATCATTCATAGGTAAGAAGAAGAGAATGATCACTGCCAATTATACGGTATCCTGGTATTAATCTCCTCCATCCAAGTACTCATAAAGGCTAGTAGTAGAACTACATTACAAGGTTAAATTAGGGAGACGAAGATCCAAGAAGCCTTAAAAGGCAAGCACCATAAAGACTAATCATCTCTGAGAAAAGGTGAGTAAAATATAATAATAATTACCTCTATGCCAGTTCTTCCTCTTAGAACTCGTTCTTTATCGATGCCCCATGAAAGGCACTCAGTATTTCTTCGTCCTTCACGATCCGTGAAGAATATATCCTGATTGCTTTTTCCAATCTCCAAAACCCATTGAGGAAGTGATATGAATATGCCACCAGAATCTTGGCCTCCATATTCATGAAACGCCATTACCACCTTCGGGAAAAGGAGACTTCAAAATTCTTGAAACAGATGATGGGAATATGCTTTAAGCAAGTCTAGCAAATTCATAAATGTAAGAAAGAAAATTTTCTGAAGTAATCGTTTTTAATCCACATGTAAAAAATAAATAAATAAATAAATAAAACTCGAAAAAAATTCAAGTTAAAAAGATATTGTATTCAAAACCCATAACTACTTAAGTAATCATGATGAGGTTTTTAGGTTGTAGCCAATTACAAAGTTGGAACAAACTAAATCTCAAGACTTGAAATTCAAATTTACCTGCAATTTCATCCCAAACTCCCGGATAATGTTAAACATTTCCCTGTATCCAGCCCATTCATACTTCTTTGGTGTCCAAGCTTCAACAATGCCCCACCAACAATCTACAACAACTCCATCAACATGTAAAGACTTCAGATGCTGTAATTCCTCTTTAATACCTTCAGGATCCATCAACTGGCAGAAATTGTTGATCAAACCAGTCTGATGAAATTGAATGCACAAACGAAATTATTCATACGATCAAACAGAAGAAAATGGTATGAGGGCAACATTTTTATTGTTAATGCAGTAAAACAATTTGGAAGGAACCAAAACACTTACAGCAAGCCTCACATAAACAGGGATATAACAGGTTCCAGAAACCCTATTTCCATGCTGCTCCCTGCAGCGAACATCTTGCACAAGCTGCAAGAATCAACCATGATGCACACAATTATTCATTATGTATATGTTTCTCCCTCTCGCAATGCCTTGGAATGAAGTTTAGACATCAAACCGTTTAGGAAACTATATGAAACAATTAAAACCCATGTTTACATGTCTTCAACTCAAGTTGATATGTCATATGTCTATACATTCTGCCTTATAGGAGAGGCAGGGCGTTAGAGGTAAATATATACATCACATTTGAAGGAAAAATGATACATAAAATTCCAAGTTTGGCTTCTTATGATGATTGAGGCAATGAAAGACATAATATCACCAGTTCTCTTTACAGTGTGAGAAAGTTATTTAGCACTCCGTAATCTGACTCTGACATCACCATACTGAATAAGGACCATATAAAGTATTGCATTAACTTCATTTATATTCTGAACCTTTGCTGGTTCAGTTGAGCATCAGCATTCACATGACTCCAATATCAAGGATTCTTTAGATGAATAAGGAGGCACATCAAGTCAAAACTTTCCTTCACAAAGTAGCAACAAGTTTCCAGCACATTATCAGAGAAAAAAGGACGCTAATTTACCTGGCCTGCCTCCAAACATTCAGGGGACTCAATGGCACTGGCACTCGAATATTTATCAATCTTTGGATCCCTCTCTACAACAACAGAATCAAGAGATGCTGGTGATAGATTTTCATCAACTCTCAGAGCAGAAGGCTGACAGTCAACAGGTGATCTCATGGAGCAATTTTTCAAGGAACTAGAATATAGTGGGCTTTCAACAGATCGAACTGGATGTACCCCCTGCTCAAATTAGCAGCAACTAGTGAGAAACACGGTATGGTCTTATCCTGATAAGTGATATTGAGATATGCTATCTACAACCATTAGAACATGATTTCAATCATAAGATTTGAATGAACTATTTTGTTATTAAAAATAAAATTGCTCGAATCATTTTAGTGCAGAACTCTTAGGGTTAAGAATCTGGAATGTGGATAAATTTAAGTTGAATTGGGTTGAAAGGAACTACAAGCACCAAAGATAAGGCATATATTGTATTGACTTCTGTTATACAAGACATTATAATACTTTCTAAGCTTCAAAGACAACCATCAAAACCACCTAAGAAAGATCCAATCAAAGTAATTTCCTTCATCCCTCTTTCCAAATCCAATTCCGTGAGCAGATATCATATTTTGGTAGGATTAAACCATTACGAAGAACATCCACTCTATTGCAAGGATACCACTTTAAACATCATTCAAGAATTCAAAATAATCCTTCACATAAATAACAGACCACTGTAAAACACAAAAGCAAACAGTCACGTGATAAAGAATATCTGTCATTAGAAAACCACAATTCTCCTGCAATAGACTAAATGCAACACCAACCCAAACACCAGAACAAAACTAACAAAGAGAGAGCAACTAACGTTACTACAATAAACAACCTTCTTCTCTCAATTTTGAAACTACTCACCACATTGGAGTCATTATTGTTATTCTGTGGAATGGAATTGAAATGAGCTATAGGAGGTTGCTGCGGCTGGGACTGAGTCGGAGCAGGGGATGACTGTCTATAGGTTGTACCATCGCGGTCTACAGTCCAACCTGCTTCCCTAGCGAGGGCAGCGATGACATCATTCATATCAGCGCGTGCAGGGAGGGGGAAGTTGCCATACTGTCGGAGACCGGCAAGCATTCTGCTGGTGATGGCTCTCCGGTGCCGTTCCCGAAGTTTCGTTCGCTCTTTTTCCTTTTCCCTCTCTTTCCTGCTTTTGGATGGACTGTTGGTGGTGGCGGAGGTGTTATTGTTAGAGTTTGTGGCGGCAAAGCCACGAGGACGACGTTGGGGCTGAGGTTGTGTGTGATAGGGTTGGGCGGACGTTGTGGGTGGCGGTGGAGGTGGCGATTGTTGGTGATCGAGATCTTGTGCCCCGACGGCGAACCGGTGGTTCATGGTGTTGGCGTTGTTGGTATTCATTTTTGCTGCATCTCTCGCTCAAAAATCTCAGCTCAGCTCTCTCCCACACAGACACAAAACATTTTTCTTCGCCTTTTTCGCATAATTTGCATTTTGCACCTCGAAATAATCGGAGTTTTCGAAGTATACATCTTTAGAATGTAAAAATAATATTTTGGCCCTAAAACTACTTGATTAATTGTCAATTTCACCCAAGAAAGAACCCCGGGGTTTCTTCTTCGTGTCGGCTGCAGAAGTAGTTCCGAGTCTTTGGTAGTGCAATAGTACATTAATATCTTTCTTCAAAACATTTAATTTATTAATATCATCAAGATTACAATTTACAAACAATTTTAAAGAATTAATCTTATTATCCTCTTCACCAAATGCAAATTCCTTTTGCAGTCATCATCCTTAATAACACAAAAGAGAAATCAAATTCAAAGATCAGGATCATAAGGAACCCCAGTGGCTTGCAACCACTTATCTCCCTGTAAAAACCTCTTCACCGTAAAACCCTCCGCCTCACGGCGATCAAGATCACGAACGCCGCGCCACTTTATCCTTCGGGCGGTGTCTGCGCCGGGCCCAGTATTCTCGAATTCAGCGTAGTCAACACTTTCCCCGTCATCATTCTCATGCATTTCCGTCCAGCCCGTTCCGTACACTTTCTGCAGGTAAGTTTTCATGAAAACCGTCCGGGAAAACTTCCCCCACGGCCTGCCGAGGAAGATTCTCCCTCCATTTAACGACATCAGCTCTTCCGTTAGGGAGACCCTGCAATTATGGAAGACGAAGCCGCTGTTGTCTTGCTTCTGGCGTTTGTTGGCCGTTATGACGACGTCGTTGCTGTTGTGTCGTCTGAGGAAGATGTTGCAGTTCTGGAAGACGGCGGTGGAGTCGCCGAAGATGAAGTCCATGGAGCCGTAAATGTCGCATTCTCTAAAGAAATGGCGGCCCGGGTAGAGGTAGAGTGTGTCTTGGTACCCCTCGAAGCTGCATTTGTAGAAGGCGGAGCGGTCGGAGTGGGAACGGAAGGCAACTGCTTGCCCGGCGTTGCGGCCGGCTGTGTTGCGGAAAGTGATGCCCTCGGCGATAAATCCCGGTGCTTCGATAACTGCGAGGTCACAGAAAATACTATGTTACATCAAGATTTATGGACCGCTACAATTATGTGGGCTAAAATACGTATTAAATATCTTATTTTATAGTAATGATATACTAATTCATCTTGTTTAAGTACTGTCACTAGTAACAATTACTGATACCTGTATTTACAGTGACAATTTTGTGATAACATTTTCATTTTTATTATAGATATATCATGAGGTATCAATAGTAGTAATTTAAGTATAATGTTTAGAGTAAAAATTACACAAAAAACCCTGTATGCGTCATTTGTAATTTCATCATCGGAACCTTGCAACCTTATACTTACACCTAAGAGAGTATTTGTAAGGTTTTTCAGGAGTATAATGTATACATTTTTGTGTTTTAAGGGACAAGGGAAGTATTTGTAAGATTTCAGTTGACTGAGGTTATTTGTAAGATTTCAAGGTTTCAATATTTTTTCGAACTTTTAAACAAATCTCAAAAGAGTTTGTGTTAATAGCTATATATCCCTAATGTTTATTACCTAAATACCTCCAGACTCTACAAGTTCGTTCTTATATTATCTCTTTAGTATATATTTTAGTGAGACTACAATAATATAACGTTCTTATTTGATGGCTAGTTGAGTGGTCGAACGGGTTGAGAATTAGAGTTTTCTCTTAAATGGTAGCAATGCAACTTCTACTTCACCATGTATTTAATATTATATGATCTTACAAAATGTAGCCGATGTATAGGTACTGAGGCCATGTACACCACCAGCATGCTTATTCCCAGTGATAATCGTCTTCCCAATGCCTTCTCCCTTCAATGTAATATCCTTCAAACCAGAAGGTATGACAACATACTCACTATAAGTACCCTCATTCAAGTGAATCACAAATCTCCCACTCTTTCTCTTCTTTGCAGCCTCCACCGCCTCCTTTATCGTCCTAAAATCCCCAGAACCATCCCGCGCCACCACCACTTCATTTCTACCACTCACATTTCCCTTTTTACCCTCATCGCTCTCTTCACGGCCCCCGCGTTTCACCTCGACTTCCCATGTATCACCACCGTCATTAACAGCTATAGCATTTTCGACAAACTTATAAAGATGACTCGAAATAGCCCTCAAACGATCTTGCTTAGATTCGCCGTTCATAGAATCCTTATAACAACTTCCCACGTTTGCTAAAGCCTTGTTTAGTGATGTTCGTCTCTCTTCTTTGGAGTTTGTGGTTATTACTTTATGAAGCTCGTGTACTGTGGTGTCTAAGTGATCGCGGCAACTCTCCCATTTCCTCTTCTTCGCTGTGCTGTCATTTTCCAGTTTGTGTGTGTTCTCTGAGACGGTTTTGTTGGCTTTTACAGCTTCTTGTTTAGCAAGATCGTATGTTGTTCGTTGAAAATCGTGGAGATTAATGGTGTTAGGGAAAATGGGCTGAATGTGGGAGTGGCAGATGCTGGGGTTCGGGGTTTTGTTGCACCATGTTGTTAGGTTATTAGTATCATGAGAAGTTGTGAGTTTTGGGAGGAAGGTTAAAAGTAGTGAAATTGCATATAGAATTGAATGTGTTGCCATATTGATATTGTTTGTTCTGTGTGTTTGGTTGGATTAACATGATGGATTTATACTAATTGGGAAGGACTTGCAGTTTTTGGTATCAATAAAAATTGTGTTTAATGAAGTGTTGTGTATGTTTCAGTTCAGTTGTTTTAATTCCCATTTATTTCATGAAATCTTGCAAGAGGTTTGTGCTGTTTTAAGTGTAATGAATGCAGGTTTAAGTAACAGCAGGGACAGTCTGTAAAAGAACTTGCATTTAGAGGGAGGTTTAAGTAATTATGAAGGATAGAAGAAAAGAATTGATATTTTAAAACATTGATCAAGAAACTCACAGAAATCATACATTCCCAAAATGATTCAGTTTGGAACTTAGAAGAGTACAAAACATGGCACCTCTTTTGAAACAAAGTTACAACAAAAAGCTGGTTCGTAAGTTACATACACTGATACACAGCATCAACTCCCAGAAGTCAATGAGTCGGGTCTGCAGATATCCCGTCTACAAAGCGGGCAAACCCTGAGCGAAAGAAAACAATTACAGCGGCTTAAATTTGGCTAAATCTGAAGATAAACTTTTAAATTGCTGGGAAAACTAGTTGGAAACATCAGACGAATTTTTTGAAGTTAGAAAATCACCTGTGAACTTCTTTGAGCCATTTATCGACACACGCTCTATGAAATTCATGATGGCAAGGGAGTATCCTTATGCTATCACCATCCTCATACTCAACGAGGCATATATAACATCTGTTGAACAATTTATGAAAGTAGAAATCGATTACTCGTAAAACTTCCAATGTTTTTCGAGCTTAAGATTACTAATGGTAGTTGTGTTATTAATAAAAGTAGGGAAATGTGAAGATCTTAAAAACTCCTAATAACTTATAAGCTCTTTCATAAAAAGTTTGCCAAATACTTTTTGAGTGCTTATAAGCTCCTGGACAGCTTATAAGCTATCTAGAAGAGCTTATAAGCTTAGTCAAACACCCTCTTAATAGGAATCTATAATTGTTTATGAAGTAGAAGTGAAGCGAAAAAGTTTGCTTACTGTGCAGCGTCGTCACACTGCTTCCTTTTCAATTTACTGAATATTTTTAAAGGCAGGGAATCCACCACTTCATTAGGTGCTGGAACAGATCCAATTGAAGATACAGAAGGCCGAGATGATAAAACTACTGATTGCTGGTGAATTTCATCCAGAACCTAATTATTAAAAACAAGTAAAAATGTATAATCATCCCATTTTTACAAAGCAAAATATGCATGCATACTGCATACACACCATGCAAGAATGGATAGATGTAATATTACAGGAATAATTACAAAAGAAACTCTAAGGTTTGCGCTGCTTACGAAAATCACCCAGAAACCTTGAAAGTTTACAAAAAAAACACCCTGAGTCAATGATTTTCCATTAGTTTGAGAGTGTTTTTCATATGATATGCCAAACCTGAGGGTCTTTTTTGTAATTTCCAAGGTTTGAGGGTGTTTTTCGTATAAATGGCGCAAACCTGGGGCTTATTTGTAATTGACCCAACATTATATTACCTCAAACAAAGCCTCAGCTAACATGACGATTCTTGATATGCTTGCCCTCGCATTAGCATCGTCATTTGAGTTTGAATCTGGAGCAGCATTTCTACAAGAACAATGACCTCCTCTATGCTGACCGGATAAGATGCAAGATCTCTCGTGACCAGACAAGTTCTCAAAACGGCTTCCCATTCTCTGAAGAGCACGCACCTAAGATAAGATTGTAATATAGAACATCAAATATGGTTCATTCCAATTATGCTGTGACAATATTTATGAGAACAAGGGCAAAAAGGTCATAGTACGAACAACCAAATAACTTGAATGATCGATTACTTTAAGAAAACAAAAGAATAACACTAATCAGCTTTTCCTCGTTTAATACAAATTTATTTCAAAAGGATGCAACAAAAAGCCGTAAGACAAAACATCACATGTATTCTTTAAGAGTTAACTGCAACCAACCCCCAGTGTTATGGCTAATGAGCATATAGAAAATCCTATGATAGGAAAAAAGAAATCTCATAAAAAACCCAGTGAAATTCAAGTTTGCTTAGAGAACTCATTCGTATCTCACGTGTGTTGACTGTGAAAATACCCTCAAATTTTAATTTGATCCTTTCTTCTATGAACAAGGCCCAAGGGTAAAAATTAAAATGCTAAGTTCATAGTTTTTGAGGGTACATGTCAAGAGCAAGGGGCTGTGAGCAAATTTTACTGGGTTGTTTATGAGATTTTTCTTTTTGTATCACAGAGTTTTTCGTGTTCATTAGCCGTAATGCAATTAACTAAATTCATTAAACATAGTGTAATATTTGGGAGATAAAAGCAGCATATTTCAATATACCTGAGATCTTATTCTTCTTCTTCGCTCAAGAAAATTCGATCGATGCTCCAGAAGATCACGATATCTGGTCTCTCTAGCTCGTGGGTTTTCATAGACATTACTTTGACTACCACCATAAATTGGATTACCAAAACTAGACCCCACGTTATCAGAAGAAACTTGCTGACTCAAACTATTATCATCAGCTGTAATTGTTTCCACATCTAAACCCCTTCTCCCAGTAATCGGACATAAATCTAAGTCAGAAGGTGGAGTTCTTCGATGTACCCTATCACGAAGTCGTCCTACACTTAAAGTTCTACTAAACCGAACATTTCGTTCCACAGGTTCTCTAGCAGCAGCTCTTCTTTCAGCATTAATAGGATTTGTTGGAGAAAATAAATTTGGATTATTATTTACATTCCTCAAGATATCATGTCCAGAATTCAGTACACGATTATTGGGGCTCGAATTAGAAGCACAATGTTCGTCCCGTGTCCTAGAAGGTCTACTGAAGCAAGCAGGGAAAAAGTCACAACCTCGTGAATTTGATCTTCTACTTTCATTTCTATTTCCGAAACTACTACAAGGACTCACACAATCTTCTTCTTCTTCTTCTTCTAATTCTTGATTTGGAATCATGAAACCTGTAGAAGATGCTGGACAAGATCTTGATGCTGAGCTCAAACTGTTACCTCTTGTTAGACGGAAGCTTAAGTTTCCTGGATAGAAACTGAAGCGAGAAAGAAACCGTTTTGGAGGGTTTATTGATCTTGAGGAAAAGTCATTAGAAGTATTGCCTTCTCTAGATGTAGTATTGGTGAAGCTTGATTCACCCCACTCAATGTTGGAATTTATATCGTTTATATCATTATTCTCCTCAGCTTTATCTGTTCTGTAACATGCAGCTGAACCTGATTTATTATTCTCACTTGGATTAAAGACACTCTTTCCATTTTCTTCATTTGAGCAACCGGAGACCTAAAAATGTCAAGAATGATGCATATTAAAAAAAAAACTAAGTTTGACTGAAGTTTTCCGAATGATGCCTTATTAGAAGTCACAATCATGCCTCTAATAGTCTAATTCACATCAATAATACGAATTTGAGGGTTATTCGGGTTATCTAAATGCTCTATCTCACATTCAAAGTATGTAACAGAGCCCAATCTTTTAGCTTTTTTCTCAAAAACGAACTCTTTGTTTGATGAAGCATGGAGGTGCAGCATCTCAATGCAGCGTAGATACAAACCTCAGTCAACTTATCTTCAACACCATTTTCCGACATTGGCAATTTTAATTGCAAAAAGTAAAAAGTGAGAAAAACCAAATAAAATCTGAACCTTCACGAAACGAAAACAAAAGTCAAACTAACAATAACGGATAGAAAAAAACATAAGAATGCACCATGCTATCAGCATCAACACAAGCATTTGCCTCACCAGAAATTCACATTAAGCTAATACCCGTTACATCTCAACAGTCATTTTAATCGCAGAAAAGGAAGGATCTTTTACAAAAAGAAAAATCCAGAAATAAGTAAATCATAAAGAGGGCAACTGATAAAATCACCTGAGGTTCATCGTTATCAGAGCCGTGAGATCCGAGACAAGAGGACTTCAAAACTCTCCTTCCACTGGATCCGCCTCTCCGTACAGCAGCTCCAGATGACGAGGATGAGGGGCCAGCCGCATTGTGCTTGCTGCTGCTCAAGCCCATTTCTTTTTATTTATTCACTCATCATTCAAATGAAGCTGTAAATACTGGGTTTGTGTGATTATGTGCTACAATGTTCAGATCCAGATGTTGATGATAATTATTGCATTTTGAAGCTAACTGTACTCACCAGTAAATGATTGTAGGCATGAAGGAGGTAGGGGTAGGGGCGGGGAGGGGGTGGGCGTGAGATGTGGCTGTATTTCGGGTTTAAAATTGAAACTTGGTCGGGACGCCATTTCTGCAGACAAAAGAGCTTCGGACAAAGGTATTGGGCCGGAGCAAGTCGGCCCATTTTTAACAATTTGAAAGTTGTTCCTACGATATTGGGTTGTTGAAGCCCAACTTTTTAAGACTTCTTTTTTTTTATGAATAAAATACTCTAGTTTGTAATATGTTTACTGCTTAACTATATTTTGTACTCCTACTTTAGTCAAAATTACTGTTTATCCAGCCCCAAATATTCAATTATCAGATCACTACAAAAGAGAGCCAGAGCCTACCTGTTTTTACAGTTTTACAATTCATAAATGCCCTTTATAGATTTGAAGTCAACATAGTCGTGACAGGTTTAGAATCCATTTTCAACAATTTATGTCATGGAGAGGTAATCCTCAAATAAGAACTTTGCCCAAACAGCTTACTGAATCTTTGATTTGATTGATTTTCAGTCTTTTGTCCAAAAACTCCAACTAGTTGGTCGTTGAAGAAAGATAGGAAATGGAATAAATGCTCGCAAGATGAACCCTTGAACTCTAATTAGGGGATGACTCTTACAATTACGATTTGAAATCATCACTGATAGATGTCCATTACTTTTCCTCTTAGAATTAGTATCCGGAATTACACAAATTTAGGGGTAAATATAATTAAATGAAGTAAGTTTAGTAATAATTACAAAAAAAAAAATTAATAAATTTTCATTATGTCACCAAATAATTCTAAGATTAATGGTGAATACCCATCAAGGGAAATGTTTACTGACTCTTGCGAAAAGGAACTGAAATGGAATAACCAGTTTGCGAATTAAGACAAGTTCGCCACTATATTATGCTTATTTTTATTTTGGGATAATTACACTTACACTCCCAGACTTAGGGGTAAATACAACAAACCCCCCTATACTATTGAAAATTACAGATATATTCCCTTACCCTAACAGAAACCTAAAAAAACTTAAGAAAAAGTTGTAAAATGATTAAATTATCCATAACATATTTGTTATAGTGTTTGCTATACATGAAATGAGCGAAATGATTAAGTTGTTGTCTAGTTAATAAACCGTTAGTATCTACTTGGAAACGATAAAATGACTAACAACAGGACCTAAGTGTTAGATAGAACCATAGTCGAGGGGGTGTCTATGTAATTTTCAATAGTAGAGGTGGTCTTGCTGTATTTTTCCCTAAGTCGAGGGGTGTTAATGTAATTATCCCTTTTATGTTATACTCTCCTGTAAATTACTTATTTAGTTTATGTTATTAATTGTTGATACCGAAAATATTATTATTATAATAGTAAAAAATCCATCACATTAGCAATTATATAACAAATAAAAAATCCAGAAATACATTGACCCCCTTAAAATGTTACTCAAAACAAAATGTAACAGGAAAGAAGAAAATCTACCATGCACAGAAGTTTTTCTGTGTTCGTACATTTTCTATTATTCAGAAACCTTGATGAATTGTAAACCTTTTTTATCCTATGTATATATCAGTTTTATCTTATATATATACGATGAATCTGTTTACTTTTGTTCTTCAATTATGTATTATGGTTCCTAACTTCCTATTCAAGACACAATATATTTCTGCACCGGTGCCAGTTGGTGCTCTTGCGGATCAAAAACGCGGTTGTGACAAGTTCTGTCGCAAGGGTAAGCGCAATCACCCTTTTGAAATGGACTTCTATCATAAAACCAATCTCCAACAGCTTTAGCAATTGTCTGCAAAACAAATTAAACACTCTCTTGGTCTCAATGTATGTCAAGAAAGATCACGGACTCGGTAAAGGTACTCGAGGGTGAAAATGTAATATATTTTTTTTAACAAAGAAACAAGACCAGATCGAGGAAGTATATTACCTTGTTACTTAATCTGGGAGAGTCGCTACTAAACCAAGTTTCCTGCATTTCAGTTTGGCAGTGAGCGTAGCAAGAGTTGATAAAAGATCCTCTCGATGCTGATGGACCTAATCCAATCAATGCTCTGAGAAACTCTAGTCTGAACCCTGAAAAACACATTGTCTCTCAAGTTAAAAGGGTGTTTGGCTAAGTTTATTTTTAATAGTTTATAAGTTAATATGTTAATTACATCCACACCCCCTGAGGATAAGATTGATCCCCCCACATTTAGAAAATTACAAATACCACCCCCACCCCAGTTTATGGACCTTATTGTATATTGTAAACCCTCACAGAGGAATGCAAGGACAGAATTGCCCTTACATTGAATTTTAAAAAACATTTATTTAAATGAACTAGTTATGGTAATAACCCTGAATGGTTCGGAGTTGTGTGGCAGAGCATTTCTGTATATCAGTCTTGCAGTTGTGCCAGAGCCCGTGAGGATCAGCTACACCAGGGGCCAAAATATTCTTGATCTGGTTAAATATTGACTCTTAGTTTGTGAACAATTTATTAACATATGTCGCGAATCACATGAAATATTAAAATTTGTTTCAACTAAGTAAAAGGAGGTTGTAATAGAATATGGGCTGACCTGCCATGAATCATATGCTGCATTTATAATGAAAAGGGGCGTCCGGATTTCTTTTGCCACATATTGTGGGAAAAAACACTGCAATTTTCGTAAACAAAATCAGGATATTTGTAATATTAAGCAAAACTATATAGGATATGATAATGACAAGTGTTTCTACCAGGCTTGGTTTCATTTTATTGATACAAGATAGTGGCAAATTCTTTGCTGATCCCTGCAGCAAATCATCGGATAAATCAGAATTAGAGGGCAAAACAAGGCAATCTTCTAACATAAAATTGAAAAAAATGAAGCTGATTATTTGAAATATGAACGATTACGAGAGGAAAAAGTATCCAACAACTTACATGTGTTGTAACTACATCATGAAAGAAAGCTTCAATATGTTGTCCTCCAGAAACATCCTTCCTGATTTAAAAAAAAAAAAGATCAACATTGGCACTGATACAAACAGTATAATCATATGCAAGTCCATAATGAGTATTTTCGGTAATTAATTAAACTTACGTATTAATAAAATAACCGGCATCTGAAAAGCACTTTACTTTAGTGCCCATGGGAAGGAGAGCTTTAAAGCTATCACAATGCGTAATTGCTGCCAATCCACCAGCTGAGCATCCAGATAGGATAGCCTAACCAAGAAGCTGGAATTGCTGTGATTTACTTATATTTAGCTTTTATCACTATATATCATCTCATCAGAAAATTTCTTACATTTTCAGCATTCAACATTCCTTTTGCTAATAGATCTCGTATAACAGCCACAAAGATTCTCGCTCCACGATAGTGAAGCTTCGTAACCTGATCCCAATAAACAATATCAGAAGAACTAAAACAACAGGATATTTAGTCTAATACTTCAGATATTATTTATTTAGAGTAACTTACTGGATTAACTGCTTCAACATCTCCTGTAAACGATGCGCCATCACAGTATCTAATTTTGACTCGATTCCAGTTGTAGAAATCTGGAAATTGACATTGACATATTGTCATCAATATAATTATAAAAACTTATGATATAACAATTGCATGTAAAACCATGATTTAAGAATTATTAAAATGTGAAGCCTACCAGGGTTAAACTGTGCCCTGTTGCCTAAAATCCCAGAAAAGGCAAGCTGCTTAACCATTTGCTTTGAAGAACCTAATCGGTTGGTTTTACGGGCGAGGCAAGTCGTCACATTATTGCACCATCCTCCTCCCTAAGAATTCCAAAATTTTCCAATAGTCAAAATAAAATCACCTAAAAAATAAATAGGAATAATTACACTGACATACCCTAAGG
Organism: Verbena officinalis; assembly: GCA_958496215.1. Classification (NCBI taxonomy): domain Eukaryota; kingdom Viridiplantae; phylum Streptophyta; class Magnoliopsida; order Lamiales; family Verbenaceae; genus Verbena; species Verbena officinalis. The sequence goes on along the minus strand of OY292390.1, from coordinate 2,981,175 downwards.
TTTGAGAAATTACAGAAACATACCTTGAACTCCATCCGTCCAACCACTTCACGGATGTAATGAAAATTCTTTGACAGGGTATGTTTTTGTAATTTTTCAAACCTCAGGGGATGTGTTTGTAATTAGGTAGTGTAATTTTCCCAAATCAAATAATATATGAATATTAACCGTATCAAAATGAACACGGACCTCTAGGTGTACTAACCAACTGTTAATTCCAGCTCCATATCCTCTGTCTAGATGGTACGCAGGTGGGCTCCCGTCCAAACAAACTGAAAATAACATTAAATAGGAAAACATTAAACCAGAGCTAAATAAATATTGTATTTTATTCATTTAGAAAAAAAAAAAAAAGATTATCTCCATGGCTCCATTAATATTATTTACCTGCTCCTTTCGCCACAGCACTCTGCAGATAAGTAATATCAACAAACCCGCTTTCAGTTCTCAGCACAAGCAGCATAAATACCATAATGGAGAATCCACTCTGTAATCTTCCCCTCATTTTTCTGTAAATACAAAAACTACCCTTAGCAGTTGTAGTAAGAAAAGCAAGCATTCTGCAGTTTAAATATAAGTAGAGTACTTCTGCAGTAACTTTAAAACAATACAATCTCAAATGCAAACTCAAAAAAGAAGCAAACGTTACAACTTTAATTTTTCCAAGAACAAACATCAACCATGCATATTTAAAAGAACAACAACTATAGCAAGCATTACGATTTACGACAGGAAAAAAAATCATTGCATACAGTACAGAACTAAAATCTAAATGCAGGAAAGAAACAAACGCACCTTAATTAAAAGCTCTTTGAAATGGGCAATTAAACCCCGCACTTTAATACTCTGATAGTCGGAGCTGAAAACAAGCTAGCTCCGAATTTATTACTGAAAACTAGGAAGAAATTTAAGGATGTTAACTGTAATAACAGCTTTTTCACAAAAGGGTATATATATTAATTTATTGTTTGGGCAGAGAACCCAAGGAGCTGAGCGACCGACACAAATACTTGAGTAAAAGTTGGCGTTTTTATGCTTTGGACTTGAATTTATATATATAGGTATATTTTCAATGGGTTGGCGGATCGAGATCCGACCCGTGTACCATGAAAAGATGTCAAGGCGAAAACATCAGCGAATCTTATCGATAAACGCGCTCTGTATTATTGAATATGGAATGTGATAGGCTGAAACGCTTTTGAGTGAGACAAGAACTTGCATTTGTATCATTAAATCTGATTTGAAACATTAACATACAGTACATTTTTCTTTTTTTATTGACGTATGTTGGATACTAATGTAATAATATTTGAAATGCCCAGAAATTAAGCAAGCAATGATCATGGTTTGGAAATAAAAGGCAATAATATCAATCAAAATTTCAAGAATGTAATGATACCATGTCTGAAGACAAAAGTATTTTACAATTTCCATATATATATATAGAAAGATAAGATTGGTTAAAATAAAGAAAAATATATGGACGTGTGGAGTCGTAGCGGTGGTTTATTTATGGGGATGTGCATATGCTGGTGACTGGTGAGCTAGCATATGATTCCTCTTTTGGATATATCGGTTGCCAATCTGTATTTGCACTTATATCAAACTTAGGTGTCGTTTTTTATGTAGTGGAGGCTCTTTATGGCTCCTTTTTTCGAATTTTTTTTTAAGTTGCATATCACTTTTATTATATTCCCACATTCCCACCAGTTACCTAGCTCCCATGTCAATGCCGGCCCTATATAATTAGAAATCGTAAGATAAGTAAAACTATTTAAGGTCTACTTAACTTCTTTCAGAAATATGTATTAATTATTTTTTGGTCTACATTCATGTGGTTCCACAAGTCACGAGTATGTTAAGGTCTTAATTTTTTATCGTCCAAAAAATGAATTACTTCATTCACAAAGACACGTAGTATACTCTCACGGACATTAACATGTGGAAAAATGTGAACTATGCAGATTATAAAAGAAACATATATGTCGTACTTAGATTATATAGTTAATCATAAATTAGTTCAAATTTTCATTTTTTTTATGATGATAAAAGGGAAATTAATTTACATTCACAATTTCATTTGCTTGGTGCAATTTAAAATTAATTTCTTATGTTCTTGAATTTATAAAAAACTGTATATGCATGGTAAAAATAGGTTTTGATTACGTTCACGAGACTATAAACAGTATTGATCCATATATAAATTAATAGATTGCAGGAGACGGGACACTTCCACTAGTGTGAACATAATTAGAATTTGATGAAAACTTACGTGAATAATGAAAGTACTTTATGAACATTTTCATAATTTCTGAAGCCGGTGAAATTTATTTGTAATTACACTAAATCTCTGGAGTAGTGAATATGAATCTCCTAAATAAAAACGTTAAGTTGTTTGGATATTAAATTCTCATTTGGAACATTTTTCAATTTTATGAAATAATGTAAAAGGGATTCCTTTTTTTTTTTTTTCATCTAAGTACTAAATCCTAATACTTTCATCAAATTAGCCCCAAAATTGATACCTTCTATTTTTTAAAATTTTACTTCTATCTAGTGGGTAAAAAAGATGATTCTATTCCTTTTATTAAAGTCATCTAATCATCTTACATTGAGTAAATAACAGGAAAAGTTGAGTGACTAGTGATTGTTAGTTAGGCATATATAATTTGGTAACATGTCTGAAAAGAAAGCACCTCAACATATGTGAATCAAATAATACAACTTAGAAAATGACCTCTACTCTCCAAAAACGAGTGGTGCTATTTGAAAGCTTATCTTCTATTTTGGATCAAATCAGTTTGCAGTCCGAAGATTAAGATGTTTAACCCAAAATTAGTTAACTTATCATGCATGTCTCATTCACCTTTCTGTTTTCTTTGAAAAATGAAAAAAGGAAAATTCAAAGTCGGCTCAAAATTTGAGGTTGATGCCAGAAGGAAAATGGGTCCACAATGAAAATGATGGCCACTGGAGTATAAGAAAAGAAACCAAAAAAAAACAAAAAAAGGACTGCACTTATATTTTAAAACTTTAATAAAGATTTTAATTTTTTTATATATTTTTTTAAATTTATCTGCATTGTTGTAATTTAAATTAAATTGGCCCAATCCATGTAACCCAGTACTAAGAAGGCCCAAACCTAAAGCCGGTCGAGCCGCACACTGGCAAAACTCACTTATGCTTAGAAATGCTTTTGTTCGAGCAATGAATGAGGCCCAACAATAAATGCCGGTCGAAGGAAGCCCAAATAAGGCTGCTGCGAACCGGGAGCACGTGAAAGTCACGTGCCTGTTCCAAAGGGCAGAAATCCTCCCATCGCCGTTTCACAACAGAAGCTGGTTTAGTAGTTGAGCATTCTCGGACAAATTCGGAAGGCAATGCTGAGGTGCTCTTTCTCGGTTTCTGGATTAAGGTACTACACTGTCTCTGCATGTAAATATTATATCTTTCTGTACATATACGCAAATTCACGCGAAAAACAAATGATGTATTATATGTCTGCATATATACTAGTACAATAGAATAGTTCTTGCAGATTTCAAGATTGTATTTTTCTGTATTTTTAAAGGGTTTTTCTTCATAGTATTTCTTGCTATACATTTTCAGTTCTTGTGACTGCGTTTTGTCTAAAAACTTAACGATGCTGAAAAGTAAAAAACCCAGGAAACGTTTGCCTATGGAGATTGCCCAAATGAATAAGAGAAAGGGGAAGTGTAAAGTTGGACTTTTTTACTCCCCCACCATGTTATTGCATGTTTTGATATATAATAAGCATCAATTTTATTATTTTAAAGAGTTATCTTTCAGGTATTCAATTAGTAAATTTAATGGGCTATGTTTCTTTTTCCCCTACTGTTTTTGCTCTTCAGAGTATCTTGTTGCAGCAAGATGAGTACGATACCTGCACCCTTGTGTCGAAAATTCGTTCCAGTCAAGCAGAGTGAAGTTACTTCAATTGGTGCACCTGCTGGTGTGTATTATTATCACTTTTTTTCTTGCCTGAATGCATAATGATTGAAACTTGCTCAACCTTGATTTTCCATTTGCTCTGTTTTACAGGCTCCAAATTCAGTCTTGTATCTTATAACATTTTGGCTCAGGTAAACAGATATTCTATTGGGTAATCTGGTCAAAGTTAATAAATTTTTTTTTAATTTTCTATCTGATTTTATTCATCGAGAGGGCTGTTGTTGATCCGCTATTCAGCTGTTATTCGGCTATGGTGAATATATTTATTCTTAGATTCAAAAGGGTCCTATATTTTAGCTATTGAGATTTATATGTGAAACCAAGTTATCATATTCTCAGGCATATGTGAAAAGTGCTTACTTTACACACTCCCCAGGACCTTCTCTCAGGTATGCGCTCAAACACCAAATATGTTGCTTTATCGGTGAATCTTTTTCATTTGATGCAAAAGTTTCTCGTGATTTACATATGACAATTACATATATTTGCTAAAGAGCAATTTTATTAAATTACATTTACATCTGTTTCGTGAAACTTTGAATCTAAGAATTGCATCTGCAGGTGGAAAGCTCGCTCTCAAGCCGTTTTAACCATTCTAAAGTGCCTCGAAGCAGATTTTCTGTGTCTACAGGTGTCTTATAACTTTCTTTGCTTTAATTGGAAATTTTAAATATATTTAGATCTCTTCTTTTCCCTAAAAGAATTGTTCAATGCATACTAGGAAGTAGATGAATATGATACCTTCTATAAGAAGAATATGAAAAACCTCGGTTATGAAAGTATCTACATTCAAAGAAGTGGGAGAAAACGTGATGGATGTGGGATCTTTTATAAACATAACAGGTATGTTTGTTTTTCCCTTCCCCACGTGTAAACATAATTAAATTGCAGAATTATATTATATATAGAAATGATTCTTGAAATTGGTCAAATATCACACTTTTTTTAACCTCTTTAGTATAAAGTATTTTATCCGATTGATTTTGACTTTAGATTGAAATCAGAAATTCCTTTACATTCATCTGAAAGATTGAAGAGATACATAAAGGAAAATTTGCAATTTAATAGTCGTACTTGGTTCTTTTCATAAACTTTCATGGATACAATCGTGCTGAGAATTTTGAAACTTAGTCTCCGAATCAAGCAGCGATAACCAATCGGATAAAGTTGAACATGTTACATGTCCAAATCAGCTTATCTTAACAATTTTTCTGATATTCTAATTAGTGCAGAGTTGGTTTTAGAAGAGAAAATAGACTACAATGATCTGGTGGACTCAGTTGTAGATGACAAAACCTCATCCGTTGCTGAGGAGGGCAATGTGTTAGCTACTGAAAATAAAAAGGAACTGAAATCTGGTAAGTTTCTCAAAATGATTGCATTTACCTTTTCATTTTCTTTGTATTTCCTTCCTCATTGATTCTACACTTAGTATTTGCCTGTTTATTATTATTTGGGTTATTTACATCTAGACCCCTCGGGAGTTTACTAAATTACATTGCAACCCTCTTAGTCAAAAAATTACAGATACACAATTACAAACTGCTCCTTTTTATTAGGGTTCCCTTAGAAGTTTAATGGAATTTTAATAGGGTTACGAACTGTAGTTTAGTGAACTCCTGAGGGGTTACCAACTGTTACTTTATTTATTTTCAAAATTTTGATTAGCCAAACGCTTGAGAAATGGAAACCTTTATGTGATGATTAATTTTCTTGGTTCAGAGGTAAAAGATAGTCAAATGGAACGTGGAGATCCAAACGACCCTCGTGTGAGATTAAAGCGCGACTGTGTTGGAATAATGGCTGCCTTTAGACTTAAGAATCCTTCCCCTCGTCATGTTATTATTGCAAACACTCATCTATACTGGTAAGCTGGCCTTTTTTTTTAAAATCCGTACTTCAGATACTTATCCATCATAAAAAAAAATTGAATAATTCTTTTTTAACTCAAGTAAAAAATAGTCCTTACGACACGACACGAGTAATTAAGTCTCTGAGATTCTAATACATACGAATTGCAAATCTTCTACAGGGATCCAGAATGGGCTGATGTGAAAATCGCACAGGCTAAATACTTGCTTTCCCGCCTAGCAGGATTCAAGAATCTTGTATCAAACAAACTCGATTGTTCGCCTTCAATAATTCTTGCTGGTGACTTCAATTCAGTCCCTGGAGATCAGGTCAGTATGTATTTCTCGTGTTCTTTTAGCTCAGACTTCTGATCTCTCTTAGAGGGTGTTTGGCTAGGTGTATAAGCTCCTTGAACGTGTGTGGCAATCTTTTTTAGTAAAAGAGAAGCTTCCAAAGGAAAAACGTAAGCTCCAACCAACTTTTTTCCAAAATAGATTATAAGCTGTCTAATTCCAAACGCTAAAATGATGTGAATATCCTTAAATTTTCTTTCAAGATTATATTTCTATCATCTTAAAACATAATTATTTTATCATCTTATTTTCCATCATTATTGTACTGAAAAGAACTTGTAAGCTCCCATTTTTACCCAACACAATTTCAACTTATAAGCAACTAAACAATCTTATAATGTATCAAATCTCATTTTATACACACACTTTTAACAACTTATTTAAGATGTAGGAGCTTTAATAACCTCTAGGAACTTATACAAGTTAGGATTACAATTAAGCTTACCCAAGCACCCTCTTAACATAGGTATTAGGGAAACCATCTTTCAGATCAACAGTCAACTTACAAACTAAATATCAGGAACGCGATTACTCAATATCAAAATCAAATAAAAAATAATTGATACATTCAACTCTGAAAGCAAGTCACACGGTACTTGAGGATTTCATTTCCTGAATGAGGTATTTCTACATATGTTTTGACATTCTCTATTATTTGTTTTGTTCATCTATTTCAGGTTTACAAATACATTGTCTCAGGTGCCAATTCGGTGGGCCCAGAAAGCGCAGACGATCTGCCAATACCTTTTTCGAGCGTATATGCATTCACAAGAGGCGAACCTGAGTTCACTAACTTCACACCTGGATTTACGGGCACCCTCGACTATATTTTCTTTTCTCCTTCAGGAGATATAAAACCAATTAGCTATCTTGAGCTTCCAGGTGCAGAATCTTCCGATGTCAGTGGTGGCTTGCCGAACTATTTCCATCCAAGTGATCATCTTCCCATTGGGGCTGAGTTTGAAGTTGAAGCATAGGAATTTTACTTGAAATTGGTTATTTTTGTAATTTAGTTTCCTCATTATTTTCTTTTCCAATTCTTTTTCTTTTTTTATTAATGTTGCTGGCTTTCACTTATGATTGAACCAAATACATATTTACTTTGTATTTCTTGAGTTTGTGATTGTGAGAATATTTTTGTGAAATTTAGAGGGAAATACATTAATGTGAACTTTTGGGAAGATTTTCTTGCTTTCCAATTAGATGCTAAAGTTTCAAAAGGGTACTTTTGCTCTTATTTCTTCTGGAATAAATAATTTTGTATGGATCATGTTGCACAAGAAAATATTATTTCTTCAAATTATTTCCACATTAGATTTGATTTATGAATTCCAATTTTTATGCCAAGCTGCGATCTTATTTCTTTTTAATTTGAAATACTAGAGGAATTATGAAAATAATTAGAATATCGAGTTTATAAGTTTTGGGCCTATTGGGTGGGCCTTAAAGCCTTTTACAAATTAGCAGTAGCTTCATCAAACGACAGCGTTCCGTTTTCCGTTCTCCTAAAAACGGCAGCGTTTAGCGCAAAATATTTAAGAGCTGCATCGAGAGATTGAGTAGCTCAGTACTAGAATTAGTCGGATTACAGCCTGCAGGTCAACAGATCTGAGTGTCGCCGTTGGTTTTGTAATTCACCTCCAATCCAAAGTAAGATGCTTGAATTCTTGTTCTCAACCTTTTCAATTTTCAATTTAATGTATGATTCTTAGTTTCTAGAATCGCGAAGATTTGTGTTTGCTGGAAACTTGTTTTATACAAACTTGTAGATTGTTGATCTATTGATTAAATTTGAACTTATAATTGCGTTAATCTGGAAATTTGATCTGTGATCTATTGGTGTTCTTAATTTATTAGATTAGTTCACTGATTTGGTTAGAAATAGTTGTTTTGCTTGACATGATCAATTGCTTTTCTCCAATTGTTTTTCAATTTTTCCTAAAATTGTACGGTTACGCATTGTAGTTTCATGCGGGGTCAGCCTTTCCTAATGACTATTTGGTGAATGCTATGTTAGACCTAGAACTTTTTGGTATCAAAAGAAAAACTGAACGCATGGCATAGATGTTTCAGGGACCAAACATAGCAGAAGATAATTGAATAAAATGAGGAACTATTGATTTTGTATATAACTTACAACATAAACAATTTCTAGAACATAATGTAAAGGCAAGAAGTTTGAATGCATAAGCCGCCAATTGCTTTCTAAATAAATTGATTTGATGTCATTAAGGAGGATTTTGGCTAGCCTCTAGTGACATACAATGGAAACGTCTTGGGAGGTGTTTCATCACTAAAATGGAACTGACTCACTGAGTAATTCGTTCTAATTTTGAGGTTTTTGTTAATGATATTGGAGGGATTTTGCTCAGGCTACTAGATGAGATGTTTGGGATCATTGATAAGAGTATTGTTAGTTATTAGTGTTGAGGACAATTGGAACCAAACAATCGAAGAGCTGCTTTTCTGGTTTGATTTTGGATGTGGTTTGGTAACTGGAAAAGGAGGATTCATGTAATTAACCACAGATAAGTCGAGTGAGGTTCCAATAGTTAAGGAATAGAAGGGGATGGTGATTGGAAATTGGATTCTTTACCTAAATTTGTGGACGATTTTAGTACAAGTTAGTAATCAGGAGTTCTTTTTTAATATAATATATTGGAACTTGAAACCGTTTCTGTTGTCAATCTTTTAGTTTTACTTTTGACATCTAGTAAGCTAACACAGTTTATTGTTGTTTGTGTAACAGATGATTGATGATCAGGACTTGGGCTTCTTTGCCAACTTTCTTGGTATCTTCATATTTGTGCTGGTGATTGCTTATCATTATGTGATGGCAGACCCAAAGTATGAAGGGAACTGATGAGCTTCTCTAGGTACTTATATGTAGACTATGCGAAAGTACGATTGTTATATTCGCTTCAGAAAGAACTTCAGGAATGAAGATACATTTTGATGTAATAGGACTTTTTGCCAGACAAACACATTTAACCTTACTGTCATTCGATGGATAATCTTCGAAAATAGGACAATTCGGTAAGAATTTTGCCCTTGTCTTGGTTTTTTTCGTTTTGGTTTCGTTAGTGTGCTTTTCATTATACCCTTTCTTAGTCAGAGTATGCATTAAGTTACTTATACTTCAAGATAACTTTTTGTATGCTTATGTGTGTATGCATAACATGATTTAAACTTTTTGTGTTCTTCCTCTCTCTCTAGCACACACACATATATACATATATTTTGGTCTTTTAGAAGTAAACAGAAATTAGATAAGTATTTATACATATATACCATTCACATTAACATACTTACACTGGCAATTATACATGCCTTGTGATTACACAATAACTCTCCTTCAACAACTCACTTTTTCTTACAATTAACATAATAAATAATAATATTTTATTATTTGCTTCTTGGGCTAGCTGCAACAGCAGCACTCTTACACCCAAACCCATGCTCTCTCCTCACTCTGGCAGTGTATCCCACATTCCTGCCCGTTTTCGGCGAAGCCGGCCACTGTCCATGAGTAATAGCCATATCCCTTAAACTCTGCAGGCTTTCAAGAGTTTCAATAATTGCTGGCATTTTGGGCCTATCCCTCGGGTTCAAGCTCACACATTGTTGGGCCAAAAGGCCCATTTCTTTAGCCCCTTTTACAGAGTACTGGCCCGCAAGTCTTGGATCCATTATGCATCGCAATCTTCTGCTGCTCGTCAAATAGGGTTTGGCCCAGTCCACTAGGTTTTGCTCAGCTTTGGGCCTTGTCTTGTCCATTGCCCTTCTACCTGTTAGGAGTTCCAGTAGAACCACTCCAAAACTGTAGATGTCACTTTTTGTAGTTAGGTGACCTGCATCATATTTAAATTAGTTAATAGTCGCACTCATTTATTCCTTAACAAAAAAATAAAATAAAACTATGATAATTAAGATTCTTTAGAAAATCCACCTGTGCTAACGTATTCAGGAGCTGCATAGCCATACGTTCCCATCACACGAGTGGTGACATGTGTGTTTGACCCTTCAGGTCCCATTTTTGCAAGTCCAAAATCTGATAGCTTAGCGTTGAAATCCTAGCAAAAGATAAATCAAGATTAATCTTTCTCTCCAAAATAATCATAATTATGCTTCTTCTTTTTTGCAATTTTTGGACCGCATACATACCGAATCTAGTAAAATATTGGAGGTCTTGAAGTCACGATATATAACAGGATTGTCAGCGCCATGCAAGAAAGCAAGTCCTTTTGCTGCCCCTATAGCGATTTTCAATCTTGTCGCCCATGGCAACGAAATCGACAGCCCTATATGTACATCATTAATAAAATTGTGACAATTAAATATTTTATGATTCTAACAAAACATAATTAGGTAAGTGAAAAATGTTATTACTTTTGAATAAATGATTCTCCAAGCTGCCTCGAGGCATGAATTCATACACAAGCAGTCGCTCTTCATCCTCACAGCAATACCCAATTAATTTCACCAAATTTGGGTGCCTTAGTTGCCCAAGAAATATCACTTCCGCCTTCAAACACAAATTTACTCATAATTAGAATATGGTAATTAGTTTTCTATCATTTCATAATTTTTTTTTTTTGAATTTTTTATACACTGATGCTAAAAGTTATTCGAATATCTTCCAACAAAGAAATCCCTTTAATTAATCACTGGCGGACAAATTCTATAGGCTAAAGAAACATCTACAGGTCACCATAAAGCTCATTTTGATACCAAAAGATAACATTTATAACCACAAACTCACATAACATGAACCAATCCTAAATTAAATAATTAGTTCTTGACTTTAACCAAACTAAATCCCAATAATCAAACTTTCCATCCCTTACACCCAATCCTCTTCTACAGAAAAAAGCATGTAACATTCTTATGAAAAACAAAACAAAAAATAATTCGGAAAACTGGCGTAAATCATATTTTATAAAATTTTAATAGTGAAATTATAAAATACGCAAATTTAGAAATTTTGTGTAACTGATTTGACCCGAAAAGAAAATGAAGTAAATATTCTTACAAGCCATTCACGGTGTCCCTGTAGGCCTTCAATGTCGAGAAGCTTGACGGCAACAGGCTGAGCTTTTAGCCCCTGTCTCAAATTCTCGTCCACATAGCCTTTATGCACTCTCCCAAATCCACCTTCTCCAAGCAAATAATTGCTGGAGAAATTCTGCGTCACGCAACGCAGCTCGCTCACCTGAAAATCATACAAATCCCCACCAAATGACTGCGCGAGATCTTCATTGATCCTCGCGGAAGATGATCCCAGGCTGCTCACTTCCGAAAACGCCGACAGCTTTCTGAACGAACCCAATGGAGCACTATTTATGCTCTTCGAGGAGAACTCAGATTTTGATGAAGACGACGACCTGAATCGGCTGAACTTTCCGATAACAGCATGATCATCTGATGAACAGCAGTAGTTTGCTGTCAAGGGTTTCCATGATTTCTGCTGCTGCTGCTTCTTAGCTTTTGGGTCCTTCATTGTGTTGTGTGTGTGTTTTGAGGAGGGAAGTCTCTTGGGTTATATATTATAGATGAAAGGAGATTGGTTATTTTGATACAAAGTTTATTAATTAATATTAAAAAAGAAAAGATTAGATTTTGTTTTAATTTGTTGTTATCCAAATTGAGAGAAATGTATAATGGGATGTTTTTTTTTTTTTTTTTAATTTTATTTTAACTGCCCCAACCACTCTACTAAGTAATTGGGGGTTTATTTAATTTAATTTTGTTCTAATCTTTGGTTACGTTTCTAATATATTTCATTTCTTGATTTGTCATCTAGCTATTTGGGAATGTCTTCATGCAGAAAAATTGTCATGGTGATGTTCTTGGGCAGCTTTCAGGACTTTGCCTACCCCTCTTCACAAGATCATATATATAATTGACAAAAAAATAATTGATGTTCATATTGTAGCACAATATATATCATAACTTGTATATCAAGAAAAGAAAATTAAGCTAGTCTTAAAAAATGGCAATATAAACACAATATAAAATGTAATATTGTACTTTTCAATTTAGTAATTTCTATTCATGATTACCTACTTATTTAAGGCCTTAATTTTAGGGGAAATGGCAGTCCATGTGATATAAGAAATTACCCAAAAAAATCATGTCATATACAAAGTAGTTATAAAAACCTTATGTTTTGAAATAATTTGCTGAAAAAACCCTACTAATTTTGTTGTAACTACACGCGCGTGTTGACTGAAAAACAGATAGTGAATGGAGTTGTTAAATGTCTAAAATGCCCTTAATTAACTTAAAAAATATTGTCATTCATTATTTTTCATTCTAACCCCAAATTTGGTCCAAAATTATGCCTAGAAACTATTATACTAGGCTGGTAATTTTTTTTATACATTAAATCAATGAAATAGAAGTGAAAATGAAATTTGTGTTATAAAAGTAGGGGTATAATGGTTATTTCAGATGCTTTTGTTGACCAAATTATCATAGGAGGCAGTGAGCAAATATTCACCAAACATATGATTTTTTTAGCTACTTTTTATATGACAGGGTTTTTTTGACTACTTTTGATTAACACATGATTTTTGTAGCATTTAACTCTTAATTTTGCTGACATTCTTTTTTTTTCTTTTTTTTTTTTGAGAATCATGTGAATATCACAAAGTTTTTTATTTCCTCGTTGGATTAAGTCATCATTCTTCTCTAGTACTTCAAGAAATATGCATTTATGGTAGTAATGTGGGCTCATATTGGGTGAGCATGGATGTACTCGGTGAGTACAAACAAACCACTCAGTGACAGCATATATATATCCACAGTTTTCTCATCTACTTAATTACTTTTTTCTTGCCTGTATGTATGTTTATTTATATTTATTATACATCTAAAATATGCTTGGTACGTATAGGAATTAATAATATATAGTCTAGGAGTTGTTAGAAGAGTGAGGCAATGAGTGACGGTCATAGTTGCAATTTCCTGCTCCACCACAACCACCATCCTCTCATGCTCAAAATTGTTCTACTTAATAAGGCAGCTTGTACATGTACAAACATTTATACATATAATAAGCACATAATAATTTTATATGTTCATAATTGTCACATAATATTGGAAAATTTGTAATGTGGGGACTCTATTTATCACCGAGTTATTTTTTGGGACATAAAAACTGAAGTTCGCGTAAATGCTTTGTACCTTTATGTTTTTGTACTAATTTTGGGATTCCGGCGGATTTAATTTCAATTTTAGCCCATAATACTTAGTGTGTCAATCACGTAATGCTCGGTAAGTAGTTTTCTGGTTTAATTTTACATCCTAGTCGAGAAAGTACAAGGCCATGAACATGGCTAATTACATAATTCATATTTGTGGCTAACAATTCTACTAAATATATAAAATATATAAGATACCATTAAAGAATGTACAAAAATCACTTACCGACCATCACGTGATTGATACACGCGATATTCAGGGCGAAAATTAAAATTAAATCCGCCAGAGTCTTAAAATTGCTACAAAAAACAAAGTTACAGGACATTTACACGAATTTCAATTATTGTGTCCCAAAAAATCAACTCAATGATAAATAGAGTTTCGATTTTGCAATTTTCCCGCATATTATTCATTGTTATGCTCTGACGTACGGACACAGATAATGGGATACAGACATAATACGATAAGAATATAACGCTAAGACATTATAAAAGTGTTTGACACGACACGTCACTCGTAACAAATTCATAGAATATTATGTATCTATCTACTATGTATTTTGGTAAGAAATTTGTTATTTAATTTGTGTTATAAATGCAATGCCTTCAGAAGCCATATAGTTTCATTATAAGACTCAAAAAAGTGAAAATTGAATAATGCATTGTAACTGTAAAATAACACTCTTTCGAGTCACATCAATTATTAATGAAACTGGGTTAACTAAAACTTAATTAACCCATTCATTTATTGTTTCTTTAGTAGACCCCGAAACCTTTTTCTTTTCTTTTATTTCAATTTTTATTGGCTATAATATCCCTATGTTTCTTTTAAAATTTTAAACTAAAACTAAAAGAAATTAAACTAAAACTCTAAATTCTCAACCCGTTCGACCACTCAACTAGCCATAGAAAAGTATGTTATTATACTGTATTCTCACTAAAATATATACCAATTACAAGATAAGTATAATGAACATTAGCATATTACATAACTTTCAGTATTTGCTTAAAAATTCGAAATGCATTCGAAACTTTAGAACCTTTCAAATATTTCTGGTAACTGAAATTTTACAAATATCTCCCTAGAAATATAAAACTATATACATAGTACCTCCTGAAAAATCTTGCAAATACCTCCTGATAAGTGTAAAATTGTAAATTTCTGATGGTGAAATTGTAAAAGACGGAAACCTCAGAAAATTTTGTGTGATTGACCCTAAAATTAAGTTAAAAGAAAAAATTAGGCAACGAAGAAGATGAGAGATATTCTGGAAGAATTTTAATTGTTGCATGAACTTGTGACCAACGGCTATTTTTACAGAACTACACTCAAAATACCAATCACCGATAGCTTCTGCAATGGTTTGCAATACACTGTGAATTTTTTTTCTCTTGATTCAAATTTTATTTCGCTATATTTTAATTTGGACGAACTTAATTTACTACCCTTTGTTTAGGTAAATTTATAAATTACTCCCTCTGAGTTTTATCTATTATAGAAAAACCCAACATATCGTTAATTATGTAAATTTGTGAAAATTATGGTAAAAAAAAAGTTTTTGACCTGCTTCGTATAGGTTTTAAACCACATTAATTTTTGCACTATCTGATTGTATAGGAGACAAGACACTTCTAATAGTATGAACATAACAAAAATATGACGAAAATTTTACATGAATAATACATTTCATAATGATTTTTTTAATTAATGAAAACAGATTAAAATATTTTGTAATTTCATAAACTTTAAGAATTGTTATTTCGCTCTTTTATTTTTTGTATACAAATTGAGAGCACATTTTATTGGAACCATTAAATAAGTGAGGTAAAATTACACACAAAATGGTCAGATCACAGACAAAATCATACTTGTTCTCCGCATAAAATAGATTGATTAATAAGATTATATAACTCCCGACTACCCGAGCTAATGATAGAGGCAAGAACACTTTCCGGCCAAGTCCCATTAATTGATCATAACGATATCGTGAAAATGCTGTACAGACCCATATATATAGGAACAGAAACAGAATCACCTTGATACTAAACCAGATCGAAATTTTAAGGTTTTTGGTGGGAAAAAATCAATTTTTACATACATATAACCACTAATTAAAAATAATAATATTTTAATAACATTTTTCCACTTATAGAATTACAAAAATAATAATGAAATAGTTATTACTTATAGCCGGATAATTTTTCGTTTTCAGTTAATATAATAGTGTATAACCAATAGCATATGAAACATAATTTCGAAATTGCACGAACTAGAATGAGTAATCAAAGTCAATATTTATGTAAGCGAGCAAATTACATATTATTTAATCTGATGACATTGTTATATGACAAAAATACTAATGTAATCGCTATACAACAATGATGCGAATAGAATGATACTGCAAGAAAGACTTTTGGGGTGGGTGGGGTTTATTGCAATAGCTACGTAGCAAGCGCCATCCCAAAGATAGTCATAATCGTCTTGTTTAATTGTTGCTGGGTCTTTTCCATCATAAATATTCATTTCTCCAAAAGATTCTCTAAAACTAAAAATTCATTTATTGTTTCTTTAATAGATCGTGAAACCGTTTTCTGCTATGATTTAATTTGCTTGAATTATTAATGTGGTTTGGTTCAATTGGCAGCGCAAGCCGAGTTTGTGGGAAGTGCATCAGGTTCGATCTCCATTAAACACATTCGCTGAGAGGGTGAGAAGCCTTACCCGTGACTAAGTCCCGAACCGGATTAAAGACTCTTAATATAGGATTATTCGAATCGGTAGTTAAAAAAAATGCTCGAATTATTTTTGTTATTCACTTGACAAGGAAGTTGTGAAAATTTGTATAGGGAATTGAAGGGCCTTACTTTTTATGAAGCATTTCAATCAATGACACATCATACCATACGAGTATTGCGCTTAATTAGATTATTTATATGAAAAAAAAGATAAGTTAAAACATAATTGGAAAAACTTACTTCCGAATCTATATATAATAATTCAGAACCCTTGAGGCTATCTACCTAAGCGTACATGTGGATAGTCTCAATGAATTTTATTTTGTCATGTAATTAAACCTATTAATTATTTTTATATTTATCCAAAAGAATGAAAAAATTTGTATAGATATGTTAGTTACAGATCTAATTCAAATTAAATTATTATTTATATTTTCATTATCTATATATAAGAGTCCTATAATATCTTTATAAATAAATTAATTTTAAATTATATTAAAACGAATTTTAAAAATAATTAAGTATAAAAATAAATTTATCAAAGATAAATATAAAAGAAACACGATAATATCGTTTAAATTAAAATAAATAATTTTAAAATTTTACAGCAATCTAATTTCTTAAAATAAAAAATTAATTAAATAAAAAAATAATTTATTAATAAATTAATACATGTGCCTTGGCACGGGATTTTAACTAGTTAAAGATTAAAAACCAAATAAAAAACTATTTGGCAATGGATTGTAGTGACGGGCCCTTCGTTGTATATACGTGGTGAATTTTACACCGGGAATTCCGTTGCAAATAATAAATTATACTTTATATATTTACACATAATTCCCGTTGCAGACTCGTAGGCAACCTTGGAACCAAAATTCCATTTTAAAACAAAACAATATACAAATAATTAGTTTTACTTTGCAAATAGAAAGTCCCGTTGCAAAACTATAAATTATATTTGATGATGCTTAAAATTGGCGATGAATTCGATGGAGGATGTTCGTCCAAATAAGCAACGATCTGTTAATTGAAAGAATTCTTTAACTTGCTAAAATCAGTCAAAAACTCTACGCCAAGAGCAAGTTGGAGTTGATTCTAGCGTTGACCCTCCACTAAGTTAAATCAGCAAAGATTATGAAGAGATATTTGAAAATACTTGAGGAGGGATTTTGACAGAGTTTCAGTAGGTAAAAGTGTGTGTCCTTTTCTCTGTATTGAAGGTGGTTAGTTATAGAGGATTAAAGGAACCAATCGTGAAAATCTCGCGCTTTCGTTAATGCTAGAGTCCATCATGGGAGGTTTCCTTGAGATGTTAGGATTTCTCTCAAATTAGGACTCTTGCCTTAGTGGGAGAGTGGCAGAAATATAAAAATCCTACGATTGTAGGAATTCCGTTAGGTGCTCATCTCCGAGGGGTGATACGAGTTGGAGAAATCGAGCTCAGATATTGCATGCGAGGGAGAAATGTCCAAGTTGGGAGATCCAAGGAGGCTTCCTCAGAAATAGTTTTCGAGGATGACACTTAGCTATTTTGTCACAACATGGCGCGAACCGTGTTGAGGAGAACAACGAATATGATTGTAGATACGTGGCATATCAAAATTATGGTATATCAATATTATTTTTCATTTATTCCGTTATAAACTTACGCAACCACACACTGTTTCTGTTTTTTTCTATAATTGTTTTTAAACATGTATGTATTAATTATAAATTCAATTCAAGCCAAATCTTTAATAACAGAAAATCATTGTACACCAACCAAATTAGTTGAACCAATTCATTTCAAATATCCATTAAATCAAACAAAGTATAAATAAACTACAATAATTATCCAAATAATCCAACATTAGCAGACATATTAACTAACATAGTCTTAAATGTTAAAATCCAAAATAATAAAACAATTCAATTCCTATGATAATTAGTTCATTCATTGGATTACTTTTTATTATAAAAATTAACATTTTAAGGGTTTTTTGAGGGGGAAAAAAATATAATTTTGACCATTAACTATGAGTAATAAAAATAATTTTTTAACTTTTAGTTGGAAAAATAATAATATAATAGTATAGAAAAATTACACATCAAACAAAATTCCAAAACTGCGCAAGCTAAAATAAGTAACCAAAGCTAATGTTTATTTAAGCAATCAAATTATGTATTATTTAATTTTATGATACTACTATATGATATTAAAACTAATATCATCAACATATAACAACAGCATGTGCATTAATCTTCACTCGGAGTAGGAAAATCCCAACCATAATAATCTGCACTCGGAAAAGGATTACCCCATCCATAATAGCAAGCTTGGAACCAAAAAAATTCATCAAGGTCCTTGATTCTATCATGATTAATATGCCCATATCTATTTTCAGGTAGATTCAGATTTGCAACGCTCTCCAAAAATACTTTTCTGCAGTCTTCAAGATGTATTATTTGCGCATAAGAAGCACAACAAATGCTTGGCACGGCCGATTCCTTACTTGCTATAAACGCAAGAATGTCAAACCAACAATTCTTTGAATCTGATGTGTTATAAGCATCTTCTATAAAGGCACATCTCTCAAAAAAATTCTTTGAAGCGGATGACCCATGTGGACTCATTTCTTCCATGGCTGCAAGTAAAATTGCCCCATTAATTGTTAGCAAAATGGTGGTGTTGATTATGGTGTTGGAATTGAAAATCATGATAAACTATTAGTAATGTGTGGTAGCTAATCAATTCGAAAATTATAAATATATTTTTTTTTTTTTGAAAAAATTTATATATAGTGATACGGAGAAATTAAATAAAAGATACTTGTAAAGACTCTTTATTTATAGCTTTTGCTACGTTTCTTTACCACTCTTTTTGAAATTGCTTATTTTTAGTTCCTTAATTATAACAACTTAATGAAGTTGGGTTAAATTGTTACAATTTAATTTAATGGTCCGAATTAAAAACTTAATTAACCCATTCATTTATTATTGTTTTAATAGATCGTGAAACCGTTTTCTCTCGTTACAAAATCAATTTTTGCTATGTTTTAATTGTGCGTATTATATTTACTATTCGTCATTTTTGGCAAAAGTATAAACTACCCTACACAATTTTTATTTGTTACTTAAAAAACTATTAAAGTTTCATTAGTCATGTAAATTTGTGCAAATTAGGCCAAAAAAAAGCTTTAATCGACACCTCATGGACTCTTACAGTACCAATGGACTACAGGAGACAAGACGTCTCTAGTAGTGTGTTTATAACAAAACTCTGAATGTTTTGCATGAATAATGAAATTTTAGGAAAAATTACAGAAACTGGATACCAAGTCAACTGATTTGGTATTTTCGTGACATCTGTTTTTGTATCGTCAAATTTCATCAATATGTTAAAAATATATATTTTTGGGAATTTTTTCCGCAGGAGCTCTCAAATTCGCTCATGAAACCACACATGAGGTGCACTTGTCTTTGAAAACCAGGAACTATCAATTTTTATGATGTGGCCAAACCTTATAATAAATATTAACCTAAATTACTACATTATAATGCTTGAAAATCCTCACCTCATTAGTTAGTTTTTGGGGTGAGTTAAGTCAAACATGTATTACCTAACATGGTATTAGAGTAGACTGTATCTTTCATTTAAAGGTTCAGGGTCCAGTGTGTGCTACACATATTGAGAAATAATAACTCTAATTAATTTTATAAAAAAAAAAATCTTCATAAATTATATATTAAGTTATTGATTGGTAACTGCCACTGATTTTAAGCTTCTGTAAAACCTCTGTAAAATGGGGGTGGGTGGGTGGGTGGGGGGGGGGGGGGGGGGGGGGGGGGGGACTTTTGATGAACCAAATAGCGTACGAGTTATGGGAAACATAGTTGTTATTGGTGGAAAAATTTTACATATTAGTTGTCAAATGCGATTCCACTCATATAAAATATAATAGAATCAAGAATAGCAAAGAAATTTTGGGTTTAATTAATTCATTTTTTTTATTGTTTTGGGTAATTTATTGAGTGGCAATTCGGCTTCAAGAAGTGCATGGTAGACTGGCAGCAAATAAAATATTTGATTTTACTAGTGGGCTAACTCGTATGTGTTATGGGCCTCTATTTTATGTTATGTTGACTTGGCCAACTTAGTGGACGAATGGGCCGGGAATTGGATTGTCAATGAGTCACATGCCAAGTATTGTTGTGAAACGAATACATTTTTTTTTGTTTTTTGAAGGTTGAAACTAATAAATTGATATAGGAGGTTTTTTATGTGCACAAATTTAGAATCCTTAACTAATCTTATAAAAAAAAAAGTTGTACACATAACTTTTTGATCGGTGGGTGGAATGTCAGAGTAGAAAGATTATTTTGGTAATTTACATCACATTAATTATCTCATTGGATATGATACTGAGAATCTGAATCAGAATTCCTTACCATCTAATTATACCAAACAGGATTAGAGCTAAGAACTTTAATCTTGTAGGATTCTGGACTTTTTATTAAATACAAAATATTTAATTCTAAAAATGAGTTTTTGTCAACTTTTAATTAGGAGAAGTTATCCTATAATTCCCTTTTTTGTCAAGATATATTTCCTTATTCACTTGAATGTTGTGAAATTTTGTATAGGGAATTGAAGGCGCTTATATTTTAGATCAATGACATA
The DNA here is from genome assembly GCA_958496215.1 of Verbena officinalis. Taxonomy (NCBI): domain Eukaryota; kingdom Viridiplantae; phylum Streptophyta; class Magnoliopsida; order Lamiales; family Verbenaceae; genus Verbena; species Verbena officinalis. The sequence goes on along the minus strand of OY292390.1, from coordinate 2,960,398 downwards.
TATGTTGCGCTTAATTAAACTACTTATATGAAACAAGATAAGTTAAAACATAATTGGCTACATATAATAATTAATGCGCTAATGTCATAGTACTATATCACGAAAATATAAAAAGACACAGAAATAATATTCTTGCTACTGACTGAAGCCACAGAATATTGGGTCTTGGTTCTGATAATCAATCTCTTTTACACAACTCCGGTCGAAATACCAGTCGCCAATAGCCTCAGAAATGGTCTGCAAGTTTATTCATTGCAAAAGAAAAAACGACAACAATAAATTTAGCACAAATAAAGAAAATAATTTTACCAAAGAATAGGAGAAGATAAATAAAAAATAAAGAAAAGGTGTAATATAAAGGTGAGCTTGCCTTATTCCCCAAAATGGGTACTCCGTTCCAATTCTTATTACTATCAGCGATGATGCCATGAACGTAGCAAGAGGTAATAAACATTCCTCGTGATGGAGAATCAGTTATATTTTTTAATGTATTGAGGAATTCGGACCGAAACCCTGAAATTTTTAAAAAATAACTTAGATTTCAATTGATTATTAATTGTAATAAAAGATCAAACCACTAAATAATAAAATTAAGTACCTTTGACGAGTCCAAACTGATGAGCGGTGCAGGTTTGTTTGGACGGTGTGCTGCCATCAGCAGTGCAATTCCAGGGTTTATCAGGAGAATACATTTCCAATTTCAACTGTATCTGAATTACAAAACAACAAAAGAAAAAGAAAATGTTTAATCCCTAGCAAAGAAGATAGCATCTTTATTAGACTCTACTACATATATAGCTCGTGTAGAATGTGAGTGATGATACAAAATTTTACTTGAAAATATCAGGAAAGTTATGTGTTACTTAATCCTTCTGTATTTTTTACATATCAATAATATTGAACTTACCTGATACGAGTCAAAATCGGAATTTAGTAGAAAGAGTGGCGTCTGAATATGTCCAACCACATATTCAGGAAAAAAACACTAAAATTTGGATAGCGCAATTAATATTTTCATTATAGGAAAAGAAGGAGAATATTTAAGCCGGACAGACAACTATACGTACCAAACTCTCATTTCCTTTTTGGTGTTGCCTGCATCCCATAGGCAGTGAATCATTCAACTCCTACAACAAAAATTAGGAAATGAGAAAACGAGAAGCGCCTCTCGATATATATAAATGAAGGGAGGTGAAGAATAATAAATGCAAGGCAACTATTTTGGAAAATGATTCAATTCTCTGGGCTCCTCCCAAGAGATCTTTCCTGTATGTTGTATAATTAAAATATTGATATATAAGTTAGTTCACAAATTACACATATATGACATCATTAACAAACAAAGAAAAAACGATCGCAGTTTATATTGGAACTTACGCAGAAATGAAGAAGTCAGCATCGGAAATGCATTTTAGCCTGCTATTTGCAGATATGCTTGCCCGGAAACGGTCACAGTTGTGGATTGTTGCCAATCCACCAGCAGAGCCACCCACAAGTATAACCTGTCAATATCATAAAGATTTCATTACGTGAACAATTTTTCTTTATATATTTTTCATTATGGAAAGATATCTTACATTATCAGCAGTTTTCATTCCTCTTGGCAGAAGATCATCCACCACAGCCTTGAAAATCACTCCACCCCTAAGGTAGAGGTTGGTTTGATTGTAACAGACCTTAAATACAGGTTAGGATATTGTAAGTGAGTTAATTAAGAATCTTAAATATTTCACCAAAAAAAAAGGAATCTTATATAGAATAAATTTAACGACATATTAAGACTTACCGGTTCAGAGATGTTTCCCAGAAATGATGAGCCATTGCAATATCTAACAGAAACTCGATTCCAGTTGAAGAAATCTGAAATTAAAATGCAATTAAAATTATACATTGCAAAACCATACGAAGGCTATGAATATTTAAACAATAAACTTATTTATATTTTATATATGTCTATAAATTACCTGGGTTAACTGTTTGATTTGAGCTTAGTATCCCACTGAAAGACAGATTAGTCATGATTCTGGTGCTCCCAGTTTCCATTTGAGATGTGGTGTAGCACATGTCGATAGTGTTACACCATCCTCCACCCTAATATCAACATATCATTGATCAAATGTATTAACATATATACCTTCAGGCTTCAGATTTGTAAAATCACAAATCACTACCCTGTGCTATATATTTCTAATCACCAAAAGGCATCCTAAGGTATGAAAGAGGCAAAATACACTGAGCATCGAAGGGACATTACTCAGGAATCACTGATTAAAGATAAATGTTTCTTAATTTATTATTAATTAATAAGTGAAATATTAAAATTTTGATAAGTTTTATTTCGAATCTGCAAACATATATATCTTTCGCATTTAACTTTTTTAACAACTATTCATATGACTCATCATATATTTCAAAAAGGTATTAAAAATTAATACAACTTCATAATTTTGAATAGTTTTTTTTTCTATTATTATGAACTTTTAAATAAAGAAGATAGATCAATAATTAGACAACTAATTTATTCTTCATAGTATTCTTAGTAACTAACACAAGAAAAAAGTATGCTGGGGAAAAGTGAGACAAAAAATAGTTTAACAAGATCAAAAGGAAAATTATATTAAAGCTACAGAATTAACTAGTAAGTAGTACCTGAAGGTAAACAATCCAGTTATTTGCTCCTTCTCCAGATCCATCAGCAAGAAAGTAGCCTGCCGGACTTCCGTCCAAGCAAACTGAAGCATGCAATAAAAAGAAAAAAAAATCCATTATAAACATGCATGTCGAGATTTCATATATAAAATGAACTGCAATAATGTATTTTACAAAAATGTCATTTAATTGTAAATATAATCAAACCTGCTCCTTTCTCGACAGCACCATCAACTAAGGTAATGTTGATATAATCATTCCCAGCATCAACTAGATTATTCAGAAAAATAAACACACAAATGAGTAGCATACTGCAGTACTCTTTCCCAGCCATGTTTTGATATATCTCAAGTATGATGTTATTATGTTATAGCAGAAAGAAGAGAGAGGGAGAGGCGGGTGAGAGAAACTTGTGAAAAGGGATGCAATATTAATAGAGTTGTGAGAAAGAGGGAGGGTGCTGCAGGGTGCTGATCAGAAACATTTACTTTGAATTTATTGAAGTTGCAGATTATAGATTCTGCACAAAATTCACAGCCCTCCACTCTTTTGGAATGCTGTGTTTCAAGTTTGGTGCATTAAATCTTTGAGGTGACATTCTTTTCTTTTCTCCCATGCACGTCAACATCCCCTGCTAACTTTAGGAGGCAATGGGGTTTGATAAAATTAACACTCCAACCCATAATAGTATAAGAATTAATAATGAGGGATGCATGGGCTAGACTGAATTTTCTTTTTTACCTTACTATGTGCTTTTCAAACGATAAACTCGGTCGATTAACCGAAAAAATCGGTTCTGGCTTGCACGAACCGAAAAATTGGGGATTTGTAATTTTAGATATTAAAAAAAAAAGTTGTGAGAAATTAAAGTTGGCCAAGCCCTAGACTGTTGAAAGCCCTAGATTAATTAAAACCCTAATTTGAAATACATTTATTCCTCTTACATTTTTATTGACCGATTCACACGCATGGTCGATGGTTCTCGAGATCTGGCTTCTTCATCGGCGGCGAGCTTCATCAGTGACGGCGAAATACTCTCTCGACGGGGGCTGTCGTGAACTTCTCTCTCGACGGCGGCGAGATGATACGATTTTGATTGGATTTTCTGACATGATATAGTGCGGCGGCGCGGGCGGTAGGCAGTTCGATCCGTGGAGGAGGTGCGGCGGACGGTGGGAAGATGGAGGTGGTGCGATGGGCGGTGGGGTAGGCAGGTGGAGGACTGTGGGTTAGGGGAAATTCTGATTTTGAGGGCTGAATTTACTGATTTAGTATAAAATGTAAAACGAATTTGTTTTTTAATCAGAAAAGGTGTAAGGAATTTGTTTTAAATTTAATAAATAATCCGCAGTGTTTACTTTACTAGATGGGCCCTATCCAACTAGATATGGATGGCTATGGATAGATAATTTTTGGGTTAACTACCCAGCCCATTGGTCTTTTACTATTTTTCGTTTTATCGATGGGAAACCAAATCCTTTAATATAAACTAGTAAATATAGTGTGTCATATAAAATTAAAATACTATTAATAATATATAAATATATTTAGATAGTATAAATTTAGAAATATTAATTTTTATTTATAATATATTAAAAATTAATTTTTATAATTAAATAAATAAAAGTTCAAATTATTAAATAGTTTAGAATTTAGATAGTAAGAGAGAGAAAGGAAAGAAGAGAGAAAAAAGAAAGTGAAAAAGTGGGGAGAAAAAAATAAAAATATTTAAATTAATTAATTGTTAAATAACAAAGTGTATGCGCTTTATATAATAGTATAGATTTAGTTTCTCGTCGGTGTTTAACAAATATAAACATATTAAAATCGTAAGCAATTCGATAGACCGACGAGTCGGGTCGGTTTACGATTTGGTTTGATTGCCAATTATTTTGCACACACTTCTGATGATAAAAGAGTCCCGACAAAATTAGTTTGAAGCTAATTTTTCAAATCGGGTATAAACTATTAACAATTTTAGTTAAAAAAAATAAGTAATACTTTTTTTTATTTTTTATTAAATATAGTAATAAATATAGTGTAAGTACATGTAAATATTTTGCTCTAAAGAATCACGACTCTGTAATTTAATGCACGAATATATCTTGTGAATTTAGTCTTAATAAGGGTGTTTTCTTATATGGTTTAAAACACTAAAAGAGAAACAAAGGAAAAAATAATTTTTTTTGTACATGTTATTACTTCAAATTCTATGAATTATGTTTTTCCTTATAAAATGGGACAAGCTATTTTTGGTATTAATGTTTTCTACCGGCTGCTATACCTAATTGCATTTTTGGTCCTGTAACTATCCAAAAATAGTATTATTAGTCCTAAGATTTTTTATTTTGATATTTTAGTCCTGTAATTCCAAAATATTGTAATTTTAGTCCTATAATTTCCAAAATATTACAATTTTAGTCATGCATTATCCGGCGAACACAGGACTAAAATTGCAATATTTTGGAAATTACATGACTAAAATTACAAAATGAAAAACCATAAGACTAATAATACTAGTTTCGGATAGTTACATGATCAAAAATACAATTTGGCCTTACAATTTACACTAATTGCAAAATATCAAAACTGTCCCTTTTTTGATCAAATGCAGAAGATCCAGGTTATATATTTTGTCCAAAAAGTGACGGAAAATAAGTTGTATAGTTACATATTATTTAATTTTATGATATTATTATATGATATAACTAATAATGTGATGGTTATATAACAATCACTTTTTTTTATTAAAACACCAGCTTGTCAAATTCATGGTTTATTAGCTTGTACCATTTGTAGTCTAAAATCTGTTTGTATTTAATGAGTTTTCAATGTTTTAACCATCAAAACAAGTCACATGCAAAGTAATCACATGCGTAGTTTTTCATAAAATGCAGAAAAACCAGACGAGTTATATTTTTAGACCAAAAAAAAAAAAACGGAGTTATATTTGTCTCATATGAGCATTGGAATCTCTAAGCATGTTTTAGTTTCAAACTCTAACTTGTACATGGAACATTTGAATTCGAATAATCACTTCTGCATTACCCGAGGCCAAAAGGAAAAAAATATGCGTGTTGAGAAAAGGGTCATTTCTTGTTGTGATAAAATGAGTGTGCAAAATTATAAAATGTTGTAGATATAATTATGAATTTATGATAATAGAGGGGTAAATGAAATATGGTGCTAGGGATGGTACTTCATGCTTTGTGATTTGACGGGATATAAATTCTTGTGGATTTCCAAAGTTTTTATGTTATTCTTTGTACTAAAAAACAAGGAGAAGACTGAGCAAGTCTTCATCTTTTAGGGAATAATACCATTAAATAAGGATGGGAAATTTTTCCCAAAAAGAGTTTAAGAAATTAACAAAATTGAAATGATCATTAAACACATCTAGCAGTGCTATTTCTACGGTAAGTTTTAGCAGAAAATTGACTAACAATTAATTGTAGCAGAGAAATCCACCAATCATCAAATAGAGTAAATTAAAATGGGAAAAGCTTTTCTTGGTCACGTGCTTGGTTTTTTTAGCAAATGCGGAAAACCTACATATGACATGAGTGGTTGTCTGGTTGATAATGGGTTTCATTCATTCATCTATACTATCTATACTATTATATAATTCCCCTTTCCCTTAGAGTAACTATCTTTGGATCTCCTACTTTTTTGGTCTGATAATTTTCTTTTTTTTTTCCAAAAATTCTTATCACTTTTTCACACGTTCTTTTATTCTCTTCTTTATTATTTTTTCTTTATCTCTCCTCTCCATTATCATATGTTATTTTTCCTCTCTTTTTTCTTTTCTCTCTCCTCTTCCTATTTAAATTACTCAATAGTTTAATTTTTTTACTTATTTAATTATAAAAATTACTTTTAATATGTCATAAGTTTTGTTAATATATTAAAAATAATTAATATTATCATAAATAAATTTATAATTAGTATTTATAAATTTATGCTATCTCAATTTATATATTATTAATAATATATTAATTTTATATCGCACACGTATCCAGTGTGCCATATTTACTAGTTTATTTTATTTTTTTGGATAATATATTGAGTGGCAAGAAGTGCATGGCAGACTGGCAGCAAATAAAATATTGCGATAATTACATTTACATCGATCGATTTATAGTTAAATACAACAACAGCTTCTCAACTATTGAAAATTATAGATAGATCCTCAAAACCTGACGAAAATCTAAAAAATTCAACGGAAAGTAGTAAAATGACTACATTACTCATAACATTTTTGCTATAATATTTGCTATACATGAAATGAGCAAAACGATTAAGTTGTTGTCAAATATTAGCATCTATTTTGAAAAAAGAAAATGACTAACGAGGATCTTGCTATATTTTTTCCCAAGTCAAGGGAGTGTAAATGTAATTATCCCTGAAATATTTGATTTTAGTAGTGGGTCGGCTCATTTGTGTTATGGGCCTCTATTTTATGTTATGTTGACTTAGCCCACTCAGTGGAGGAATGGGTGGGGGATTTAGATTGTTAATGAATCGTGTCAATGTACACACTTATTGTTGTGATTTACTGATTTGTGAAACGAATAAATCGATATAGGAGGTTTTTTTGTGCACAAATTTCAAGTCCTAAACTAATTAAATAACTAATCTTATAAAAAAAAAGGTTGTACACATAATTTCCATATTAGCAAGATTGTTTTGGTAATTTACATCACATTAATTATCTCATTGGATATGATCCTGAGAATCTGAATCTGAATTTCTTACCATCTGATTATTCCAAATAAGATTAGAGCTAAGAACTTTTATCTTTTAGGATACTGGCCTTTTTTTTTTTTTTTGTTAACAAAGAAAACTAAAGAAAGCTATCCAGGCTCCACCTCTTCCCATATATAGTCGGTGACCTCCACAGTAGATTATTTCAATACTGGTTTTCACTATATACAAAATAGTTGTTTCTGAAAACAAGTTTTTATCAACCTTTAGTTAGAACATAACATACATATAAGGAACAACAACCTTTACAAACAGTCACTAAAATATGCGACTATGCGTTACTATATCTAATCTAGTCTAGGTTCTATTATAATTTAGGGTTTAGGTAGTTTTTCTTGTGAAATTTTGTGGTAGTTTTTCTTTTTACCATTTTCCGTTTCTTGATTAATCTATCTTTTCGTAGAACTATTTACTTACCCTTCAATTTGACCTAATTAAATAAGTATATATTAAAATTTAAAAAATTATACAAATCATGCCTTGAACTCTATAGTCACGAAAAAAAGCATGTCACAATATCTTCCTTGTTTTATTTTTATCAAGAAATAGAAATAAAACCAGGATTTATGGAAGAATGTCATCTAAACAGATCCAACCTCTTAATGGATGTAATTAAAAAAAAAATTATCATGATATGTTTTCGTAATTTTTCGAACATCATGGAACATGTTTCGACCAAATCTCAGGATATTTAAGTGTCATTATCCCTTATCATTTATCATTTTAGCATTTTGTATGCGAATTAAAATGCTAAAATCATTTCCCTAATCCTGAACATGAACAGCTCTCTTCGATTCTACATCTGCTAAACTAAGATTCTAAACTTCCCTTTTGACAGTCATTACATTTCTATCAATAAACTAAAGTTCTATACCATCTGGTTATTCTGGTGGTAATCGAGCACAAACGTATAAAAATATTGCAATTGGAGGTATATATGAGAAGAGAAACTGAAGGCTTCAAATTAGAGAGCATAGACACTGAATATATGGGCTCAAATTCATTACAAAACACAAAAGCCCCAGTTCGTGGAAGCTAAAAACTATACAGGAAACAATGAGCACACAACAGAGCCACACAAAAACATGGCTTTCTCGACTCATTCCTGGAAGAATACAGCGAGCAACACAGTAGAGTTGAACATTAATTACAAAACATAACTGCATTAACTAACTAAAAAAAATTAATACTCCTAATTATGTTTTTTCCCGTGATTTTCCTCTGAACTAACAATTTCTGCACTGGGAGATGCTCGAGGATATTGTTTAAGTTGGTTCAATATCGATTCTCCTCCATCAGTAACGCTACCAGCATGGGGCGTAATCGCCATTTCCTCAAGTGCAGTTGCAGAAGCTAATAGATATTTAACAAACTCCATTTCTGCCTCAATCCCAGAAAACAATTGCATTTTCACAGTTTTGAGTTGAGTTAGAGATTCTGAACTATTTTGTGAACGGAGAAAATCGGCAACAGCATCCACCACATCGAACGTGAAAGCCTGGAGAAAAAAATCAAAAAAACAAAAAAGAGCAAATTCATAATTTGGTTCTGAATGAAAAACTAAATACAAATATGGATTTAAGTCAATGATCAGTAACTTACAGTGATTTTAAGCCTTTGTAAAACGGGGCAGCTTCTGATGAAGCAAATGGCGCACGAGGTCTCCTTAATCTTTTCAAAATACATATCCGAAAGGTGAAGAGTTTTCAGTGTATTCAAAGAGACTGGTAGTGCATTTGGCGCACCGTGCTCGACAAGGTCCTGAAAATAATAACATATAAGTATTAATCAAGATTGCAATATTATTGCGAAAAAATGCAACAAAAGGAAATTCACAATTTTCTTACCTCCAATGCGTAAGCTTGCAATTGTAGATCCTCGAGAGCAGGCAAAGAACTCAAAGACTTCACCAAATCTAAGGAGAATCGGTTTCCCGTTTTGAAATCCATGGACGAAAACGTCAATTTAACATCTGTAAGAACATTACAATTCTTGAAAGAAACGGATCTAAACACCCCATGAAACTCAAAGTACTTCAATTTAGGACCCGCAATCTCCAAACAATCAAAATTTGTACAGTGAATCAACCTCAGCCTTTCAATTGCAGGACAAGAAGCAATGAACTTCCCAAACGTTTCGGGAACGAGGGAAACACTTTGAAGCTCGAGATTGACGAGTTTGCTAAATCCCTTGAATCCTGGCTGAGGATCAAACACACAGTTGTAGAGCTTCAAATTGCTCAAATGCTGGAAAGTTAACATATGAGAAGTCAACCTATGCTTCTCTCCTCTAGATACATGGAGAGTCAACTCTTGTAAGGTACTGTTTGGCAGCATATGAATCCATTGATCGATATCCGGACTGGATTTGAGATCAGGGACTTGAAGGACAAATTTTAGTAACGGACCTTTGTGAAGTTTAAGGATTTGGTCAATGAGCTCCTCGAGTTTGTGACTTCCTAAGAACATTTGATCGAACCAGAAATCAAAAACCAGGTCGGGACATGAAACCCATTTGTAACGCCATTCCCTGGACAAAATGCTTGTCCTTACAACATCTCGAAGAGGCAAGCATCCTAGGATGTTCTCAATTATGCTGTTGGGGAGATTGGTGAGGAAATCAGCTTCAGATATCGTAGCACCCTTCATTTTGAGAAAACTGAAATATTTTCAAAGAAAAGATGTTTAGCAGATAAACTCAAACAGAGATTGCCCAAATTTTGAGATAATATGTAAATTAATTGGGAACTAATAATTCAAATACAAGTTACACATGACAGCTAACCTAACCACAACAAGCGCAGTAACCAAACCCTTAAGGGACGCGAAAAGGCAATTGTATAAATATAAATACTTCCTGTTGGACCAGGTCTAGAAGAATTTACTAACCATACAGACATATCACCCACTATTTCTGAAAATATCAAATTGCGGTCCGTTTCTACTGTTGACTGATTGAAAAGACAAATATTATTAAGAAAAGAAAAGAATTCTAACAGTAAGTACGATTGACCCTTCATTTTACATAAAACATGAAGAAGAAGATCTTCCAGAAGCTCAATTTTCAAAACTACACATTGCTTTCTCCTGTTTAATATATGGGAGGTAAATAAAAATTCAATCTTTTCTTTATTGTTAAAAAAAATCAATCTTTATTTTCTTAATTCATGCGTTTCTTTAAATTTCAAAAGAAACCCTTTTGTAAGGGTAATTGACTTAACCACCGGTAGGCCTACATTCGAGAAGGAGTGGTGTGCAAGTGGAGGAAATATAAAATATCTGAAAGAAATTCAACTTTAATAGTTTAATAGAAGAGGGACCACTTTATGTATAATGTTAATGTAGCATCTTCAAATAATTGTTTAATGATGTGAATTAACACCATTTTCCCAACCGATGTGCCGCCCCTTTGTTACAGAAGAATTTCCTTAACATTTTCTTACAGGAACTTTGTTCCTTCACCGCACAACAACGGCCGCAGTTTTTGGTGGAACTTTGTCCCTTAAGGTACAAATTCTAAATAAAGATGATAGATTGGGATCTAAAGCTAAAAGTTAAAACTAAAAGGACACACGTGTCAGAAAGTAAAATTCAACTGGCTCTCACACGTGCCGCACAAGAGCTCACACGCATACCGATATTTACCGGGCGGCGGGCGGGCTGCTGTCGGCAGTAAACTCCTTTTCTCATTCTCGTTCATCTACCTAACAAAAGGATGATCTGTCTTGTGAATCAAATACCTTTCACACAGAAATATGAAACGCTTATGTGCGTGAATACATGTCGGAAGGAGGTTAGGAGCGCCGGCGGTGGTGGCGGTAGAACGGTGGAAGGGGAAATCGGCAGATATTGAGATTATTTCCCAACATAAATCTAGATTTAAATTCTCTCTGATTTTATATTGTCCGCAAAAAAAAAAAACACAAAAGAGAATCACTACCACTAATTTTCCAGTTACAGACATTATTTCTTCAATTTCAACAATTTCCCCAAAAGAAAAAGGTAAAATCTTTGTAATCGAATTCATTTCCAACAATCATGGAACTCACGGTCTATAAAAACCCATCAAAAAACACCCAAATCAAACCCACAAAAGAAAAAAAGAGCACACAGCACAAGAAATCGAAGAGATCTCAGGAAAAGGCTTTGACTCACCACAATAATTTCTGGAACCTTGTTTTTCCGATCGATTTCAACAAGAAATCCTGAATATGTCAGACGGAAAATGGTAGAAACAGATATGAATTTTTTTAAAAAAATTTATCAAGGAAAAGGGGCAAATTGAGTGAGCGAGATTTTGGATATATCCAGACGGCTCTCTCTAGCCTTGGTGGATATATAGGCAAATTTTGAGAACCAGAAAAATGGAGGGACCCAGACCCAAAAAACAAATAATAAGTGGGACGCCAGCATGGAGTGCGCTTACTCAGATCTTGATAAGAATTAGATTACAAGTTAAGAACAAACATTATCCATTCCATTCTACTACAATTCTACTCAATTATTCGTAGACTCATCTTGATTTACATTAAAATGAAAATTTTATATACATTTTTGTATATGTATGAGTACGTGTCTAAGATTTTTTTTGGGTTCATGTCAGAAATTAGTTTTGCAAGTTCATCCCATGATACATGAGTATTGGTATTATATACACTATTTATAATATATTTTAAATTATAAAGCATAAATAGTAAATTAATAATTTAGATTAGTATAAAATAATTCGTCTAATCTTAGTAATATTGAAAACTATAGTACTTAAATTCAGAGTAGTGTACAAATATCTAGTCATCATCATGGGTAGGATATAACAGGGCCAAGCAACTTTTCAAATTTGCAAATTCCACCACTCCCTTACAAAAGAATCTTACCCCTAACTCCACGTGGGACCCATTTACCAATTGCAACAGTTATAAATAATTAAAACATTTTGTTTTACTATTGAGTATCAGATCGATACTATACTAACTTAATCGAAAGTCTCAAGTTTGAATCCCTCTAGGAATGTAATTTTCATTGATAGAGTGAACTTTACACGTAAGTGATCCGACCCTAATCGACTCAAGTATCATATCATATCGTGTAACTATATAGTAGGAAAAGTTTTACACTTAAATTGTATGACCCTATTCGTCCCAAGTACCATATTGTATGGTGTAACCGTATAGTAATTAAATTATATCCTTATTTACTTTAAAAAATATATATATCACAAATAGCAATTGTATGCACAGAATAGCTAGGACGGACAACAATCAGACTAGCGGAGATTAACGTCAAGTGATATAGTTTAGTATTTCCGAATAATCAGAACTTTTGAGTTCAAATTTCCCAAAAATGCCAACTATTATTAATAGAAAAAACTAGTAGCAAGGACAAAAGGGTAACGTGGCAGCAAGTCACCGCTCCTTATTATCAATTTTTGGTATAATGTTTTTCTGTCCAGTGGGCCAAGCTGCTTTTATTGACATACTGGTTTGCACACAGGAAAGTTGGAAACAAATGAGACTTTCTTTTTAAATATTTCTGGAAGGCCCATTGTTTTAAAATCTGCACCGATTTGTACAAAATAAGAAATTGATTAAAAAATATTAAACTTAATGTTTTTATTATTTAAGGGACAGGTGTCTCAGATGGTGGAAAAGTGGAATTCTTTGTTTTTTTTTCAAATGATAATGATAAGATTCAGTAATTATTACTAGCAATACTTGAAAAGTTGAAATGTTGAGTGGCTAGTCAAATCTTTTAATAATAATTTTGTAACAATTATTTTATTTAACTATTAATATAATTAATTGAATGTAACGAATAATAAATTGCAGGTTGTTGTTTAAGATAGGTGGAAAAGGAGAAGCTCAAATTCCAACTTACAGCTGTCCTGAAAATGATAGATGGAGTTATGGACACATAAATGATCCCATCCAATACTATGCTAAAATCACTTTTTCTCGTACGATAAAACTTAATTCTAACGTAAAAATAAATAAATATATATTCACTCAATAATATTTATTATTATCAGAAAAAAAAAAGAAGAAGAAGAGAGATTTACATATACTACCCTTTAAGTTTGATATAATTATAAATTAGTCCCTTTTCTTTTAAAAACTACAAAAATATTCCTGAGGTTTCATAATTTTTGTAACAATTTCATTGGATTATAGTTATGTTCACACCAAAAAAAGCATCTTCTCTCCTACAATCTATTGGTTTAGGAGTGAAATCATTTTAAACCTAGTCGAGGTCGGTCAATGCCTCTATGTGCTATTTTTTCACAAATTTTATATGAATAATAAAACCTCAAGAGTGTTTTTATAATTTGTCAAATAAGAGGGACTAATTTATAATTACACCATAGTGAATGTAAATTTCCAAAAAAAAAAAAAATTCTTTTTATTTTAATTGACTTACAGGTACATTAATTATTGTCATTTCCCAACTTGGAAGCTACAACCACCTGCAACTAACAAATTTATAGCATCCTAATTTGTTTAAAGGAAAAAAGGAAGATTGGCTTTTGGGCAAGTAGCAATTTCTTATTAAAATCAATAAGTTCTATATAGTTACATTGATTTTCAATAATTGTCCGAAATTCAATTTGAAGCTTTAATACGAGAAAGCAATAAAAATTGATAGCCGACCTTTACGATATTTTCATGATGTGAGATTACCCTTCTTGGATGTGCGAGTGAAACTCGTATGATGACACTTTAACGATAATGAGATATGGTCTTGAAAACTCGACAGAACATTAGGAATAATTACTGAAGGAGAGTGAATTATATTTTGGCTGAGATAGAGGCAGGCTAGTTTATTTCTTTTTTTCTTTTGTCGATAAAAAAAAAAGTAATATAGAAAATTTTAGAGAAACAAAAATGCAATATTTAAATAAATTCTGTTAATAGTTGACTTTGTGGAATTTATATTTAGCCCTTTTATGCGGATTTGGGTTCTATGTTTGTGGTCACTTGCCTATTTTTGGCAAAGTTCATCCACTTCATCAATACTTCTAAGTTCTAACATATAAAAAAAAAAAAATAATAATAATAATAGTAAAGGCTATTTCCACATGCCAAGCTGTTTGAAATCACTGTGGCAAACAGCAAACTTCAAAATTTGAAATTAAATTCATCAAATATATACAATTAGTTAAGGGTCTGTCTAATATCAAGATTCAAGTATTTGTTATGTTAATCACCGACAAAATTAATAATAATTAATCCATAACAACTCTATTATTTTTATTTAATTTTATCAATTGAGTACTAATAAGATTAATCAATAAAGATTGATGTGGGTGTGAAATTTAAATATTCTAAAGTCCTTCTGTATATTTTTTTTTTACACAAGTTCTTGTGTATTTTAGATGATAGAAACGTGTCATTTCGTTCAGATAATTTAAGAATGTAAAATTATATATACTTTAGTTAAATTGACTGTTTGCTCTATTCTATTGAAATCCAAAACTGAATAGATAGTGGGCCAATTAGTTTTTAAAAGTAAATCGCCGACAGATCTTAAATATCATTACTCATTAGATTAGATTGTGGACCTTATGAGTTTTTTATAAACGCTAATATTTTTGAAAAAGTTAAAATAGAAATTAAATTAAGAAAAAGTAAAGTAGTAAAAATAAGGAGTGTTTGAAACTGAAATTACTAAAAAAAATTACTTTTTTTTAAAAGAAATGATTTTTTTCAGAATTTTGGAAAACATAAATATCAAAAGTAATATATAACCTATAATCAATCAATACATTGGTCGGAATCAATATGCGATTCATACCAGGTTTGCATGGAATTGGTGGATATCTACATGAGAGTTCTTCGCTATGTTGTATGTACACGGACACGATACGACACGAACACGGCGATACGGATTTTTTAAAAATTTTAGGACACGACACGGCTGACTAATATAAATTTTAATAAAAATATAAATGTTCATATATAATATATGTACAAATATTAATTAAAAAAATAAATTTATCACAATATAATATAATCTTAGTAAAATTTAAATATACTAATTGATTATTATGTTAAAAGAATAATATAATTTGTATATTATAATATTGTGAGAATCAATTAAAAATAATAAAAAAATAAATTTAAATTAATTTAATACAACGTTTCATTCATTTATAATTTTTTATTTTTTTCAAATAAATTTTGATCCTTTTAAATAAAAAAAAAAAAAAAATTGAGTTTGCCGTGTCGGACACTTTCCTCCGCCGTGTCGGACACTCCCCCAGCCGTGTCCGACACCGTGTCCTAAATATTTTTTTTCCGGACACTTTTTGTCGTGTCCGACACGTATCGGACACTGCACGGCAAATTTTTTGCCGTGTCCGTGCTTTGCAGGGTCTTGGCTTCTTGACACCTTTTTACTTTTTTTTAGTGACAACCACATAAAATCCCTCAATTTTACTTAAAATTTTGAGAGCCTATCGAAACCTTACAAATACCCCTTAAAATATAAAAATGTATACATAATACCCTTAAAAAATCTAGCAAATACCCCCATCAGGAGTAAGCGTATAATGTTGCAAAGTTTCGATGGTAAAATTACAAATAACGCATACTTATAGAATATTTGTTAATGTGACATTCCACTGAGAATTATAGATTTGGTTCAATAATTTCGCCATCTTTTTGAAGAAAACATAAAGTAGGATAGGTATGTATATAAAGCACATACATAAACACAACAAATTAACCAAATTATGACTTAATATTGACACACTTTAACATCAAATTATATATAAAATTCAACTGGCAGTTGAGACTTGAGACCTGCATGCGTCTACAACTTCACAATCTCCAAACCTATATGATGATGATGAGGATACAAACTTTTGATGCGATGTGCCCTTAATTTACTATTAAATTGAAAAACAGACAAACTAATATGAGAGAAAATCTTTGCCAAATTGCAACAACTTTTGACAAGAATAATGATCAGATAGCATAGCAGTTGGTACTTTGGTACTGTTGTAATGGATAGAGCTAGCTAGGATGCAAATTTTCCAATTGTCACAATTGAAAAATACAACAGTTTCTATCCACTTTCAAAAAACAAAAAGTTCCTATCCAAAATGAAAAAATAAATGAAAAATTGTAAAAGAAACGACAAATTATACTCGTGGATAAGATCAATAATGCAAAATTTCTAGTGGACAATCGGTGACATGACATCTTCTAGGGCCAACAAAAGCGTAGGCCCTTGGGAGTTATTGTTGATTAATCACAAAAGTGGACATTTAGCTAAGTTTATTTTTAAAATTATAAGCGGTGTATTTCGTAAAATACTTTTAAAAGCTCATAAAATCAATATTGAAAACGATTTGAAATTCTTAATTGTTTCATAATGTGACCTTATATGATTTATTTAAGAATATTTAAGTGAGTTTTCAGATGCTGCATGTTTGTCGTCAACAAAAAAAAAAAGAAATTCCATTATGCAACATCTTACATTATAAAAACTTTCAAGCTATTTCCACAAATTCTTGTCAATTAGGTTTAATTAATTTCTATTGCAAGAAGGATTCGATTAATGAAAAGCATTAAATTTGTGCAATGCTCGTTCGAAGAATCGCTCCCAATTAGACATGTGCTGCTGTGCAGTACTGAAACTCTGATAAAATGGGATGAAAAATAAAAATAAAAAAAATAAATTAGAATTTTCGGCCCATAGTTTATTTTAGTTGATTCAAAGCAATCACGGTCCAGTGCAAAACTTTGATACAAAGTCGTCTCTTTCTATTTATCGACTTTGTGAAGTGTTACGTTGTCCCATATGTTACTCTATTTTCTCTTTTTTTTGCCTTTTGTTTTGATGGGCCATTTATTTCGAATAATGGATGTCCGTGTGAGAATTTTGGATAAGATAACATGATGGAGAAGGGCTATGATAAACGGACACTCCTCAAATTTTTACTATGTTGTGTCCTAAAAATTTTACTATGTTGTGTCGTATTTGATAAATCCGTATCACCATGTCTGTGTCCGTGTTTCATACGAGAAGGGGAAACTTTTATGCGAAATTATCAATTTTATTATTTTATATATCAAAAATAATTTCAGCCTTTCTTAATGTTCAAAGAGTTCATTAAAGCTATTCTACCAGTCTTCTATTCTATGCACGGAAAAAGACCTCAATAAATGTATGATGTTCTAAATATAAACCTAATTTCCTACTCATTTCATAATAAAAACCTTAAATTGGGTTTAAATCCTACTCAATGCCAATCAACGAAAAATAAATATCAAGAACCTAATCATCATTTGTAATACCTGTAAAATTATTTCGTGATTTACACAAATCCAATCTGTTTTTTTGAACAAACAAACTTTACAGTGCCATAAAGGCAACTCTCTAGTTTCAAAAAAAAAATAAAGGCAACTTTCTACCATAATTTATGCCAATAAAAACTCTTCCTTTTCTTTCGCCAAAAGTATTTGTGCAATTTGCGCTGGCATTGTGGAGAAATTGAATTCCAACTCTCACTTTCACCGACACTTGCCCCACTCCCTTTACCTTTCTTGTCCGGAAAAACTATTCTATACTCATAAATCAATTACAGCCCCCAACTTTCTTCTATCATTTGATTAATACAGCTCCTTCTTTTCTCTTTCCTGTGTGTGAAAACTGTGTCTTTTGGTTCTTGAGGTTTTTGCAGAAGTTTAGGGTGGTAAAAATAGGAAATTTATAGAGGTGAAGTTGGTTGATGTTGTTTCTGCAACTATGGAGGCTATTAAGAAGCAAGCAAGTAAATTAAGAGAACAAGTGGCTAGGCAACAGCAGGTAATTTATCCTCTCTCTCTCTCTCTCTTTTTTTTTTTTCTGTTGTGGGATGTTAATTGAAAATTCTTTATCTGCAAGAAATTATTGAACAAGTAGAGTTATAGTTGGAATCTTGGGCTTGATCATGTTGCTCTGTTAAGATAATTTATTCCTGGCAAAAAGGGGAGGGAAGGGGGTTTTATTTTGTATTTTCTTGAGTATACTTATTATTATTCTTGAAATATAACTGGAGGTGAAGTGAAGGGCTCAAGAAATTTGGTGATGTTCGATCTTCTGCATAGAAGTTTCTGCGGCAAAGCAGTAAAAAAAGAAAAGAAAAAAAGAACAATCTTCTGCATAAATCTAGGCTGAGCCAAATTGACTTAGAGTCTGCACCTTTAATGGAGTAGCGTTTGAGTTTTTATATTTTCAGAAAACCCAAAAGCATTGAAGGGCCCAATTGCTGCTGTATACATATTTCAAACATAATAGCCAAGAATTTGTAAATATGAATCATTGTAATGATGTTTCTTCTTTAATTTTGTTTCTCTGTAAAACTCTTTATTCGTTTTGCTGGCAGGTGATCCTTAGACAACTGGGGCAATTGGGTCATGGAGGAATAATGATCGATGAAGGAGACATGCAACTTCATCAGCAACTACAGAATTTATACAAATCCACGAGGGCAGCAAAGGTAAATTAATTCGTCTCGTTTTATCAGTCGTCCAGTCAAATGGTCTCAAAATCTAATGAATTGTCTTATATAACTTCAGCAGTCACATTTAAGGAGCTTTTTGTTGCACAGCATTTCCAGAGAGATATTGTTCGTGGCTTAGAAGGATATGTATCAACAAGCAAAAAGCAAATGGAGTTAGGTATGTGGTTTCCGTCTGCTTTTTCTCTTAAAGTTTCTCAAGTGATTTGATTGTGGGAACTGATAAATTTTTAAACCTTTAACTTGTAGCTAGAAAATTAGCTGAAGATTGTTGCCAGTACGGTATCGAAAATCAAGATTCCGATTCTTCCCTTGCGAGGGTTGCTGCAGAATTTGGTACATCACATGCCTCGATGGAAGATCAGAGAGAAACTTTGCTTGGAAATCTTAGTTTTCAGGTAAAATAGTTGGCTGGTGCTTTTTGATAGCTTATAAATATTTTCTTGGTAAGTCATAATAGAAATACTTTATCATCCTGTATGATTATATGATGTACGATAAGAATAATGAGTTGGTGTTACGATCTATGAAAGAAACATAAGATTCATAAAGTTGTACTGTAAAGGAGATGGTTTGGGAACTAGCAAAGATTCTTTTTATTTTTTTTTTAAATAATGATTATTATTGTTATTTTTATTTATGTATAAAGATAATAGAAACTTTGTTGTGTAGGTTTCTGAGCCACTCCGTGCAGTGGTGCATGGTGCTCCTCTAGAAGATGCTCGTCATTTAACTCAACGTTATGACAGAATGCGTCAGGAGTTTGAAGTTCAGGTTGTTTTTTCTTACATCCTTTGTAAAACTTCATTCTTTTGGAAATAATTTTAATTTGTTAAAAATTTGGCTCTTGATTGTGTTTAGGCAGCTGAAGTAATAAGAAGGCAATCAAAGTCGAGAGATACTTCTGCTGAAAGTGCCATAAAGCTTAAAAGTGCCGAGAAAAGGTTGACTGACCTTAAGTCTTCAATGTTGTCACTTGGGAGAGAGGCTACTTCTGCTATGTTATCTGTCGAGGATCATCAACAGGAGACGACTTTCCAGAAGCTTCTTACCATGGTACTAATATTTTATCTCACATTTTGCTATTATTTTGTTTTTAATCAGATCCATTGATATCTTACGTACATAAGCTTTACTCACAGGTGGATGCTGAGAGATCTTATCATAGAAATGTTGTGGCTATTTTGGAGAAGCTTCATTCTGAGGTCTGTCATATATATACCATCATTTTGCATATATTCAGGAAACATTGTTTTTTCCTTTTTCCTTTATTTATTTTTAATTATTTTTGTTTGAATTTTCGACTGTTAGATGATGCTGGAGGAGCAAATGGAAGAACATTCCTTGCAATCCGAATTTCAAGCAAGAAACGAGATTATTCAATCTCCTAAGAGTGCGATTGTTTCACATAGATCCAATGGTCAGGACGTTGATGACGACAGAAACGATACCTACTTCATTGCAAAGGTTAGTTTTTTTAAATTTTTTTTCCAATGCTTGGGACATAAGCTTATGTTTACCGGGATTCTCATTTTCATTTTTCTCAGGTTATACATTCATTTGATGCGCAAGCTGATGGAGAGCTCGGTTTTGAAGTTGATGATTATGTTGTAGTTCGACAGGTACCTATATTGCCTTTTTAAAAAAAAAAAAATTAAAACTAGAAATCAAATTATTTTTTGTGCTATCCCTATAAAGAAATTCCATAGTTCCAGACTCGTTTCAAAGTGCTTTTCTGCTTTTACCTTTAAAAAAGCTAGAGTGTGTGTTCTGTTTTATTGCTTCTGCTTAAAATAAGCTAGAAGATGGTATGTGTGTGTGTGTTTTCGGCGTCTAGGTTCTTTTTTCTGTTTTCTAGAAGTGCTTTTGTATTTTTATTTAGTAAATAACATCGGTTTCTACTTTCAACTTCTCCTAAAAGCCATAATTTACCATTTTCATTTTATAGGTGTCTTCGAATGGATGGTCTGAAGGAGAATGCAGAGGAAAGGCGGGATGGTTTCCCTCAGCCTACGTAGAAAAGATAGACAAAATTCCAACAACAAAATTATCTGAAGAGATATGATTCTATCTTTTGTGAGTATTTGTACATTATATACATTATTATACAACTTAAAATACTCCTTGCGTATTTGGTATTCTATTACGGCGTGTTTGTTTGTTTCGTTTTAAAACTTCCAAATGTAAGTCTTCTTTTTATTTGAGAGTTGAGACACCGTATTTACTATTTTCTTCTTTTTGTTTTAAAAAAAGGAATTTTTGGTTAGGTATGAAATCGGTGGCTTTTTATTAGCTATGATTCGATCATGACATCAAGAACAACATACTAATTGTATTTAATTTCATTACTTGACATGATTAAGTTAATCAAAGAAAGAAGAATTAAAATCAATTAGTAACCTAAAATTAAAACTAATGAGCTGATCTAGAACATAGGTGCAGTATGAACGAACTATCAATAACCTAAGTACAATATTAAATATCAAGTGTATTGCACCAGATGTAGTATGTACAATAATACAAATTTTCAGTTTATTTAGGCCGGATTCATTCTCATTGGTTAGAGAGACTCGGAAAAGAAGATGAATTGACACATGATTAAGAAAAGAAATAAGAGAATATGTAATTTTGTATATTTAAAACATCAAGTCGTTGTAGTATAGTGGTAAGTATTCCCGCCTGTCACGCGGGTGACCCGGGTTCGATCCCCGGCAACGGCGTTTATTGTTTTGGATATTTTTCTTTTTGTGTTGATTTTTTAACTTAATATTTGTTTTTTGCATAACCGCTATACATTTTCCCCTTCTTTTCTATAAATAAATATATTATTAGTATTTTTACATTCTTCTCGTCCAAATCTGTATAGAATAAACATTAATATTTGAGCTCTCTACTTAATCCTGTACGTACGTTCTTGCCTATGAAATTTAGTCCTCTGATCTTTTTAATTTTTAACAAATTTAGTCATCGATTAACATGTTTAGTCCTCTACTTCAACAAATTTAGCCCTACATCTACATGTTTAAGCTTGGAACTCCGAAAGTTCAGAATATTGAAATACCACCGTTTTGTGAATATACATTACAGCGTCGTAACAGTTCATAGTTGAATATTAACATTTTCTCCAAAACATAAAAGTACCTCCAAACAGGTCACAATATTCTGCCGTATCAGAGATTTGAGATGGAAATATTGTACAAAAATGTAATCAATAACAAAAGGATTTCATCAGTATTTGGAGACGCAAAATCAATTTAACCATTTCATATACAATTGACTCACAGGAATCACCGGAAAGGAAAAGAAAGAGAAGAAGACAAAAGGCAAAAGGGGCGCCCCATAACCTCCTACCACAAAGAAAACAGTTTAATTTTGCATGGACAAAGAAAAACCTGATGGTGCGCCACACTCCAACGGTCTAATTTGAAGGACAACAAGTCGAGATAGAGCATCGCGACCATTTCCAGTGACATGTTTGGCAGAAAGAATGAATAAATAGAAGTTCGGAACAAATCAAAGTAGATGCTAGCCCTTCTTGAATTAAGTGCTCGTGTCTCAGCCAAACAGTGCAGTAGATGATAATTTGATGGATATATCTTTTGTTGTGACGAAAATGCCCCTCTTCAATCGGAGTTTGAGTCGTAGAACTCACTTGGGGGAGGGGTCATCACCTCGGATTCGAGTATTTGAACGACTCTGTGAATGGTGGGACGATCTTCCGGACCTGAAGAAACACATTGGATGGCTATTGAAAGTAAAGCATCAAGGCTTTCGGTTTGGACTCCTTCACACTGTTGATCCACTATATCTCGTTGTCTGTTTTCTGAAACTAAATAGTTCAACTGCAATATGAAAAATTAAATATGTCATATGTGATTCAAAAGGAAGAGGATAATATAATTAAAAAGATAATATGTAAATGCTTATTGATTAGGAGATCATAACATAATGTTATATTCAGGATTTGATAATTGGTTTTCTCAATTAAGTTTATGAGTTTATTTACTTTTACATGTCTGATCATTTAATTTCCAGATTTGCTAATATTGCAAACATAAACACAGGAATGAACTATCTTGTTCGGAGGAACAAGGAGGACAATTAGAAAATGAATTCTCTGGAACAATTCATCATTACAAAATGGCCATGCAAACAACTCCCAGGAAGTGGCAGCAAATTATATTAGTCATAAAAAACTCCTTCAACAAACAAAGATGAAAACGCATACCCATCCAACAATGTTGAGGCCCTTCTCGATGAAGGACGCGTCAGTAGGCCGTTTTCCACTCACAATTTCAAGCATGAGAACTCCAAAGCTGTAAACATCAGTCTTTTCTGTAGCTCGTCCACTCTGCATATACTCTGCCCAACATAGCGTTGTTGAAGAATTCAGCATATGAATATCAACTCTCGCAATTAAAAGAAAATTATAATGTAGGAGTTCAGCAATACAACATTATTTTCAATGCTTTTGCTTAGTTGCCACATCTGCTTGTCTATATTATGTCTTATTCATGAACACACATATCGCGGGACAGCAGCATAATTACAACTCCTTTTAATTGCAGACGAGGACCCTTCCAAAAGGAGGCAAATATGTAAAATGCATTTATGGAATTAACAGGCACCAGTTTGCAGCAAATGAAGTGAATGGCAACATAAAGGTTATGATAGACTGGATTTATTTTTTCCTATTATTATATGTTTTGTTTTTGGTCGAGAAAGCCTCTGCTAATACGGAAGGCTTATGCTCTCACTCATTTAAATGTGAAAAGCCGGAACAGACAAGCTAAAAACAATAAACCAATTCATACCTGGAGCCAGATATCCAAATGTGCCAGCAACAATTGTTGTGATGTGCGATTCCTCATCCTCCAATAATTTAGCCAAGCCAAAGTCAGAAACTCGAGCATCAAAATTTGCATCAAGCAAAATATTGCTTGACTTGATATCACGGTGTATAATTCGAGGGGAACAATCATGATGCAGATAGGCAAGGCCTTTTGCAGCTCCCATTATAATATTCAAACGAGCTTCCCAATCTAGTTGCTCAGCTCTCTCTGCGTGAAGACACAGTCTTTATCAGAAAAACAAGTGAGTTGTAGTAGCAAGGACTGAACAGATGAACACAAGATAACCTAAATATTGAATGACACAACTCCCATTATCACATGGACGACGAGAAATAATGTTCATTATGTTGGGATGTAAATAATCTAGCTTGATGCATTTGATCGTGGAACAGTTAAAAGAAATAATATTAATATCTTCTTATAAAGGAGAATATGTTGGGACTTCAACGTGAATCTACGTAATATCAGAAATACATGTATATTTGTTCTAAAAGGTTATTAAATAGGGATATGCCACTTCATAATGCACAGTGCAAGAAATAAAATCCAAAACCTCAAGAGTAGTCACATCCCTTCCAAATGATTCCTACTGCTACTAACCTCGTAGTATATGAGAACAAGTGATGGCATAACAGGAATGATGCATGGAAAATGCATATATGCATGTTTTCAAGTACAGCTGGATTAGAAGGAATACTAACAGAAAGAAACTCTTTAATAAACTTTAAAGTAATAAACTAAATAAAGGAGTCCAAACCATGAAGAGCTTCATCCAGGCTGCCTCCAGACAGGAAATCGTATATTAATAATTTAGATGTCGGGGAATTGCAATATCCTCGAAGGTTCACCAGGTATCTGTGTTTGATGCTTCCAAGAATTTCAAGCTCCCTTTCAAAAAACCGATCAAAGCCCTCATTTACCTTCACAATCCTTTTCAACGCAAATACGTTGCCATCGTCCATTGCAAGCTTGTACACTGTTCCAAAGCCTCCCACACCAATTACATGCTCTTCGTTTAAACCCTCCAGTTTCTTGATGATGTCCTTTGAAGAATAGGGAAGATCTCCATGAAACATTACAATTGAGGCTCCTAAAGCAATATCAACATATAAAATTATAGTTGATATATATAATAAGAAAAAAAGAAGAAAGAAGGAGTTACTGAAAATATCATATATCATGCATAAGTGTCAGATGTGCACCTCCACTGACATCCACAGCAAGGCCTTTGACGTCGTATTTACCAAGCCTTTTATACAGGTAACAGCCCCAGAAACACATTAGTGCAACTAGAAGCAACACACCTACTGTGGCAAGTGCACTTACAAGAAGCCTCCCTGAATTTTTCTTGTTCTGGGCTGAAAACACCAAAGACTGAAGTCACACACTTTTCAAAATGAACAAAGGAAATGGTACAATATGAATGATGATAAAGAAAATACTGAGGTCAGTCAAAACTCAAAAGGATTTAATATAGTCTCATACACTTTCTCATCAAACATGTTCTACATCATGGTGCGTTTAGGAGAAAAAACCAGAAATACAACTAGCTTTCTACTGTATTGTAATTGGAAAAACTGAGATTAGCCAGGTGAAGAAGCACACAGGAGAACGTTCACCAATTGTTTCAAGTCAGCCAAAAACGAAATTCTCTCAGTTTACAATCTTGGAATTCATGCTCACTGTTTACCACACATACCCATTTCGAGATTTTTGGTGGACAGGCAATGTGTTGAATATCTAACAGACATAATAACTCACTGGATATTAGAGTGACAGTCAATGGACCATAATACCTGAATCAGAAGGCTCAGAAAATGCAGAAGAACCACCATCATTGCTCTTGCATTCTTGGGTTTGCTTGCCACACAACTCACGGTTGCCAACGAAACTGCCGAGAGAAGCAAAAAATCAGAATTTTTGAACTAGCAAAAAGAAACTAAAATTGAAAAAATGAAAAACGACTGAACCATAAAGAAGCAAGGACCAATTGAAAGCATAAATGTTGCTTAACCCTATATGCACCCAGCAACTCCAAATAGAAGTTACTGCAAGGGCAGTCCACTGCAAACAACTGTCGCCATTTAGGGCTAACTTGCTTGAAACCTTAGTCTTGATAAATATATGGGCTTTGTAACAGATATCATTATCTATTTCAGCTTGTTACTTTTGTTAAATTTTCATGAGTTTGACTGCATTCATTGAAGAAATAAATTATTATATCGTTTCTTTCGCTGTTTTCCTTTCGTATTAGCAGATGGCAAGACCTAAACAAAAGAATATCAAGTGAACAGGGGGAGGCAGTTGAACTCTTTCCTTCCATTTGGCTTATGGGAAAAGATCAGAAAGTAAAACTTATCAGATTCCTCCTTTGTTTTCTTGGTTTCTATTTAATGTTTCTAGTTTTTAATTATTCCAACTGTAAAAACTGTACCTAATAGTTCAATTAGTCTAAAATTATCCAGCCACTCGACAAACATGCAGAACAAGCAAACAGAATGGTGAAGAAAAATAAAGCTATCACTGGAAGTAGCAAGAAATGAAGAAGACAAGCAAATTGCAAAAGTTTGACTTACGAATCAATTTGGAATTTTGCAAGAACACCATCAGCAGGTATAGGTCCCACCAGAAAATTTGTAGATACATTGCTTCAAACATCATAAAACAATAACAAATCAGGACAACTGTACGAGAAAAGAATACGTGAGAGGTGTGCCTTTGAAAATTAATAGTTCACTCACAAACTTGAGAGCTTGCTTAAATTCCCAAGTGAAGCAGGAATACTTCCACTGAGAGAGTTGCTTGAAACATCCCTGAAAAAGCAGTCGAGGAATATATGTCAACAGTCAACTTCAGGCGTAGTTCAGTAAACAGTGTAGAAGTGGATTCCACGGTGTGGTATTTAAAATCTTATAAAAGCTCCATGTTGTTCATAGGAAAGAATTATTTGTCTCACCAAGGATTTCAATTACTACAGAACTCATAGAGACAAAATACTAAAAACTCATGCATATACAGAAACTGACATTAAAAAAGTCAGTATAAAGTACTTACAGATTTTCCAGCTGAGAAAGTTTACCCAATTCACTTGGAATCGATCCACTCAAGTAGTTACCCTGTAAATATCTGCATTAAATGGAAAGCAGAGATTCTTACTTACCCGAAACGCATATAAATTAACAGACTGATACATAAAGAAGACTAGGCCAGTGAAGTCAAAAGATATGCAGCGATTCTCAAGTCCATATATCACTCAGAGGAAAAGGGGTGTCATACAAGACCAACAAGCCTTGGTCATACTTCGGAAGTTCAGAATCTATTCCCCACCTACAGACTTTTATATGACAGGATGTCGAAGAGAAACTATAGCAAACGATCAGGACTCGAACTGCCTTAACTTTTGCATATAATTGTGAGAAATCTGATGAACAGTCCATCTTTTCACCCTACAACTGGATGAAGGACGATAGACCCTGTACCTAACAAGACTTTTGTGTTGATGTGTTATCTATACAGAAATACTTAAAAACTATCACTAACTGTACATCAATTTCAATAATTGGGCTTTAATTATATATTTTCTCCTTAGAATTGAGTAGTGTGTGCTATAAGTTTAATACTTATCCTTTCCTTCTTCTCATAAAAACTCAAGATCCAACCCTAGCATAAAGGAATTCTCAGCCACCACCATATCAAGCAACTTCTGCAGCGTGTATTTTGCTGCAAATCCTTCAGTACAGATAAGCAGTCTAATTGATATAAAATCATTTTTCAACACCTCAAAGTTGAAATGACAACATGCAAATTTACAACGCTAAAATTTAGAATATAATCTGTAAGCAATTTCTAGAATGGCATTATTTCAATAGACCACAATATCTACTTACACTGATTGCAACAGCGTACAGTTCCCCAGCTCTGCAGGGATTGTCCCATATAAATTGTTGTCATGAAGAGCTCTATGGACAAGTAGTTTGAGTCAGCATGAGGACAAGGTGTACAATAGTTGTGAAAGAATAAGAAGTAAAGAAGCATACAGAAATAGCAGGCTTTCTAGCTTCCCAATATCAGGTGATATGGGTCCACTCAACCTGTGTTTAGGGAGGCTCCTGCAACATTAAAGGATAGCATCACATTAGAAGTAAAGCACAAACCCAAGATAGATTGGATATCCATTATCAAATGTTTACAAGGAAACACTGTCAGAATTCAGTTAAACAACAAAAGTGACGAATTAATGTTAAGAACCAAGAAAAGATAAATTTGAACTCATAGGCTTACATGTAAAAACAGGAAAACTGACCTGGCTCGACACATATAAATGTGGTTTTAGAACCAAAAAAAAACCATAAAAACAAGTAAAAGAAAAAGAAAAAATAAGAAGAGGAGACGCAGTAGGGGAAACGGAGAGGGAGAATAATTAATAATTAAACAATTGCTATCCCAAAATCTGAAAGTAGAAGTAAGTTCTTGTATTAGGCAAGCATGTAAGCTAGCATCATTGAAAAGTTAAATTTGGTAGGAAATAGAATAATTCAAACACCTAAAATATAAAAACACATCCTATTAAACAAGAACAAACTACCTATTCGATAGGAAGAAGGCCAGAAAATAAATCAATTATTTATTGGTTAATTAGAAGGGCCAAATATAGAAGTTCAATATGCTTCTAAATTTTACGAAATGCCATAATTACTTATCAAAGTTTCAAGTCACCCAGTGAACAAGCCAATAAAGTTACTTTTGAATGTTATATGTGTATTGGAAGAATGTGAAGCATCTTATCTATAGAAAACATTACAAAAAAAACAAAAATAACTTCATTTTGGAATATACTAGAGTCATCCAGAATAATCAAGGAACCTACAAGGCTGTAACTCTTTTAGACTTGAAGTCACATTTTACTCCTTTCCATCGGCATGGATCTTCGTCCTCTGGTCTCCACTGAAGCAGAACACCATCAGAATCAATTATGGTAGTCCTAAAGTTGACAAGAGCTTGACCTGCAAATCAAAGCAAATGGTCAGCAATCCTACTCTACAGGTCAAACAAACTATTGTTGCGATTCAGATCTGCCTGTTGCAATGACTTTTCAACACATCTAAATGTTAAAAATGACCCAACAAAAGGTATTAAAAGGCAGAGCTCCCACCAGGGGATGTAATTTGATACAGCAGTTTAATCTACTTGAGAGGAAACAACTATATAAAGTGAATGCAATCTGATAGTCATCATTGTGTTAGAATTGTAACATTGAGTCAAGCTGAGTATCCTGAGAAATTTTACTCCTTAAACGACATTAAGGTGCAGGCCAAATCAAAATGTAATAAGTAAAATTAAACAACATACCATCAGGACTGAGAGCTTCAGTTTCTTTTGCTATACTGTGAAGCAATAGGATGCATAAAATCCACTGCAGCAAATTCACAGTGAAACTGCCCATTGTTGCTCACGTCAAGCATAATAAGGTTGGTACAAATCATGAGATGTGTGACGCTGTACAATTACTTTAGTGGACATGCAGAAATTAGTTGATCATGCCATGGAGTGGCCACTTTAAGAATGATATGAAAGTAACTCCTGTAAAACAAATTAAGTTGTTAATACATATAAACAAACAAACAAGAAAATAAGAACTGCTTATACTAATTAGATCTCAGTGAATATTAGATGAATTTCAGTAATAATGCAGCAAGGGATTTACCCAACCCATATTGTGAATAATATTTCGCGAGTAATGATCTGGACACCCAATTTTCAGATAAATCACACACAAGATGTAGAACCAACTAAATTTTGCAATTAATATGACAGTTCATATAGCACAAAGTTGAAATAATTCTTGATAAAGTTTAAGAAAGTTAGAATTCTTTTATATTACAGAACCAAATTAGAACGTGACAAAATGTAACAAGATGAAATCTGCCAGCTGAAGCATCTGGATAAATGTAAGATAACATGTTCTAATCACGGGAATGGTAGAAAACTTCAAGGATGACTACCAAAATATTGGGGACTCAACTTCACAAATAGTTACACCCAAAGTAGAAAACATATCATCAGAACAAAAATGTTAAGACCTCACGTCATCTGCTCAATGTTAGCCTTGAAAAAGAGAAGGTAACTCCAGTATGACAGATTCCAGGTTTAAACGATAACTCTAACTTGCAAGAACTGGATTATTTACTCGGCCAATTAAATACGAGCAGATAGGCCACCGCATGGAGGAGTAAAAAACTGTGAAAAAACACCAGAAAACTACTTCAAAACAATGCATGGTCCCTATATGATAAAATTGACAATACAGGGATGTTTTAAAGAACTCTAGAGATCACCAGTTAACTTAGGATCAATAGATTTTTTAAGAATGAAGCTGATCTGCATGATGATCTCCCAATCAGATCCAAGCGACTAAAATAACCCGAACTTTTCGAAATTGAATCTCTCATGTTTGGCAAACACTACCTCTAATTTCCGAAATGAGAAACATCTATAACCTATTTCTTCAAGTTTTGTTTTTCATCTCGAATGCACCACTAATTTGAATACGAAACTAAATCTACAATAATTCATGGAATATCACTTGATCATCAGTACGTCCAGTATATACAACTGATTCCATTTTTCTTCCTCCTCAAGATGGTCATAGCAGTAGATTCGTCTTTGATACTAAAACCACTGGACTACATTACAACCAGCAGTTAACATTCATCGAGAGGCTATGAATTATAACTTGAAGAATCATCACTTAGAAAACAATAAAAATAACCATGTCAGTGCATGACTCAAAAGGACGTTCAGCTTGCCCATAGGTTAGGGACAAACCCAAGGGCCAATTCACATATAAACTTTTACTCTTTAACAGCCCAATTACGACTTCCGTGCCTACCCATTGCCTATTCCCCCACCAAGCCTGTATTTCATTAGCATCCCCACCCCACAAATCACACTAAAACAACTGCAATTATCGAAAGAGACGTCAATGTACAGCATTCACCAGCACAAGGTACAAGCAGCTCACAGCTTCAAACAGCTCTAACTAGTCACAGCAAATTTCAGTTATCGCTGACACTGCCTACATATTCCCACAATTTCGGGCAATTGCAACCCAGAAAAAGATCCGAATAGTTAAAATTCCAGACTGTGACCACGATACTAGAGTAAGAAATAAACACAAAACAATCAAAATACCTCGATACGGCAGTAGAAGTAGTAGATTTGATCTGTGAATTATCAGCTCAGCTAAGAGAGAGAAATGAAGACGAGAGACGGGCAAATTGTGAGTCGAGCTGTAAAGTTATGTAATGACAACAAAAATTAAAGGCCCTCTCGTCCTCTTTCTCTCTCTAGAACTATATACATGTACAAAAATATATATATAAATCTCTGTGGGTTTGCAAATTGCAATAGGAGTAGAGCAGAGTGATGGAATTGAGTGAAAGAGGTTTAGAGAGAGAAGATGGTCGAATGAATTAAAAGGGGGCAATGAGTAGAGGCTGGCGAGCCAATAAGGTGAGTGCGGCAGCACGTGCCAACGCGACACGCCGCACGTACGACCGACGCGACATGCGCGAGTAAATTGACTAATTTGGTCGGCTATATTGTTAATTGTATCCACTGTCCAGTATACATTGTAGAAAGCATTAATTATGTTTACACCCCTCGGAGATTGTATTATTACATTAGTACTCCTTAGATCAAAATACTGCAAATCACTACCTTAAAAGTTTTAGAAGTTACAAAAACTATCCTTTAAAAGTTTGAAAACATTGCAGAAAAATTACATACTAGAACGTAATATCTAAAAATTTTGAGGGTGATTTGTGTAATATATTTAATTATACTTCTGTTTAGTTTTAAATTTTAATTCTTCCATTCTAATTAGAGGTGTAGATGTAATCATATCTTTTTTAAAATTAAGGATTATAGAACTCGTTTACATTTAAAGGTTGGTAATATAAACTAATATTGACAGTTATATCATAAATATAAAGTCAATTTATTAGTGTGGATTTGGCCAAAAAATGATATTTATATTTACCTCTAAACCCCGTATTTGGCAGATTATCTTGCCAGACCAAAAATTAGGCGCTAAATTGTAGGTAGATTGACAGATAACTATCGGGTCGGACGGATAAAAGTGTAGGCAGATTGGCTGATAACTATCGGATCGGACAGATAAAAGCGGGTCGACAACAGATAAATGTCAACAGCTTGAGGCCCACTAATTAAGTCAGTTAAATGGCTTAATAAGCCCTAGTAAACGAGTTCATAAAATTTTATTTGAGTTTTAAATGAAATCCAATTATTACTTCTGAGCAAATTAACAAATCTCATTTGTTCATGTAAAACATTCTAGGAAATATATTGTAGCCTTCAAAATTTAGTTTTATTATCGTTTATACAATCTTATGTAGGCCAACTAACCAATCATGCTCAACCTAACCTTCTCTATTCTTTCATGATTGTTTTTTTGACCTTACGCGATCCAAATCCGAAATCTCAACTGTAACCTGAAATTTCATCAGATGTGTCAATTTGGATCAACATATTAGATTAGATTTTGACAATTCTAAAAAATCCGCGCCGAACTCAATTTTTCTTCATTTTAGAGGACTATCTCACTTCTATCTCACATTTGTCCGATAACTAAATTTAGAACTACACAAGTCCAATCAAAAATGATGATTTAGTGGCGAGTTATAGTATACATATTATTGTTGTTTTAAAAAATAGACCGTAAATGAAATAATAATTAAAAACGAGTGGCTGAATTGAAAGATTGTAAATATTTTAGTTAATAAAAAGAAATATAGTCAGTTTTTTGAATGATTTATAAATAAAGAATAACTTGCTAGTTTTGATTTTGAAGTTTATAAGATATTAATTTTTATTTTAAAATTAATATCATGAACTTATATAGTATTAATAAATATATTTGTATACATAATATGACAAAATTATTGGAGCATGACTAAATTTTGAAAATAATTTAAGATTCTCAACTTATTTTAAATGATCATAAGTTGGGGCTCTAAATGAGAAGAAACGAAAGTTTTGGGACCAAATCAACAATATGGACTTTTTTTGTTTTTCACGAAAAGAAGAAGCCATTTCGCTTCCACTTCCCACCCCTCATTTTACAGTACCTTTTCTACGTTTACCACCGTAACAATGGTGACCACAAATTGACACGGGCTCCCTGTGAATCTCGCATTACGTGCAAAAGCGTCACGATTTTGAAACCCTCACATTCACCGCCCACGCATTCAGAGGAAGCGAGGAAGATTGAGGGACAAAAAAGAGATGACGAGAGGAAAACAGAAGATCGAAGCCCAGAAAAAGAACGCAGAGAAGAATCAGAAGTCTAAAGGTTCGCAGCTCGAGGCCCGCGCTGTTGGTCTCAAAGTTGTCTGCCCAATTTGTAAAGTAATCTCTCGATCTTAGGACAAATTCTGCTAATTTTATGTTTTGATATATCTTTACGTTCAATTCATGCTGAAATTCATCTAATTTTTGGTTATATGAATGTTGATCCTTGGATTGGGTCTATATTTGGTGGGTTTCTCTCAGATAATCGTTCTGGAATCGTACCGAGGATAAAGATTATTAGGGTATTCGTATAGAGCTCTATGATATTTCTGTATATTGTAAGCTCTACGAATAGAAATTAGAAAGTAAAGATGTGTTTATCAGCATCAGGATGTGAACTAGCGTAAAGTAGGACAGGACACTGGATGATTTTGGTCCCATTGATAAAACATCTCCTTGATTCTAAAGGAGAAAAGAAAGTAGTGATCCAAAACCTAAACTATTCTTCTCTTTTCAATGTGAAAGAATATCCAGAAAGAGTGTCGTTTTATGGATCCCCACAATGTGATCAAATTTATTGGTCAGGTATCATTGGATTGACATTATCATTACTTTATTAGCTTCGTCCTGTTAGAGGTATTTTAATACCGGACTCCATATTCATACGTGTACCTAGTTTTTATATCTTCGAATATTGGAGCATCCTATTAAGTATTTCTCAGGGACCAAGAAAAGTTAACAGATACTATTTCCTGGAATTTTCCAATGCATTAACTTTCAATAACCGTGTTTTACACAGCTAAGTATTTGTTTTCCCTCCATTGTGCATCATTTGGGAAATTTTACTAATTAAGGTTGTTCTTGATTTACCAGCTCAATTGACTCTTTTCTCATGCTTACCATGATGACAAGAGGGCCAATTGATTTATTAAGACCTAACGATTTTTAATATAGAAATTAAGGTAGATTACTGAAAAATAACTGTAAGAAGCCCTTCAAGAGGTGATCTCGTAGAAGGAACTTTCTTTTTTGACCTCACATTTTTGTCACTTTGGAATTCATGGATTATATTCGTTGTTGGCACCTTTAGAATGGTTTTTATTCGATGTGAAACTTGAAAATTGCATCTTTTTTAAGGTTTTTTTTTTCTTTTTCTTTTCAGGTTCTTGTACTGTACTTGATTGTGTTTAATGGTTTTCATGCCACTTTACAAAATAGTACTCCCCTTGAAAGTTTGGTTTGACTGAGCTCCTTTCTGCCCTTAACTTTATAGTTGACATAATTATGGGAGCTCAATACTTAGGATGCTTATTTTGTTCTTTCCTTTTTTCAGTTTTTTTTTGGTGGAAATTTTTTGTTCTTTCTGTAACCATGCCATTATTACTAACATGTGGTTCTAAATTTTTAGGTTCAGCTAGCAAATCAGAACCAGCTTAACGATCATTATGCTTCCAAGCATCCAAAGGAGAAGCCTCCTAGCAACTCCGAATAACAGCTCTTTTGCTGCCCAAATACCTGGTTTTTCTGGCTTGAAATTGTAATTAGAAGACTCTCAAAGATCTAGATCAAATGAAAGAGTTCTACGTTTTCTGTTTGTAAGAATGT
The DNA here is from genome assembly GCA_958496215.1 of Verbena officinalis. NCBI lineage: Eukaryota > Viridiplantae > Streptophyta > Magnoliopsida > Lamiales > Verbenaceae > Verbena > Verbena officinalis. The sequence continues at coordinate 2,925,713 of OY292390.1, read as the reverse complement.
AACTTTATGATCCTTTTCAGTACCAGGACGAAATATATGAGGAACAGATGAATAAACTGTACCATGTTGCTTTTTGCTGGTTTACTTCAATGTGTTATGGAATGGAATATATCAGGTGAGATTGTTCTTTGTTAGACGGCCAAGCAATACATCTGAAGCAGCTAATCTGTAAACTGATCTTTACTTTCTAGACTACAGATCGATTTTTCGAATACCCCAACTAAAAAACTTAAAAATGTTAATGGCAGGGGAGGTTTATTAAACAGTCAAAATTAGAGGGGACAACACTGTAATATTGGAAAAAATAAATTAGTACATCATCAAAATTATTCAAATTCAAGGGGCTTCTTTTCTATATTTTTATATACAATATAAATGAGGGTGGAATAGGTAATTTAAATATCTTCAAAGGGGTGTAGGTGTATGTAATGAACCCTAAAATGCAAATCCCTTATGAAAACACTGAGTGCCAAACAAAGCATCTCATGAAAACATTTACAAAAGAAATGAAAATGCCAACATTAAGCAAAATCCAACAATAGCATAAACAAGAAAAACAGGAGTTCACAGTCTTTCTAACCTTAAAAGCCTGTAAGAATCACCAACTAAAAAAAATAAATAAATCCAGCATAGTTAGTCCAACAGTTATCTTTCCAATCAGTTTGTTATATCTATTTAGTAAGTTAGATTATAGATTCTCTTCATGGATGAGTTTGTTCAAAAGTGCATTCAGAAGGGCATCTCTTTTCTCGGCTCGACTCTCTTCCCTTAATCTCCTCTGTTCTTCCCTCTCTCTCCAAGCCTGTTCCATCTCAATCTTCTCTCTCTCAAGTTTCTCCATTGTCTGCCTCCATTCATGCTCGAACAAATCCCTTTCTTGTGCTCTCTTTTCCATCGCCTCCTTCCACGTCATATCGATCCTCTGTTGCTGCTCCATGAAACTTCTAAGTGTCTCCTGAAAACTTGCCAAAACAGACTTCTCATTGTTGTTTATATTCTCAGGCATCACATTTTTCTCATTTTTTTGTCTCTTTAGTCTTCTACATTTTCGTTTAGGGGCAAATGTTATAGTTTCAGCCTGAGTGATTTCAGTATCTTCTTCAATATCAGCCTCTTTTTGTGAGTATCCTTCATGGGATTGATCTATAGAGACATTTTCGAGTATTTTTCTTTGATTTGCGGGAGCAATCTCAGAGTCGAGCTGATCTTGCTGCAAAACATAGTCTCTTGCTGCAAAATATGCATGCAGCTCATCGAAAAATGGGCATTGGTCACAATTGTCTAGATCATATGCCCCTTGTGCCTGTAATTATAAAAAAAAAATACATCAACATCACAATCTTGATATATATATATATATATATTTGAATTTTAGTGACATTTCACCAACAAAATATCAAGTTTCTTAACTCTATAGCTTATGAAGTTTAAATGGTGAATATCACAGTAAAAGGGTCACGGAAGCAGAGACGGGAAACTACATGCGTGGGAAAACCACACTTTGGATTATTCAGCATACTTCAAAATTACATAATTACCAAAATCCAGCACAAATGTCAGCACGTATTAATAGTGATAATCAAAATCACAAAATCTCAACAGAAAATTACATAAATCCAGAGAGCTTTTATGCATCGCGACAACTGTGATTAATAAAGCATGTCGCAACAAGAAGTATCGTTCCAACATAATCAACGAGGCCGTTATATAACGAAAAGGAGGATCCGGCGATTAACTTCACATTCCGTTTTTGCCACGTGGTTTGTGTATTCGGACAAAAACAACTAAAACATAAGGGAAGAACAATTAAACCTCGAGGAAGAAAAACAACATATCGAAAACCAGCAAAATCAGAAGTAAAAGTCCCCTCTAAGAAACCAAGAGCATAAGCAATAAACAAATAAATATTGATAAATCACATAAAGATAAGTTTATTACCATTAAATAGCTCTGTCCATTAAATTTAACAGTTAAAATTACAGAAATCCCCATTAGTCAACTGCAACCTCATTCTTACCCACCAGATGTAATTATTTTGAAGAAGATTTTAGCAACTCCCACGAAACATAATGTAAAAGTCCACATCCCCATAAATGCACGCGAAATACATAATTATACGCATTCTACCCCATAAATTCACATAATAGAATCCAAAATCCATAACGGGACGCCAACATATCTGAAAAACAGATGAAGCTTTAGCAGAGATAAAATTAAATTACACTCATAACTGTTAAACATATATGAACAATCCAGTAACTCAATCAAAAACTCCATGAATCCTGTTTTGGTAACTGAATTCAAGTTTGTCGAAACACTGAAAAATCAAAATACACTTGCAGTACATTATTTGAAATCTTGCAAATCTGATTTGAACAAAGGATCAAACAACCCATGAATTTCAAGATTTCAAGCAAAAGAACCATGAAAAAACAAAACTGCAGAACAGCAGAAGCCACCACAAACCACATGCATGCATGCATACATACATCTTCCTTTTAACAAAAAGAACAATTTAAAAGTTAAGAAAAAACCGTTACTTTATATCTGCTGACAAGATTTTTCCACTTGTATTTACACTGTTCACCTGTTCTCCAGTAACCCTTCTCCCTCATTTTATTAGCCACCATTTCCCACAAATTTTTGTTCCTTTTTGATGTGCTGAAGTCCAATTCGAGCTGAGCCCTGATTTCAATGAAGTCCATTGTTTCTTGATAGCTCCATTGATGACTCAACCTATCATCTCTCCTGGGAAATTCACCAACGGAACCGCCACTACAGCCGCCTCCGCCTCCGAAACCGCCGGAGAAAGGTGACGGAGAGGGCGGAGGAGGGAGGGGGACCATGATGGGCTGGGGTTGCGGGTGGTGGTGAAGGAGGGTGTAGGGGGTGCTGGGGTGGTGGCTATTAACATTTTCAGGACTATTATTATACATCATCGTTGTTCAATTTCTGGGTGTGGTTTTTAAGGTTGTAGCATCAATCTACAAGTTTACTGTTTGTTTACTGTGGATTGTGGGGTTGAACTTTGAAGTGTCGAAAAGTACTTTTGTCTCATTTTCTCTCCTTTTTTTTTGTTTTCACTGTCCGAAAAAGGGTATTTATAGAGGAAAGAGTAACGAAAGGGGAGATGTGTAAGAAAAGAAAATTACAGAGTAACCACAATCAAGGATCAAAAAGAAAGAAAACATTAAACATAAAAACCAACAAAAATAAATAAATGAGGAATTTAAGGATATTAGTATTACGGAAAAATTACAAAATCAGGACACTTTTTACCATTGAGTTGCGATTTTGGGACATAAAATCTGAAATTCGCGTAAATGCTCTATAACTTTGTATTTTATAGCAATTTTGGGACTCCTGCGGATTTAATTTCAATTTTTGTCCAAAATATCGCTTGTGTCAATCGCGTGATTGACACAAACGGTATGTGTAAAATAAAATCAGAAAACCACTTCCTCACCATCACGTGATTGACACAAACGGTATTTCAGACAAAAATTGAAATTAAACCCACCAAAGTCCCAAAATTGCTACAAAATACAAAGCTACATGGCATTTAAGCGAATTTTACATCTTGTATCCAAAAAATACAACTCGGTAATAAAAAGTGTCCCGATTTTGTAATTTTCCCTTACTATTACACACTTATTTCCTTGCTTTTTTCTTATGATTAAAAGTTTTCTGAAAAATCAACTCTTTTATTAATTAGATTTGGAATTATAAATGTTATTGAGCGATGAAAATCCATACAATTTATCTGCATTTCGTGTTATTGTAAAAGAAATTAAGGAAAATGCATAAAAGTCCACGAATTTTTGAATCTTTAATCGCCTACTAAAAAATATATTTAAAAAAAAAACATATTAAATAGCACTATTATGCTAGATTGTATTTTATACTCAACCACCTGGACCAATTGAGTAGCCCTAAATTATTGTTCTTATTTACGTTTAAAAGAATAAATATAAATTATTTTTTCTAAAGAATAAATATAATTATGAATACTCATTTGCCGAAAAAAAAAAGGAAGATGTAAATATAAGTTTTTTTTGGGTCAAAAGAAGAAATAAATTCCTTAATAAAAGAAGAAATAAATGAATACTCCATTGTGGAAAAGATCAATTTAGTTTTTGTGGTTACCAAAGAATTCTCATGTACTCTAGGGGCGGGAGTGAAAACCGAAAACCTCAGGTTTATTCCTAAAAGTCGCTCGCACGACTTTAGTTCAAAATATTTCTACATATAGTTGCGCCTTCCTGATTCAGATAGAATTCTTCTTCATCGCTGCACCCCTCCACGTCTTTGCCTGGCCTAGGGTTTACTCCAATTCCTCCAATCAATTCTACACAGAGATATTTACATAACAATCATATATGCAGCCGCCTAATAGAATCGAATCCCAATAGTTTCTGCTATCAATTCCTTCCATCTTCGGAAACTTCTATCGGGGCTTAATCGATTCAGGATTAGGGCATTAATTATGATTATCTCTGTTAAGTTTCGATTTTCATCGTTGTTTAATGTGAAGCTCATCAATAATCTCCGAGTCTTTGGCCCTGGTTTGAATCCTTTTGCCCCATATAACATGGCTAATCATTCCTCTCGCTAAATTTTTCTTTGTTCTCGGTCTTTTTGTGAAGATCGTAAAAGGATTTCGTAATAGAAAAGAGTGTCAAATTTCAGGTGTTTTGTCTACGTTGATTTGAATCCAGATACGTTTTCTGTCCTGAAATTCAAAGATAAGATCGATACTTGTAGAAAATAATTGAAGTTCTCTATTCCGGGCATTTGTGCATCTCTTGTGTTCTTTTATGTTTAGTAGGATTGTTGGGCATACAAAAAAAGACATTTCGGAGATTGAGTCTTCTGCGCTTCAATTTAGGTATAAGCTTGGTTTTCTTGAATTCACTGTTAAGTCTAGTTTTTGTTGTTTGAGACCGTGAATAAGGACGTTTAGTTTTTAGACTTGGCTTTCTTGAAAGGAAAGTGTTGGGAATTGAAGTTTCTTGACTTGTAGTCAAAAGAAAGAAAAGATATATCTGAAAATGCCTGAGTTTGAGGTGGAATCGGTTAGGAGGAGCCGGAAGTTGCTTAGGTCAGGAAGTGATCTGGATGATCGAGGCTGGACTTTGCTCCACATTCATGCTCGGAAAGGTGACGTGAAAGAGGTATGATTTTTAACCTCTTCAAAAGTTGTATAGCGGTGTTGAGCCATTGTCTCCATTTATATATGTGGTATTCCCATTTCACTTTGATCTATTTAGGTTTGGTGGTCTATTAATTGTAGATTATATTCTTGAATGGAGGAATATGTTTAGTGCTGAGTTCTAATACATGAGAGATTCTATATGTCGTGATTCTTTTAAGGATAATATGGTTCCAGGAAATCTGCTACTTTCAAGTTGAGAAGGCAGTGTTCCTTGCTGAACATTGCTTGGCCTGTCAATTAGTAATCTTAAAATAACCATTCATGTTATGTTTTGACTTGATTCGAACTTTCTGTTCTTTATGCCTTCTTAAGGTAGAAACCAGTCTGTCTGTTGCTGAATATCTTATTTGAAGATTGAAACATGCTTCTATTGCCCTAGATTTTCTTAGTTGAAGTCCCTGTTGAATGAGGACTTCTTTTCAAATAAGAAAAAGATTAGAATGAAGCATGATGATTGATGAGTCATAAGCCCACATCACTTCTTAGTAACATGTTGCGATACTCTATTTCCTGAGAGTCTATATAATGCACCTAATTTGTTTAGGCTAAAGAGAATGATTAAGGTTGTCTTCAACTTTTTGTGCTGCTTTCAACAAATACACATCCCATTCATGATCTTTTGCATAAAATAAAATAAAAATATTTATTGACTTCCCTGTTCATGATCTGAAAATAATTAAAGGTCCCAAGTAAAATGGATTTTGTTTATTTTTTTGGTCACTGTTCTAAATTCTTAGCTTTTTATCTCACATGGTTCTTCTTCATTTTTTTTCAGGTGAGGCGGCTTCTTAATGAAGGAATGGATGTTAATGTGGCTGCCTGGGGGCCAAAATCCCATGGCATTACCCCTCTCCATCTTGCTGCTAAAGGTGGGCATCTCAAAGTCATGGATGCATTATTAGAACGCGGTGCCGACATTGATGCAAGAACTAAGGGTGCATGTGGCTGTACGTCTATTCTCTACAAAACCTATAGAAGAATCATTATACAGACTGATTTATAATTTTGTATCTTATTGTTTGTTTTAAAACTGGATGCAGGGACCCCACTTCACAATGCAGCCAAAGAGAGAAAGAAGAAAGCAATCAGATTCCTGGTTGAGAACGGGGCATTTTTGCCTGATGACATCAATGATACTAGGTTTAATCCACCAATCCACTACTGTCCTGGTCTTGAATGGGCTTATGAAGAATTAAGGCGTCTGCAGCTCGACAGCTCATCATCTGCTGAGACGTCCTGTAGCTCGGATTAAGTGAGAAAGAATCAAAGAACTGGATTCACTGCCCATTGTGTTCTGCATGTGTAATGTTGTGGGACCAGCTACTCGATGCTTCTGTGTACTGTATTATGTCTGAATTTTGTGTTTGCACTGTGTGTCTGTTTTCCTTGTCTGCGTCTTCTCAGTATTTCATATGAATGTGTGCATGTGTGTTCTTGATTATGGCCATTCTGTATGGCTAACCTCACAGTTTGTATTGTTATGAATAAAGTGGAACCTGTTTTGAATACGTTTGCTCTCTCTCTCTCTCTCTGTTATTTTTGCCATCTCGTGTAGGCTGATTTTGCCGTTTGAGAAGTATGGTTGCCCTGCGAAACTCCAGCTTAAATGGGTTTTAACTGATTTGTGCAACATGCATATAACTATATATAATTCGTGCTTCATGGAAACCAAATTAGCAAGGTGAAGGGAAAACAGTATTGCATGAACTCGAACCCTCCATTTGTATAAATTACTCGACCCACTGAAAATGTCACTAAGTTCTAGTTTTTGCATTCAATAATGAAATTTGAGAAAATTATATATAGCTCACTAAATTTATGATCCAAGTGTAGCTAGCATTTGAATAGAAAGAAGGCGAATCGTTGCTCTTGATTGGGCCTCTGTACAGAATATTATTTAGATGAACAAATTTGATTAATCCAAGATAAATTAATTGACACAAAATTTGTTCAATATTCGAAGTTTTTTAATAGATATTCAGATTCTATCCTATAAATTGTATGTTTAAAAACATTCAAAGCCCATGCTAATGATAAATACCGTAGGGTATAGTGAATAGTCAGTGGATAACTGAATATAAGCTGAATAGCTGATCAGAGAAAAAGTTCACACCCAATCACTGATAGTTGCTACGTACCATTTCTCGCACTCAAGCTCACGCACCACCACCTCTGTTTGTTGAAGTAACTTTTCTCTCTCTGAAAGTACTGCCACTCTCCAAAATGAGGAGGATCAGAACTCCGGTGATGATTCACTACAATGGCGAACCCCAACCAACTGGGGGCTTCTTCGGAAATTTCACTAAGTTCGTCCTCGGCTTCGCGGCTGGCTCCGTCGCTCTAGCCAAGTCAATCTACACTGTCGACGGAGGTCAACGCGCCGTTCTCTTCGACCGTTTTCGCGGAGTCCTCAACGATACCGCCGGAGAAGGCACTCACTTATTGATTCCGTGGCTTCAGGAACCGATCGTCTTCGACATTCGCATGCGCCCTCATACTTTTTCCTCTGTTTCAGGTTTGCAACAACATTTCTCTGCCATTTTTTGAAGCGTCTCGTGATATACAGAATTCTCAATTGATTTTTGTATGTTTTGGATGTTGACGAAATTGAAGTGAATTGAAAATAACCAGCGCGGACTGATTTATCATCTTGAATTTGTGCATGCACGATAGGTATTTAATACTGTTTTAGTGTTTTAGTCGATCGGATAATAATGCAACTTATTAATTTTTTACTGAGGAATGCTAGGTATTCAAATGATTTTTAGTGAATATATTCATATTCGAGGAGTGTCGGCTATTGCCGCCTTGTAAATATTGATTAAATATGTGTTTTCATCATACGGTGAGATTTAGGTTTGAATTTTTCTTTTGAAAATTGAGTTGTATCACTCGATGTTGTTCATGCTCAGAATACTGAATGGTTTCTTTTAGGATTGGTGTCTGACGAGATTATTATTGATTTTGTACTCCTGAATGTCACGGAAACAACTGATAAGAGATAGCAGGATCGGTATATTCTATTACCTTGTTTCAGCGAATAGTGTAGTTTATTTATGAAATTCTGGTGATTTTTTTTTTTGAAATGATTCTGATGATGTTGTTTCTCTCGAATGACTTGAATTTTTCACATGACAGTATTGTATTCTGCACTAACTTCTTTTTTTCTTTCATCTTTTCAAAAGTAAAAAGTACATTAAACTGAATGTATTCTTCTAGGATATTTGTGATGAGATTCTTCACAATGTCTTACAGTCTCCTTTTCACAAATTTTAGATAATTGAGAACAGGAAGTAGCAGGGGTCATTGCTTTACCTTGTCTATATGACTATATGAGTAAATAGCCAAACGGCTAATGAATTTGTTGATCTGAAATTATTAATACTTTTACCTTGTTATTCTTGATTAGATGTACATTTCTTTTCATCACGTATCGAGGTTGGTAGCCACAATTTCACATGCACGAGGTTTTTTTTTTCCAATAACAGGCACAAAGGATCTTCAGATGGTAAACCTCACATTGCGCGTTCTCTCACACCCTGAAGTCAATCACCTTCCAGACATTTTCAAAACTCTAGGGCGTGAATACGAGGAAAAGGTCCTCCCCTCAATTGGCAATGAGGTTCTCAAAGCTGTTGTTGCGCAATTCAATGCTGACCAATTGCTAACAGAGCGTCCCCGTGTTTCAGCACTCGTGCGCGAGAGCCTCATCCGTAGGGCCAAGGATTTTAACATTACACTGGATGACGTGGCCATCACTCACTTATCATATGGTGCAGAGTTCTCAAAAGCTGTGGAGAAGAAGCAGGTGGCTCAACAAGAGGCTGAGCGGTCTAAATTCGTGGTGGCAAAAGCAGAGCAGGAACGAAGGGCTGCTATAATTAGGGCTGAAGGGGAGAGCGAGTCTGCAATGCTGATTTCTGAAGCTACTGCTGCTGCAGGAATGGGGTTGATTGAGCTGAGGAAGATAGAGGCAGCAAAGGAGAATGCTTCAACCATGTGCAGGAGTGGAAAGGTGATGTATTTGTCTAGCAGTGCGGACATTCTTCTTGGTGTCAATCAAATCCGCTCATAAGGTAATAGTTGTCAGTTTTTTAATGTACTTTTACTATTTGATTTGTTTGGTATTGATTCTAATTCCATGATAATTTGATTGTTGATGTTCTTCACTTTTGTGTATAGTTAGTTATTTTAGTTTTAGCTGAAAAACTAGATTCAACTATGCTTTTAACAAATTATTAAATGTTGACCTCCAACCTGGCTTGTTAGATTCCTAAATCACAACATACTTGAAAGTGGTAAATGTCACAGTAGCTTGGTTGGAACTTGGAATAAATAAAGAAAAGGCGGTGACTATCTGATATTAAAGAATTATTGGTGTTTTTGATAGTTTTTATGCATAAATCAGGTTTTACACAATGTATCCACAGAATTTTGGCAGCTTTTGGTGCATTTCACCAGCTGAGATCACTTTATTTGGATACAATTTGTGTTATTGGTCCGATATCCCTGAGTCTATGAGTGATATATAATCAGCTTGGTTTGCGGTGCAGAAATGCCCATGATATTCTACCATGAAACTGATGGGATAATTTCTGCTCAGCGTTGGAACTGTAATTCGTGTTGCTCTGTTTGACAGTGTTCAGCAGTTGTGTTGCTGCTGTGATGACTTCCATAGTTAATATTTATGTTAGTGTTAGTAGTAATCATCATCATCACCTGTGTTACATCTTCTGTTTTATACTCAAAAACATGTAGATTGCCTTAGAAGTATATATCCTGAAAGCAACTCATATATATTTCACTGTCTTTTACATTGGGCTGGCAAAATAGTTGTCTATTCTCAATTTGCATAGAATTATATCACAATTTTACCTATTCTTCATCACATCGCATTAGTCCGTTATCATTTCCCTTTCATAAAATAGTATATGATTCACATTTTGATTTTTCTCATTTCAGGATTTTGCAGACTGTGCACGTATGCTGGTTGGGATTGTTGACTTTCGATTCACTGGTTTTTCTTCTGATTTAACTACTTGCAATGATATAAGAAAGAAGCTTCTATCCCTGGCTAGGACAAAATCTCGTTTAGCTGTGTGAATAATAACCACTAGGGAGCTAATCATAAGGCCTTCAGTTTTACATTTTGGAGAGGACTAAGCTAACTCTAGTTTTGAAAATTCTCTCGCAAGTTTCAATCCTCATCAATATCGTACTTTTTGTGATTCACGAATATTAACCAGCTTAAGTCTAATGACGACCTAAAAAGAAGAAGCTTGTGCTGAGCTATTTTTACTCGTTTGGCTTGACGTTATTATATGTTCACAACTCAAGTATTTCATTTCATAAATTTATTTTTCTATGATGTTTGAGTTATAGGGATAATTATAAAAAAAAAAACCCTGATATTAGATTTTTTTTTCAAAAATATACTAAAATCTTGAAACGTTACGAACACGAACGCAGTGGCCTTAAGTTATACGCTCTGAGTGGACCTGAAAAATGCAAATTATTAAAACTTGTGTATAGTAATAGAGTTGTAGTCGGGTTAACAAACCTACAAGGTACGACCAGATATTATCTAGTTGGGTTTGGAAACCTGGTATCGGCCCATAGGAAATTACTCTTTTCTGAAAACATAGATTATTCCATAAAAAATTCCCCACGGTTTGTGGGGCTTTGACGTCAATAAAAAGTTAAAAACTAAAAAGAAAAGGACTTCCATAAAAGATAGTGTTATCTGCTGTCGAGTCGAAAGTTGTTAATGTCTTTTTGCTGAATCCTTCCTCCTATCTTCCTTTGCCTTTTGGCAGGAGATGATTGATTCCACTAGTAAATAAATATATTTATCTTCTCAAAGCATTGGAGGGTCATCCACGAAACATAAAAATTTAAAGTAGTTGACAATAGAGAAAAAAAATATGAATTTTAAATTCAATTTTTTATTTATATTGGATTCACTTAGATAGAGGAAGAAAAAGACAAAACTTATCTTTTTCAAAAGCAAGTAATTAATTATTATTTAAGAAACGTATAGAATGAATAAAGTAGATTTATTCTCTTTAACCTTTCTAGTTTCTTCTTCATTATGATACTAATCATGTATTATTTTATTTTATTAGTTTTAAATATCAATATAAAATTAAAATTCATAAAGCTTACTGTAGTTATGCCAGTTTTTCTTCAAATTCAATGAATTGTGATAGCAAATGAAAAGGGATGGTCATGTTGCTAGAACTAGTGTATTAGATCTATTTGGGCCTTCTAGTAATGAAGTTTTACCAATTGAGTTAGTAATACAATTTGATGAAGCAAGCTTAAAACTGATTAGGGGAGTTCTATCATTAGTCTCAATTGTAGGTGACTAATATTAGTCACCCATCATTCTAACCGTTAGATCTAATGCATATAATCTTAGCCATTTAATTTTTCTTAAAATTAAAATATATTTTCTTAGTTTTTAGTTTTTTTTAAGTATCCACCCATCAACACTATATTTTCAAAATTTAAACTCAAAAATAAAATGACAAATTTCAATAAATTGGAGAGTTTTTGTAATATTTTTTTAATTTTCTTTATTCCTAAATAATGTAAGGAGTAAAATGACATCCATATTGCTTATATTTAGTTATTTCTATAAAATTTTTATATTGTTTTCCAAAAAATACATTATATAACCATTAAAATTCTAAAAATATATTACAGTTATTAGATTTGAATTACATGACATAATTATTTATTTTAATTAACAAATTTATTTATATTTATTAAATTATGTAAATATTTCATAAAAATACCTGCTTGAAAAATTAAATAAAGTGAATATTATATATTGATTTAAAGTTAAATATAAAATTATATCATTTAGTTATATGCTAATTGAATAATTAAAATTAATTTGTCCATAACTTTATGTTAATCAACTTTCGTTAATTAAATTAATAATAACATAAAGTATCTAAGATTATAATATATTTATTTTATATTAAGAAAAATTGATCATTAATTATGTCGTTAAATTTAACATGCATAAAGTATGTACTATATAAGTTGAATCAGAAAACGAGTGTTGTTCTATATGGATTATTATTATTATTATTTATTTATGTTATCATTATTAATGATAGCATTTATTATAAAATATTATTATATAATTATATTTATCTCACATCATAATAATAATGTTGACTTAATAATTAGTTTACTTTTTAGTAAATGGGTTTAATTAAAAAGCATCTTAATATGGTGTAAATTTTCAATTATTTTTTTAATAAAATAATTTTGTCTAAAAATAATGAATTATAGTCTTAAAAATATTAAAGGATAAGATTAACTATTTTAGTAATATATATCTATATGGACACATGGCATTATTTTAAGCTATAACTAATGTTAGTCACCTACAATTGGTAACTAACCATAGAATTCCCCAACTGATTAAGAGAAGTAATTAACTATCAAATATACACTCTCTCAATGTAAAAAAAAGGTTCAATCCCCACTAAACCCACTCGTTGGGAAGGGTGGAAAGTTTCAACTGTGACTAAAATCCTAACCGGATTAAGGACCCCCTCAATGTAAGATTTTTCGAACCGGTAATTAAATAAAAAAAAAAAAAAAAAAATATATATATATATATATATATATATATATATATATATATATACACACTCTCTCTCTCGATCGCAATACTTAATTGATGAAGCAAGCTTAAAACTGATTGATTGTGATTTTATTCTAATACTAACAATGAAAAGAAGAGAACCATTGAGTGGCCAGGACAGATCATATTCCTTTTTCGTTTTATGTTTTATTTATTTATGTCTTATTTTATACAACTCATAAGTCCCAAAGCAACACCCTCCACCCGCACCCCCGTGGTCCCCCTATCTCTTTTAAAAACACTGAGCACCATAGCTCCAAAACTCCCCTTTTCGCCCCTTCAAATGCAACACCGCCGCCACTACTTCACGGAGGAGCTACACCAGTACTCTTTACTCCCAGGACTACCCGATGACGTAGCGCAGCTCTGCCTCTCTCTCGTCCCACCCTCCACCCTCTACTCCGTCTGCCGTTCATGGCGCCGCCTCATTTACTCTCCCTCTTTTCCACCTTTCCTCTCTCTCTACGCTCTCCTCTTATCAACAGATCAAATCTCCAACTCCATACAATTCTCCTCCTTCGATCCCATTTCATGTAAATGGCAACCCCTCCCTCCTCCACCGCCGGACCAACCCCTCAGCCTCCTCCTCCGGCACCCCTCCTTTATATCCCGCAATCTCACCGTCCAGTCCGTCGCCGTCGCCGGCAACCTCGTTTTCATCGCCGCCACAGCTGACAAGTTCCTCCCCGCTTTATCTAAACCCCTCATTTTCAACACGGTTTCGAAAAGGTGGTCCCACGGTCCCCCGATCTCAGCCCCTCGCAGGTGGTGCGCCGCTGGAGCCTCAGGCGGAGCCGTTTACGTGGCAAGCGGAATTGGGTCCCACTACGACATCGACGTGGCGCGGTCGGTTGAGAAATGGGACCTCAATGTTTTACAGGACAACCAGTTTCAGCAGCCGCCGACGACGGCTGGCCGGCGGCGGTGGAGATGGGAAAAATTGGGAAGGCTCAGGGACAGTAGATTTAGCAGGGAAGCCATTGACGCCGTTGGATGGAGGGGGAAATTGTGCATGGTGAACGTGAAGGGTGATGCGGCGAAGGAAGGTATAATCTACGATGTGAAAAGGGATTGTTGGGAGGAGATGCCTGAGGGGATGGTGGCGGGGTGGAAGGGTCCCGCGGCGGCGATGGAGGAGGAGACAATCTACGTGGTGGATGAGTCGAAAGGTAGGTTGAAAAAGTATGATCACGTGAAGGACGATTGGGTGAATGTGGTGGAGAATCATGAGATGCTTAAAGGTGCGCAGCAAGTGGTGGCGGCAGGTGGAAGAGTGTGTGTACTGCGTGCTGATTGTTTGGGCGTCGCCGTCGTGGATGTCGCGGCGCCGCCGCCGGTGAGGGTGTGGACGGTGGAGGCTCCACCAGGGTTTCAAGCCGTGGGAATTCACATCTTGCCCAGATTGAGCCATGTGGATTCTTAATAATCCCAGTTATTTTTGTTTAAATATGATTATCAAAAATAAGTTCTTTGAATTGTCAATACTTTTCCCAACAATTTTACATCGATAATTCCAAATTAGTTGAATTTGCCTCACAGGTAATCACCTATTCTTGCTTAATGTCCTTGGGATAAATTGTTTGCCCTCTTATTGTCCCTTTCTATAGATCAATTGCATTTGTTAGATATTTTTTAATTCCTGCCACTTGTTATTGTCACACTTCAATTGTATTTCATAATGCAATATGAAAGGCTTTCTTGAATCATAATATGAGCAACTATTAGAGAAATTTGTTCAGATGCCAAGCAATGACTTGTTCTATTCTTAGACCTCACCTCCTAATTGTAAGTTTCTGACTTTTGACATTACATGCCACATATATACACAATTAATAATATTTTGTCAATATCTTTGAATACTTGCACTATATTAGAGGTCCCTTTTTGATGGTATCGTTAGAATTGTCGTTTCCTAAGGAATATGGGAGACTTGGACTTACATTTACTATATGTTAACTCGAACATTAAACTTTAATACTTTTCTTGTCCCTTTGCTCTCCATGAATCTTAAGATATATTCGTAAAAGTGATGTGAAATTGGAAATGTCAATGGATTTGCCATCCAAATCCCAACGAATTTGAATTCCACGATTTACATCTTTATTTGTTATTGAATTTGATACTAATACTACATGACACATACATTTGATTTGATGACTACATACGATAGAATTTTTGTAGAGTATGATCCCGATAATTTACCATTCACAATATAAAGAATTAGAACACATTGAGAATCAGAGAAATTACTAGCTAGCACACAAATAGATCATATGTGTGGAAATATATGAAATTTTCTCTTTCATTTTGTTAGAAATCGCTCTAAAAATATGTTCGTACAAATTAATAGATAAAGAGGAAAATTGTAAATTCTTAAAAGTTGGGAAGGTATATGCATAACCATGATGAATTTGGGGTGGTGTCCGCATTTAACCCAAAAAATATTTAAGTTTTAACAACTAATTATCTATTTATTTATTTTATGGTTAAAATTACACCTTGCTATTGCTTATTAGAGTATCAACTATCAAAGTAACAACTTCACAATATATTTCCCTTTTTCACAAGTTAACCACTTTTTAGGGTTAGCACTTCGTCACTATCACTCTATCATTTGATCATTTCATTTACCAAATGGCCCTATATATCAACACCATAATAATAATATGGTCCATATCAAGGTGGGGGCAAGTTAGTAATTTGAAGAAGTGCTTTGATTTGAACGAGTAGGTTGAAGTTGGACTTTTGCATTCAATGTGGGACAAAGTTGCATATGAGATGGGATACCGAAATTTATAGAGCATAATAAATGTGAAAAGCTGTGGGAGAAGAAAATCCAAGAAAATGTGGGATCACATAAATATATAATTATTTTTTATATTTATGCGAGTGGTTCACAAAACTAGCCTTTTTGGTACGCATTACCCTCAAAGGGACCACTAATTTATTTCCTATTTTTCCTTTCTTAATTTATTATATGAGATAATATTCAATAATAATTATAGAATCATACATTCGAACAAATTCTTTATCACTTAATAAAGTCTTTTTTCCCTATCAATATACTTTGCATATTTAGGGAATCGGACTTCAATTTGTATTTTACATAGTAGGTATATAAACCATTGGAGTTTGGCTCAATGGCCACCAGATATTACTCCAGTATGGGAGTTTGGGTTTGATTACTTGCAATAATAAATGTTGAATTATGTGCGTGTATTTTAAAATAAATAAATAAATAAATAAAAAATAGTAGGTATATAAGGTAGCTTCGAGTGAAAGAATTATACGAGTACATAAAAGCTCACGAGAAAACGGCCTGCCAAGCCACCAGCCACATACCTATTCAAACTAATTGCGTGGAAAGACATTTTGGAACCGCCATAATAAATACGATTATAGTACAAAATACTTTCAAAAGTTACATGGAGACTAACTAAGTCGTGTCAAAACAAGAGTATTGGTTCGGGTTTGGTTTGTATCCAAATGGTTTGATTTGAAATGACTTGGGTCTAAAATAAATCTAAAAATTGTGGATCAAAAATTGTTGGTTTTTTAATGGTTTTGGAGTGGGTTGGATACGGATTCAAGTTGGTTTGCTCATGAATCCAACAAAAAATTCAATTGGTTCTTATTCAAGTTATTGTAAAAAATGACTAAAATACCCCTAATATCAATTTACACACACTAACACCAATTTACACTCACTAACATACATTTACACACACTAACACCAACTTACACACACTAACACACAATAACACCAATTTACACACATTTACACATACTAAAACTATAATCGTGCCAAAAATGTTCACATATCTGATACGCGTTCACATAAAATTCTTGAAAAAAAAATTATTGTATTTCCGGTGGGATCGTGAATTTTGAACAAAAAAAACTAAAATTTTTAATTGCAAACTGCAAAATGCCAAAATGGCAAAGTTACTTGATCCACTTTATGTATTTGCACCAACAAAAAAATGTGTATATATATATATATATATATATATATATATATATATATATATATATATAAACCAAATGGCATTTAATATCTCGAAATTTGAGCTAATTATAATATAGTTCCGAAAAATAGAAAAATTTCCATCAAATTTAAATTTAACGTAAAAATTTTCTGAAATAAGCTTATTATTTATATATTTTGGCTTATGTTATATAATTTCAGTAAGTTTTTTGAAGTAAAATTAAATATCATAAATTTTTTTGGGATGTTTAAACATAAAAGAATTAAATTGTAATTAAATTCAACTTAGGGGATATTAATATCTAAATATATGCTTGTGTATTTTTCTTACAGGAAAGAGATTTTTTCTAGAATTCTATTACAAATATTACAAATATATGCATACATTTTTATACCAACTTAAAACTTTTTTTTTCAAATAATTATAAACGTTAATGGAAAAACAATCAATTACATGAATAATCCATTACATAAAGTGTAAAAAGAGATCAGTCTTTGGTGCTTCAGCAATTCTGGTGGCCCATAAAAGTAGCCAATTAATAAGGGTATTACAGTAAATTGACAATTAATATTATAGTTGGCTTGATCTATTAGCGATCCATTAAAAATCCACTAGTGAATCGGCCCAAAAACCATTATTGATCTATATATTTGCTGACCCATTAAAACTAAACTACTTTGAACCCATCATATTTTGTGTGGAACTAAAATCAAACCAAATCATATTGGTTTTGGTTTGATCCATGGGTCCAAAACTATTTTGACAGCCCCTCAGTACCAAAAAAGAAAATTCAGACCAATCTCATCCTATCATTCTCCGGTTGTAAGAGGCTAAGAGCAGTTCTGAATTATTATTGGGCCGCTTTGACCAAATAGCTGACCCAAAATCGGATACAATTAGGGCTTTATCCGAATGAGAAGCCCATAAGTAGATTCTATAGACTCAGAATTCTAGCCCAGCTTCACAGGCCCAATAGCAATTTCGATTCCTCCAATTTTCCCACGGGAGTCAGAGATTCTCCATTTTCTCGAACTCGAAATTAGCGGAAATACAGAGAGGATTATTTTCTGTTTGGCTTTTCGTCTAATTTGTTTGAGCAAAAGTGCAGCTGAAGAAGAAAAGTGAAAAATGGGAACGACAGAAGATATTTTGTCGGAGCTTCTCGGCGTTGAAATGGAGCTAAAGGATGTTCAAGGTATCCGTTTGATTTTGTTATATTTTTTCTGCCTATTTCCTTCCATTTTCCTCGTTCGTCGTTTCCATTTTTCTACGGTTGGTCAATAGTATATATTTCTCCCGTCATTTAACAAATTTACTTTCACCTTTTTATCTTTCTCAATGCCTGAAATGGAGCTGAGATAAGTTTATGCAGTTTCAGTAGAAGTGCATTTGAATTGGCTGAACATCAGTTTGTAGTTTGTGATTCTAATTATTTTGATATTTTGTGCTGCTTCGCAGAGCAAATAAGCGTGCTGCTTGATCAGCAGGAAAAGCTGTATGAGAGACAATCTGAACTTAAGGCCCTTTTGGAACATAATGAATCATCTAGAGGACATGGAGATGATGAAGCTTCTGTTTCTACGGAGAACTGGTCTGGCACTTTTGAATGGGACGCCGAGGTTGATGATTTTAGGTTCAACGTATTTGGAATATCTTCATACCGTGCAAATCAGCGAGAGGTTGGTCAAATTTATCTAATCATATATGTGATACATACTATTTATCTTCCTCAAGAGTGAAGATCATTAGCTAGATTTTCGGATAGTTGTTTCAGGTTATTTGAATGCAGAATATATGCATATTAGTTCATTGCTGCTTTCTCTAAGAAGTTCCACTTGATTGCTATGATTTATTTCTTATGTTCTAAATAATTGGACAGTAGATGAGTGGATATAATTCTGATGGAAAGAAATGTGTACATTTTAATGCTAAAACTCGTAAGTTTCATGAGAGTTGATTCTATTTGCTGAAAAATATAGGAATAAATGACTGGAGAGTTGCCTCAATCTACTTTGATATTAACGATTCGCCTTTAGTCGTTGAGCGGGCAGGTTACTTTCGCTTATGTTTGACTGTTGATATTCACTTATGTTGTTCTCAATGATTTTTTATTTTTTTTTGGGAAAAGAGTGTCAAGTAATCCAACAATTACTTGCCTTGCTTGCATGGAACAAGTTTTTGGCAGTTGGAAAGAGCTTCATCTTTTTGAAGTGCCATTAAAAATGTCATTTATGCATTCTTGCATCTGATTGGCAGTCAAGTCAAACCTACATATTTTGCAAGTAGATGCCGATATCTCTTATGCTGTTTTATGGGCAATTTATTCAACAACTTGGTGATTTTAGTTAGTTCATTCAGATTCATGGATTATGTTTTTCTTACAGATGGCATTTTAAACTAACTGTTTGTTTTCAACAGATCATAAATGCAATCATGAGTGGAAGGGATGTTTTAGTAATCATGGCAGCTGGTGGAGGCAAGAGTTTGTGCTACCAACTTCCAGCTGTTCTTAGAAAGGGAGTTGCTCTTGTTATCAGTCCTTTGCTTTCGCTTATTCAAGATCAGGTTGTATTAACTCGTTATTCTTTTGTAGCCTGCTAACAGAATAGCAGTTCTGATTCTAATCGTTGCTTCAGGTAATGGGTTTGGCTGCTTTGGGTATCCAAGCATTCATGTTGACATCAACTACAAACAAGGAAGATGAGAAGTTCATTTATAAAGCTCTAGAGAAGGGGGAAGGGGATCTTAAAATATTGTATGTTACACCAGAGAAGATATCAAAAAGTAAGAGGTTTATGTCAAAATTGGAGAAGTGTCATCATGCTGGTCGCCTCTCTCTTATTTCCATCGATGTAAGTATATGACATGCATATTCTTTGAACTTCACAAAAGATAAACCTAAATGCTATCTGTTTTGTTGCATTAATGCACGCTGCAAGTGTGGCTTTTTCTTCCCTTTATTATATAATTGCTCACTTAATCTATCTATTAAAACCATATCGCTGCTCTTTTCTTTGCTGTTGCTCTTTTTTCCCTTGCTTAACACTTAACTGCTTTGTTTTTGTTTCAAAGAGATAAACAACACAGATGATTGGTTGCTTATATTAGTTAAATATTCTGTAATTACTTTCCAGGAGGCACATTGTTGTAGTCAATGGGGCCATGATTTTCGTCCAGACTACCGGAATCTTGGTATATTAAAGACTCAATTTCCTCATGTTCCCATGGTTGCTTTAACTGTATGTCATATTATTTATTTAATTGATATATACCTTCTAGCATAACATAGAAGTTTATAAAGTAATATCTGTAGAATCCAACTCTTCTTTGTTTCTAGGCCACTGCTACAAAGAAAGTGCAAGAAGATCTCATGGACATGCTGCACATACCAAAATGCATTAAATTTGTTAGCTCTGTGAACAGGCCCAATCTGTTTTACATGGTATAGTTATCATCATTTCCTTCCTCCCAACACTAATAATTGGATTGAATTGCACTTTTAAATTCATTACATATCCTTTATGCAATAACTTCAGGTACGAGAAAAATCATCTATTGGAAAGTTGGTGATTGATGGAATAGCAGAATATATACAATCATCATATCCAAATAATGAATCTGGGATAGTGTATTGCTTTTCCAGAAAAGAGTGCGAACAGGTATATATTGATAGGATTCTTGCTACCTGTGCGATTTCATGATAGTTAACATGGAGCTTTCAACTTAGCCAAAACTTTGTAGTTACAATTGTGCATATGCAGTTCCCCAGTCTGGAAACCATAATTTCGACTTCAATGATCATATTGTTCTTATTATTGCTAGGTTGTCCTTGACAATTAGCATTTAATATGAATGGTGATTAGGCAACGCCGGTTCGTGTAATTCGTGAATCTTGTTAGCTTTTATAGAGCTTGCTTGGTTGGTCATGGGTGGCTACTGAAAGTTCCTTTTAGATCTTATTATTCCATGCATAATGAATTAATCCAAAAAAAAATTAGGTTGCAAAAGAATTGCGTGAGAAGGGAATATCAGCTGATTATTATCATGCAGATATGGATGTTCATGCTCGTGAAAAAGTCCATATGAGGTACTATTTTGCTATCATCTTAAGAACTCTGACTCCTTATCCTGCTTTGACATCAATAACATTTGTATCGAGTGTACAGAGTTCGATACAGGTTCTGGTCCTAAAATTTTTGGGTGGGAAATATATCTTCTTTATGAAATTGTATAATTTTTATGAACTGAGAACTGTGTGATTTTTAGTTTATGATTTGTATTCATGAAAAAGTTGAAGAAACCCTACTCATCGTTTAAATGGTTTGATGAGTATCAGTAGCTACATCAGAATCTGAGGTGGAAAATGAGTTGGTGCCTTTAGGATTGGATGAGGAAACTTTCATGAACTCAGTTGGCATTAGAATATACTTTTACTGTCGTTGTGGATTGCTGCCATAATGCCATTGAATGAATCAGTTATGAGCAGCATGGTAGCACGCAATATCTCACTTTACCATCCTCATAATTGTAAAGGAAATATTGGCTTGAATATATTAGTAACATGTTTTGTTAGTGTACTCTTTCGTACGTAACAGTGATCTCTTAGTGAGTTTGGCTTTAGTCACAGGCTGGCTGGTCTTATATTCTACAATATGATTGACTTGGTGAGTTTGTCATGTGATTTGATGTCATAGGTGGAGTAATGGCAAGTTACAAGTCATTGTTGGCACGGTATGTGGAGGTGATTTTTGTACTTGATTGAAATGATGTCAATTCGATCATTTGGGTTTCTTTTTGTGTTGCAGGTTGCATTTGGAATGGGAATCAACAAGCCAGATGGTTAGTAATTGTTGTTTTCTTCTTCTAACATGAGGACCATCACTAATTATAATCACTGTATTCCTATAAGATCTAGGAGTGAGTCGGATTTCTGAAAAAAAGACATTTCCTTGGTTCATAGAACATTCTATATGGAAGAATAGTAAATGTCTGATATGTACTGAAGTTCCATTGTGTGTCCTAATTTTGGCTATGAAGGGTTTTGCCTTTTATTTATCGATAATAACGAGTTTCTTTGCTATTTGTGCATTTGTAATGGTGATGTTTGGTTGTAGTCAGGTTTGTTGTTCATCACAGCTTAAGCAAATCAATGGAGACATATTACCAGGTTTGTGTTTCCTTACTAAACCTAGTTTTGCCTTTATACATTTCTTCCTGTAATTTCTCTTATCACAGGAGAGTGGTAGAGCTGGAAGAGACGGGCTTCCTTCTGAATGCTTGCTATTCTTTAGACCAGCTGATGTTCCTAGGCAGGTAATAAGTTGGTGAATTGTTCAATTTAACTGTAGTTATTAAATGCATCATGCTTCTGATGTCAATACTTTTTCTTCAGAGTTCAATGGTCTTCTACGAAAATTCAGGATTGCAAAATCTGTACGACATTGTGCGATATTGTCTGGTAAGTTTAACACAATTTTATTCTCAACATCAACACACAACAACCCCCACCCACCCCCCACCCCCCAACACCCAAAAAAAAAAAAAAAAAAAAAAAACTGCGCTCCACACACCAAAAAAAAGAGAAAAGAAAAACAACAACAGCCATTAAGTGGAAAGTGTGGTCTTGTGCGAGTAAGTGCCAATGAGTTTTGTACCAAGAGAAGGTCTGATTTGCTTGAATGAGGTCTTGTGTTTCAAGTCTGGGCATATTTGTTTATTTTACTTTCGGGAAGCACTTAGTTGTTGATTTAGCTTCACCTCTTAAATGTAGTCTAAAAAGCAGTGCAGGCGAGCTGCTTTCTTCAGACATTTTGCTGAGCCTTTACAAGATTGTAATGGTACAACGTGGTGCTGAATTGCTACCATCAATCAATATATCAGTTGCTTTTGCTTGCATAACCTTACTAAGCTTTCCTACTTTCTCAGGCATGTGTGACAATTGTGCCTCCTGTGATGAGATCAAGGAATTGGATGTTTCTGGTATGTTCTGACTCAAAAAATTCTCATAATCTGATCAATAGCTTTAAATGTCAGACATATAGCCAACTCAGTGGATAAATGAAATCCTAGAAAAAGAAATGCTGAATTGGCTTACCTTTACCTTACCTTTACGAATTCTTGAAAATTCAATTAGCTTCATTTTGTATTATCATTGCAATAGGCAATAGATGTATAATGTACTTGGTATGTTCTTATTGCATAGATGAAAATTAAGTCCTATTCTAATGTCAATATGAATTGCAGGTCATGCAAAACTTATAGTATCATTTTTGCAAGAAATGCACGAGAATGACCAGAGGATAACCATGTTGCAATTAGTTGACAAGATTAAGATCAAGAACAAGGACCTTAGTGAGTTCTTCTGCTGATAGCACTTCATATATACGTGTTCCTTCTAATGGAAAAAAGAGTTACTACAAATCTTGACTCCTCTGAGTAGAGAGCATTGGTCCTCAAATATATGCATAATGCTGATTCTTTATGTATTTATTCAGATCCCGATGTAAAAAAAGAGGAATTGGAAAAACTTATTGTGCAGCTTGTGATGGATCGTGTTCTGGTAAGATTCGAAGTTCCTGCTCTTGTTCTTTTTCTTTAATCACCATTTTCTAGTCCATTTTGCACTAAGAGTGATCTTTTTGATATTTGATCTACAATCATGTGTCTTATCATAAATTGTTTTCATTTTTTATGCCCTATAATAATAATGAAAATTTAAGTCCTTTGCCTTGCTACTCTCGTGCAGAAAGAAGAATACCAGCATACTGCATATTCCACAAATGCTTATGTGACCTTAGGACCTTTGGCAAAGCAAGTATTGCATGGTATTGGCTTCTGAATCCTATGTTTCTGGGCTTTCCTTTCTTTCTTTCTTTTTTTTTTTTTTTTTTTTTTTTTTTTTTTTTTCTGGCATTGTAAATTCCAACTATTGTACTGTTACTTGTAGGAAAAAAGGTAGTTAAGCTTGAAGTTCTATGCGGGCAGATAAGTAGCTCAACCAATTCAAAAACTAACAAACGTAGCAGATCTAATGCCATGGAAATTAAGCTTGATGAGTTACGAAAGGAACTTGCTTCACTTGATGGTGGAATATTTCCTCACTCAATATTATCCACTCAACAAATTGGCATGCTGAGTGCCAAAAAGCCAAAATCAATGGAAGAGGTAAAATTTGCTAATCTTTTCATTCATTTGATTTCTATGCCAATTGTGTTCATTCAAAGCACTGTCGCTAACTATTGTGGTGCTAGCAAACTTACAAAATAATAACACTTTTGTGGGGTTTTGCTTTCTTCAGCACTTTGGGGGGTTGTTGGAAAATTCACTTCTGCTTAAATAAGCAATTTTAAGCAAAAAATAAGGAAGAAGATGGAAGCACCAAAGAACCAACTTCTAGCTTTTAAGTTGTTTCCCTAAATAAATTAGGGTGTGTTTAAAGTGGTAAAGTCCTTTTGCTTTTCAACCATACACTTAAAATCACTTTTTTTTTAGTTTTCCCTTAACTCATCAGGTTTACTACTTCATCGTTTTAGTTTAGCTTCCTAAAACACACAAGTTTTTGCAAACAGCCACTGTGACAAAACCCTGACTCGTATATTGATATGTATTCATAGCTTAGAACTCTAGTTTAGTTGGATTATATTAATGATCTACATGACTACCTATAATAGATTATGTTATATGAAAAATCATCCTTAAATCATGTGAATTTTCCTTGCTGCAGTTGGAGAAGATTATTGGAAAGTTGAAAGCCGAGAAATACGGGCCAAAAATTCTTGAGGAAATTAACAATTGTGAATCTAACAGCCAGATAGATGATGATTTTCCAGGTGGAGGGGGAGATGATAGTGCAGGCACAGCTGTTAAAAAGAGGAAAACAAAGAAATCTCTTGTTGTGATTGAGAGCAGTGAAGATGATGCATGAATGAAACTATCTTATTTATTATTTTTCATGTGATTTGAATATCTAAGGTGGAAAGAATTTTTGGTTCTAGTTATTGTTTGATTTTTGGATTTTTAATTAATTTACCGCTCTCCTACCAACCAACAGTTTGTAAGAAATGAATCCCAATTTCTCAACATCGAAACTCTTCGTTTAGCCTTTAGGGCTGGAAAGATTCTTTAGGTCCCTCCCTCTCCTTTGCATACCATCCATTCCGGTATGATCTTAGCAGCATGGGGGTATAGATCTTTATAAGCATTCTTGATGGTACCTTCTGCCACTGTAGTAGCAATCGAGATATCTCGTAGGGGTTTCTTTGAATCTGATAGCTGAGTTATCATGAAAATGATGGCTGCAGCAATAGATATAGGGCTCCTCCTAATATCAAAGTCCCCAGCCTTCTGTACGGTTTCTTGGACAGCTTTGACCTCTTCATTGCTCATGCCAAGATTAGAACAGAAACGGCTCAGATAGTCCCCGGCATGAATGGATTCACCCATCTCAACTTTCAATTGTTTCACAATAAATTCTTTTGCTCGGCCAATATCTTTCTTTGAAGCTCCATTAACAATAGAGCATATTTCTTTTACAGTGCGTGGCTTGCGTTCCTGCCGACAAGCAATGTAAATGCAGGCAGACACTAAGGCCGCCAGGCTCCAAGTTTCTTCCCCTTGTACACTTGTGATCTTCTAGCCTTTTATATATTTCACTTGCCCGATCCTTAATTGTTGTTACAAGGCTCAACCTATCAGCCATGTCAGCAATTGTCTGAAAGGCCAAGACAATGGCACGGTCTGGATCCCCACCCCGGTTCTGTAACCGGGACAGTGATGAAGAATCCGCGTTAGACCACCCATTCGCACCCCGATAAATAACTGGAAAGAGCCGCCGCATCGCCCAAAAGCGGGTTAACGGGTCCTCCGACACGGTTCGGGTCATGATCGCCCGAATCATCGGCGAAAGTTCTCCACTCGGAGGTCTCGTCGATCGATCGGGCTTCAAGTACCAGGCCAAACTCCGAGCAAACGGTGTCCCCCGCAGCGTGCTGGGTGTTGCGCTTGCAGTCCGAACAATACGTGTCCGACATAATTTATATACTGTAGATTGTTCTAATTGGAGCAACTCTCGATCGGATTTTTTTTGGTGGGTTTGAGGGGGATTTTGAGAACGTTAGAGAACCCTTTCTCTCTCTCCCTCCAGAATCTGGGCTGGAGAAACTGGGAAGGAAAAGAGAGAGGAGTTATATGATAGTATTTTTAGTTTTGCACCAAAAAAAAAAAAAAAGGTATTTTTAGTTGATGTTTGAGAATCCAAACTTGGGAACCAATAAATAAATCAATTTATTTATTTATTGCATTCCCACTAGGAAAAGAAATCAATTGTCAAGTCTAACTAATTTGATGGGATCCAAGTAACTCGTATTTACTTATTGAAAAATAATTATATATAATAATATTCTATGTATTTACATGGGCATGCGAAGAAGAGGAAGTGGTGATTTTCAATTTTTTTTTTTTTTTGCCAATAGCGAGGGAATGTGAGGAGATATATGATAATGAATTTCTTTTTTAAATTTCGTAATGTTTCTAGGTCATATGTGTCTAATATAATGTTTTTTTCTTTGTATAGTATGTCTTTTTAACTCTTTTGATTTCTCATAATATTATATATAAGGCTCATCGGTTCATACCTATTTAATCTGTATGTTTCAATGATTTTGATGTTTGTTTCATGTGATAATTTTGAGAGTGTCTGATTATGAGGGTTTAGACCTTTTATATAGGCATAAATCATAGCCCTAATTCGATTAAGGTTAGGAATCATTTTCTTAGTCGAATTCTTATTACCTTATTATCTCATTATTTTCGGCTATTTAATATGTTTAATTAGGATTTATTATTGTCCAATCACAATCCAGTATTTGTCCAGAATTTTATTAAAAATCCTTATTTTATTAGAATTATTATTAGGGTTTTATCCATTAATATGAGTTATTGAGCTTAAATCATTATCGAATTGAGCCTAAAATATCGAACACCATCAATGCTACTCATAATAATAATTATTATTATTATAAGAGAGACGTGCGATTACGAATATCTTATTATAAAATGGTAAAATGATATTAATTTTTTAAAAAATAAGATATATCAAATAATTACTAATTAATATTTGAAATTAATAATAAGAAGAAGAAAAGGAAAAGGATAAGAAATTAAGAATAATAAAGTATTTATATATGTATGTGTGTGGTCCACCACCTCGCGCTCCTACAATACAAAATACGTTCGTGAGTACTCTCCTGCCCTAACACAATATCTAAAGTTGGGGGCAAATATCGTGACCTAGGGTTCTTTCTCTTTTCTTTGCGCGGTAAAGTTTCCAAGATATTCTCCTCTCCGACACCACTCAATTAAGCAATATGGCGGCGGCGACGGGAAGTCAGAGAGGAGGAGGAGGAGGGCGGCGAGCGATGGAGGAGGACGATGCCAAGCTCGTTTTTGAGACTTCCAAAGGTGTGGAGCCAATAATGAGCTTCGATGAGATGGGAATAAAGGACGATCTCCTAAGAGGAATCTACAACTACGGCTTCGAGAAGCCTTCCGCCATTCAGCAGCGTGCGGTTCTTCCGATTATCTCCGGACGTGACGTTATCGCTCAGGCGCAGTCTGGTACGGGAAAGACTTCCATGATTGCCCTCGCTGTTTGCCAGGTGGCTGACACCAAGTCCTCAGAGTATGTTTTCCGTTTTCCTTTGCATCTATTTGTGTAATTCGGGATTATTGTTTTTCTAGCGACTATCGTGATTGGTGTATGGTAATCAGCCCTGATTTTTGATATTACCCTATGCTGGCGAATTGTGTTTTTAGGGTAGAGGATTTTTTGCGACTTTCGTGATTGGTGTATTGTAATCATCCTTAGTTTTTGCTATTACCCTGTGCTGGCGAATTGTGTTTTTAGGGTAGAGGATTTTGGTTAGGTTAAAATACTAGTGCTTCTGCTTTTTAGCGCGCTTTATTTGGTACATGCTTTTCAGGGTTGCGTATTTTTTTTGTTTGTTTGTGAGCTATGCCTGATTACCTTATCTAGAATATTAGTTAGTACTCGAGTTTGGACATGTCGATGGATTTTACCTATTAGAGGTTGGGATGATGTTACCAGTGTGTTATACTGAACAAGTTTTCTCCTGCCTTTGGACTTTAACTTGATGACAGAGTTGTGTCTGAATATTACATGAGACTAATCCTATATTGGTTAGGAAAGGTAACATGTCCCTTATTATGGCTTTATGTTAGCCTAGAAAATTGCTACTGGGGCTTGGGAATGATCCAATCCAACCTATTTTACATTCTAGAGGAGCTCATTCCAGATGTAACTTCACGACCATCAATTTTGCATCTTCTCTTACCTCTTTTTCTAGTCGGCATGCATGATTAAGATAAGTCTTTTTCATTACTTCTTTCAAGTAAAATATTATCAAGATAATCAGCTATTCTTTCCATTATGATTAAACATTCTTTCTATCTTCTGTTTCTGAAAGAAACAACTAATATTTTGCATTGAGTCCTGTGTAAAGCTAATGGATAGCATCAAAGCAATCATTACTGTAGTATTGTAAACTGAATTTGCATAAGCTTTTTGTAACCAACTGATTAACCTGCAGTGCCTGCATTTATTTCAGTTGAACTTTTTATTGGTTCTGGCTGTTTTAGTACTTCAGAGTTTGATTGTAAAATGACTTGAAGTGTCTGTTTTTCTAAACGCATGCTTCTCCTTCTTCCTTAACATTAGAGTTCAAGCCTTGATATTGTCACCTACAAGAGAGTTGGCTACCCAGACAGAGAAAGTAATATTGGCAATTGGTGACTATATAAACATACAAGCTCATGCCTGTGTTGGAGGTAAAAGCGTGGGCGAGGATATCAGGAAACTAGAGCATGGAGTTCATGTGGTTTCAGGCACCCCTGGCAGAGTTTGTGACATGATCAAGAGGAGGACTTTACGAACTAGAGCAATCAAACTATTGATTCTGGTGAGTTCCATCTTATTGTCTCATTTGATTGCTTGGCATGGTTGTCATGACATGTGCTCTTGATATATTCATACAACCGGTACATTATGATTTGATAGCTTTATTAATTATGTCTGTTTGTTTTGACATTTTCTCTTTTAAAAATATTGTTAGGATGAGTCCGATGAGATGTTGAGCAGAGGGTTTAAGGATCAGATTTATGATGTTTACAGATATCTTCCACCTGAGCTTCAGGTCTCTCTCTCTCTCTCTCTCTCTCTCTCTCTCTCTCTCTCTCTCTCTCCCTTACAAATTTGAAATCACGATTCATGTTTTTGGTATGAAGTTGTCGCAAATTTGTATATTGCTGATTATATGGATGTTCCTAAATATATACTGATGTCATTGTAGGTTGTCTTGATATCTGCCACCCTTCCAAATGAAATACTGGAGATAACAAGCAAATTCATGACTGATCCTGTTCGTATCCTTGTAAAGCGTGATGAATTGACCCTTGAGGTAAGCTTCCGTGTATTTTCACTTTTTAAAAGGTTGTGCAAAATTTAAATTGTCTCGGCCCATTAACAAGTATTTACGGGTGAATACTGAATAGAAGAAGCAACAAAGAATCACTTACGTGATTTGAAAGCATGTAGTGGAGCAATCCCAAAGTATTGATTTTCTGTTGGTTACCATCTTAAAATCCTCCTTCATATGGAGAAGAAACTTTAAACATCTTCCCCCATTTACGAATTGCCTTGAGCTGTCTGACTGTGGACTTTGCACCAGATCTTCCATTCTGTTTCATGTTTTCTGATATTATTATTATTATTTTGACAGGGCATCAAGCAATTCTTTGTCGCTGTTGAGAGAGAAGAATGGAAATTTGACACTTTATGTGACCTATATGATACCCTTACAATCACCCAGGCTGTTATCTTCTGTAACACAAAGCGGAAGGTAAATTTTCTGTAGTTAGGTTCTCATACTTCAGTACATATATTTTACCATTACTAATGATTGTTGAGTTAAATATTATCTTATCCATTCTTCCTCGACGGCCATTTCCACTTGCAAAGTAAATAATTGATTATGGTTAATTGTTTAATTTCCCATATGAAATCCTGAATATTAGCTTCTGTTTCAGTCACTTCCCCTCCTTCAATATAGTAATAATTGCTGGAATAGTTTTGGGAAGTATATTCCCATTGGAGGTTGTAGTGTTGCAATATGAGTTGAGTTAAAAGAAATTAAGCTTTGAAATCTGTATTTACATGTAATTTAAGTTGGACTGGGGATTTAAGTGGTTATGATGGTACCAATTTCATCTCTGCAATTTCATGCGTTGCCTTTCTGTGACAGGTGGATTGGCTAACAGCAAAAATGCGTGAAAATAATTTCACTGTTTCTTCTATGCATGGAGATATGCCACAAAAGGAGCGAGATGCAATTATGGGAGAGTTCCGCTCTGGCCAGACCAGAGTTCTTATTACAACAGATGTTTGGGCTAGGGGGCTTGACGTCCAACAGGTAATCTAATTTTACCTTTGGATAATTCGTTGATTTTGCCTGTTGAAGTGTGTCAAGTATTTTGAAAATCAGTATTTTTTTAGGATCTAATTTATAAACATATGTTAGTGACACTGATTTGTTGCATTTGGACTGAATTCCTGTAGGTATCTCTGGTTATCAATTATGATCTTCCAAACAACCGTGAGCTTTACATTCATCGTATTGGTCGATCTGGACGTTTCGGAAGAAAGGTAATATCACTTTCTTTTAAGACCCTATGGATGCCATGGTTAATGTGTTACTTCAGTAATACTGCATAAATGATAAAAGTTGAATAAGTAGGACTTCCATTTTTTCGTGAATACCAACTGTGCTGCATGCTCTAAAAATAAATTGAGTCATGTTAAATTAGTTTTCATCTTCTAGTTCGACCTGCTTTATTATTCTACTGATATCTTAATTCAAATAATTTAATTCCCAACTTGACATGAATTTCAGTTTTGAATAAATAATCTCTTTATTTCATATGATTTGGCCCATTTGTAACTCTTCTTGGTTTGAATATCTGAAGTGTTCACTAGAAACTCATAAAGAAATAAAAATTGATTCATATTGCTTGCATATCTTAAATTTTTATTAATTCCTTCCAATTACATAACCAAATGCAGGGTGTTGCCATAAATTTTGTGAAGAGTGATGACATCAAAATCCTCAGAGATATTGAGCAGTACTACAGTACACAGATCGATGAAATGCCGATGAATGTTGCTGATTTAATATAAACTGCTCTTAGTTGTGCACTTTGCGAGTTGAACTTTCCCATTCGGTTAACCGCTTGGCTTATTTGGACTGCTGTGAAGGATGTGGAATTGATTTTGTTATTGCACTCCGGGACCATTTCTTAGGAAGAACATTCGAGTGATGGCTAGCTTTTACTTTTAGCATAGTGTGTTTGTGAGTGGGTTTGGGCCTGTATCATATTTCTATTTAACTTTATTTAATTTTGCCAGCTTTGACAGTTTCTTGTTGTGCGAGGCTTTGTTTTCGAAGTGTTGATAACTTAGTCAGGTTTAAATTTCATCTCTTTCAAAACTTAAGAATCCTTGTTCATTGGCAGTTCTGACCTTATGAATATATTGTAATCTTGCTTGTGATCCATTTGTTGCTTTGCCTTCAATTTGGGCTATTTGTTGCTATTGTTAAGTCTCTTTCAATTTGTGTTGGCATTAATATTTTATCAGAACTGTTCTCGTTCTCCATTTCAATTTTTATGGTGCATAGATGTTTATCACAACCTTTCTTGTTTGTAAATCATACAAATTTGGAAGAATGACAATCGCACATTTGCACCGCTCGAAGAATGAACACAAAGACGAACACAAGTCTTTGGCTCATCGTCATCGATGATTATAAGATATAAATAGAGATCCAAAACTATAAGTTATAACTACATCAACAACACGATCATGGATTTGCAGAGAAACAATGGGTACTCTAGGTGATGTGCTAAAACAATAGCAAGTGATCAAAGATTCAAAGTGAAAACATGAAAATGGTATCAACTACCACTTTCTTACTTTGAACTTTCCTTATGTCAAACACGTAATCCTATCTGGCATCATTTTTGGGAGTACCTTGCTTTTGCAATATAAGAGTAGAGAATGATGTTACTGCAACAGCTATACAAAATTTGGCCCAGGAACAAGGTTTGGCTTCATCGGAGGATTATCTTGACAATTACAAGCCTCTCAAAAAACGGCCTATAGATGTGTATACAACTATACATAGCAAGGCAATGAATTATTCCGAGAATTGCAAACCTCACCAAAGAAGAAAATATATACACGTGTACATAAATGCTTTAAACTAGCAGAAAAGGAACTATATAGGGGCCCATATGAGTGGAGGCGTGTACAACCCCAACCAGCATTGCCCCTAAATGCATCTCTAGCCCTATGAGTGGAGCCAACCCCGCCCACCCCCAAATGTGGTGTTTATAAGGATCCTTGATGCTCTTAAATGCTAGGCCATGCTGCCTTTGGACCTTCCCCCAAATCCCTAGATACCACCACATTGGCCACTGCACCACATGTATGACTTATTATCAAACACTGATAAAACAGATTCCACGAAGGCAAATCACATAATGTTTTAATAAGTTTACTTATTTATATGATGAACCAAGTTATCGAAAGAATGGACACATTATTGGAGGTGTCATCTTAGTGGAAGAGAAATAAGATCCTATAGCAGATAATAAAGTAGAAGATATTTCCTCACTTTTTTTTTTTGAAACCATCTCTACTCTTATGTGTATCCATAGAACAGAGCCAGGGAACCACAGTTCCGTTTCATTATTTAAGCAGATTATGGTTACGAAAATACTACTCAAGAAATCGCTTCAACCAGTTTAACAGAAACTGAGAGGTAGGCACGGGTTGTCTCTGTAATGCACTAGCGCATAAGTACTCTTAACGCTTTGAAATGGGGTTTTCTTAAGTAGAGAACATTACAGAGAAACTTTGTACCAGAACAGAACTCAGTGGCAAACTAAGAACAAAACATGCATAAAACATTTATAACATGGTAATTCAGTAGCAAAAACATAACTTTAGCATAAATCCTACTCACAACATAAAGCAGATTTGTTAGTCAGAAACATAAAATTGTATACAAGAATGAGAACATCAGAATACATAAAATTCGAAGTTCAGCATAGAGTAAATAGCAGGTATTGGAAGGCTTAATTGTACCTAACATTCACCCACAAAACCCATAATGTTGAGGCCTCAGACCTAGCACAGAAGAAAGTTACTTAGTAGCCTAAATCACTTGGATCTCCTGTGTATTCAGCTATCTGCTCAAGAGTGACACTGAGCAATTCATGTGTATCTGCATCTCGAACCACAGCAGTTTCCTTGTCTGAATCTCGCTCCAGAAGACTCCCATAAATACCCTTGTGTCTACCGTACAAAACAATTACTGGGCCCCCACGTCTCGGAAGTGCGGTCTCTAACGAATCCTGATCAACCCCTTGTACTAGTTCTCTGCCCTCATCAATTGACAAATCACAAATTCCCGGCCCCACAACATCCGTAACCACTCCCTTTTTCAAGAATAGTCTCCCTCCCTTCAACTTCTGACTTACAATCCTTACCCTTATATGATTCCTCAACCAATTTACTCTCTCAGTAACTGTCTTTTCTTCTTCGCGCCCCCTCTTTCTTGAACCATTTCTATCCTTTTTATCCTTATAAACATCTTTCTCTTTAATTTTCAGTTCTTTCAATTTTCTCAAGAACTTCTCCTCCTCTGCAGAACCCACCTCCGTTACATCCTCAGTTCGAACTTTCACCTTCTCATTGCTCCTTGCTATCCTCAAAACCAATAAATCTCCACCACTCCTAACCTCTGCAATTTTCCCCTTCATTCCCATCTCCCTCCCATTCACGACCCTCACCTCTTTCCCAACACTAAACTTGTTTTCTTGTTTCTGATCTTCCTTCTTCTCCCTCCCGACGTTTTCACCAGCATTACCATTAGTATCAATCCGATTCATGGGCAATTCTCCAGTAAAGCCTAACCCTCCTCTCCCACTCTTCTTTGTAACCTCGGAAACTTTAACATCCACATCGCGACCAATGCCTTTACCTTCTTTCCAGCCATATCCAGAGAGCAACGCAGCACCAAATCCCTCCACGGGCATCTCCGTAAATTCATCCATCCCAGTATCTTCCGGAAGGTTCTTTAAATCTTCCCTCAATAACCTTAACTCCAAGTCCGAAATTCTTTCAACACGATCCTGACCAGAAACACCAGTGGCGGTGGCCGAAGGTTGGCGGATATTGAGGCCATAGCCCATGGAATTGTCGGTGGCTTCAGGATTCGAGCCGGGATCCAACACGAATTGAAGGGCTGAATCGCCGCCATGCGAAATTTGCGGGAGATTGGGTAGGTTTTCGAGTTTTTTATTGACGCGCCATTGATTGGGTATTGGGGCGATTGATTTGATCTTCGAGTCCGACGGTGGTGGAGCATCGGCAGGAACGAACTCTGTGACGTAGTTTTTGGCGGAAGAATCGACCTTGTCGTCATCGGTGAAGGATGCGGAGGGTTTCTTTATGCGATTGGATTGGGATTTCGAGTTATTCGAGAAGGAGAAACTCGTTTTGGTGCTCATATTGGAAGATTACTGCGAATGTGATGTTCAATTTGATCAGAAAATCTAATCAGGGTTTATAATTGGCGTCGAGGCTTACTGAAAGGTATGAAGAAATTTACTAGAGCAAGGAAGACAACAATATGAGAAAATTGACATTTTCGTCCCATAAACTACCATCTTTTCTATTTTTATCCCACACATTTTTACGTTGGCCGATTTAGTCCCATAAAGTACAAAAGTTGATCAATTACGTCCTACGAGCCAATTTCCATAAAAATTAATGGAGGTGTACATGTGTAAGGATTTAGGAAATATGGTGGGGGTGCTAGGTTGTCCAACCCCTTCCGCCATCATAAATTAGCTCTCGAACCCTTCATAGAATCTCTGGACACACGAAAGGACACACGAGCCACCGGGTTTCCCTGTCAACCATGTCGATCTAAACCGAGTATAGTGGTGACTTTAAACAACAACACACACCCAACACGTCAACAAAGCACAAACACGGACGCGCGTCCCGAGGCACGCGGGCCGGTGGACGACTTGCCCACAGTGGTGACTCTGCTGGGATATCTTAGAGAGCTAGACTCCAATCGCAGCCGAGCCAAATGACCAAAAGTTTTCCAACCTCCATTCCCCTTTATGTGTTTACTTATTACAAGCATACCGTTAAACCCATGATGTTTCGGACCAAAGGCTTAATCTGGCACCTTAGACCGCTCGACCAAACTATTTCACGTACATATGATGAAGTTTATAAATAATTTTATTTAAACTAACCCTAATTTTTAACGGACATGTACACCTTCATTAATATTTAACGAAAATTGGCCCTTGGAACGTAATTGGCAAACTTTTATACTTTATGGGACTAAATTGGCCAACGTAAAAATATGTGGGATGAAAATAGAAAAGATGATAGTTTATGGGACGAAAATAGTAATTTTCTCACAACAATATCTATATTATCTATACTATTTTCTATACTATCTATACTATTATATAATGCACCTTCAGCCCTTTGGTGTCTTGATCTCTTTGACTCTTTTTATTTATTTTTTAAATTAAAAATAACTCCATCACTCCACATTTGGATTCTTTTTCTTTTCTCTCTCTTCTCCATGATCTCCTCATCTCCTATTTTCTCTCGCATATTTTATTTTCCACTTTCTTTTTTCTCATCAATTGAATTTTAAGTTATTTTTTTATTTAAAGTAAAATAATTACTTTTTTTAATTTATTATAAATTTAATAAATATATTAAAAATAATCAAATCATGTTCATAATTAAAAAATTTGGTGACATCATAAAATTTATTAAAAATAATATTTATAATTTAATATTATTTAAATTTCATAATTTTTTAATTTATCTTTTAGATTTATTATGCATACGTATCGAGTGTACCAATTTTACTAGTATATATAATGTTGTTTTCTAGTAGTTCAAAGTCGACTTGGACTTGGACTTGTGTATATTCCTATTTTTTAAAGGCGCGTGTTATAACGCGTTAAGGAGTTTTATGTCTTTTTATCATGTTTCCTCTGAGTAAGAGAAATATAAGTCCACTTAATGGCCCAAAGAAAAACACCGATAGCCTTTGGATCGTCATGGCCCATGTTCAATAAGTGTTACTTAAGGGCCCATAAGTTAACCAAAAAAAGGCCCATAAATGATATTTCTATTTACATTACGGGAGTATTTGAAATTTCTCAAAATTACTTTTTTTAAAAAAAGTTCTCAAAAAAAAAAAAAAGTTTTAAAAAGGGACAACAAAAATAAATTAAAAGTTTGAAATATGTAAAGATATACTTATAAATTCAACTTCTTCTTTACTTTTCTTAGTGGTAGAAGTTTGTCATTAGAGATGTATGAATCATTGACTTTTTTTTAAATTTGGTATAAACTCTATAATAGACGCCGAGTTACTTGATCTTTCGCATTACATGAGAATGACTATTTCCTAAATTTGAAGTTGAATTAGATTCAAAAGTTGTCATCAACTTGACAAAGAATGTTTTGCAAGATCATCCTTTATGCCATATTATCCATATTTATCGGAGTTTACTTCATAAACCTTGAAATATCAAAACGAGACACATTATGGGTGACAACTGACAATACAAGTATATGCATAGGCATGTATTATTGCACTTATCTTGTAACTAATATAATTTAAAATTGTTTAATTTGATTAAATTAAAATATCCTAGATTATTAAATATTATATATGTGGTACACATTTTATCTTATTTTAAGTTCATACATGTCAAAATAAAGTATAATGAAGCTATTCACATATGATATTTAGTTGAATAGTATCAAGGCTTCTGAAATATATTATATAGATTATCTTATATTATTAAGAAGAATAATTCTGGTCCAGTGATTGCCATGTGGGGAGTAGCAAAGAGCGAACACCACAAAGTGAAAGTACAACTTGCACACAAGAATGCACAACTCCTGGAAGGACCGATTCCTAATTTCTGCTACTCTCCATTCCCTTTTTCGTGTACGCATTGACCATCACAACCACATCATTTGCATGAAAATTCTCACAATAACTATCTCTAAATTAGCGCAATTTTGAGAAATTCCGTATCCGTATAGAGATACGTATACAGTATACTCACCCGTATGAATATAGAGATACACTGGTTGGTTTGAGTTTTATTGATTCTGTCATATTAACTGAAGTATGGAGCTGATCTGCTCAAGCTGTGTGTCCGTCTCTGCATCTTCATCTTTGCTAGCACCGGCGATTAGTTATTCGAAATCCCACCGGAATTATGTGAAGTTGAATCGGAGTTTTTCAGGCAAAAATAGAAGTGGAAGAGAGGTGAGAATTCGAGCTCAGGCAAGCGATTCATTGGTACAACTCGAGAAGCTCCCTAGTACAAGCGGGAGTAGCGCGTTGGAGCAGCTGGATATTGAACGCGGTGTTTGTGTTCCCTTTCGGAAGTACACACCGGAATCAGTATGTAATCATTTTTTCATCTGTCACCTTGGATTTTCCTTCGCCCTTATCTGAATCCAATATTTTTTGTTGGCATATGCATCGGAGGAGTTTGTAGTCACTGCATAAGTTATAGCAAGTCGGATTCTAATTGCGTCTTGATCTCATTCACTTTCGCCTGAAGTTTTTTATAGTGCCACATCATAATATGTGCTCTATCAGTTTTATAGGATATAGGTTCTTTGGTGATGTTGCAGTAGGTTTTATTTTTCAGTTAACGAGTACGTGTTGTAGTACTTCCATAGGTTATTTGGATTAGAATATTGGATCGGATATGGTTAATTTGAATAATAAATTCAATGAAATTGACATCCATGGTGTTCTTCGTTTGGAACTGAACTGTTTCCTCGGAGTGTTTGAAGTTGTTTCTGTTGATT
The DNA here is from genome assembly GCA_958496215.1 of Verbena officinalis. Taxonomy (NCBI): domain Eukaryota; kingdom Viridiplantae; phylum Streptophyta; class Magnoliopsida; order Lamiales; family Verbenaceae; genus Verbena; species Verbena officinalis. The sequence goes on along the minus strand of OY292390.1, from coordinate 2,887,821 downwards.
GTATTCGTGGAAGAGCAAAATTAGACTTTGATTTGCTGGACATGCATAACATTTTCCTCTTCTAATACTTTGCCGCATTTCACAATCATAAATATTCATTGTATGTTTAGTTTATACAATTTATAAACCATTTTGATTACTTCTGCAGGTTAGGAATAAAGTACTCGAGTCAAGAGGTGCAATATTGTCTTTAATTGGTAGAGGAGTGGAAATTGTGTGGAGTTTGGGATTCTATTGGTCCACATTGATGTATGATTGTTTTGTTGGTCGAGATGAAGAGGTTGTTCCTTTCCGTGCTCGCCAACTGAGGAATCTCCTGTGTGACCTGGGCCCTTCTTTTATCAAAGCTGGACAGGTTTTTCCTTTCTCTATATATGTTCCATAAGCTTAAGGTGTTTGTCACTAGGGTTGAACAGCATACTATTACATAGAATTTGGATGACTTGGCAAAACCAAGATTGTGGGGAGTACTATTTTTTAGGGTTCTTTACTCAAATAATGTTGGTTTAAAAAGGAACATGATATTGGAAGGAGTTCATTGACTTAAAGGAGCAGAAGAAACAGATAATTTTCCCTTTTTGAAGATGTTTGAAATTTCTCTTCTCTTTCTACTAAGCCTCCATTTGGTTAACTCATGAGTCAAATACATCATATGGATCTGAATAGCATATTTTTTGTTTATTATTTTCCCTTTCTCTTTAGGGTGCAGAATAGTGTTCTTTGTTTTTTGTCTGAAAAAGTATGACAATCGTGCCTTTTTTTTGAGAGATTGACACTGTGATTTAAACTCCTAGCCAGCTTGTTATGCTGGGATTTACACATTATTTTCATTTTTCATTACTTTTCTTAACCCATTCTGGATTCACTATTTTTTTTTTGTAAAGGTGCTAGCCAATAGGCCTGATATCATTCGAGAGGATTATATGAATGAACTTTGCATCCTTCAAGATGATGTTCCTCCTTTCCCCAATCAGGTACCTAGCCGTCTTTTTCATGATGTTTTCTCATATTATTTTACATTGAGCAACCGATCATTAGAGTGGTGTAGGTAGCATTTGACATCATGGAAGAGGAACTAGGCCAACCTCTTGAGGCTGTTTTCAGCAAAATTTCATCAGAGACAATTGCAGCAGCAAGCTTGGGTCAAGTTTATCGAGCTACACTCCGGTCGTCTGGAGAGGATGTTGCTATTAAGGTCTCATTCTACGTTAATCAATTTTCATTTTGGTGCTTTTGGTCTGGAACTTAGACTTGCTTGCATACCTTTGGTTCTTCAGGTTTATGGCTTTGTGGAATAATGCTTTATGATTTTCTACTTATCACAGTAACTCATGCTCGATAATACGAAGTTTGGTAAACTATAACTTGGTATTATCTCGCTTGTAACAAACTGACGTAGGAAATGCTTGCTGAGACTTAGTTCAGAGGATAGTTAAGGCTAGCACTGAGTTCATTGCAGATGTGAAGGAAATCTCATTAAACTTATTTAAACTTGTGACTTGTTTGATTAAATGTAAATATTTATGGATGCTGTTTGATGAGTTTCACCTGAGCAGTATAATGGTCAACCCTTTCATGTTTTAATCTCTTTGCACCAGGAAATGCATATTCTGGAATACACTATGGTGTCCTTTTTCTTTGTTTGTTAGTCATAACTCATGGTTCTATTTGCTATTGATTCTTCTTTGGCATGTTTCTTATAGTACTTTTCATGTTTAAACTCATGAATTACTTCTTGAATCTGATCTTAGTTTTGCGCTTGTAGGTTCAAAGGCCTGAGATTGAGCCCATTATCTATAGGGATCTTTTCCTTTTTCGTACTCTAGCATCATTCTTGAATGGCTTCAGCCTGCAAAAACTTGGTTGTAATGCAGAGCTTATAGTTGATGAGTTTGGTGAGAAGCTTTTGGAGGAGCTTGATTATACCTTGGTATTTCCATCCTCTCTCTCTCTCACACACACACACACACACACACAGGGGCAGTACAAGGAATTTCTGGTTGGGGGGGCGAACTCATATTATGTATAAAAAAACCAATTTTATTTTTATTTAGAGGGGGCGAAACCTTATATTATATATAAAAAAATTAAATTTTTACCTATAATTTTTTTTTTTAAAATTCAGGGGGGGCGGTCGCCACCCCAGAGCATAGGGTGGTACCGTCTCTGCACACACACACACACACACACACACACACACGGACACACAGTGATATATCTATATATGTATCGGTCTGTCTCCCTAGTCCCTGGATACACACACATGAAATTACAGAAATATATGTACAACCTCACATCCCTGCTGCGATTTGCTCACTATTTTAGTTTAGTATGTACAACTGTTTCTGTACAGATATTTTGCCAAAAGTTTAGTAGGATGTTCCTTGGAAAATAAAATTAAAAATGCTTTTTCTTTGGCATCTATTTTGGTACTCTCCTTGTTTTCTTCTTTTCGTTTTCCCTTCTGATCACTTCATATTGATTCTTTTTTGACCTGACTTATAAATTATAATTGCGCTTGTATAAAGTTTGGACTTTTATATGAGCAACAAAACTTAGATATCCTTCTCGTTGTTTTCCCAGGAAGCCCGTAACATTGAAGATTTTCTCGAGAACTTCAAGAATGACCCTACTGTTAAAATTCCTCTAGTTTATAAGCAACTCTCTGGTTCACGTGTGTTAGTGATGGAGTGGATTGATGGAATTAGATGCACAGACCCTCAGGTTCGAATGTCAAACAAGACTTAGAAAGTGAACCATTGGATGTATGTCTAACAATGATATTTCATTAATACAGGCTATCAAGGATGAAGGAATTGACGTGAATGGATTTTTGACTGTTGGTGTGAGTGCTGCCTTGCGACAGCTGCTAGAGTTTGGTCTATTTCATGGAGACCCTCACCCTGGAAATATCTTTGCCATGCGTGATGGACGTATCGCATATGTAGATTTTGGAAATGTGGCTGTTCTCAGTCAGGTAATAATACATTAAAAGTACAGAAGGCTTAACAATTTATAATGTAATTTTAGCTTTTTGTCCTCTTTGTGGTTTTGTAGTGCAAATGCTATCTTTTATTTGCTTGTCTTGGTTCTGATCTGTTCTTCTGGTTGTCAATTTCTTTTGGGTTCTTGTTTACTTTTCCTGGCGGGAAGGTTAAGGGTGACATACAATTTGAATGCCTTATGTTCAAAACCATAGGTCGAAGAGCTCTTACTTATATGCCCTGTGTCTTTGTGGGAAAACTAGTAGCTAGATGCTGGGTGTCTCAGCCCTTCTGTCAATGAAAATAAGCCTTAAGAACATTTCTGGGAATTTATCTTCATGAGGAACATTTGTGATGCTATTCTTCCTTCTCATGTTTGCTGTTTCTTTCGAAGACTTCTATATGAGAAAAATATATCTTGTTACCACAATTGCCAAATTCTATCAGCAGAATCTGCTGCCATTTTTTTCTTTCCTATTATTTGCTGTTGAAAATATATGTTATCCAAGCATTATCCAGCTCGTTTTGTTATTCTCTTGCAGCAAAACAAACAAATTCTTATAGATGCTGTTGTCCATGCTGTAAATGAAGATTATGCTGAGATGGCCAATGATTTTACCCGGCTCGGTTTTCTAGCAAGTGGAACGGATGTCTCCCCCATTGTTCCAGCTCTGGAGGCCATATGGCAGAACTCAGTTGGAAAAGGGCTTTCTGACTTTAATTTCAGGAGCGTTACAGGTATTCTAAGGAATTTCTGCTTGTGTTTGAAAGGATTGTGTTGTTTCTCATTCTTTTCGCTGCATGCCTGCAATTGTCAGGATTAGTAACCGGTTCCATCGTTGAAGGAATATACCATTAATAAGCAAAATTTCCTCTTTAACTATACAACTGTCTTGAAGTGTATTTCTATGATCATAACCATTTACGTTGGATTTACTTATCTAACTATTTGAATTACCTTTTATCTAGTTCATTAGGAGCTCCTGACGTTTCATCCTATAGCTTTGCTAGTTTTTCTGTTAGCTGATGTTGCTAATGCAATTTTCCTTTTTGTAGTACTCTGGTTAACTTTGTTGTATTTCTGGCAGGGAAGTTTAATCAGCTTGTTTACAATTACCCTATCCGCATTCCAGAGAGGTTCTCTCTTGTTATTCGTTCTTTATTGACTCAAGAAGGCATCTGCTTCACCTTGCAACCTGATTTCAAATTCCTTGAGGTGATTTGTTTTTTGAAGTAATAGTTTCTATAGTATGTTAGCTTGTAAACATGAAGTATGTAACTTGACTGAATTCCCCATTTCACCTTTTCCCAAAGTCTGAAAAAGCTAATCTTCCAGAACATTGGAACCACTTGGGAGATGTATAGCTAAAATATTGTCTGGAATGCTTTTGCAGTCGTCTAAATATTGTCTCACAATCAGTTTATTGTTGGTTCAAAACAGGTTTGCATCAATAAAAAAACTGATTCGCTTTTAGTATTTTTAAGCAGGGACTTGCTAGGATTTTGAGGTTTAACTTTTTTAGGTATTGATTTGATTATGGTCTCTTTGTACAGTAAAGATAGGGGATATTGTCAAGCATCATGTGTACGAATGGACTTTCTTACCATGTTTGACTGAACTGTTGTTCTCACATGATGGAAAGATCTGCTTTAACCTTGTCAAACATGCTTATCATTTTCACCTACCTCTCAATTTGATTTATTTTTTTTTTTTAATAATTTGTAATTTGATGCAGGTTGCTTATCCTTATGTGGCAAAACGCCTACTCACAGATCCCAATCCCGCTTTACGTGAACGTCTTATTCAGGTTATCTCACAGATCCCAATCCTGCTTTACGTGAACCTTTGTTCATAATTCATATACAATATGATCTTTTGTTTTCTCCTATTGTTGTAAATGTTCTGTTTTCCTTGAATTCTCATTGCATTGCATCCTCTCTACTGTTAACAGTTTGGTAACATCATATTAATGTACAAATTACATAAATATATCTAAATTTGTTTTCAGAAAATGCCAAAAATACATTTGAAAATATGTCTTGGTACAGTATAATAGTGAAATGATTATTTAAGAGAATATTTTTAATCTGTGATAGTGTTGTTAGATAGCATAGTTGACCTGGACACCCAAATGATCACTTGCTTATAACGCTCAGGTGTGATTATTGCTGTGATGATCACTTATAATTTCTATCTGGCTCTCTGAGTGAGTTGCGTATATTCTGCTTCGGTTATCTGCTCCATTTATACTTTTATCAATATGTGGAAAAGAGTATTGGCATTTGGCAACTAATACTTTGCTGACTTTTTCTTCTGCTTGATTTTCCAGGTTTTATTTAAAGATGGGGTGTTCCAGTGGAAGCGACTCGAGAACCTAATTGTTCTAGCAAAAGAAAACGTAGCAATGCTGAGCAGCAACCCTGCATTTCAGGGAAATAACATGTTCGTAACCCATAGCCTTGTATCTTGCCTTCTTTCTCTTTTTCCTTCAGAAGCAACCCTTTTTTTTTTTTATAATTTGTCACCAATGTTCAACTTTTTGCCAGGCAAAGGTCTAGAGATCAAATAGCGCAAAACAGATTGGACCTCACGGACACAATCAAGGATGGGACTCGTCTTTTCCTAGTTGATGAAGGAATTCGTAGGCAGCTTCTTCTTGCTCTTACTGAAGACTCAAAGCTTCATGTTGAAGAGGTTTGTGAAGTGTTTTTCTTTATTTTTAGCTTTAGATAGCAGAAATAGAGTGTTTTGTTTTCTTGCTGCTGCATAAAAAATAAGATAGAAGATAGAAGCACCTCCGGAAATGCTGTTTTCAGCTCCTAGGTTCTTTCCTATTATTTAAACGTGCTATGAACTTTTTTCTCTAAATTCTCTCAACTTTTTCTTGTACATTTTTTTACAACTTTAGCTTCTACATTAACTACTTTAACTTCTCCAAAAGCAGAAGTTTTTGCAAACACCTTATCTTTTCTTTACAAGGTCAGTATCTAAGAAGAAACATGCTTTTGCAGCTCGTTGACGTATATAGACTGCTTGAGGACCAAATAGATGTACCATCAGTAGTTATGCAAGTCGCACAAGGTAACGAAACCTTAAAGTTTGAGAACAATTACAAGGTTAATTAGTGAACGCAACTTCTAACATCTGACTCATTGCTCTTACAGACCTTCCTTCTCTTGCTCGAGATGTAATGCTTTCGTGGAGTGCGTCCATCTTATCTGATAGATAAGCTCAGTTTTGCAATACAGTTAACTGCAGGAGCTTTTCTATGGTGTAAATGCAATTTTTATAGCTAGGCTTAGAGGGTATGACATCAAAGATTCATTTCAATCTTTGTGTATAGTCAAAAAAATTATGTATACATAGAAATGCATGTCTCAGAGGTATAAATATGTAAAATCAATCTTTTAATCATCTGGATATTTGGAGAGTCCTCGCATACTATTTTACTTGTAGCACCCTTTTTCTTTCCCCAGGAAGTTCCACAATCCAACATATCAAGAAGTGCTTTTGTGCTGCACTTGTTCAAAAATAGGTCATTCTGTGTTTATTCTTTGTGAGGCCGTTTTTGCTTATCTGCGTTGTTCTCTTCTTTATTTTACTCAAAAATGAAAAATCAATTATCTGTATCATTCGCTAATATTTCACAAAAGTGTTGAAAAGTAGCACATTTTTGCTAATAATGCAAAAAATGCATATATTGGGTGAACCAGATTGATTCTCTATTTGTGTGGTAACTGGTAACTGGTAAGTGTTACTTGTGCTATATAAAATGAATCTCTTTTCCTATATACAATCTTATTAATGTAAAACAACAATGATATTCACTTATATCCAAAAAAACAAGTGATGCAATTTGATTAGTGACACATGAAATCTTGTGGAAGATTTATCTTTTTTTTTTTTTTGGTGGAAGGAAGATTTATGTATAACTTGTTTCTTTTCACTTAGATTTGAAGGACGAGGTTTATTACTTTATTTACAACATAATTTATTAGGTAGAACTACATCCATGATTTCACCATTTTAAATTATAGTATAATTATAAAAAATATGTCTTCATTGATAAATTGTCCTTTAGCTCCTCAATTGTGTTTTCCGTCTGATGAATACTTCATTCCCGTTAGTTTCTAAGCACTCTCAGTTTTTATTATTTCATTTTTTTAATTTTAATTTTTACTTATCTAAAAACAGTAGATTTGCAAGTCCCTGCTCAATGTTTATATTTTTTATGATCTGATTATGCCAAAAAAATGAATTTCAACTTCGTTATTATATTGTTAATATTAAGTTTTTCAGAAATATATATATATATATTTTTTTTAAATTCGATTATTGTCATTACAAGTAGTCGAACCCCAACTTTCATGTCTGGAGTAATATCCGGTAGCCACTAGGTCAAACTCCTTGAAATAAATAAATTTTTAAGAATTACGTTTGATTTTGTTGAAATTTATTAGAAAAATATTGATTTAATTGATTAAAAGATAATGTAATAGATTATTGAACCCCCAAAAAAAAAGAAAAAGAAAAAGCAAAACTCGGCAACCGAGTACATCCGCAAATTTTAAAGCGTGTCAATCCACGCTCCAACTGGGTCAAGTTATGAAAGGGTCGGATCTTACCCGGAACCGCAAAGCAACTAACATATTTTTTCATGTTATTTTTTGTTTTTTATATTTATAAAAGGAGCGTCATCCCTGTTTATCAAAATCGAAACCCTCGTCTCCTTCACACTCCACACCCACAGAAAAATAAATAGTTTAAGGAAGAATAAGAAGAATTCTCTGCACAAGATCCTCTTCTAGTGATAATTGGTTCGTATGCATCTGTATTAATGTATATTTATAAATTTGTGAATATTTAGTGTGCATACTCCTAGTTACGGGTGCATCAATGGATCCGCATTTTAAGTTTAATACTCGTAAATTGACGAAAAAAGGGTAGTTCAATGTTTTTTTCCAAGAATGCTTGGGTTGGAGTAGTGCTATATTGGGTTCTCTGGATTATTGGGGTTTTTCTTCTGAGTGCCGTGTCAATTACATGAATACTTCTGTGTTCTTATTCGTACTCCGTTGATTTTCTCCATAGAATTACGTGATGGAACTATTTTTTTGAATTGCTTGAATTGTTGTCATGAACTTCACTTTTTGTTCTTTGGTTCTATTCGCTGTTGATGGTAGAGATGCCTTTATGCTGGTCGCATGATTTATAGGTTACATGCAAGCGCAGCTATTGGCAAATTTTCCCGGATGGCAGTTGGTGATCATAAATCATTTCCAAGATTTAGGGAGGCATTCAACTGAGAGGAACTTGGTGAAGGTTTTACAATATGGCTCAACAGTCATCGCGGCTTCATCGGCTGCTCACTTTGTTGGACAGTATCCTCTATATTACCCTTTTGTGTTATACATTTGAGAAACTACAGTATATATGTATCTGATATGCGTGTTCGTATGTACCGCTAGGTTTGTTATGTTCTTGTGAAAGAATTTGTCTATTTTTCTTATCCTGGCACTATATATATGTTGTATATATATGTGTGTGTGTGTGTATATATATATATATATACACACATGTATTTGTTATCTACAACACAAAAATGTATTCCTTCTATTATTGCAGGATGAGTTTAGTTTCTTGGTTGCTATTCAAATATCAATGTGATAACTGGACTCCCTTTTCTTTTGTTTAAAGTTTCCTTTTCCTACCTTCCCGATTTTTTGGTCTTCACCGTAAATTGGTGTTCACTTGAATGATGTGCTTTCTCTTTAACCAATGCTAAGCGGGTTCGACCCAAGCGACGAGGTTTTCTGCAGCAAGGCAGATAGGCGAAATTGCCAAGTCTCATCCTCAGGACCTCAATGCTCTCTTAATTAAGGTATGGGTATAGTATACTACTTGATTTACTTTATTTTACTCTGTTTGTTTTTTTATTCGATCTACTTGATGTACTGTGTTTTGTTGTTCCTATTAATTGCTGGATTGGTCACTGCAAGTAATCATGGATTTAGTCCTTTTGGACATTCTTGAAAGAAGAGCTAGGAGTAAGTACTGTGTTCTGTTGTTCCTATTAATTGTTGGATTGGTCACTGCAAGTAATCATGGTTTTAGTCCTTTTGGACATTCTTGAAAGAAGAGCTAGGAGAAAGTAGAGTAAAATTTTCCTTTCCACATGTTTTTTCGTCGAGGCTATTTCTTTACAATCATTTTGACTTCCCAGTTCGCATTGAATGCTGATTGCTGAGATGGGATCATAAACTAAAGTTGATTTAGACCTTCGTGTCTTTTCATCTCGATTGTTAGTTACCCTAAGAAATATTACAGAGTGTGGGAAGTTCATTTGCTCAAAGCTAATATTACAGAGTGTAGTAGGCTACGGATATAATTGTGTCTGTGGTGGTTTGTGAACTGGGGTGAAATGAAGGGGGCTTGAGAAACTCTGACTCTTGTTTGGGTATCACGAAAGAGTGAATGATGCAGCACAAGAGTATCAGCATTCAACACTGTTTTCGTGAGGAACAGTTATAGATAACGAAGGCTGGATGAACTCAGTACAAATTGTGGTTGCAGGGGTTGCCAAGTAGTTAGTCTGTTAAAAAAGGCATCGAGATTTGTGTTATATGTAGTAGCTCTAATATTGATCTTACTGGATCTTTATTGATTGGTCCACACATCAAGATATGATTTTATTATGACATATAGTTGCGAATGATTGCAGTTGTAAATCTAGTGAACAAAGTCATTTTGCAACTACTCTTTTTTAAGAGGATGTAACCTTGAGGATGTAACAAAATACTTACTCAATTTAGTTTCCTTAGGTATTTTGGAGTGTGGATACTGGTTTATGAAGTTTTTCGATCTCTGAATGAATATGATGGACTTCAGAGTGTTGGCTATTAACAATTTCGTTCACTTTAGAGGCATCCCTTTCGATTATTCTGATTTAATTGAACTTTAATGATGGCTTTACCAGCAGAGCTTTTGGCATTCTGTTTAGACTAAATACATCAGTTTTTTACTATCTGTTGAAAAACGTAACCTTATGGTTTTGGTTCTTAACTTTTGCGAACTCCTTTTTTTTATGGATCTGAAGTTTGCTGGAGCGTCACTTACCAAATTTGTGGTTTAAGTGTCATGGGTTAGTTCTGTGACAATGAAGTGAGGATTTTCTTGTTATTCGTTATGCAGCACTGATTGCATATTTGATCCAAGGTTTCTGTTTAGATCATTTGCTCAGAAATTGCGTCATGATAAATATAGGTTGTTTGGGGGATATGAAACTTGGCAACATGATACTTTGATTTCGTCATTTTTAATGATCTAGTTTAATCATTCTCCAGGACGACTTGTACCTTCATATTTTAGTAGCTTTTTGTTTGATTGATTGTTTTTAATCATGTTCTTCTTTAATACTCATTAGCATAAGAAACTACTGTTCTTTTGGAATGTGCTCTGAGATAAAAGGAAAAAAAAAAAAAAAAATACTGTTCGGATTGCTTTTAATGGCTGGATTCTCTTCAAATGGAAGTGTAGGTGTCCCAGTATTTATGTAGTAAAAAGTGGGATACCAGGGTGGCTGCAGCTCATGCTGTGGGAGCTATTGCAGAGAATGTCAAACATACATCTCTGACTGAACTTTCTAGTTGTGTTGAGGCGAAGATGTCAGAAGCTGGGATGTCTGCCACCTTTGATGATGTTGTGACTTGGCACAACTGCCATTCGAAAATTGGAGCAGGCACTTCTTTCAGAAGGTTTTTCCTTCTCTTCGTCGTTTGTATTTATTCCCTTCCTTCTTGCTGTTTGCATAACAACATTTAGACTGGTTATGAAAAAAAAGTTGTCATCTCATTTGCACAGTCCAGGTTCTTGTTGCTTATGTCTCATTGTGATGAAAATTTTGCATCTTGCAGTTTTGATCTCAATAAGGTGTTGGAGTTTGGGGCTCTGGTGGCATCTGGTGGTCAGGTACTTCCCTACTATTTTCCTTTTGGAGATGAAATACAAGAAATTTATTTCCTTGAACCAATTTGGACCTTAAATGCTTGTTTATGTTTGTGGAACTACATAGTTTATATGTATGCTTTATGTTTCTATATGCTTCTATTCATTGACCTGTTAAAACTTTAGATAGCAGTGGGTTAGAGCTTCAAATTGGAGAACCATGCCATGAATCATATGCTTTTCTTCTTACGTTATTACTAAATCAATGGATTAAAAAAAACCCTGATATTGTAATGTGTCAGGTTTGTGATGCTACTTAAGTTTGTGATTATTATTCCCTTGTTTTTATCTGCTTCTATTTGCTGACCCGTTAACTTAAGAACAGCAGTGGGGTTAGAATTTCAAATCTGAGAGCCATGGGATGAATCATATGCTTCTTCTTATGTTCAACAAGATATCCATGAATTTTTAATAAACCTGAATAGCTGATATTGTAATGTGCCAGGTTGTACAGTTGTGCTGTTACTTAAGTTTGTTAGTGTATATTTTTGTATGTGTAAACCTCTATTTTGCCATTATGAGTGGATCATCCAATGATACACACGTGGTTGTGTGGGTGTATGTAAATGATAGAGTTGATCCCTGTGGACAAAATTACAGGAATATGATATTGCAAGTGACAACTGCAAGAACCCCAAGGAACGATTGGCTCGGCAGAAACAAAATCTCAAGCGTCGATTGGGTCAGTGCTCACTTTTCAATATCGTGTAACTAATAAATATGTCTCTGTTTTCTGTCTTCTGTTTCTGGATTAAATGAAAACCACATGCCTAAATTCTCCCACTACTGAACCACAATTTTGTTCAGATTACAGCTACCATGAGAATAATTGTTTGCAGAAAAGATAGTTGAACTCTAGAACAATGTCACATATTGTAGCATTACAATTTTTTTCATATTTTGCCCGGACCTTAAAATTGGACCTTGTTAATTATTAAAAATGCTTGGTCATTTTTCTCTCAATATCTTTTCCCTGGAAATTCAAAATTTCTTCTTTCTAGAATCTAAAAGAAGAATCCAGTTGGAAAGAACGGATGATATGAACTATGTCGTGCAGTGTGCATAATGAAGTTTGTCTTTAACTTAGAATTTCATTTGCTTATATACTAGTATTTCTCATATACAGGTTTAGATGTGTGTGAGCAGTTCATGGATGTGAATGATGTAATAAGAGATGAGGACCTCATAGTGCACAAAGTTAATTATCCTGGGAATGGAGTTGTGTCTCAGTATTACTCCTCACAGCCTTTACGTAATATTCAGAAATTTATGACCAGCATGGTACCCACGTCTAGGTCTAGACGGCCCAGTGCCAGAGAGCTGAATCTCTTGAAACGGAAGGCCAAAAATAATAAAGACCAGTCCAAAGGTTGGACCAAAGATGGGGATAATACAGAGGGAACACAATCACATGATATGGTGTCACCAAAGAGCATTCCTGCTGACTCATCAAGTTCTCATAAGGTGAAATAATGCCCAACCATATAAATGTTTAAAGAGTTGCCATATCTCATCTCCCAATTATTATCTTTTCTTCCTCTGGGTCTTCTGGGGGAACATTGTTTAATATAAAAATGTTACTTCCCCCAAAATTTTTCTTCCAAGTCTTCCCATTTACATTTCCCATTAGAATGGTTTGTCTAATATGGTCTCTATTATGAGAACCTTGCAATGCAAACTACTGAAGCACTTCTGGATGCAGCAATTTGCAGACACCATTTCCGATGATGAGAGTTTTGAGAATGATGGAGATGGGGTTTGGCCCTTCCAAAGTTTTGTTGAACAACTGCTTGTTGATATGTTTGACCCTGGTAGGTGATTTCTTGTTTTACCACGTTGAATCTTGTCAGTTCATGTGAAATCACACAATCTGGTGACGTTTTTCTCAGTTTGGGAGGTTCGTCATGGCAGTATCATGGCTCTTAGAGAGATATTAACCTATCAAGGAGCTAGTGCTGGAATTGTTATGCCTGAAGTGAGCCGCCCTGGTGCTTTGGTTTCTAACTTGAAAGATAAAGATAACGAGTTTGCTATTAAAAGAGAGAGGGAAATTGATCTGAATTTGCAAGTTTCGCCAGACGAGTCAGAGCCGGTTTTGAAAAGACCAAAAATTGAGGATACACCATTTCCCATGGGAGGCTCTAGAGATGGAGATATAGATGATTGTATGAAAGTTGAAGATGGAGGGCAAAATTCTATTGCGCATGCAAATGGAGTAACTGATGTTAGTATTGTGAAAGTGGAAACTCAATCAGGCATGGAAAGTGTCTGCAATTCTACCAATGATGCTGCGTTGACAAAAGAATATTCTGAAGGCAAGAAACCTTTGGAGAAGATCAATGCATTGAATAATCTTCCTCAAAACTCTGAACTCACGAACTTCATCAAAGATGCCATGGCATCTTGGCTGAGAAACTGTGAATTGTTACAAGAATGTGCAATTCGCTTCTTGTGTGCCTTGTCACTGGACCGGTATGAATTTTATTATAAATTAATGAACAGTCAGAGTTTTATTATAATCGTAAATAGTGAATCTTGAAGGAAAACTGAAACTAGAAGGAAAAGGATCTCTATTGCTTCCATCAATGGAGACAGTGTCTTGCTGTGGGTTTTCATTATTTTTGGATATTTTGTTTTCTCCCTTTATTATGATCAGTGAGTTTCAGTTTGCTGACTTAGAAGTGTGGAATGCTTCAATATGAAGATTGAATCGCATGGACTTTGAGAGATCTAAATGGTGAATTTCTCTCTTTGCAGGTTTGGTGACTACGTCTCTGATCAGGTTGTTGCGCCAGTAAGGGAAACCTGTGCTCAGGCTTTAGGTGCCGTGCTTAAGTACATGCATCCAACATTAGTTCGAGAGACATTGAACGTTTTGTTGCAAATGCAGGTAAATATTGAATGAAAAATGTTCAAAATCCTTAAGACCATGTCTTTGAGGACCTAAATCTTTGTTCTTTCACTGCAACGTCTTTTTAATTATTCCTTCGCTTCTTTCAGCGTAGACCAGAATGGGAGATTCGTCATGGGAGTCTTTTGGGTATTAAGTATTTAGTTGCTGTGCGTCAGGTAAATTTTTCAGACTGATTTTTGGATTTTGCAAATTTCTTGGCTTGATTTGATCTCCTAATTGGTGCCATGTTTGATGCAATATGAATCTATGTGTTGCATTCTCTGAACAATATTGTCATGGTCTGTTTTTGGTTACTAAATGACCTACTATGATTCTATATCTTAAAAACCCTCGATGTTGCAGTGCTTACGAAAAAAGGGAATGAAGAGTACCATTAACACCCCCGCCCCCCCCACCCCCAACAAAAAAACCAAAAAAAAATAAAAAATAGAAGTGTCTTCCTGCTGGTTCCAAACTACTATCTTTTGTATATCTTATGTGGACAGCTTTGAACTTGTTTTGATGGGGTTTCTCTCATGTTATAGACACATTCATATGCAGGAAAGGAACATGAGAAATTTAAAAGGAAGAAGTCTCGCCTTTATTACCTATGCTCAATTTGTCAGTTATGGATAGTTTGATTTCCTTGGGTAACTTATGCTAAGATGCCATGTTTTAACTTAAGACTGTATAAGAGATACCAGTAACATTCTATTCCTTGATGTGTTGTACTGAGCCTCTTCGGTCCACAAATGCACTTTTAGTTGTTGAATTTGTTGCATTTTTATCTTTACCATCTTAGTTTTTGCTTGGGATCTGAGTAGCTTTTCCCGAAGCAAACCTGTACTGAATTCTTTTGACGGTTTGAGCTATTGGCTGGGACAGATATTCGTTGGAATAGTTTCTGTCTCGTAACCTTTTATTTAAATAGCATAATCGTGCAGCGAGACCTGATCTTGTCTGTGAGAGATTGTTTTATGATTTAGCAGTTCCATTGCTTTGATGTTGCTACTAAGATTCTTACATCGATACAGGAAATGCTCCATGATTTACTGGGTTATGTTCTCCCTGCTTGTAAAGCGGGGCTTGAAGATCCTGATGATGATGTGAGAGCAGTTGCAGCGGAGGCTTTGATACCAACTTCTGCTTCTATTGTATCTCTCAGGGGATCAATATTGCATTCTATTATTATGCTGCTCTGGGATATTTTGCTTGACCTCGATGATTTGAGTCCCTCAACCAGCAGGTACCTTTTGACTTTATATCCTCAACAGTTTTCCTTTTACTGCTTATGGGCTTCTCTACTAATATGTCATGTTTCAAATGTCCTTTTCTCTTTTCCCATTAATTAATTAATTAACCGCCATTAAATATTTGCAGTTTTTACTCTCTTCTGCATGACGGTTTTTCCATTATTCTTCTTCTGGTGGGCAATTTGCTTGGCCAAAATACTTCAATTGAATCTGACCTCAACAGGATTACATATGATCCTGAGGTTGTTTTGTTTCTTCTCTCTTAGGGCTTTTATCAATTTTACTGGCCCAATTTTGTGGTAAAAGTATGCTAACTCTGCTAGTTCGAAATCTGACCTCAACATTTAGCTTGTTCTACCAACATTTTTGATGTATCCCAATTTTGCACCTCTATCCCTATTTAGGTTTATTCATCTCTTACTAACCATTTTTGCCGCTGTCCATATTGCCTTTAGTTCTTATTAATTTGTTTTACTGCACCTTGATTTTCGCTAGGGACCAACTTTACTGATGAAACACTTGGCTCATGCATTCTTTTGCCTTGTTTATCTCATTGAGTTTTCCGCTTCGATTAGAATTATATACTAATGGCGTAGATCTTTAGCTTTTAAATATACTGATGGTACTACATGCTAACTTGTGGTAGACAGTACTGTATATCTTGCTTTTTCTGGTGTTTGCTGCATGGAAGGATGCTTGACTGTAAAACCCCCGTATAAGTTCTTGACTTATAAATGTGGTTTTTGTTGAGCAGTAGTCATAATTATGTTACAATCTGCAGATTTTTCAAAATTTTGATATTTGCGTAATCTGTATTGCAGTGTAATGAATCTATTAGCAGAAATTTATTCCCAGGAGCAGATGATTCCGAAGACTTTTGGTAACTCGGACTCCAAAGAGAAAGTGGAGCTTGACCTTAATGAAATTAGTCATGCTGATGATCCTGAAGAAGGAATGGGTTCTCTAGAAAACCCATATATGCTGTCAACATTGGCACCAAGGTTATGGCCCTTTATGAGACATAGTATCACTTCAGTGCGCTTGTCAGCAATCCGCACCTTGGTAGTATATTAGTCTGTTCTTAATTTTTTTTAATTACACTTTTGAAGATCGATTTTAATTATTTGTTACTTTTTTCAGATGGCCTTTTGATTGCCTTTATTTGTAAAATGATGGTTGGAATAAACTGAATGGTGTACACCTAATTTGCAGGAACGTTTACTTGAAGCTGGTTATAGGAGGAGCATCACTGATGAGTCTAGCTCATTTTGGCCTTCTTTTATAGTTGGTGACACCCTAAGGATTGTTTTCCAGAACTTGCTTCTTGAATCAAATGATGAGATTCTTCAGTGCTCAGAGAGAGTTTGGAATCTCTTACTCAAAGTAAGCATTTTGCTATTTATTTTTGTTTTTTACTGCAATGTTGATTGTTTCGTTATTCTTTCAACTAATTGTTTTGTGATGCTGTTAAGACGGTCTTTTTAATTTTTCATCAAGTTTATATTTGATTAGTAGCTGAAATTATGAACTTTTTTTGGTAATGGGTTAGGATAAAGAATGTTGAGAAATTAAAAGAGAGGAAGGAATCTCTACCTTGTATATGTGCTGAAAGTGTGTCCTTATGAAGTCTGGCAGTTCTTGTTGTCACTGAGCGAAGCTGGTTTTGAGCTCGTTAACAAGTTTAACTAATTTGATTACATCTATCCCGATTCTTTATTTTCTTTTATGTATTCCCAGGTGTGTTTAGTTGGCCTTGTTGCCACCATGTTTGTGCAATCTTGTTCTTTCATATTTCTGCTAGTATCAATGGATCGAGGTGCTTAAGTTAATTTTTCTAGTTTTCTTGTCTGTTTTATTTCTATGTATTCCCCCCATAGGCACTAAAGTTTTATTTAAATTGATCAGTGCCTAATCGAGGACTTGGAAAGTGCTGCAAAATTATATTTCTCTTCATGGATTGAGCTGGCCACTACTCCGTATGGCTCTCCCTTGGATGCTACAAAAATGTTTTGGCCTGTCGCGTTGCCTCGTAAAAGTCAAATCAAAGCAGCAGCTAAAATGAGAGTAGCTATGATGGAAGCAGAGAATCACAAGTACAAGTCCTTGGAATCTACAGAAAGCACATCAGGAGATCAAAATGGTGATGCATCTGCAATTTCCACCAAGATAGTTGTTGGTGCGGATTTGGATATCTCTGTTACTTATACAAGAGTAGTTACAGCAACTGCGCTCGGCATAATGGCTTCTAAGTTAAATGGTCCGTCTTTGCAGTATGTGGTTGACCCATTGTGGAATGGGTTAACTTCTTTGTCAGGAGTTCAGCGACAGGTAAACTTTGGATGGGAGAGAATTAATGAAGTGTTTTACGCGCTGTCCTCTTTCGGGATGATTTTCTTGTCTGTATGTCTGGGGTAATAATGTACTGATATCTTCCTCTCTCTTGTTGATTATCTCAGGTGGTCTCGATGGTTCTTATATCTTGGTTTAAAGAATTGAAAAACTTTCGGAAGTCTGATGAAACTATAGCTGTCATTTCAAGTAACTTTAGGTTGTGTTTCTTAGATTTGTTATCTTGCAGTAACCCTGCATTTCCTACGAAAGATTCACTTCTACCTTATGCTGAGCTGTCAAGAACATATAGTAAGATGCGGAATGAGGCCAGCCAGTTGTATAATGCTACAGAGGCATCTGGCTTGTACAATGAGCTCTTGTCAACTATTAAAGTGGACGTCGAAAATTTGACTGCAGATGATGCTGTGCAGTTTGCATCACAGCTCGCATTTATGGGAAATGGTACTTCTGGGCCAGAACCTGATGGAAGGAATTTATTTGAGGAATTAGAATCTCTAAAACAAAAGCTTTTGACTACCGCTGGATATCTGAAATGTGTTCAGGTGCATTTTAGCTGCAGCTTAGAACTCTATTATTTAGTGTCTTAAAATATGTATAGCTATTTTATCTTTCGCTGAAGTGCCCATGCTTTGAGCTTTTACACTATATCATTTTTGTTGCCTGGGAAAAACTCGAGATTTCCTGACATTTCAATCATTATTTTCAGAATAATTTGCATCTTACTGTCTCGGCTTTACTAGCTGCTGCAGTTGTTTGGATGTCAGAGCTTCCAGCTAAACTCAATCCAATTATTTTGCCTATTATGTCTTCCATTAAAAGAGAACAGGTATTTTTCTATATTCTCGTTTGGGAGCTGAGGAATTTACTTTTAAGTTTATTCTTTCATCTTTGCTGTAGGAGGAAATACTGCAAAACAAGGCAGCCGAGTCGCTAGCAGAGCTCATCCATCATTGTATTGAACGCAAACCTGGTCCCAATGACAAGTTAATCAAGAACCTTTGTACTTTAGCATGTACGGATCCTCGTGAAACTCCCCAAGCTGGAGCCCTAAATTCTGTTGAGATAATTGAAGATCAAGACCTTCTTTCCTTTGGAAGCAGTAGTGGTAAGCAAAAAGCAAAAGTTAATGTGCTTTCTGCTGGTGAAGACCGATCAAAGGTTGAAGGTTTTATCAGCAGACGTGGTTCTGAACTTGCATTGAAATATTTATGCTTGAAGTTTGGTGGTTCTTTGTTTGACAAGCTTCCTAAGATCTGGCATTGCCTTGTTGAGGTCCTTAAGCCTTGTAATCTTGAAGGCTTGAACCCAGAAGATGAGAAGCTGATTGATCAATCTATTGATTCCATTAAGGACCCTCAGATTTTGATAAATAATATTCAAGTAAGCAGGATAAACTTCTACTGCAAATCCTTTTTATTTAAAGATATCATGGGTAAAATAACAGTCAGGTTGTCATATTCCTTTTCATTTGAACATATTTAATGAGCACACTATTTTCTCTGTGGTCCTTTGATAAACCAGTTTTCTTTTTGAAATGCAAAAAGAACTTACTGAAAGCAGGAGTTATTGCTGTGTTTTATGACTCACCTTAAATATCCATCAAAAATCCTCATTTTGGTGGAGCAGTACAAAAAAATTGGCTAAGAACCTTGTTGCTGGATATCTTTTATATTGGGGCTACGTCAATGATAACTATCCTTTATCCTGACATTTTTTTAATGCATTTAGTGTATTTGACGTCCATCCTTTCTTGCTTCAATCTGAGTGGAATATATACCTAGTCACTTCTGTTCTATCACTCCAATTGTAGAACTCCAATGTACCTTCCACTTCAGTTTTCCATGTTTTTTCCTTCATCACTCTTTTCCTCGTCATTGCAGGTGGTGCGTTCCATTGCTCCTTTCCTGGACGTGACACTGAGGCAGAAACTACTCACTCTCTTACCATGTATTTTTCGATGTGTGAGACATTCTCATATTGCAGTGAGACTATCGTCATCGAGATGTATCACAGCAATGGCTAAGTCAATGGCTTTGGATGTCATGGCCCCGCTTATTGAAAATGTTATTCCAATGTTAGGTGATATATCTGTACATGCTAGACAAGGAGCTGGCATGCTTGTTAGTTTGCTTGTACAGGGATTGGGTTTGGAACTTGTCCCATATGCTCCATTGTTGGTTGTTCCCCTTTTGAGGTGCATGAGTGATTGTGATCCTTCTGTCAGACAGAGTGTGACTCACAGTTTTGCTGCTTTGGTGCCTCTTCTTCCACTAGCACGTGGTATTCCTCCACCTGTTGGCCTGACAGACCGTTTGTCTAGAAATAAAGAAGATGCACAGTTTCTGGAACAACTAGTTGATAATTCTCACATTGATGATTATGAACTCCCATTTGAACTAAAAGTGACTTTGAGGAGGTAATTGCATCTTTCCTCTTTCAATACTAATGCGTCCTTTTTATGTAAATTGAATCGAACTGAAGTATGAGGAAATTTTCAATGGGGCTGGAGTAGTTAGTTCTTGTATCTGAATAGGAGGGGGGAAATTGAGGGTGTTTATATAATTGTTCATATTATTTTGCAGATGGTTCACTGGTCCCCTTCCTTTTTTTTTTCATTTTCATTATATCTAAATGTTTCTTACTAATTGAACGAATTAATTCCGTTTATGCATTTGCAATTTCATCTTTTTCGTCAGTTTCCTCCTCTGTGTGTGTGTGTGTGTGTGTGTCTGTGGCACATGCAGAATCAGAATGTTTGCTGTTAATGTGTGACCTTACTTAAGGAGAAACTGCATTAACATGCTAATTCCCATCCCAAAATTTTGTTGGATGTTATGCTGATTATGATCACATTATTTCTTTTGTACTTTCAGGTATCAACAAGAAGGTATAAACTGGCTGGCATTTTTAAAACGGTTTAACCTTCATGGCATCTTGTGTGATGATATGGGTCTTGGTAAGACCCTCCAATCATCCACAATTGTGGCAGCTGACATAGCAGAGCACATTGCTGCAAATAAGGGTGAGGACTTGCCGCCATCATTAATTATATGTCCTTCAACCCTTGTCGGGCATTGGGTCTATGAGATAGAGAAGTTTATTGATCCTTCTCGTTTAACAACACTTCAATACATTGGTTCTGCTCAAGAGCGATCTTCTTTACGAACCCAGTTTAACAAGCATAATGCAATTGTAACATCTTATGATGTTGTCCGCAAAGATATTGATCATCTCAAACAGCTTTTCTGGAATTACTGTATTCTAGACGAAGGACATATTATAAAGAATTCTAAGTCCAAAGTCACATGTGCTGTGAAACAACTCAAGGCTAAGCACCGCCTCATATTGAGTGGAACACCAATCCAGGTCTGTCATCGAGCTGATCTTCCAGTTGCCAACATAAGTCTGTACAGCTTACTGACAAAATTCTTTTTCTAATTGCAGAATAACGTGTTGGATCTTTGGTCTCTCTTTGACTTCCTTATGCCAGGGTTTCTAGGAACAGAAAGACAGGTATGTGATATAGCCCATGTTCTTAGAAACTGAAATTTGTTGTATTTGTAAATATTTATTGGCTGACACTATTTGCAATAGCGTAATTTTTTAAATTAGTTCGTGTACTGTACACTATGTGATCATGTACGATACTGAAGTTAAAAAAGATTTGACTAGCTATTTTGTGTTTTCATTAGTAGATTGCCCCGCCCCTCTGTGTTGGTGGGTAGTGACAATGTGTCATTGTATCTATAAATGGTGTTTTTTTGCATGGGGAAGTAGATATGATACTTAGTTGCCCTTCCAAGTGATAAAATTCAATTAATCTGCAGCAGTTAGATGATGTTTTTGATATCTGAAATTACAAGGAGTTATACATGAAAAGTGGAAACATGTCATCTCACTATGTAGTGATGCTTGCAATCACTCTGTTACCCTTCCTTATATTATATATATGTTTGTTTAAGTGGAAAAGATGAACTAGTAGCTCTGTGGAAGTAGGAAAGAAAGCCTTTGTGATTTGGAGTTGTTCTAAACAACATAATGGCATAATGGTAGCAGAGCTAACATTTTCCTCAGACTATCATTAGTCTCTCAAGTGGTAAGTTAATGCACGGGGAGACCCACCTATATAGAAACTGTATCAGAATATGATATGCAGTAGTAAAGGAATAGATGACACATTGTAAGTTTGTGCAGCATTTGACATATTAACTCTTGTTCCCCAATTCTAATGGAAGATCTGATTGATTGAGACTTTACTAGTCTCTTAAAAGAAGTGTTGTTTCACCCTTCTCGGGTCTCTCTGCAAACCCATTTCCAAATGTCTGTTATGAGTCTAATAACCTTCCTCGGTATTCAACAGTTTCAAGCCACTTACGGGAAACCTCTATTAGCATCTCGGGATCCTAAATGTTCATCAAAAGATGCAGAAGCAGGAGTACTAGCCATGGAGGCATTGCACAAGCAGGTTGTATTTCCTTTCAAATGTTTCATGTCGTTGCAATTATCTTAACAGCTGTTTATGTATTTTGGATTTTAACCTGTCCTGGCTGGTGGTGTTTTCTCCGGTGATAGGTTATGCCTTTCCTTTTACGCCGTACAAAAGATGAGGTTTTGTCTGATCTGCCTGAGAAGATTATTCAGGACAGATATTGTGACTTGAGTCCTGTACAGTTGAAATTGTATGAACAATTCTCGGGTTCACATGTAAAACAAGAAATCTCAAGTATGGTTAAGAAAAATGATGATACAGGAGGGGCGCCGAAAGCATCTTCTCATGTTTTCCAGGTATGTAGAGGAGTTACTTTAACCTATTTCATTTAGGGGGAAAAGATACCAAGAAAACCATTATTTTTCAGTCCTTGAAACCCATTCCATCAATAATTCATTCAAAAATAGCCAATCTTTGACTTCTACCTTATTTTTGTACATAATTATCCTTGAGTTGTTTACATTAATATATTGGATTTTTAATAATAAATTAATTTTATTTACCTATGCAGTAATTTTTATCAAATTATTTTATGAAGACTTAATCCTTCTATTTATGTTTTGTAATTTTAAAATTTGAAATTCTGTTCCGCTTATCTTAATTAAAAATTGGGCCTTACTTCTCACCTCTCTGTTTCAGGCACTTCAATACCTGTTGAAACTTTGTAGTCATCCATTACTTGTCACTGGTGAAAGAATTCCAGATTCGCTATTACCTGCGCTGTCAGAACTTGTTCCTGCAAATTCTGATATTTCAGCAGAGCTTCATAAAACATATCATTCGCCTAAACTTGTCGCCCTTCAGGAGATAATGGAAGAGTGTGGAATAGGTGTGGATGCATCTAGTTCTGAAGGAAGTATGGCTGTTGGGCAGCACAGAGTTCTGATTTTTGCACAGCATAAAGTAATCACTCTTCCATTTTCTCAAATATACCTTCTCCTGTGTATTGTTGTTATTTGGTTGTAATACTACTGGCTGTTCATGCAGGCCTTCTTGGACATCATCGAAAAAGACTTGTTTCATACCCATATGAAAAAGTTAGTATCCTCTATATATTTATTTTCTCAAAGTTTTAAATGGAGACTGAACATGTGTCTCTGTTTCCTCTCTTTGGTGGATTTAATGTGTTCTTGCTGGGCAATTTCTCAGAAGGATACTCTTATTCACTATACAAGAAATTTACATGCTTGATGTCTCTTTGTAAGCAGTGTTACATATTTGCGATTGGATGGCTCAGTTGAACCTGAAAAGCGGTTTGAAATTGTCAAGGCCTTCAACTCAGATCCTACAATTGATGCTCTCCTGCTCACAACACATGGTACTATTTGTTAACCTTGCCAAAGTCAACATAACTATTAACTTCTTGTGATTTGGACCTTATAATTGCTCCATGCAGTTGGTGGGCTTGGTTTGAACTTGACATCAGCTGATACCCTCGTTTTTATGGAGCATGACTGGAATCCAATGAGAGATCATCAGGTAAGCCTGATGTTTTTCTTTTTTGTGGTTTTTTTCCAACTAATTCCTAGCTTTAGATTTCCAAGAGAAGAAATTTCTTATCATTTAAAGAAACTTGGGATTTTATTTTATGGATCAGTAATTCCCATTTGCTTATGGTTATAACTATATCTCCCAACAATGAAATGCTTAGATTTCCAGGATAAATTGCAGTTTCCATAAGAATGATTTAGCAAATATACCCTTTACCGTTTATTGATTCTCTCTCCTTTCCTCCTTCCAAATGCTTCATCTTATTCCACCCAACCAAATTCATTTGATACTTTCTCCCATAGCATATGAATCTCTTTTAGGATGCACTTTCCTAAAAACCTACTTGAATTTTTCTTTTACTCATTGCATGATGATTGATGCATACATATTTTAGATTCCACTTCCAAGAAAGAAAAACCCAGAAAAAAAGAAAAAAAGTAACAGCATTTGCAACACTTGCAGGCCATGGACAGAGCACACAGATTGGGACAGCGCAAAGTAGTCAACGTCCACCGTTTGATCATGCGGGGCACCTTGGAGGAAAAAGTGATGAGCCTCCAAAAGTTCAAAGTCTCCATAGCTAATGCTGTCATAAATGCAGATAACGCAAGCATGAATACAATGAACACAGATCAGTTACTTGATCTGTTCACTTCTGCAGATGGCAAAAAGGTAATTCTCATCATTCTTTCATTTTACTTGTATTTCCAATACAATATTCGATCTATCTCTAACAATCTTTTCTCTCTCTTTATTATTCAGGGGGCAATAATGTCGAGATCAGCAACAGGATCTGATGCAGATACAAAATTACCAGGCAGGGGAAAGGGACTAAAAGCCATTCTTGGTGGACTAGAAGAGTTGTGGGACCATTCTCAGTACACCGAAGAATACAATTTAAATCAGTTTTTAGCAAAGCTAAATGGTTGAAGGACGATTTTGAAGTAGAGTCATTGCTATGCAGCATAACAGTGTGTTCCTGACTGATGCTGCGCAGGATGTACAAAGTGTATATTATAACAAAGTCGCAGCTGCAATTTTGACATTTAGCTAGCTTTTTTTCCCTTTAATAGTTGATTTCTGAGCCCAGTTTGGTTGGTGCATTTTAGTGCTTGCGGAAAGCCAATTATGTAGTGTTTAGTTTCAGGCTTTCTGGCTGTGCAAGCCAATGCATATATGGGGTAGAGATTAATCTGTAAATTTTGGATACTGTAAATACATTCAGATATTCATGATTTACAGTAAATATTTCTATGTTAATAATCCTCCCAATTTTTTTATGAAATCTAATTGATGACGTCTCGTCTCGTTGTTATCTTATTTTTGATGAATTGGGTCTCTGTCATCTTAATTTGCTGGCAAGTGTGTGTGTGTGTGTGTGTGTGTCAGAGAGAGAGAGAGAGAGAGAGAGAGAGAGATTTGAAACTTTTATTATTTCTTAATTATTATTTTTTTTGGTAAACTATTTGAACATAAATTTCAGGGTTCTTATATTTAGACTCGCACTCGCCTGAGGATAACTGCAACTACTGATCGGTCCCTCACAATTGGAGAACTACATCAACTCAACATGAGTGTTCAAACTGTAATTTGACCTATCCTCAGGGGTCTAAATGTAGTCAACTTAAATTTTATTCTGAATGAATTCCAATTTCTGTCTGTGTATTGATTTGCCAGGGTAAAATCGACATCAACATTTGGACTATTTCCTTAACTAGTTTACTTATCTCTTAAACACTGAAGCTCGGCGCTGGGCACTCGCACCAGTTCCGACGCATTGCACCCATCTTACATGAAGCATCTTACGCTCTTGGCACTTTCCATAAGTCGGCGAAACATGTTCGATAAATTGCCTCACTGAAAATGATGTTTCAGCGAAGGCGGAGTTTAGACAACGCTGTTTCCATTGTCGCATGTTTTAACCAATTAACTCAACCTCAAAAGCGTAATCTTGTCAATGTAAAGCTCAAGTGGGCAAAGGACACTGTTCTCGATTCCGTAGTTTCGGACGGTGTAGGACTCAAAGCTACTTGTACCCTCGTTTCGCTTGTAGGGTCGAACCCCGATTCTTCTCTTCCAATTTACTGCCTCACGAAGCACCGCTGGCAGCTTGACCTCCCTCCAGGCATCAAACTCTCTACCTTCCTTCGTCGTTACCCCAATATTTTCCATGAATTTTATCGTCCAGATTCTAGAGGTACACCTGTTCCTTGCTATAGATTAACATCTGAGGCGTCCGATGTTTACAATCAGGAAATGCGTATTGTTAATGAAGATTGTTATGTGGATATTTTGAATAGGCTCCAAAAGCTGCTTATGCTTACGAAAGAGAGATTTCTCCCTCTGCAAACTATTGATCAGCTGAGATGGGATTTGGGTTTGCCATACGATTACGAGAAAAAGTTGGTTGCCGAGCTCCCAGAGTTATTTTCTTTTGTTGAACTCCCTGATCAGCGTGTCGGATTGAAACTATTAATTTGGGATGATTCTTTGGCTGTGTCCCATTTAGAGTCTAGAAATTCGAGTCTTGCCCAAAATCATAAGGCGTTGGCATTTCCTATTGGGTTCACGAGGGGTTTTGGCTTGAAAAAGAAATGTATGGAGTGGTTGAATGAGTGGCAAAAGTTACCTTACACTAATCCGTATTCTGATGCATCTCATTTGGATCCAAGAACTGATGTTTCTGAAAAGAGGGTTGTTGGGGTTTTTCATGAGCTTCTGCACCTTACAATCCTTAGAAAGATGGAGAGGAAAAATGTGAGTAATCTGCGTGGACCATTGGCCATGCCTCAAAAGTTTACTAAGGCATTTGAAAGGCATCCAGGGATATTTTATATATCAAAAAAGGGGGACACACAAACTGTTGTTCTTAGAGAGGCTTATGATCGTGGACATCTGATTGAGAAGCATCCACTGGCTGATATTTGGGAAAAATATGCAAGTATGATGAAGAAGGGATTTTTGGACCGAAGTAGGGGATTATATAAGAAAGAGAGGGATGAGTTGGAGATTCCTATTCGTGGCAGAAGAAATGTGTATGAATTTGAGTCTGAAACAGAGACTGAGTTTGATTTGCTTTCAGATTATGAATCTGATGAAACTAATAAAGAGCTCTAGAACACAGTATATTAGAAGTGTTTTGGACCACTATTTAGAAATCAGAAGGAATCTGCATATCATGGAGAACAAAGAAAAAGACATCTTGGTGCATGGTTTCATTTCATCATCTGAGGCATCTCCTAGGAAAAGTTTTTTGCTCCACTGTTCATATTTTCCATAGGTAATGCTGTCAGTAATACAAATTATGCAATTACGATATATATTAATCTATTTACCTGTTGTTAGTTATTTTCTGGTTATCATGAAGACATGCCATATGATAATTGAGATCCTTTGGTTAACACCAGTGGATGATTGTCCGTCCATTTCTACTAGGGAAATTTTGATTAGCTGTGAAACTATGGTTATGTTTAGTTGATGACAGCAGATTTTTTGACTGGTGAGTATCTTAAATTAGACCAAGCTTCAATGTTGCTGTTCTTGTTCTCGAAATAGAAATAGTCTTATTTGAAGTTCCATTATCACACGGAAGTGTTAAGATTGAAAAAGTAGAAAACATTCAATCTTTTTCGAGTAATAATCCTGAAGTGCTAGGATAATTGTCTATTAACGCTTCTGTCTTTTGGAGGATGGATCATATGACATCACCAGACAGGAAATTGTACCTACATCAGATTGTCAAATTTTATTAGGGCAATATAGGAGAATTAATATTTCATGAGGAACATTGCACTATATGAATGAGTCGATGTTGGATGAGACCACACAGAATAAAGTTACCAAAAACCTCTAATAATTGGTCACATTCATTAGAACCAACATTTAAATTGAGAAACTAATGTATCTCTCAAGAAAGTGGACTTGCCACAACGTACCTTAAAGTTCTTTATACCCAATTCCATATCCAAGTCGTCTTCCTTGGAGTATGTCGACGGAACGATTTAGGCCTAAATATAATTAGGAGAAAAACAAAATAAATTTAGCCTAAAATTCCTTCTTTTACCTATCTATTTAGAAAACATAGGAAGAAAACCTGAGATAATATAATTAAGAAAGATTAATGAAGTTACCCGCAACTTTGTGGAACAGACCATGAAGGTGGCTTGTTTTTCTTATCATTTTCTGCTAAAGATAGGTATGTTTTCCAGTCATCAAGCAATATTGCGAGATCATGGATTTTATTATCCAATCCCGCACAGCAATTTGCATGCATTGTGCATACCGAATTGAAGTCCTTGCTAGGTTCACAGAACCCTCCAAAATAAGCTGTGTCCAGAAATTTGATCTCTAATCCTATCTCCCTAATATAGGAACTATGCTTTATCTTGTTAAGTACATCTTGATCATGTTTTCTCGGAAAACGTTTTCTTGATCTGTACCAGAATTTGTAAAACTCAATTGTCTCATTGCTTGACTTAACATAATTGAAACCTCCATTAGGTGCATTGTTCAGGTCAGAAGGGTTCCCCCTAAAGCTGTCACATGCAATTTGGAATTTGGTGTCTGAGTAAAAACGTGGAAATGGATTCCTTAACCACATGATATCTGCATCCTGCACCAATACACTTAAATCTTTTATATAGAACCTTACAGAAAAAGGGATTCAACTGTAATTGGTATACCATCTCCTCTCCTCTCTCTTAGTCTCTTCTCTCTCCTCTCTCTTCTATACCATCTCCACTATTCAACTTTTTTCATCACTCGATTTTCATCGTATTTAATTATTTTTCTATTCACTTATTATTAATTTAATAAATCTAAACAATTATATTTCATATAAAAAAATATAGATATTTTTATATATCTCATTTTTATTTTTAGACTCATATGAGTGCATATTCTGCCAGCACTAATTAAGAGAGAGAATGTACCGTGAAAACGAAATTGTATCCAATTTCGAGAACAGTTCGCAGAAAATCAATCCTTCTCCACATCATTCTTATGTAGTCTGGAGTATTGTAATGTTTCTCACCAGAGAAGTCAATGCCCTCTGTTGTCAGAAAATAGCAGTTGAGATGTTTCCTTAGACAGTGATCAAATGCATTTTGGTCTAGAGCTATAACCACCATATGTTTGAGAAGCCAAAGTGTTTGATTCCCAATTCTGAAACTCTCAAGAAAAAGGTCAAAGATTGAATCTGGTTCTATCCATGCTTCATTTAGTGTTGTTATAATCACTGTTTTGTCTGACATGGCTGACCTTTTCAATACTTGCTTCAAGTCATTTCCCTAAAATTGACAAAATAAAGATATATAATGACTTGCACCAGTGTTTGATAGGAAGTACTATAGCTAGGAATTGCTGATGATTTAATCATAAGGACTTAATTGCACCCGACCTTGTGTATTATGACTAATGAGCATAGAAAATCTTGTAATATGCAAGTTACCATAACAGAGGGGGTTGGGTGTAATTACTCTAATCAAAAGACCTATTTCTGAATGTCTGATACTGAAATTTATCTGTTAGAGATCTAATTCCGACTACTGCATCCGAAAAGTATTTAATTGTGGATTCAGAATAACACACCTGATTGGAATTGTTTGCCCGATATAAAGAGAATGAATGGATAGATCGTGGGAGAAACTCGAAAGCGCTTTCTGATGTTTGATAAAACACAAGGCATGTTAGAGTAACCATAGTAAATAGTAACAGAGCTGCAAGGAGGTGACGGAAAATGTGACCATTTTGATTAGCTTTCTGCTGATAGTTGCGGACCAATGCTTGTGGCATTTGGTTACCCTTGCTGGTAATGCTTTCACTCTCTAAATCTATACTCCCTGAGGATTTAGAATGTAACTTTCTAAGCATTGTGTCCTTAATATTCAGTATTAGCATTAAATATTTTGCCATTTGTGTAGGTAACCTGGATTTGAGTGAAGGCTAGGACTGGAAATAGTTAGAAAACTATTTTCACATGTCTAGTTTCTGGTAAATTAAGCAAGAACATGGTAAAAGGTAAGTTCCCTTTGTACTGTTTATTGACTTAATTTAAATTTTAATATCCTTTTTCCTTATTGAATGATATTAATAGTTGGCATTTACTCTTGGTAGAAACTGGAAATTTTGTTTTCTGTGTTAGACTAGTTGATATGAAACTTAAGTTATACACAAAGGGTCGATGGTATCTTGCTTTGTAGTCAACTTAATACTGTTAATTTTCGGACATCTGCTATAGTTTCTTGTGGTATGAGTTTAGGACATTCTATATTCCTGGGACTTAAGTTCAGTTTTATTTTTAGGGATAATTACATTTACGTCCCTCGACTTAGGGGTAAATACAACAAAACCTCATAAATTATTGAAAATTATAGATAGATTCTCTAACCCAAACGGAAACCTAAAAAACTTATCGGAAAGTTGTAAAATGACTAAATTACCCATAATATTTTTGTTATGGTGTTTGTTATACATGAATGAGCGAAGTGATTAAATTATTGTCCCGTTAATAAAACATTAACTTCTACTAGAAAATGACTAACAACAAGACCTAAGTGTTAGATAGAGCCATAATCGATGGAGTTTCTCTGTAATTTTCAATAGTAGATGAGGATCTTGTTGTATTTTTCCTTAAGTCGAGGAGGGGTAGGGGTGTAAATATAATTATCTATTTTTTTAAGTTACATAACTGCACTCATTACATTGGGTTCTTTTGCACATGCTCATGCTTCCGCTGATCCTGTAATAATTTGATCGATTTATGTTTACACAAACACACACACATCCATGTTTAATATTCTTTATACCCGAGGTCATGAGATTTTCTTTTCTTATTTCCTCGAAAGACTTGTTTTTTCTTAGTTGACATTTTTTTTTGTTGAATTCGAATTTGAGTCGAGTTTGATAATTTGAAATTATATTTTTAACTTACTTAGCCCATTTTGGGCCATATCTCTAATTTTGTTGCAAAAGTATAGTACGATTAGTTGATTACTGATTTTTTGACAAGTTATATTTTACAAAAGAAATAATAATTCTTTGAAGAGCTATGATCACTACCTATTAATTACAATTGAGGCAGTCTCTAGAAAACTAGAAGTATTAACACAGCAAAGATTTTCGAAATAATCCTAATCCAAAGGGAAAAAAGAACAAAGAAAACAAAAAGAGGCAGCAACTTTTGTAGACCTGCATTTGTACACCTACCAAGGCCAATCTCCACCTAAATCTGCAACATTTTAAAATCATAAAGAAACATAAGTTTTATACAAAAATAAAAACAACTACAAATATTTGAACACTAATTTGAAAAAAGAAAATTACCCTAAAATTATCCAAGCAGACGACGTCATTGTAGTTTATTTGCAACAACATTCCTCTTCTTGGAGTATGATGACTAAAGGAATCAGGACTGAACATAAACATTGGGAAGGAAGAAAAAACACATTAGCTTAATATAATTTAATTTTTCAATAAATACATAGAGGAGAAGGATGAAAAATTGCAAGAAAAATGAATGGTCGAGGGGGTGTAAATGTAATTATCCCTTTTAAATATTAGTGAAAAAGAAAAGGATGTTTAACTATGAAAAATACATGAAATTAAATCAATTAATTACCCGCATTTTTGTGGAACAGTCCATGACGGTGAATTTTCCCTCTCATCTTCTGGCAAAGATTTGTATTTTTTCCAGTCCTCAAGCATGATTTTGAGATCATGGATTTTATTATCCATACCAGCACAGCAATTTGCATGCATTGTTGTGACCAAATTCAGATCCTTGCTAGGCTGACAAAACCCTCCAAAATAAGCCGTGTCAAGAAACTTCATCTCTAATCCGATTTCCTTGACATAAGGATGATGTTTAATCTTGTCTAATACATCTTGATCATGAAGCTCTGGATAGTTTTCTCTTGACTTATACCAGAATTTGTAGAATTCGATCGTCTCGTTGCTCAATCTAACGTAATTGAATCCTCCATTAGGGTCATTGTTGGACACATTAGTTGGGTTTCCCCAATATCTGTCGCATGAAATTTGGAAGTTGCCTTCTCGGTAGAAATGCTTGAATGGATTTCTAAACCACATTATATCTGCATCTTGTATTCAGTAAAAGAATGGAAAGAGCTAGGAGTTTAATTTGGTCGTCTTATTTTTTTTAACAATTGGATCTAAGAAGTTAGAAACTTAGAAATTTGCCGTGAAGACGAAATTGTATCCCAACTCAAGAACTTGTCTGAGGAAATCGAGTCTTCTCCACATCATCTTCAAATAGTCCGGCGTCATGAAGTGAGCCTCACCGGAGAAGTTGACTCCTTCAGTTTCCAGATAATAGCAGTCGAGATGCAATTTTAAGCAATGATCAAATGCTATTTGGTCCAAAGCAACAACCAAAACATGCTTAAGAAGAAAATGTGTTTCTCCAACATTGAAGCTTTGAAGAAACAGATCAAAGATTGAATCTGGTTCGATCCATGCTTCATTTAGGGTTGTCACGATCACTGTTTTTTCTGGTAAAGCTGACCTTTCCAATACTTGCCTCAACCATAGCTCTTCAATTCTCTAAAATATATATATAATTGCATGCATGTAATTAATAATATTAGATCGAATTTAGAGGGTATATAAATACAATGATTAATTAAGAATCAAGAACTTACAGAATCGTCACTGTTTGTATAAGTAGTAGAAATGGACAAGGATGAGTAAATTCTTTGTGAAATCTGGAAAGGACTTTCACAATGTTTGTAAAGCACAAGGAACGTGAAAGAAATCATAGTGAATAATAACCCCGCTTTAAAGAGATGGGGGAAATAAAAATTTTGTTTCCTATTATTCGGGGTAGTACTCAGATGGTGGTCGTAGTCCAAGCCGTCCAACTCCGGTGGCAAAATGCGGTAGCTGAAGGCTTTGCGTCCACCATCTGAATCCATGGTCCCCGGCTGGCCTAATTAACCAATGTTCAAATTATGAAAGTCCTTTCAACAATACTTAATTTTTCCTCTTTCTTTTTCTGTTTAATCATATCCAATTTGTTTAGTTTGCATGCCTAGATTAGGATGGATGAGAGTGGAGGCTACGAGTGGAAACAATTCCATGTCACATGCTTGGTCGATCGTTGTTAAATTTAGCAAACCACACACATGGAGTACTCAGGAATATATATCATCAATTACAATAGGAGTATGTGTGTTAATTATATGTGTATATTATTTATTTGTATATTTAAAAAAAGAATTAATATTTCTCATAAAATTGGTAACCAAGAAAAAGTATATGATGCAAAAAACAGATAAAACTTGGGCCAGTTACAAAAATTCTCCTGAGGTTTACGCCATTTATGAAAAACTTGTAACCTTACATTTAACTCCCTAAGAGGGGGGTATTTGTAAGATTTTACTTACATTTTACATTTTAAAGGGTGTAAGGTTTTCAAGTTTGAATAGTGTTTTAGATTTTAAAGTAAACCTCAGGGTTTTTTGTAATTATCCCAAAAAAATTAGGGATAATGATTTTTTTCCATCCGAACTATGGTCACTTTTACACTTTACCATCTAAACTTTTTTTGTTTACAGTTTGCCTCCTGAACTATAATATTTTTTTGCAATTTGCCATCCTCAACTAAAATATTCCACCCGAAAATTGCATCGTGTCATATGAGAAACATACGTCCACGTTGTATTACTCTTCTTAACATATCAAAAATAAACCCACAATCAATTTCAAAAAACTTGGAGTTCTTATTACCCAATTGAATATTTAAAAATAATCTATCAAAGTCGCCGTTGTTTTAATTGGGTGATAAAAATTCCATATTTTCTGAAATTGATTGAGGATTTATTTTTGAGATACTAGGGGGAGCAATACAACGTAAAACTATGTTTCTCATATGACACGATGCAACTTTCCGGTGGAATATTTTCGTCAGAGATGACAAATTACAAAAATTCTTATAGTTCAGGAGGCAAATTGTAAAGAAAATAAGTTTAGATGGTAAAGTGCAAAACTCGTCATAGTTCGGATGGGAAAAGATCTTTATCCCAAAAAATTATTATCCTCTCTTTACAATCAATGGTAACTCACCCGATTTTCTTAATCTCCCTTGGGAGTGCAAACTTACTCATGTCCGAAGAGGAAGGAATTCGTGCACGGATCTACTAGCCAAGATGGGTCATGAGATTAATGAAGTATTGTTTTCTAGAACGACCAACCTAATGAGACAATTAATTGTATTTGAGGAGAGATGAGCCTCGATTAGTAGTTTCGTTGTGTCTCTTTCCTGACAAAAAAAACAAATGGTAACTCACCTGATTAATTAGTGGAAGCGAAAGGCTTCCCTAAGTTTGCTTATTCTTGTATAACAAAACAATTTGTGTCTTCTCTAATTGTTCTCGACTTTTATGCACAGCTTCTAAATATTTATAATCATATGTGCTCGTAAACACTTATCGCGACATAATACTGATACGTTCGATTAACACTTCACCAATTTAACAGTTTACTCTATAATATATTAGGAACCCTGACTAAACAAAAAGGGAAAAGGTAATAAAATGTCAAAGTATAGGGATCTAAATGTAATTTCTCATAGTATAAAGAATCTAGAATCTAGGTGTAATTTAATCAAGGGAGTTTACATATGATTCACCCTATAAATAAATAATGCACAATTTCATAATACAAACTGACGATTACACTATCCCATAATCGACTTATTACATTTTCCCAAAAAGAAAAAAAAAAGTAAAATATATATGAATCAAGTATTCATCAACCATCCAAATGTATCTGAAATTACCATTTCACCCACAAATCCTGGGAACAGTCCAAGACCTACTACTCAAATTACTAGGAAAAGACATATACTTTTTCCAATCATCAATCACCATTTTCAAATCATGGATCTTATTATCGAGCCCAATACAGCAATTCGCATGCATTGTGATCACAAGATCCAGATCCTTGCTGGGCTCACAAAACCCGCCAAAATAAGCCGTATCCAAAAACCGAAACTGCAACCCGATTCGTTTGATATACGGGTCGAATTTTATCATGTTGAGCACATCTTGATCATGTTTTCCTGGGAAATACTCCTTTCCATTGTACCAAAACTTGTAGAATTGGATAGTCCGATTGTTCGATTTGACGTAATTGAATCCTCCATTTGGGGAGTTATTCAAGTCGGTGTAGTTGTACCAATAGTGGTCACAAGCTATTTGGAAGTCACCATCCGGGTAGAATCTGGGAAACGGATCCCTGAGCCACATTACATCTGCATCCTGAAATTAATACATAAAGATTAAATTCGGATACTATATCACTTTTAGTATCATAACTTAATCTTTACTAAATTTTAGTAAATATAAATATAATAAAATGAAATTATCCCTGAAATCCAAGAAATGGGGAATTTATATCAATTCTAAGGGGTGAAGTTATAATTTTGTGAAAAATAGAAGGCGCGGGCGCTTTTGTTATTTTTACTTTAATTTTGGTGGAGAAAATGTAAATTGTATACTTTCATTAAAACTATCATATGTGATATATTAGAGTTGACAGTTGACTACCAAATGCTTCGAATTTAATTCTGTCTTTTGTTTGTATTTATTTTATCATAATATTAAGGGCGAATTACATAGGAGTCCCAACAAATTGTCATATTTATATATATGTCTCTTTTATTTATTTTTTTACATCCTAATTCCTTGACCGGTCAACCAGTAATCAGTTTCGTTAGTTTCCTAGTACCATTGTGTTCGTCTCATCGAGACATTAAATTTGGAATATAAATTTGAAGAAACACACAATGGTACTAGAATAAATTTTTCTGATTCGGTTTAGAAGCGAGAAATTTGGACTATACACACAATTAAAGAAAAATTTCTTAAACTTATAACTTTCTCATTTTTTTACCGAATCAAACAAATTTATAGTCCAAATTCATTGTCTCGATGAGACAAACATAATGGTACTAGAATATTAATGAAACTGACTAATGGTTGACTGGTCAAGGAACTAGAATGTAAAAAACGAAATAAGAGTGACCTATATATAAATATGGTAATTTGTAGAACCCCTATGTAATTCGCGCTAAGTATTAATATTAATACTGAACTAGACTAGACGTACGTACCGTGAAAACGAAATCGTAACCAATCTGGAGAACAGTTCGTAAGAAATCAATTCTTCTCCACATCATCTTCAAATAATCCTCCGTCATGAAAACTGCTTCGCCGGAAAAGTCGACGCAGGTGGTGGTTAGCGCGTAGCAGTGGAGCTGCTCTTCCAAGCAACGAGAATATGCCTTTTGGTCCAACGCCGCCACCACTACGTGTTTTAACAGATTTTGGGTTCCGTTTCCAATTCTGAAGCTCTCCAGAAACAGATCAAATATGGAATTTGGTTCTGTCCATGCTGCATTTAGAGTTGTGATTATCACAGTCTTGCTATCATTCATTGCAGCCTTTTTCAATATATTCTCCAATTTAATATCCTCCTCATTTGCCTATATAGTAATTGAAAAAATTGATTAAAATTTGAATTATAATTAAAAGGGACATACATATATTTATTGTATTTAATGAATATTATCTCACAAATTAAGAAAACATATCTTATACCTAATCTTATAATTGACAGATTAACATATGATAATATCGTATAATAATAGGAAGAAGAAAAGTCATATTTAGTAGGAATGAATTATTAGATAAAGTATATATAGACAAATATAAAAGTTATAACTTAGACATCACCAAGGAAATTTCTGACTA
This sequence comes from Verbena officinalis, assembly GCA_958496215.1. NCBI lineage: Eukaryota > Viridiplantae > Streptophyta > Magnoliopsida > Lamiales > Verbenaceae > Verbena > Verbena officinalis. The sequence goes on along the minus strand of OY292390.1, from coordinate 2,851,581 downwards.
ATTGCACTATTATAAATTTGGACTTCTGGAAAATAAGGACAGTGACTGATCAGTCCAATAAATTGAAATTAAACCGCATATTGATTCTTATCACATTTTAGCCAATCCTCATTAACGAGCGGCCCCCGCATTGGGTCGAAGCATCTGGTTGACCGGTTGGTTAAATGCTATTAATGAAAATAATAGATTTCGGAAAGAAAGATCTCACGTCCCGTACGAAAGAAAGACCAGGCGATAAAGATTAATGGGTGGCTGTGATAGATAATTATTACTAAACACAGCAGGATTAGAAAAATCAATGTTGCCCTAATTTAGTCAGCAGCGGGCAATATTATCTAAGCATTTTCTAGAATATTTCTTTTATTGGATATATATTTATTATCAGTAATGATCACCATCTATAGTCAAGGAAAGAGAATCGTTGTAATATGAACATAACTAATTAATAGATAATTAATATCTGGCTTGTTGGACATTTTCAATCCTTTGAAAGTTTCCAAAGAGAGTTAATTGCATTTATGTCCTATAGTTTTAACCATTTTATTGGGACATAAATTGATATTTTTTTGCATTTTATGAGACGTAAAGCAAAATTTTCGTTAGTTTGACTGCAACAAGGTAGATTGACTGTTAGTTAATTGACAGAAAACTAACTTCGGGACGTAATTAAAATGAGATTTTTTAATTTACACTTTTTATGGGATCTAAAGTGAAATTTTTCCCAAAATTTACGACCCAAAACTAGTCATGTTTATTCATCCATGATCCATGAAATACACACATATAAATTATAATTTAAGCTTACACATTGTGAGACGAGGAATATATATTATTTTTGATCGAAAAAAAGAGTGATGAGGAATATTATTCTTGACTGATCAGAAACAAATGGAACATCTACATAAACTATATTACATAGTATTAGTATTACTGCTGAGTGATTGATTTTTTGTTTTAAAAAAAAAAGAATTTTTAAAATTTCCTTCATATCAAAGAAAATCAACACACATATATGCATACGATATACAGAAAATTTACTTACTGGAGAAGCATGATTTTCACAAGATGAAGAAGAAGAAACGTTTCCCGATATTGTAGACTCTTTAGACCCTGAAAATGAATAAGACCTTTGAAATAACTGTGTGGGATACGTAGATTGGTTGAGAACTAAGCAAGTTATGGCCAACACCACAAACACCACCGTGATTCTAACAGCTACACTCCGAAAACTCCGGTGGTTGTTGGTGGTGGAGTCACGGTGGTAGCCGCCAGACTCGAGGAGGTCGTCGTCGTGGCTGTCGGCTTTAGGGTTAGAGTTCGCACCACCGCTACCACCACCAGCAGCAGCTGATGACTCCATTAATTTTTTTTCTTTTTGTCTAGTGAATTAAAGTAATGTGTTTAAGCTAGCAAAGATGATTGAAGTCTAGTAGTATGTATATATTAAGATTAAGGTCAACTTTACTAGAAGGCAGCATAAGTTTTATAATAATTCTAGTACAATTGGTTAGTATAGTCTCTGTCTAATAATTTAGAGATTTTAAGATATTTTGAATTATGGTACTTATTTATACCTAACTTGGCCAAATGCTTCATAGTTTAGGACGTATTTAATTTCATATTTTTCAACTATGCCAACTATAATTAAGTCCTCCAAAAGAATATTTTCTTAACACTCAATTAATGTTTATTAATTCCTTAACTAATGAATGTGGAAAATTTGAACGTCCCATCACACATCCAGAAAATATAAAAAAGATTAAACATCATTTGCATTATAGTTAAAAAATATTTAACCTCATTCATTAGATTTCCTTTTTATAAACAAGTTGTATGTAGTTGAATTTCTGGGCTTAATAAGTTAGGAGACATGTTCAATACTCATGAATAGGCTCATGGACCCGAGATATTGAAATTAAACTAGGGAGTTGTTCAAAAACAAATTTCCTTATTTGCCATTATATCTATATTGATTAATTTTTATTAATTCTTGAAATGGATATCGATTGAGAAATATAATTTCTCTTACGCCTCATTTGGATTGATGGATTTGGAAATCGAAAGAGATTAGAAGCGGATAGGATGGTAGAGAGAGAAGTGAGGGGAGAAATAGAGATCAGAAGTCGAAAGGGAGATTAGAAGCGGATAAGATTGGAAAGGTAGGGGAGAGAGAGAAAGAGAAGCAGGGAGAGAGAGCTCTTATTTCTATGGAGAAGAGAAACGCCATACAATGAATTTCAAATGACAGGGTATTGGACTGGATTTCAATTATATTAAAACTGAGCTTCAAATTTATCCTAGATTAAAAGTTCATTGATTTGGATTTTTACCCAAATAACTTGAATTTGGAATTTGAATAATGGATTTAAAATCCTTTTAGACCAAATCCATCCATTCAAATGCAACCTCACCGTAAAAATATAATTGAAACTAAAAGATAAATGTTTATGAGTTAGGGCATGGTACCAAATTGCATCTCTTGGACTAGCTCCTTAATTAAGCAAAGTTTTGACTTCACCTACCCAATAAATTAAGGAAAATTGGGGAAAGAGAGTGAGTTGTTGTCTGTTGGAACTTGGAAGTTGTTTAAAAGCTACAAGGCATGCAGTTGACCATATTTTCTACTAGACTATAAAACAAAGGAAAATATTGGAATCTATTAATTAATGCAAAACATTTTTAAAGCAATAGAGACAAGGTTATAGAGTCTTAATATTTTTCATGTTGACAGTAATAAAATAATTAGGAGTAAGGGATTTCATAATAATACCACACAAGACTTTTAAGAAGAATTTTTTTTAAAAAAAAATTCACAATAATTATCAAAATTATTACCTATCATAATATGGAAACTTGGGAAATTTTAGAGATGTTAAAATGGATGGGGACTCATGGGTATGACCCAACTCAATAGATTTGTTTGGTTTTGATCCAACCAAAAATTAAGTGAGTTCAAAATGAATTGAGTCACGGTGGGTCACATAAAATCTGAGTTACTAATAGTTTTGGGCTGAGTCACTAATGGGTCAAGCCCAAATATTAATACTAATTGTAATTTTACCCTTAATACAAGTCTAATATAGTAATTTATCATTGTTTCCTAGTTGAAAAAAAAAAACAAAATTCAAAAATCAAAATTCAAAATCTATCGTCAAATTGAGAAACCTAATTTTCTCAATTCTCACTCTAAAACCACCGCCTGCTACCACCGACAGATCGACTCTCCCGCCCACCGCCAGTCGCTCACCGCCGTCCAGCACCGACTCTTTCGTCCGTGTGTAACACTCGACGACTCTCCCTCTGTCACCCTTTCTCTCCGGCGCGCTCTCTCGTCTCTCCCCGAGGCTCCTGCCCACCGCCGTCGTTCCTCTGCCGTCCGTCTGTAACACCCGACGACTCTCTCTCCGTCACCCTTTCTCTCCGGCGCGCTCTCTCCTCACTCCCCTCGCTCTCGCAGCTCCTCTGCTCCTCTCCGCCGTTGCTCTCTCTCGTCGTTCCTCAAATCAAGAAACTTTCGCAGCGGTCCAACCTCTTGTCTTTTTCCCCGTCTGGGCATCTACATTTGCAGGTGATTTTCTTCGCAATCTGATTTTAAAGTAGCATTCTGAGGTGTATAATTTGTGAGCCCATGAACCAAGAATTGTTCTTTTACTTCTGGGCATTTCATAGTATAATTGTTTTCTTTTAAGAATGGAGATTGTTGTGAACACTCTTATGTCTAAAGCCCTTGAAGTTGAGAAACTCGTGGATATGCTGTTCTCGTGTTTGCAGTATATAAAAAGAGGTTTCTCTACTGTGGACTAATGACTAACTTTTGAATTGAATTTTTTAATTGTTTGGTTGAGATATTTTTGCTTGGATAGTATGAACTGTGCATAGGTTCGAAGTTTAGATAGTGTTTAGAAAATCAACTTCTGCTTTTTTTTAGCAAAAATAAGCTAAAAAGTCGATGCACTTCAAATATGTGGAAGTTTATGTAGAGTATTTAATATACATCTCAATTTTTATTTTTACTTTCATTTTGAAACCTACACTTTTTTGCCAAACACTAATCACTTTCTTCTGCTCCAACTTTTATCAAATTTAGCTTCTCTAAAAGCGGAAGTCTTTTCCCACCGAGTTCATTGAACCCAGCAGTCCAGCAAGATTTGAGTATGAAAAACAAACCCCTAATTTCTTGACATAATCATTAGCTTAGCACAAATTTACATATGCCTTGGGATTATATGCAACTGAGTTGTGTATTTCTTAGCAAATTGGTGTTGGTGTGTGTTAGTGTGTGTAAATTGGTGTTAGTGTGTGTAAATGGTGTTGGTGTGTGTAAATGGTGTTGGTGTGTGTCAATATGTGTTAGTGTGTGTAAATGAGTGTAAATTGGTATTGGTGTGTTAGGGGTGTCCTGGACATTTAATAATGAATATAATAGAAGTTTTTTGTTGGATCCATTAGCGACCCATGTTTGACCGTCTACGACCCACTCCAAAACCATTAAAAATAAAAAACTGACCCATCTTTGACCCACCAACTTTTGGACCCAACTTGACCCAAACCAAATCCAACTCAAATCACCATTTTGACACCCCTACTAAAAAGTTTATTTTGTATTTTTGTAGGGGTTAATTAGAAAGAATAAATATCTATAAGGACCCCAATTGATCTTAGTAATTACATAGGGACCTAATAGTAAAAACCCGAAACCCTTAAACACGCACCCTTTCTCTATCTCCTTGCTCGCCTACTGCAAATATGCACACAGTTTTTGCATCCGTGACAACCTTCGCCACTTATGGAAGGATGTGTCTTGATTACCGGCGAGAAAGTCTTGCTATTTCTGCTCACTCAATTCCGTCATCCTTGCATAATCGGTAACGTTATTAAATTTCTGCCAAATTTGAAATTTAAGATAATTTAGTGTAATTGGGAGGAGTTTAGGGCTTAACTACTGATTGGAGGCCAAATTAGATTGGGATAATTGATTATTTTGCTATGTTCAAGTTCGGTAATGTTTTGGCATGGTGGTTTTGCGCGAATTCATTATAACATGTGCGACACATCCGAAAACTTACAAGAATATACGAGTATGAGATGATTATATCAATATCACCTTAATTATTGTCTGGGATTTAAGATGTTTTTACTTAAGTTGTAACTATATCATGTAATATTGGTACAAATGAGAAGTGTATTAACATGTTGTGTTGGTCCAATTTTGAAGTAGCTCAGATTCTGAATGTATGTAATCCTTTTTGTCTTTATTTTGTTCCTGTGAAATGTTACAGAAATCACAGTGCATGGTTATCTATGTTGTTTCCTTTTGCAGCTAAGAAAAGGATAGAAATGTATAAGAAGAGGCAAGAACCCAAGAATGGATCCTCAGCCTCTCGTGAGGATGTGGAGGTACCGAAAATGGACATCAAGTCCATCCTAAAAGATATTGAATTTTTAGGTAAGTTTAATTAAAGTTTGTCAGTTCCTTATAATAAAGTATCGAATACGAATCATATATCATGATATCGTGTGACTGGAGTACTGCAGTTCCTTATTCTCATTCATGCATAAAAAAAACAGTGCCAATTAAGGTCTCATGAAACAAATAGTCATGTAATGTATGTATTTAGTGTGTGTGTGTGTGTGTGTGAGAGAGAGAGAGAGAGAGAGAGAGAGACCTTTCCTTAGATTTTGAGATGTTTTACTAGCAATCAAAACCCATCTAGTATTTTATATGTTATTTTATATCAGGATCATCACATATGACATGGAAACAGAAGAAGGACTTGGAGAACAGGAAGGTAGTGTCTCTTGGTGGAAAGGTGAGTTCCTTCTCATTAATTCCAGCACCTGATGTCCCACTGTTCCATAAATTAATTATTGAATTTTAATGTTTACAGCCTCCAAAGCAGCAGAGATTACCACTTAGTGTAGCACGAGTTAGAATGAAGAAACAAAAGGAAAGAGAAGAAAAACAGCTTGAGGAGGTAACTGATCCTATCCACTTCACCACTTCATTATTAGTTGAAATGTTGTATATCTTTTCTAGAAATGTTATAAATAAAATTGGTCTTTTCAGAATGCAATACTCAGAAGATTTGGAGGCTATAATAGCAATGGCACCAAAAGGACATCAGAGACAAGACGAGCAGAGGACAGAGTTTTGAGGTCTACCGAAGGTTTCTTCAAAGATGGAGTCCTTGATGTCAAACATTTAATGCATTCCTCGGCACCTAAAGTCACTGATGACAACAGCAGACAATTTGCCAGTAAAGGGAAGCAAAAGAAAGGTGGTAAAAAGGGTAATGGTAAGAGAAAAGGTGGTGGTAAAAAGCACCACTAGAAATTCTTGAAATTTTGTGAAATTGTATCTGGAAATTTTGTTCTGATCAATCAAAGGATTGGGTGATTCTTATATTACAGTTTACTATGTATCTCAGATTTAGTATGCTGACCGTGATTTCTTATCTATTAATATTTTTTTGGTTATTTCTGGCTTTTACATCTCCTTAGCTGCATTCTTGGAATGGGTTTCAAAGTTATGGCAACTTGAGTTTCGATTTGTGTATGTTTAATTATGGTAAGAGGTGTTAATTCGAACTGCAGATTGCAACAGTGAGTTGTTTATTTAAGTGTACTTGTTTGCTGCCCGGAAAGAGATTGTGATACATTGGGCTTGTGTAGACATTGATTGTATTATATGTAGGGTGTTTTTCTGTACCATGCAGCTGCTTCCCATGTGGTTGTTTTCTTGAGGCTCTGCAGACAGTAAGAAGTGCTTTTTATAGTTTATGTCCACTTGGTTAACATATTTGTTCAAGGGGGGTGTTGGCAAATACTTTTGCTTTTGCAGAAGTTGATATGCCAAGTACTTCCAAAATGCATAACGAAAGCAAAAATCACAAAAAGTACTTTTGTTTAGAATTTATTTGCAAACACTATCTAAATTGACAGAATCCAACACCAAAAATTTCTTGAGATCAGAACTTTAGCCGCATAAAAAAGGAAGCCATGTTTCACTGGTGTTTGTTGGTAGCATATACAGCTTGCATTCATGCATTACATACTTCAGTTACTTTTCTGCAAGAAGTATCCTTGTTAACTAAGTGACACAATGTAAATGATAGGAAAACGAAAATGAAGTCGTGTTATGAAATACGACACAGTCCTCTCTTGTAGTGCTCTTATTAACTGAAATAGTAAGTCTTCAAATCCATCGCCTACGGCTCCGAGAGCTTTGGGCTCCTTGGAACCACCTTTCCCAGCCAACGTCAGATGGGCCTCTAGTCCTGCACAAATTACCAACCATTATTTTCTACAACTAACCAATCTACAATTTTATTTTGTTTATTATTTGTGTTCCAACCAAGAATAGGAAGAAAGTGCAAAGAGAATTCTTACACTGGAAGTAGGCCGTCTGGAACAGAGTCAATGCTTGAGATTAGCCTGTCATTGAGAGAAGCAGACACCATAATAATAACTAATCAGTGACAACAAAGTCGTTCTTTTACATTGATAATTAGGTTTCAAAAATCAAAATTGCAATTTCCAAGAAGAATATTATTACACGACGAGAACAAGTTAAAAAGAGAAGAATTAGTTAATTTTGGCACCCGAAGAAACAGTTTTGACTCACTTTCTTGTGTGCTTGCAATTTGGAGTTAACCTTCGTTAATTCTATTTTCCATTTTTCTATGCAACAACATAGTTTGGACTTAGGATGGTGGCAGACAAGATATTCAAATCTTCTGTTATGCTTTCCATATTTATTTTGTATTCCACTTGTTAGATGTAAAAAAACTACAATTTATGTTCATTTTGAATATAATATAAAAAAAATTTACTTTGTATACACTTTATGAATCTGGAAAGTGAAAATACAAAAAGTATTAGAAAAGATTAATATTTTATCTGACAAGAGGGTTAATAGAAAAACCAATATTAGAAACATTATGAGCAACACACATGATAAAGAAAGAAAAAAGAAACGAATGGGAAAAAGGGGTTTACTCTTGACAAACAGTAGAAACTCCATCAACAGTATCAAGCTCATCTAGCTCATCCTGCAAAAAACAAAAAAAAAAAAGAAGAAAAATTAAATATAACCATCTCAAAGTCAAAAGTCAACAATAAATGGTCTCCATTTCTTATTCCTAAAAATTTTGAATCTTAAATGGAAAAATTGTTACTTAAAGCTAGCAGATTGAGCTGAAATGAAAACCTGTATTATTTGGATTTGCTGATTGAGGAGAGAAATTGCAGCAGCCATTCGATGTTTCCCCATGAGGCCATGAGCAGTATTTGCTGATCCCTGAGATGACGGCATTGCCGGTACTGATGAAGAAGACGGTGATGGACTGTGATTGTTCGGCTGCTGATCAGCCGCAGGCGGCGGAGATGGCTCCATCAGCCGCCGCACTCTGGTGGTTGGGATGGGGGGTGGTTGGGAGTTGGGTAGAGGGGTGGACCAAATATATGTACTAGACTTAAAAGGAAGAAAATGGCAATGGATAAAAGTAGATGAGAATTGAGAAGTGACATGGAAAGTGGTCAAAAGTGGGAGGAATATGAAATGAGGGGAATAGAGATAATTACGTCATCTTATGTGTGTATGTATGTGTAATATATTTTGGACTAAGATTTTATATTTCATAATATACATGGAATTATATATATTTACTAAATTTTTGTTTTTTAGTGGGATGAGTTACTGAATTCGTTGAATAAGGTTTAGAGTCAAAAACTCTAGTTTGTGAGCAACTCGGTTGAGAGAGGTTCAAATAAATCATTAGGAAACAAAAAAGGAAAAAAATGTATATATATTCATCTTTCTAATAAAATTCAATATGAATATTTTATAGAAATATATATATGCCTATTTGGATCGAATTATTTTCTTTTCCGACATTTAAAAAGTTTTCCAAGAGCTCAATTATTAGACTATATAAATTTAAGTATAAAATATCATAGTCTCTAATTTTCACGAATTAAATTTGGACCCATATGTTTCATTCAATCTTTTGACAATGGGATCCACAAATATCAAATATCATAAAGTAGCAAAAACATATATTATTTTAATTAATAATTATAAACTCATGTAAATATACATTAGCATATTGACCCTTTTGTCGAAAATGTCTTGAAAAAATATTTACATAGGGAAAATATAATAGAGTTTTGATTAATTATATAAAAATTTAAGATTATATATATAAGCCTAAGAAAGCTTTTTAAATAGAATTTATTTGCCCATAACAAAATGTTTGTGGGAAAAGCTCAAGCTGCCCAAGTGAAATTTTGGGCATAAGCTTTAGATAAAATAACCAAGAAACCATTTTTACTTTCTTCACCACACCCAATCACCCAAATGGCTGTGCCAGCAGCTACAGCTTCTGCAAAATCACTTGTCAAAAAGCTGTTTTTCCATTGCCCATCGATACCGCCAACCAGAATCTCTCCCCTTCGCTATTTCGTTTCCGGGGCGACCATAGCAGCATACAGTACTGTGACAAACAAAAGCAAAAGCGAAAAGAAGCAGAAGCAGAGACAGAAAGCAGATTTATTAGTGAAGAGGCGCACACGCTCGGATAGAGAGCTAGACGAGGAGGGCTTCGCGAAGCAATTTGGAAATGACAATTCAGCCCACGTTCCCGTCTTGCTCGGCGAAGTGCTTGATGTCTTTGCTTCGGTACCCCTTAAGTCGTTCGTCGATTGTACTCTTGGTGCCGGTGGCCACTCCGCTGCGGTGGGTGAATTACTGCATTTTTTAGTTAGTGTTTTTATATAAATCCTTTCTGATTTGAAATTAAGTATGATTTGTTTGTTTGCTTGGGATTGAACTTTATGTGGGTGAAAAAACGATTTTTTTAGTGAAATTGTTTTCTACTCGATACACTTCGAGTGGTTCAATAATTTGGAATTTTATATTACTAACTAATACATCCTTGCTGTAAATGCAGATAATTCAGGCCCATCCAGAGATGGAATTTTATGTTGGATTCGATGTTGATCCTGTGGCGCATCAGATAGCTCAAGCTCATATAAATAAAATCTTGCACAAAGATTCTGATTCCTCGACATCAGACTTACAAGTACAAACCGTCGTGAAGAACTTCAAAAGCATCAAGTCTGTGCTTCATGAAATTGATGGGAAGCATACAGTTTCTGGAGTTCAAGGAATTTTGATGGACTTAGGAATGTCATCCATGCAGGTATCCAGCAGAATACATTATTTTTATGCAAATCTCTCAGTAGGTTATAATTTGCTTGAGAATGGCTTATTATTATTTTCAAGAATGTGTAAAAAAAGGAAAGTACCCTAATTGTTGTATTGCGATGGTATTTTTCGTGCTACATTGTTTGCAGGTGAACAATGCTCAAAGAGGATTTAGTGTACTCTGTGATGGACCTCTAGATATGCGGATGAATCCCCAGGTAAATAGTGCTAAATAAAAACAAGAACTAGATAATGATAATACAGAAAAAGAGACTAAAGACCGTAACTTTATTTTTCTTTATATTGAGTCACATTTCTACTGAACATCTCTTTTGTTTACCTTGGCCATTTGTGAGGAAGATTAAGACCTCAATATTTATTTCCAGATTCTACTTAAATAATGACAGGCTACTCTGAAGGCAGAAGACATTTTAAATTTATGGCCAGATACTGAAATTGGGAGAATTTTAAGAGATTATGGTGAAGAAAGCAATTGGTTCTCTCTCCAAAAGAAAATTGTTAAGGCTCGTTCCACTGGTGGACTCCACTCCACGCGCGACCTAGTTGATCTCATTCGGAGCTCTACTTCATGGAAAGGTATTTTTTCGTTTATCTTCATTCTACTGAAGTTTGAATTTCTTATGTTATTGACACAAAATTATGGTAGTGTTAGCAAACTTTTAAAAAAACTAGCACTTTTGTGTTTGGAAACCAACTTCTGGCTTCTAGGTTATTGTCTTAAATAAGTGGAAGTTTGTTTAGAGTAACAAAAGTGCTTCTCAAGTTTTCCTTGCCAAACGCTTGAACCCCCTTTTTTTTTCAAAACACTACTCACTTTTACTATTCCATTTTTTACAACTTCAACTTCTCAAAAGCAAAAGCTGTTGCAAACACCCACTTCGTTCACTTTTTCTTGCATCTTCATTCTACTGAAGTTTGAGTTTTTTATGTGGCTGACCACATAATATGTCAAAATTTAAACAGTAGGGAGACAAGGTTGGATTAAGACAGCAACACGGGTATTTCAAGCTTTGAGAATAGCTGTGAACGATGAACTCAACACGTTGAAAGCTTCCATCATTTCTAGTTTTGATTGCCTTGCTTCTGGAGGAAGGCTTGCTGTAATATCGTTCCATAGTTTGGAAGATAGAATTGTGAAGCAGGCATTTCTGGACATAATAAACCGGGGTGATGACGGAAGTAACATAGGGAGATACTTGGGTAATCCTATGAAGTTCGATTCGTATAAGGAAAATGAAGCATGGATAAAACAGATTGTTGTAGGACAAAATGCTGGAATCCTAACAAAGAGGCCAATAACACCATCTGAATGTGAAGAGAGATTGAACCCTCGAAGCCGAAGTGCTAAACTAAGGGTAATTGAGAAGATCTGAAGAGAATACCTTTTGTTGAGTTAATTAGTTGAAATTGTAGAATATTGTATTCATTTATAGTTATTTTCAGGGGCCAATCTAAGGCCTTGATTCTTTCTTTTTCTTCTGAAATTTAGTGTCTTTTTTGGTATCCATTTACGTTATTATAAATAATTATTTTATTTTTTTGTTAAGTCTTATAAATTCGAATATAGGTATTCTAAAAACCTTGAATTTTAATCTACCACAGCCCTAACCAAATAGATATAAGAATTTTCCCCCACCAACCAATAACGAGTTAAAGACTTCACTCTTCAGAGTTATCATTTTAAGATAACTGAAAGCAAGGTCTAATAAATGTCCATAACTGATTTATTGGAATTTGTATGTAATAAATAATTAAATCAGTAAAATATGTTTGAAAATGAGACATACCTAAATGGGTGATGTTGCAGGGGCCAAATGGAAGTCCCTATTTTCCAACACTTGTCTCATTTCTCTCTACTGCTAATTATTCTTCACCTTCAGAACATGGAAAATATCCTTTGAACTAGAGATAGAGCGCTAATTTACTGAACCATATCAATGGCCACAGCTAAATACTACTCTGCTCGGTCCCCATTCCATGGACATCTTCTCCAAGAACTATCAACCTCCAGAACCAGGTACTTTATTATCTTCAACTATGTATGCGTGTGTGTTTGTGTGTCTTATTTGATACATTCTTGGTCTTGGGCAATTAGCTATTTTTGTAAAGATTGAATTTTTTTTTGTAACCCATAAGGAAGAGAAATGGCGGCATGAAAGTGAGTGTAAATAAAGCAAAGTTATCGGAGTCAAATGCGAAGAGAGCAAATCTTTCTGCCCGAAAGAAGGAAAGGATAAAGCTTCCTAATTACGGTGATGGGGTTTACCATATTAGTAAGTTTTTCAGTCATCCATCTGGGGTTGAAGCAATCTTGAATACAAGGGCTCTGCAGAGTTATCAATCTCTGGAATCCAATTTGTACAGGTAGCGTTGAGATGACTTGTTATATGCTCGCCGACAATGCCGTTCATGTGTTTGATAAAATGACTGAAACAACATATTGATTGCATAGACGGAAGAGTGAGTAATCAGGCCTCTGCTATCCGTGTGTGTAGTTATTGCCACTAACTGATTTCAGCTATATGCAGGTGTATCCTGCCACAGATTCAACTCCTTAATTTCAATGTTGCACCAGTTTTGGACTTACAAGTAACTCCGACAAGTGAAGATTGCATTGTTGAAATGTTATCATGCAAGGTAAGCTTGTAATAGTGAGACAAAAGTGAAACCAAATAATATGTGGAAAGCTTATGTCAATTTTGGACTTTACATCTAATGTTGGGGACTTAAGTTTGATATTCTGTCCATCTTGCATTTTTGTAGTTTGAGGGTACTGAAATGGTGGAACGCCAGAACGAGCACTTTTCAGGTGCATTTAAATTTGAAGTGGTATAATTTGAATACAACAGTAGTTTGACTAGTTGTAATCTTTTCTTGAAGTTAGGAGTACTGTGGTAATTAATACCTGTTAGAGTTAACTCATATGAATGGGAGACTGATATTCGCCTGGGTTTCATCTGCACTTTCAACAGCATCACGGCTTAAAATGCTCATATTCATTGCAATGAATATTGGAGCCTTCTGTTAGGATTGACCCGCACTCTTTTTGTTTTTACAGCTTCTATGAGGAACTGTTTAAAATGGGAAACTATTGATGCTGAACAGTTTTTGGATGTTGATGTGATGTTAAATCTCGTCCTTGAGGTTGTTATCTTGCTCAAACCTTATATTCTTTTCAAACATATATTACTTATTCCTTTTTAGAAAAAGGTTATTTCTTCAAGTTCTGAAAATGGCGAGTCTTGCAATTCATCATGTATTGTAGTATTGATATATTGCAGATTTACACCCAGCCATTTACGTTGTTGCCAGTATCTGCTGTTGAGGGTCCAGGAAATATGTAAGTACTTAACCGATTAATAATCAAAGTGAAAGAAGCTGGAACTTTCTATTTATGAAATTTTGTGATCACAGAGTGATGCAAGCCCTGGTGGACCAGCTGGTACCGTTGCTTGTACAACAGCTGATGCAAGATTATGAGGATTGGATTGATCAACAACGCAGACGCCTTCAATGACAAGTGACACAAACAAACTCTTTTATAAACTAATTTGTAAGATTCCTTAATTAGATCATAACTTGATCAGACAAGAAGAAAGGAATACAAGTTTGAGAAAGATATTCTTTACACATTGAAATTGGTGACATTATACTAGTTGATTGTTTCATAAACTTTCTTCTTAATTCTTATAACATCACCCGCACCCAGACTTCAGTTGATGGTCCGAGTGAATAAGACAAATTTTACTGCAACAAACAAAATCACACCCTTTCTTTGTTGAGAGTTCGTATTGTAATCCGTCATAGAATTTATAGTATATACAATTTCGTACTACAGCGCCTCCAATGGAGAAAAAGAATAAATTACAATACTTTTCCGAACAGACAGTTGCAGAACTCATAACTCGTACCAAAGAAACGAATTAATATGTACACTTCTCTGAGATAACCAAGTAATTCCCAACTGCATTATTCCTTACAACATCCTATAATCCCCTTTTCTCGTCAAGTTTCTCCACAATCTTGGATCTTTGTAACTGTGATCGACTTCTCCAATAAAACAAGAAAACACCATCGTTAAAATCTCTAGCACCTTAAATCGGTGGAAAAAAACATTCTTTAATGCCCAAAAGAAATTTAAAAAAAATTTAGGGCCTATGGCCTAAGAGAAGATGGTGATAAGTAGATCATATAAATAACTATGAGTACTCAGCCAAATTTCTCGTTATAAAGGCCATGAAGCACAAGAAGCTATAGGTGATATACTGACCATTCACATATAGGAGAATTTGTGAGTGGCTAATTGATCACCGTTTAATGCACATGCTAAGGGAATTTGCAAGTATTTGTTGATGAAGAAAATGCAGGCTTTGTTGCGGAATTACCACACAAATGACAACCCAAAAGAGACCTAATCATAAAGATACCATCGTTTGAAAAGACAATACAGGGAAAACACTTACCAAAAAATCTGGATGTTGCAGAAGAAGGGATTGGATATATCGCGACTCGCTTTCGTCTCCTTCATACCCCTGTACAATCGTCTCTCTCTCGCTCTCTCTCTGCCGCCACCATACTTACAGAGTAGGAGCGAGAGAGTGTAGGTATGAGATTGTGAATTAGCAAACAACATATATAAGGCGGTGAGTGGTGGCGCTAGGGTTTCTGCAACCGTTTCTATGCCCTAGGGCATCTTTAGGTTATGTTTTGGGCACTTAGGGAAAGTGGATTGAAATTTGTATATTGGAAAAATATAGGAACATATGTGAAAATTAAATATATATTTAATTTAATTTAACTTTAGGAGTAATAAAAAACATATTTTTATATTTTTTTTAATTTAACTTTAGGAGTAATAAAAAACATATCTTTATATTTTTTTCCCAAGTCGTTTGTTGTTATCGTAATATTCGTAATCAATATTACTATAAGCTGGTTTTAAATCATCAGAATTATTTTTTAAAAAATCAGGAAAAATTAAGGGTAGTATTGAGAAATATCTATATTTAATTTTGGTATTGAAAACGTCTTGAAAAGCAAAACATTACACGGTGTCGGACACCACATAAATAATATTTCATTCCACTTATCTCTTTAACCTCAAGTTTTAAAAAGTGTTTGTAAATTCTAAAAAGTTAAAAAGTGTTTGTCTTGCTGCTTCTAGTTCTACCTAAAAATAAGCTAAAAGTCAGAAGAACCGCCCAATTTTTACAACTATTTATAACTTTTAACTTTTAAAAAACAGAAGCTTTAGCATACCGCCCTTTCGCTTGAACTATTTCATGACAACGAACAATCATATAAGATATCCGATTATATGCACTAACTTGGATAAAAATTCCTTACGGTTGGTTTTGATTGTCTTTGATGCTAGAAAAAAGAATAATTGATAAAGCATGTAAATTGTCAAACATAATAAATTACCCATACGACTGTATATACTACTGTTTTCCTATGAAAAGCTGGTTTAAACTGAAAAGTAGAAGAAATCCAAGTTTGAAAGAACACCACTACTACTAATAGTACTAGTCAAGCACTGCCCTTAATAGGGGCTGCAACTTTGTCGCCCCCCGACTCTTCAAAGTAATCCTGGCGAGCATTATCAGCCAACATCAATGCAACCAACCAGAAGAGGCAAGAATCCAGAGAGAGAAAAGCTCCTCCACCAAGAACGCCAGTCTTGGCTGTTGGGCATTGCTTTTCCAAATCATGATGAACATTGCGAGTGTGGTGGAGCTGCTCAGTTATAGTAGGCCATAACAACATCGCTCCTGCTAATCCAGTCGTCGCCCTTCAACAAAGAAAATTGAACAATTAAAATGATAGAAAAAAGATGGGATTTCACGGAATTTTTTGTATATACATCAACACCCTTCTGGAGATTGCCTATATTTTTTTTAAAATAATTACACAAACCACCCCTGGGAGTTTGAAAACATTACACTTTACCCCTAATGTTTGGGTGATTTTTGTAATTTCAAAATAATTCAAGTGGTAAGTAGTTCTTTCAAACTTTCACGGATCAATTGCAATATGGCGATTTCTGAAGCGGTGGTAGATGCAATTAAGGCATTTGAAGGGGTTTCCGATAATATTTCCCCAAACAAAGGATATTTCTTCAATTTTCCTACCGTATTACACAAGATCAAATGTTTTATCCAAGAAATAATGTGGCAACACAATGTTGGAGCAAAGCCTTTGTAAAATCACCTTTAAATCCATCTATATACTTAAAATTGTTTTCTTCACAACACTCAAACTATTGGTTCGTAGTGGTGAATATATGTCACTATCTAATAACATAACAAAATTAGATTACTCATATAATGCAGCGACGGGCCAATTTATACGTGTCGAAAAAGCTAAAAAGAGGGAATGCAACAAAAGCAAAAGATTTTGCATAAATATACTCACAAGGCAATGTTGAGGAAGATAAGGAAGCCTTTGTTCTGGAATAAAACTGACTTTGGAATGGACTTTCCTTTGTAGGGGTAAAACAGAGAAAAGTAACCAACAAAAGTTGTGACAATAAGGAATGCAGTAGACAAGTATCCCAACACTACATAGGGATCAGATGGATATTTGCAAATCACAACGCCCTTCCCCGTTATGGTGGTGCCAGATGCAGGCTGCAAAAACCCAAATAGAGGAATATCAAGAAAATGACCAAATATTGCAATAAACCAATATAAAGCTGCATTATAGTGAGGTAGCTTTTAGAATGCAGTATTTCGCATTCTCGTATGCAGAGATCTACGACAGCAGATTACGTTATCTGTGATGATTTCAGGTTAACTGAAAATCGAAACTTAAATTGTCAATCCGTCCATCAACACAAACATGCTTATGAGGAGAAACACAGTCATGCTATAATAGAAAATCCTAATATTAATCAAACTGTAATAACCAATCAAGGTCTCAAAAATTCAATTAAGCTCTATTCGTTTGATCCCTATTGATAATAAAGAACAAAGAAGCATATAATTTGTTCAAAAGATCGCCATTAACAGCATCAAGATTTAATTTTACTCATTAAAAAAAAGGGCTACCTTCTTGTTTTCAGCAATAACTCCAAATACGAAGGACAACACCCCAAAGGTTGCTACCATCACAGACATTGCCTTGATGCTAAACGCCATTGCTTATCAAGTTACCTGTAACAATTTACACAACAAAAAGAAAAATTATTAAAAGTCAGTATTTCGAAATTTCTGCTTTCCATTTAATTACCTTTTCGCTTTTGATAAAACTAAAATCTTACCAAAACGAAAAAAAGATAAAGAAGTATCTTTGCACAAAGGAAAACGAGAAAACTAAAGAAAAAAGCAAATATTTTCTCGAATCAACCCCACCCACTTTAAAAGAACACGAATCTTCGAATAAAGATGGCAAAAAAGAAATTAGACATACACGAAAAACAAGATAAAAAAACAAAGACATAATAATCATAAAAGTAAGACATATACCTGTAGCCCAGAAAATTCTGATGAATGATGGAATCAGATTTCTCTCTCTAAGATAAATAGATTCAACGCTAAAGAGATTAGTGAGAGAGAAGATAAAGAGCTTGAGTAATAGAGTAGACGACTGCTGACTTTTTTCTTATGGAGAGTTTGCCGGATTACGGATTCTAGTTGCCTGGCTTTTTCAAATGGGCTGGGATTCTCTGTATCGGCTGCAGGAGATGTACGTGGACGCAAACTCGGGAAAATTGAAAAATATTTAATTTCTTTTATAATATATGAGATACTAGTTAAAATTTCGTGTCAAGATATGAATGTTAATTTATTTAACAATATAGAAAATTTTATTTTATAGTTTATTAAGTTATAAATACATGAATTTAATTTTTAAGAAATGAACTTATTTACTTTTAATTTGATTTACGGAGAGATTAGTTGACAATCTTTTTGATGGACAATTATTTATTCTCCATTTAAGAGTTAATTTTTTATAGTTATAAATAAAATTTATTATTTATTTATAATCTTAATTTTTTTAAATTGATAATAATATCGATTAATTTGATCCAATAATAGAGGTTATTCTTCAAGATCATTGAGTTCTATAATATTGTAAAAGGTTCAAATAACTTCTAGAATTAAGTAGAGTACGTTTGGTTATTCAATAAAATTCAGACATAGGTGGAGAAAACATAAATCAATTCTGCAATCACCGAGAGTCACTGAGAGGTTATCATTGAGAGATATCTTTTAATTTTTGTACATAAAATTTATCTGTATTTATAAATTTGACTATTTATTATCAAATAATTAATTTTTTTATCTCATATAAATTCATATAATTTGTAGGACTCCTATATGGATAATATTAATATAAATAATATTTTAATTTGAATTAGATTCGTAACTAATATATCTATATAAAATCTTTTATTCTTTTGGATAAATATGAAAATAATTAATAGTTTTAGTTACATGGCTGAATAGAATTCATTGAGACTATCAATATACGTTTATATGGATAGCCTCAAAATTTCTGAATTATATAATATAGACTGGATCACAAATTCATAAGAAGTAATATAAAGGTAGTAAAAGACTATTTTCAAATTGTATGCCTAGCATAAATTTTCCATTTTTTTCCAAAATAAAGAAGAAAACAAGGTCCAAGTCCGACACTTAAAATTAGTGGCTAATTTGTTTTATTAATTCACTGACAATCTTGATATTGTAATTCTATAGAAATACATAAAATACATTACCCTAAAAAAAATATTACAAGAAGAGAAAATTTAAGCACAAACAGTCCCTCAACACTAAAGTTACAACTTACAACTTATAAAGCTAATTATAAAAAAAAAAAAAGTACCAGCATTACAACTCAAAGAAAACAAAAATATCTAATAACATCAAAGAAAGAATGAGAAAAAAAAAAGAAACTACCTCAGAAGTCCCTCATTAGTTGGTATTAACTAAACAGTACGTGGTTAGATATTAATTCCAATCTTTAGGCTACTAAATGATCCAAATTATACAGCAGACAGTCTCGCCGCATCCTACACTTTTCTAGTAATAAAACTGCATTGAACATATACACATGCATCTGTCAATGCATATATATGTTTGTATATATCTTTGTAATTTTTTAGCAAAGATCAAATTAGTTCGTATTCTTTATCGTCGAAATAATCATCACGCGCGTTAACTGCGAGCATGAGACACACCAACCAGAAGAGGGTCGAATTGAGGGATAGAAAAGCAGCACCACCAATTAAGCCAGATTTAGCTGTGGGACATTCATGAATAAGATCTTTGTGAACATTATTGATTTGGTGAAGGTTTCCTTCGATCGTTGGCCATAGCAGAAACGCTAGAGCCCACACTGTCGAAACCCTGTAAATGTTACCCCATACGTCATAATCATTAATAATCATAGTATCGATCGATCGAAGCTATTTTATAGTATGTATATTACGTACAATGCAACGCAGATGTAGGAGTAGCACCATCGGGATCTGAAAATTGCAGTCCGTGGCACTGCTTTTCCTTTGTATGGATAAAAGAGGGAACAATATCCTGCAACTGAAGTGATTGCAAGAAATACAGTGGAGAAATATCCGCACAGTAGAAATGGATCGAACGGATATTTACAGACGATAACTCCTCCTTCTCCTTTAGTGGGAGTTCCATATGCCTACATAACATACAAGAACAAAAGAAAATTGTTATGTATAAGATTAATGAATTATTTCATTATTTGTTTTAATATAATATGTAAATTGTATATATGTATATACCTTCTTGAGTTCTGCTACAATTCCAAATATGAAGGATATCAAGCCTAAGACGGCCACCAGAAAGCCAGATTTTGCTGGAGTTGGTGTTAGTGATAATTCCATTTCATAACAAAATTCGAAGCTTTCAACCACCAGTGAGTATATATATCCACCTTTTCCTTCCACCCAGAACCCCCCCTGTAACAGTAACATCACCCAATATTAATTAGCATATGAAGAAATGTCACAGTTTTGGTTCATATTAAAGCACAATAATTAAAAACAAAAACTTATGTAATCTCAGATCTCTATACCAGAAATATATGCCACATTTTAATTTGTTTGTCACAAAGAGTATACGGGGGTTTTACATCTAAAACCCCTGACGTTTGATCTAATTACAATTTAGTCCCTCTATTTTTCAGAAATTATAAAAAAACTCCCTGATATTTAACTTTAATGCTAGAAACTCCCTGAAATAGGCTAATTATTTGCATTTATTGGCTTCATGTTGTATAGTTTAGGGAGCTTTTTGTAATAAAGTGTAATATCAGGGAGTTTTTTGTAATTTTTGAAAACAGAGGGACTACATTAGTACAATATAGTTAAGGCCTCAGGGGTACTAGATGTAATTCACCCAAATTATGTATTTGTCTATTTTATGCATGCTTAAACAGATGGAATAATGAAATATCACACTATTAGAAAAGAGAAAAATGTACATGTTTATGTGTATTTTTGATTTACCTGCTTGTTCTGGGATAACGAGGAAGAGGGTTGAAAGCCTTAGAACTCCTGGAAACTGTTATTTTTTCGAATCCTTCTTATTTTTGAATTAATTCCAGCAGACTTAGGAATGTAGTTTAAATAAAGAAATGGTGATGAATATAGTCAAATATTTTTATAGCTATATTCAGGGACATCCAGCCAACCCTTGCCCAAAAAATATTGTGCTACTATAAACAATGGTGTCCCCTTAATTTTCTGCTACAAAAGTTTGAATATTCATTTACTCCTTACGCTACCTCGTTTTAAATTAAAGGGATAATTACGTCTACACCCCATCGACTTAGGAGAAAATACAGCAAGACCCCTCTACTATTAGAAATTACAGAGAGACCCCCTCAATTATAGCTCTGTCTAACACTTAGGCCCTTTCGTTAGTCATTTTCTTATTTCCAAGTAGATGCTTACGTTTTATTAACTGGACAACAACTTAATCATTTCGCTCATTTCATGTATAGCAAACACTATAGCAAAAATGTTATGAGTAATTTAGTCGTTTTACAACTTTTCGTTTAAGTTTTTTAGGTTTCCGTTAGGGTTAGGATCTATATGTAATTTTCAATAGTTTAAGGAGTATCGCTGTATTTACCCCTAAGTCGAGGGGGTGTAAGTGTAACTATCCCTAAATTAAATAACATAACTCAAATATTACTCTTAATTTTAAAATTTGAAAATAATTAACTTGTGTGTAATTCTACAGTAGCACGTTATCAAATCCACTAATTAGTAAGATATATGTCACGACCCCCGGGCGCGGAGAGGAGAACCCTCACGACGGCGCCCGTTGGACGCGCGGGTATAAGCTTCGAATCCACTGTGTACAACCCTAAAGTTTGACTTAGGAAGCACTTGCCAAAATGGATTAATCCATATTCGTTGTACATGAGTTCTAACTTATAAACCCTTCAAATTACATGTTCATTTCCGATGTGGGATGAGAAATGCACTCTCACGGCCTTGCGACACCCCGTGAGGGGAGGCCGTGTGTATCCCTTCCACACGGGCTTGCGACACGCCGTGCAGCAGTCCGTATGGCTCTCCTGAATCATTCTCACGCTGAATATTTCGGGGCGTTACAATATATCATTTGATGTTACTCACCAAATCCATTTAAGAATTTTTTCCAACTAAAGTTGCTTTCTGTACACTTTTTAGGAAGAAAACTAATTTATTTATTGCTAATATTAATTGTTCAAAGTCTGATACCAATTGCAACTTGCTTTTATATGCTCATTTGTAAGTAATCTTGGCTATAATGTAGTCCCTAGTCACTTAATTTATTGAGAAATAGAATAATATCTTGTGGAGTCGTAAAGTGTATATATAGTTTAAAACTAGCTATAGATCTAGTTCCAATCCTGCAAATGGTGATAAATGTCACTTTAAACGAAAAATGCATTTCTTTATATATTTTGTCCACCTTATTTAAAAATGAAGGTTAATTATACATAGATCTCATATTAGTATTTGATTTTACAATTAGATAATTGATAATCAGAATATTACAAATACATCCACTAATGAGTTTGAAAATTACCAAAAAAACACTTTAGTATTTCGTCAATTTCCATACACAATATTTTAGAATATTCTATCATCTTTTTTAGCAAATCCCTAATGGTGCTTATTTTTATAATATTTAAACTTGTCAATTATGGGTTCTTTTGATTAAAAATATTAATTTGTAGCTGGTAGAGACATGCGATTAATAATATGAAGTACCCTATATTCAAGAGATTATTACATAGTATCATTGGGATATCAAAAGAGTAATATATATTTGTGATATTCTACCTAATAAAAGAGTCTAGTTGTAACATTGAATATTCAAATAGAATTTATACGTAATTAACCTAAACATAAATCAAAACATTGGGAGAATGTCTTTCTATTGATTTTCGTCCCTTCATGATGTATTATTGATTGGGGCCTTAGTGGCCTCGTCGACATGAGCTCTTTTTCTTTTCTTTTTTAAATGAAACTCGTCGACATTCTTGGAATACGTGTTTCAGACTTTCAGCAAATAAATACATAAATAATTTTCTTTTTCCCATTAAACCAAGAACAAATAAAGTAGTTTTGACCGATACCTTTCGTGAAACCGGCCACCACCCTTATTACAACAGTAGAGTTAAACATAGTACCAGTCTTTGTGCAATCAATACCATTGCACCACAGTCCACATGTACCCCCAGCCTAAGTTCCACAAAAGAAGTATCCAGAGGGAGAGAGAGAGTCCCCCACAAGACTTTTAACAAAATATACTGCTATAGCAACCTTGTAACAAAAAAAAAAAAAGAAAAAGAAAAAATAGAGAATATGGACAGGTTGAGCATATTATCTGGTCAATCATTACGATGGTAATCAATGCCATTACACGATGAATTTATCAGCTTATTGCTATTTATATTATAGTGATACCTGATATATATGATAGAAAAAGATTCAATCTTGTCATCACGTTGCCTGTCTTTCGTCTTTTTTTTTTCCTTGCTGTCTCGGCTCCTACACATACCTCACGATCTTCTCCACCATTTTCTTTTCTCTTTAATCACAAAATCAAAAAACCCATAATTTGTTTTTCGATTCATAGATAGCTCTTATTGTTTTTCCATTTTCTTCTATATCCTAGATTGGTTTTCACTGTTCAAGGTTGTCTCTTGAAGTGTTTTGTTTAGTTCTTCTGTCTTTATCGGTTGCTTAAAGTGTAAATTCATCACCTAATCTTCAGACCCTTTTCAAATCTTCATCTTTTTGAGGTGTCAAAGTCATAATCAGCTGCTAAATTTTTTTTGGCCCTTTAAGTTCTGGTTTCTGCTTTTTTTTTTTCAAAATCTTGAGCTTTTATGGGTTTTCTGGGTGTGAGGCTTTATGGCTTGGTAGCCATAGCAATAGTTTTGGTATACATGGTAAATAGTGTGAATAGTATAGGGGCAAATTGGGGAACTCAAGCAACTCATCCTCTCCACCCTTCAATTGTTGTTAAGCTGCTGAAAGACAATGGGATCCAAAAGGCGAAACTTTTTGATGCAGAAGCTAGGGTTTTGAATGCTTTCAGTGGATCAGGGATTGAAGTTATGGTTGGAATCCCTAATGATATGTTGGCAACTCTTGCTACTAGTGTTGCTGCTGCTGAAAGATGGGTTGAGAGGAATGTTTCTGCACATGTTTCATCTAATAGTGTTGATATCAGGTGGATTTATTTTCTATTTTTTTTTTTAAAAATTGCTTTGGTTTATATGGATGATTCTCCGTGTCTTTTTAGCTTATTAACTTGATTTATAGTATTGGGTATATTCTTTTTTTTGCCTTATATATTGAGATGGAAGGATTCATTTCTTCCTTGTGAAAGAATTTCATGTGTGGCAGAATTTTGGTTGGAGTGATGTTTGGGGAACTTATCCAAGATTTTTGCTTATATACATACAAAAATCCCTGTTGAATCTGATGTTCCTTAAAAATAGGGAATTTTTCGGGACAAAGTGAGATTTATTTTTGAATTAAATGATCCGCAAGTAAAAATTTCAAGTGGGCTACGTCTATGACTTATTTTCTTGATCATTGATCTTAATACACTAGTTTTTCCTGTTGCTAACTAGTAGGTTTTTCCTTTTTACAAGGTATGTTGCAGTGGGAAACGAGCCCTTTCTATCAACATACAACGGAACCTACCTCACCACAACGCTCCCAGCTCTCCAAAACATCCAAGCCGCTCTAATCAAAGCCGGCCTCGGTAACCGCATCAAGGTCACCTGTCCCCTCAATGCCGACGTCTATGAGAGCTCGTCCCAAGAACCCTTACCCTCCACCGGCGACTTCCGGGCCAACATCCGTGACGAAATGCTCCAAATAGTCTCTTTCTTGAACCAAAATGGAGCCCCGTTCACTGTCAACATCTACCCGTTCATAAGCCTCTACAACGATGAGAACTTCCCTGTCGACTATGCCTTCTTCGACGGCTTCTCGACCCCCATAGACGACAATGGTCGGACCTACACGAACGTGTTCGACGCCAACTACGATACCCTTGTGTGGGCCCTACAGAAGGCCGGGTACGGGAACATGACCATAATCGTTGGGGAGATGGGGTGGCCCACGGACGGGGACCGTAATGCAAATGTAGGGTACGCTCAGAGGTTCAACCAGGGTTTCATGGGCCATATGAATAAGGGTACCCCAATGAGACCTGGCCTCGTCGATGCTTACTTGTTTAGTTTGATAGACGAGGATGCCAAGAGCATTCAACCTGGCAATTTCGAGCGCCATTGGGGGATTTTCAGCATCGATGGGTCCCCCAAGTACAATTTGACCCTGGGGTCGGCCTCTCGCGGACTGGTGCCAGCTAGCAACGTGCGTCATCTCCAGAATAAGTGGTGCGTGCTGGCGCCATCCGCCAGCCCGGACGACCCTCAGGTGGGGCCGAGCGTCAGTTATGCGTGCTCGCATGCTGACTGCACGAGCCTTGGCTATGGTACGTCGTGTGGGAATTTGGATGCGAGGGGGAATATTTCGTTCGCATTTAATAGTTATTATCAGATAAGTAATCAGCTGGATAGTGCTTGTGGGTTTCCGAATAATCTTTCAGTTATTACGACTAGTGATCCGTCGGTTGGGAGCTGTCGGTTTGGTATTATGATCGCAACGCCGGGGAAGGGGAGTGGGGGATTGTTGTTGGAGCCGGTTGGATTCTTGGCTCAACTGGTTGTGTTGTTCTTGGTGAGCCTCTTTGTGATTTTGCGTTAGGACTTGATGAAGTGTGATATCATTCTTTTTGTTGTATACACGTGTTGTAATAAGTAATTTATATGATCTTTTTGTCCTTACACTTGACTTGGGAATATATAATAGGCTTGAGTAGTAGTTGAAGACATGGTTGTCAAGGAGTTGGCATACAATCAGAACCTGTTGGACCAATGGGAAACAGAGATGTTGAATATCATAGAACCATAATTATTTTTATTTAAGAAGATAAAAAGTGTGCGACATGTACAGCATCTCAAGCTTGAGTACATGTACAACAGCAACAGCCAACAGGTTTACATTACATCTGCTGCTTCTCAAATATAAGTCCTTCAGCATAAGCCATGCTTCCGAAGGCAAACCTTTGATCTGATGTCAGCCTGGAAACAAACATTAATCAGAATACTATTTCTAAACTCAGAAAAACATTGCAGTGGATAAGTAAATTTAACTATCCATCTTCTTGAGAAGCATATAAGAGTGATTGAAATCATACATGGATTATTGCCAAATTCAATTTTACCTGTCTTATAGGCTCGGCAACTCGAAACTGACAACATAACTTGACAATTTTGACGGCAGTAGCAAGAGAAATACGATGGCCGACTGACATAAATATGGGTTTCAAGGATCCCTCAGTTGATCTCATTGCCTGCATCAAACTTGCAACTTACTAACAAATTCTGGTAATTAATGAGAAAATGTTCAGATGGCCCATCAATAAGAGTATAGAAAACAAAATATATATATTGAGAGAAAAACAAGAAATTGTTACTTACAGCACCTAGAGTGGAGCCTGAGTCGCCAATCAAAGTAAATATATCATTAGATGAGTTCCCATTAGCTTCAAGTTGCTGTCTCACTCTAGATTGTGTAAGACCATCAACATGGTGTAACTGAGAAAATTACAGTAAACCGTCACGTTAGAAAGAAAACCATTGACGTTATAATGGAAAAGGAAAAATGAAACTACTAAAAGCTTCGTTGAGATGTAACTTACATTCTTTCCTATCCCAATCGCAGGAAGATCAGCCAAAACGCCAAGATGGCAAGCCAATCCGAAGCCTGCACATCCATAAAATTATTTTGACATCTATAGACTATAACGGTATAACCTAATAAATTTACAATCATTGGTTTTATCTTTTCAGGAGACTGTAAAAAGACTTGCCTCGAGGATGAAGCAGTCCATTACCATCAACCATCAACACCTGTCAAAGTATCTGTACTATAGATCTAAGTGTTCTAATTTAAAGATATTAAGATTTTGTGATTACCATTGTGAAGAATTAAGTAAAATTATTTACTGAATTCACCTGGGGATACAATGAAAGTGCTGTCTTCTTCATCTTCTCTAGAAGTTGTAGAAGCATAGGTGCCTGAAAATAGAAAATTATTGACATGTTTGCTGTATAACAACAAACCTTTCTTCACACAAAGATGAAGTACGAAAAGCACCCCACGAGGAAATGAAACGGAGAAACGAACACCGAGGCTTATGATCATAGTAAATTTTGCAACATTACCAATAGTTTACACTTTTTACAGTAACACTTAGAGAAAGAGAAGGACAAAAACAGAAAATTCACACGTACAACAATCAGTGCACTATCTACGAAAATTTTATAATTATAGTCTATCAAGAATCAATCCCTTAATAACATAAAGTGAAAAGAGGAAATTGGGTTCAGGTATAATACCTCTCTAAAAGCCAGGAACCCAGGAACATAAGGAACACGAAGCGTAACAATGGCGGAATCTTCATAAACGACTTCAAGAGTAGAAAAGTCTAGAACCACAAGAGTGGCACATGCAATTGAGGGGTCATTTTTGGAGAAACTCAAGTCAACCCCACCTACAAACTTGAGGATTTCATCGCAACAAGTATTTTGATTTTCTTCTGTTTCTTCAGAATCTCGGTATTTTCTGTGGGGCAATTTCCAGTTCACTCCATCTTCTGTGATCAGTCTTTTCTTAAGTAAGTCTTGAATCCTTCATTCATATTAGCCTATTAGGGATCAGTGAGCCATAAACAAAGAAAAGGGTAGAAAAAATTGAATTTCGCGTACTTACTCAATCCATTTGTTCAACTGTTCCTCGGAACATCGATTCTCTGAAGAGGACGATTCTTCATCCATTGTGGCAAAACAAGGAGAGAGCAATTTACAGGAGCCGGGTTTACAGGTGATGGGAGACTGGTTTTCAATTCTGGTAATCTGGCGATAATAATGAATAAACGTTGCAAATGAAATTTATTTACTTGAATATTACTTTTTTTACGTTTTTGCCCTGAACTATACATATCAAGTAACAATTTCCCCCTAAACAATAAAGTATAGCATTTACACCCTCAACCAAATTTCTACCTATAAAATTTAAAAAATTATAATTTTGTTCCCTCACTTGTCTAAAAATTTTAATTTTTCCCCTAACTAATCAAATTATTTTATTCCCGCCCCTGCCCTCATACAAGACAATATTTACTATTAAAACAACATTATTTACCTTTAAAAAAAACAGAGAATTCTTATTGGCAATGGCATTCAAAAAAGTATACTATCCGCGCCGCATTCTCTATTCTTTATCCATTTATTTTTTTTTGGTAAACAACAGAAGTAAAAAGAACAAAAAGGAGACTAAAAAGACGTAAAAGAGAAGTCTAGCCGGGATCCATCACAGTTAGCAACTTCTGTGGGAAGGTTTTCCTAATGATCAATCCAGCCCACAAGACTATGTCCTATCTTCATTAAAATATCAGCATATGTATTATGATCACGCAACACATAATTGAAAGTAATCTCCCAAGGAATATGCATCAATTTCTTGCAATCTGTGATGATATTCCCTAAGAGATGTGTTAAAAGTATGAGCCTTATTGATCAAATTTGCTACCACTTTGAAATCAACTTCTACATCAAAGACATTGTACTCATCTATCCCATAATTTACACATAATTTATAAACCATAATTTACACATTCCCTATGATGTAGTTTTTTTTTTTTTTAAATAATTTATAAACACTAAACACATAAATAGGACAATCAATTGATAATCGAAAATCCTATTGTTGTTCGCATCACAATTATGTTATATCCATTATTCATTTTACTTTTTTAAACTTTAGTTGTTACATGTAGTAATATTATCTGCAGAAAATATGTTAACAATATATTAATTTCTTTTTAAATATATTTTAAAAATCTCCCAAGTATATTGTGATATTCTTTTGAAATTTGGGTGGTCTCATATATAGTGTTGCAATAAATATGTGATAATTTATATATACTAAAATTTGCATATTGCAAATATTAAAAGGAAAATAAAAGAATTGAACGAAGTGCACAAACGGGTTTGGGCCCTTGAAGCGATTTGACAACATCATGCACACAATCGACACACGTAACGTAACCTAAATACTAGCCAACAACCGGGTCGGGTCACCAGATCCTTCAAGACACATCCGCTCAAAGCGCCAACTACAAAATAAAATTCATTAAAAATATATATAAAATTAAACGAAACCCTTAAACTGCAGTACCCCAAGCATCAATAATTGTACATCTCGTTTCTCCGTCCTTCGGAACACTATATAAATACGCACAAACCCCAGAGAACACTCTAAAATTCTCCTCCAACTGGAGAAAATTGGATTTTCAAATTGAAGAACATAATTTAAGAAATTTATACTTTCTCGCCTTGTTATTGAAATCGTTAATCATAGTATCGTAGTTTAGTTAATTATCGTAATGGAGCCCCCTAGGGATGCTGAATCCCAGCCGCAACCTGAATCGTCCGCCGCGGCGGCGGAGGCGGCAGAACCGCCGCCGGAGCAGCAAGAGCAGCCGGAGGAGGATGAAAACGAGGTTTTGATAGCGAAAGCGCAGTCGTTGATGGATAAGATCACTGCGAACCCTGAGAACCCTAGCCCCAATGTACTCCATGCTCTCTCCACTATTCTCGAAACTCAAGAGTCCAGGTAGTGCAGTCTGCAACAACTCCTAATTTAAAATATTTTATATTTGTTGAATTAAATCTTTATCCATGTACCTCCTTCTTTTTCCTGATACAAGCGGGTATGGTGGTGCGGTGGGTTTCGCGTGTATGGTATTTGTATGGGCGAGTCTTTCATGGCTTCACTAGTGTTAGTAGTACATTTCCTCGTCTTAATTCCTTTTTTCGTGGGAATGGGGTGATGGTTTCTGTTTATTAAAGAGTTGGGTCTTATCAGGTGTAACATTTATTGGGCAAGAGGAAAGCCGTTCTAAGCTGACTTGTTTCTCAGAACGCTAAGTAGGGACAACTTATTTATCCAAAAAAAAAAAAAAAGGAAAAGATGAAAAAGGGGTTGAACAACTCTTTGATTTTTAGGTCATGAAATCTGAGTTGCGAATACAAGCGATGGAAAATGAGTTAATTGCAACTGGAAGTGGGTGAAAATTGACTTCCATTGCTATTGCTGGTGCGTGAAACTTGAATTTTATTGCAAGTGCAAGTGGGTAAATTAGAAAAGTTACATGTTTGTTTTGAAAGAGGAATTGGAGGGAAAGTAAACAAGATCATACATATAGCTGATTATAGTCGCTAAACTATATGAGTGCCATCTAGAGTCAATTTTGTTCCGAAACATGAAATTATAGGGTGCAAAGGAAATTTTGTAGTCATTACTGTTTTTAAAATTAAAGGAATTGAATATTCTGGAATGCCTTGAACCTGAAAGTACCTGAAAATCTAACACGTTTCTTGTTAAATTTTTTGTCCCATGAGCCTCAAGAGTTACTTTTTATATTATTTTGTTCTACACTTTTGTAATTTTGGTGTGTTATTTATAGATACATGGAAGATGCAGATCACTCTACTACAAATAATGGCAGGTCTTCTCATAATATTGGACGACTCGGAAACCTAATTCGGGTACTTTGTATTTCTGAATTTTGCGTTTGCATTTACTAGTTACAATTATATTATGGCATTTCTCTTCTGAAATGCGGGGTAGGATAGGAAATAGGAATTGCATCCAATGACTGCTGAGTAGGTCTTTGCTATATACCACATCAGTTCTCTGTGGCAGAGGGAACTGCTATAGGTCGCCACTAGTTTTTATGTGGCAGGATTTGGCATAAGCCCTCAGTCCTCCTTTCTAACTATTATTGGATTGTTCACTTTTGTTTCTCTTTCTGCAGGAGAACGATGAGTTTTTTGAATTGATATCGTCAAAATTCCTAACTGAAAGTAGATATCCAGTAGCATTACAGGCGGCTGCTACAAGGCTTCTATACAGTTGTTCCCTAACTTGGGTGGTACGGTACCAGCTAGTTTTGGTGCAATTATTTTTGTTTTATTAATTGAAGCAGCCTGCTACTTCTGCTTATGCTACTTGCTTGTTTTGTTCTTTCCTTTATGTCCTTGCCATATGATGTTTGATGTTTACTATTGTGATTTCATTACAGTATCCACATGTATTTGAAGATGATGTTCTGGCTAACATGAGAGGATGGGTGATGGAGGAGATACCCAGGTCATCTGGTGATGATCTTAACTGGAAGCATGAAACAGGGAAAAGGAATGCATCAGCTCCTGAAATGTTACGCACATACTCGACTGCGCTTCTTGCTGTATGCTTGGCATGGTACAGGCTCAAGCTTCCTCTTCTCCATCTTTTATTATTATTAGTTTCCTTTTAATCTTCTTTTGTGATTTCGATCTTTCTTCTTGTAACTTTCTTTTGGATGGATTAATCAGTGGTGGTCAACTGGTGGAAGATGTGTTAACATCTGGATTATCTGCTAAGCTAATGCGGTATCTACGTCTTCGGGTAATGGGCGACACAAATGCAAACCAGAAAGATGGTACACCATTGATTGATAACAAAAATATGTCAAACTTGGCGGGCACAAAAGCCAAAGATGAGGGTAGGGTTCGGTTGCGGCAAGTAACAGAGAGTTCTCACTTGGAGGTAGACACTTCAAGAGTATATTCTAGTGAAAGAGATCGTGGTAGAGATCCTGAATGTTATGATGAGGAACTGACTGAGAATATGATTCTTGAGGATGCGGATACAGATGGTGAAGAAAAAGGGATCACTAGAGATTTTCCTGAATCAAGAACAAGACCTGGTGGAAAATCCCTTAGGGAAGAAGACTTGGATGGTAATGTGAGGGACGACTCTTCCAGACGAAGGGCAAATCGTGGATTTCCCAGATCTCGAGGAAAGGCTAGGAGTGAAGGAGTATCAGAGAGTGACCAATCTTTGACCTCTCCTGTTTCCGGCAGTAGGTCAGGGCAGGCACGCAGTGTGAAAGACAGGAGTGCGACGAGGAATCAAGATACAAGAAGAGTTTCGGATGCTAAAAAGGACCTAGGTAGACACAATGCTGAATGTACTATCCTTGAAAGAGACGATAATGATGATTGTTTCAGGGAATGCAAAGTTGGGTCCAAAGACATTATTGATTTGGTTAAGAAAGCTGTAAGAGCTGCTGAAGCTGAAGCAAGAGCAGCCAATGCTCCTGCAGAAGCCATAAAGGCAGCTGGTGATGATGCTGCTGAAGTGGTTAAGACTGCTGCATTGGAGGTGAGCATATTTTTCTTTCTTGTTGAATGTATACTCACATAAACTTTCTCATTACCTGTGTTTTCCTTCATTTCAGGAATACAAAAAGACAAATGATGAAGACGCTGCAGTGGTTGCTGCTTCAAGAGCTGCATCCACTGTCATGGATGCTGGTAATGCGGTTGCTCTATCAAGGTTGGTATGATTCCCGAGACACCTTTTATCATTGACATTGGTTAATGATCTGTTGTTGAGTATTTTGCCCATGAATATTTATTTACTATTTTATATATATATATATTGTCAATTTTACTTTTTGCTTCTTTTAGGAATTCAATCAATGTTGATGGTGAGTCAGGAAACTTGAAGCCTACAGAGCCAGAAGTTAATGAAGATATTGCTGAATTTTCGATTCCCGATAATTGCTCCCTTGCAAAACTGAGGGAGAAATTCTGTATACAGTGTCTTGTGATTCTAGGGGAGTATGTTGAAGTTCTCGGACCTGTACTCCACGAGAAGGGAGTTGATGTGTCTCTTGCACTGCTGCAGCGAAGTTGCAAGCATAAAGAGGCATCAAAAGCTATGCCCCTTTTGCCTGATATTTTGAAGTTGATCTGTGCATTAGCTGCTCATCGTAAATTTGCTGCATTATTTGTGGATCGTGGTGGCATGCAGAGACTGCTTAGTGCTCCGAGAAATGCCCAAACATTTTTTGGTTTGTCGTCCTGCTTATTCACAATTGGTTCAATCCAGGTAATATTGTTTTTGCCTGTATATTTTCCTTGCTTACTGCTTGAAACTTGATCTGATTTAATTGTTTCATAATTTCCTGAAGCTGTCCGTGTTTTTCATCTTTTTTTTTGTTAGTATGTATTAGTGTACCCCAATCCAGCATTCAATGATAAGATACCTTTGCAGGGGATAATGGAGCGTGTTTGTGCCCTTCCCTCCCATGTAGTGCATCAGATTGTCGAGTTGGCTCTTCAACTTCTCGAATGTCCTCAGGATCATCAAGCCAGAAAGAATGCGGCTTTATTCTTCGCTGCTGCTTTTGTCTTCAGAGCTGTCATTGATGCATTTGATGCTCAGGACGGTTTGCAGAAACTACTCTCTCTTTTGCATGATGCAGCCTCAGTGAGATCTGGTGTTTCTCCTGGGCCATCAAATAACTCAGCATCGCGGTCTCCAGCAGAGGTCCTCACCACTTCAGAGAAACAGATAGCTTATCACACCTGTGTAGCACTGCGACAATATTTCAGAGCACATCTCCTTTTACTAGTGGATTCGATTCGACCCACAAAAAACATTCGCAGTGCTCCAAGGAACATTTCAAGGGCAGCCTACAAGCCACTTGACATAAGTAATGAGGCAATGGATGCTGTATTTCGTCTAATACAGAAGGATCGGAAACTTGGCCCTGCTCTCGTGAGGTCCCGTTGGCCTGTAGTTGACACATTTTTATGTTCAAACGGTCATATAACCATGTTGGAGCTGTGTCAGGTATGGATTTTAATGTTTCTGTATTACTTTTGGTGTATATATCTCAAACGTCATCTGTTTTGCTAAGATTTTTGTGTTACCTTGTAGGGGTCTGTTGAGCGTTACTTGCATGAATTGCTTCAGTATGCTCTTGGTGTACTGCATATCGTGACTTTGGTTCCTTATAGCCGCAAACTTATTGTTAATGCTACATTAAGCAACGATCGAGTTGGTATTGCTGTTATTCTGGATGCAGCAAATGGGGCTAGTAATAATGTTGAACCTGAGGTAACTGCTTCATGGGTTCTTTGTTATTTTTATGAAATTGTTTATCCTTTATTCACTCCTTGATAATATTTGATTTTTGACATTTCAGATAGTCGAGGCGGCTTTGATTCTGTTGATAAATCTTGTTTGCCCTCCTCCATCAATCAGCAATAAACCGCAGGGTCAACAAGCTTCTTCTTCTACCCCTGCCCAACCTAATGTAACTGGCAACATTCATATCCAGAGTGAACCAAGGGATCGAAATGGGGAACCTGCTTCTGTGGACAGAGGTGGATCATCTGTCGGTAATACATCCTCACAACCATCTGCTTCTGCTTCGACAGTGGCTTCTGGGTTAGTTGGAGACCGTAGGATATCATTAGGTGCTGGAGCAGGTTGTGCTGGCCTTGCTGCACAGCTGGAACAAGGTTATCGTCAAGCTAGAGAAGCTGTTCGTGCAAACAATGGCATCAAAGTTCTTCTTCAGCTTCTCCAACCCCGAATGGGTATACCTCCTGCTGCTCTGGACTGTCTTCGTGCTCTGACATGCCGAGTTCTTCTTGGCTTAGCCAGAGATGATGCAATTGCACATATACTAACAAAGCTTCAGGTTAGTGTAGCTTGATTTACCATGTTATCTGTGTGACCGTGTCCCAACAATTTTACAAGTATTGAGAATTCTTTCATTCTATTGATTTATGTTTCAGGTGGGGAGAAAGCTATCAGAACTTATTCGAGATTGTGGGAGCCAGACCACTGGTGGGGAGCAAAATAGGTGGCAGGCTGAGCTCACCCAAGTGACTATTGAGCTGATTGGGGTAAGCAATCCGTTCTTAATGATCAGATTATGAATGTCTTGTATAAGTAGCTTTAGTGCATTGCAGTTTCAGTAGTTCAAAGACACTTCCAATTCTGGTCAGATGAACTGAAAGCATGTGGAATAATGTCGGAGTTCTTTGCTGAATAAAGATAAAAGAAGTGATTTTAGCATGGATGTTTAGTTATCAGTATACTCGTGACCAACCCAATTTGATAGGTGTACCTGAACTCTATATTTCCTTGATATACCTTTGCCTTTTTGGGCTTTCAAGTCAGGCTACAGTTGGTCTGTCTCTTACATTCAAGATATGCTCTTCTCTGATTTAAATTCTATAACATCTGGAAACTTTATAAAATCTTCATGTATAGTTTTGATGCAATATACAAAAGCTTCATCTTATCACTCTGCTATTACAATTTGTACCCCAAAGAAAAACAAACCTCTTCTATTACAATGTCAAGCATGTCTGCCGTGTATCATTTCATTATCGTTATTATTTGGAATATGTATTATTTATTTATCTTTCCATTTTGAAGGTTGTAACTAATTCTGGGCGTGCAAGTACTTTAGCTGCTAGTGATGCTGCTACCCCAACGCTGAGGCGAATCGAGAGAGCTGCCATAGCTGCAGCTACTCCTATTTCTTATCATTCGAGGTATTTGATATTCTTGTTCTTGACCATTCATATATGCTGTCTTTCTTGTATTTGGTTTCATACGCTCCTCCATTCGAATTTCAGGGAGCTTTTACAACTTATCCATGAGCACCTCCAAGCTTCGGGTTTAGGAGAAACTGCAACTACACTTCTCAAAGAGGCTAAGTTGACACCCTTGCCATCCTTAGCTGCTCCATCATCTTTACCACATCAAGCTTCTGGAGAAGAAGCTGCATCAGCATCAATTCAGTGGCCATGTGGACGGGCTCCTTGTGGATTCGTGTCAGATAAACCAAAACTTCCCCCCCATAAGGAAAATTTCAATTTCAGATCTGATTCAGCTCTCTTGTCTTCAAAGAAGAAATCAATCTCATCCTCAAACAGCAAAACAAATATCAGTTCACAAAAAGTTTCAGATGCTGCTGCAGGAGCTCCATGCAAATCTTTTGGTGACACGGACATTCCTGTTAGAACTCCAATAGTTTTACCAATGAAACGCAAATTGACCGACTTGAAAGAAAGTGGGTTATTATCATCAGCAAAAAGACTCAACACTGGTGAACACATGCTTAGATCTCCTGCTTTTTCAACACCCATTGCTGCTCGTAGAACCACTCTGCAGCCTGATCCAAACCTCTTCTGCACACCCATTTCTACTCCAAAAGATCCTCACAGTCGAAATATTCTATCTTCTGATTTTGATGTAAACCAGTTGACGGGCCAAACATTGAACGACCCACAGCCTTCCGGCTCTGAGCGGCTCACCTTGGACTCCCTTGTTGTTCAGTATTTAAAACACCAACATCGCCAATGCCCAGCTCCAATTACAACTTTACCCCCACTTTCACTTTTGCAACCTCATGTCTGCCCTGAGCCAAGAAGAAGCCTTGATGCTCCATCAAATGTTACGTCCCGACTCAGCACACGTGAGTTCAGAAGCATGTATGGCGGGATTCATGGACGTCGTAAGGATAGACAATTTGTCTACAGTAGATTCAGGCCGTGGCGAACGTGTCGAGATGACAATAGTGCCCTTTTAACTTGCACTGCTTTCCTGGGAGATTCTTCTCGGATTGCTGCTGGTGGCCATACTGGGGAATTGAAAGTGTTTGATTCTAACAACAACAATGTCTTGGAGAGCTGCACCAGTCATCAGTCTCCTCTTACGCTTCTGCAGACACACTGTTCTGGGGAAACTCAACTTATTCTTTCTTCAAGTGCAATGGATGTTCGTTTGTGGGATGCTTCTTCAGTATCTGTTGGTCCGAAGCATTCGTTTGAAGGAATTAAAGCTGCACGGTTCAGTAATTCTGGTGCCAGGTTTGCTGCATTACGGTCTGATTCACCGAGACGAGAGATTCTTCTGTATGATATTCATACATGTCAGTTGGATCTAACGCTGACGGATCCATCTAATAATCCACCTGGTCGCGGCCATGCGTATTCTCTTGTTCACTTTAGCCTTTGTGATTCTCTGGTGCTTTGGAATGGATTATTATGGGATCCTAGAGAGAACCCACACAAAAGAAAAGATTGGTTTGAACAGTATACTGATTATGGTGGTGGAGGATTTCATCCTGCTGGGAATGAGGTATGGTGACGTTTAATTGTTGAATAAGTGTGTTGCATAATTTAAGGTCCTTTCATCATTAGCTTACCACTAGTTTGGTTTCATTTTCATTTTACCTTTTCTCACTTGTGAAATTTTCAACCTTTTCGTACAGTATGGAGTTTAGGGTATTAGGTAGTTATAAAAATAAATTTTTTTACTTGAAACAATTGGTAAAGTAAATATATTATTATACAAGTTGGTTTAATTATTTTAAAGTAAGTAACTTGATTATTTGATGTTTTGAAAATATCAAAATTCAATTTCAAAAAATGCCCAAAACAAGATAATTTCTGATTTTAATAGTAAAAGTTTGAAAGTGGAAAGATAAAAATGAAACCAAACAAGGGTAAGCTTACGTTATTCTGTGATTATACTAGTTTTTTCCCTTCCAACAATTCTTGACAAATACGTTAACAGGTAATTATAAACTCCGAGGTTTTCGATCTCCGAAAACCAAAAAAGCTTCTCCGAAAAGTCCCTTCCTTGGATCAAACATTTATAACATTCAACACGACTGGTGATGTTATTTATGCAATCTTGAGGAGAAATCTTGAAGATGTGACATCAGCATTCAACACCCGTCGTGTCAAACACCCTCTATTTTCTGCTTTCCGCACTGTAGATGCTGTCAATTATTCAGACATTGCAACAATTCCCGTTGACCGTTGCGTCCTCGATTTTGCAACAGAACCAACCGATTCTTTTGTGGGTTTGATCACAATGGATGATCAAGACGAGATGTATTCCTCTGCTAGGGTTCATGAAATAGGTCGGCGCAAGCCGACCGATGATGATTCAGATCCCGATGATGCAGACACTGAAGAGGAAGAAGATGATGAAGGCGATGATGACGATGACTCGATCTTGGAAGCTGATCTTGATGGGGATAGTGATGGTGATGATATGAACGGAGATGATGATAGCGCGAGTGATTTTGATGATGATGATGAAGATGATGGGGATTTCATAATGGATGATGTTGATTTTGATGATGGTGGGATTTTGGAAATTGTGACTGAAGGTGATGATGAGGATGATGATAGTGATGTGTTCGAATCTTTTAGTAGTGGAGATGAGGATGATATATTGTGATGGAAATTATGGGAATTGGATTTGGAAGAAACTATCATGCGTCTCTTGGAGAATAAGTTAGTTAAGATTATAGTGATTAGCAAAAATGAGGTGTAATTATAGGATTTTTTTTTTATATATAATTTTCTAGGGAAGGAAAATTGTGTGGGGACTTTTATATATGGTGGACAGAGTCGGAAATTTTGTTTATGATTTTGTTTATGATTACGTTGTTTCTATTTAGCTTTTTTTTTTCGTTTAATTTGGCTGGTTTTTCCTTTTTCTTTTATACTTCTGGGGATCGTTATAGTACCTCTTATAGTTGTGGATTTTAAAGAAATAGATATGTTAGCAATTTTGAGCTCAAAGTTTGGATTTGGCACTATTTTAAATTTTAATGATTGTGGAACTTCACATCTTCTGAAGATTTTCAGTGTTTTAAAACAAGTCACAAAAAGTTTTTTGAGTTTTTTACCATCTGTGGACATGGTTATTCTAGCTTTATCATGGAAAAGTGAGATTTGAAGTGTTCTTATTACCATTTCAAGTTAATAGAGTGATTACTGGGACTATATGAACACTATTAACAAGATTATCTGTATAATATGGCACTTCTAGACGTGCAAACTTGTGGCATTTTTTGATACTTTTTAATAGCAAAATTAGAATAAGAAGAAGGCAGAGTAACAGAAATTACAGATGGCAGGCTTCCTGAGGAAGCTCAAGTCACTAAATCCAAAAGCTTAATTTTTCTAACCTAACATCATAAGAAGTTGTTTACTTTTCTAAATACTAATATTTCCTTCTTAATATAACTGTAGTTTATCAATAAACCAAAAGTCTGTTAGAGATGTTTACTTCTTAATATAACTGTAGTTTATCAATAAACCAAAAGTCTGTTAAAGATGTTTACTTTTGTTGATTATTAGTTGGTTTATGTAAACTATATTTGCATGATTGTTTACTTTTATCCCCAACAATTTGAAAATTCAAAATCCAAGGGCAAAAAAAGCAGAGTAAAATTTTTTTCAAAAAAAAAAGGGGCAAACAAAATCAGCGAAAGAGGGACAAGTGCCTTCTTCCTCTTCTTGCCAACAGTTGCAGCTGCTTTAACCGATGCAAGATGGTCGTACTGTGTAGCTAGCTAGGTGAGAACGCAAGAATAACTTTTGAAGCTGGAGAATCCTCAAACATTTTCTACCTACAGTAAGATAATTGAGCCCATGACTAAACATCCATGAATTTCTGCAGCTTTAATATTGTTAAGTAGGGAACTAACAAAAACCAAAACATACATGATACAACAAACAATATTAGACAAGGTTCAGCCTCTGTTGCTTATGCACTATATCTTCCAGTTTAATAATAAAACAACAAGATGCTCACCCTCCCAATTCATCTTCACATATGGATAAAGTTTGTGGCTCTCACCAGTACGACTACACTCGCATCATCCATTTTTGTATTCCAATTTACTGAGCTGAATTGCATTTTATGATAAAGTCCAGACTAAAATCAACCCCTCCATATATTTTGTACTGCAGCAGAGAAGCGTTTAAGAGGGACAATTGGGTTGACTTCAAGAAATTTTTGGTGCGAAATTCCTTTTCAGCGAAAAGTTTTGGAGCGAAAAAATTTTGGTGAAAATTTCAGGAGGGAAATTGTGGACCAAGCATTGGCAATCTGTAGTAAATTGGTTGAAGTCTGGAGTGGATGATTAAGCAAATTGGAGCTACAGTAATCATGTTTATCTAACAACAGCTTCTGACCATTGCTATATTAACAGGGAGAATGGCCAAATCTCGCGGGTCTGATGGTTTAGACTGGGTCCACATTGTAAGTAAACATCTCAAGTTATTTAAATTTGATGATTAACTAGGTGTATTTTGAGGAGTAAACATCTTCTAAAATTACAATGGAATAACAGTGTTAAGTTGCATGTATAAATAGTCACCATGTTGATCATCAATGAGTAATACCAAAATATGTAAATTTCCATCATCTCCTCCATTATTATCCTGTAACACCTCCTAAATAAAGATGGATGATCCAAAATCATCCAGAGCTTCCCAGAAAAGAGAGGAGAACACAAAAGGTAGAATGTACGATACAACCAATGTACAAACACCAAATTCAGAAATACATCAAAATAGAAACAATAGCTCTGTAGGCCTAAGTCAGACAATCTATCTCAAAATTTACACAACTATTTTTCCTCTCAATGTAAGTTGTCAGTGCTTTCTTGAGGCCTCAAGGTTGTAATCTGTGTTTAGTTAGGTTTGCTTTCAAAAGCATCGCTCTCAGTTCCAGTTCAAGTTCGGTACCAGTTTATAGAACCCGTATGTTTCTTTCCTCAGACTGAACCCTCTAGAATGTCAATAGCTCTGTAGGCCTAAGTCAGACAATTTATCTCAAAATTTACACAATTATTTTTCCTCTCAATGTAAGTTGTGCACCCGTGCATAGCAAACATGTTCAATGCTTTCTTGAGGCCTCAAGGTTATAATATGTCTTTAGTTAGGTTTGCTCTCAAAAGCATTGCTCTCAGTTCCCGTTCAAGTTCGGACCCTCTGGTATGTTTCTTTCCTCTGAATGAACCCTCTAGAGTGTTTCCTTCCTCTGATCAGCAGAGTCTATTTGAGCCGGCATAATTAGACCAGTAAACAAATGAGATTTTTTATTTCTTTCAAATATATTTGATTGAGAAAAACATCACTAATATAGATTAGATATAATATATTTACCTGATGCACGTATTAGCTTTAAATAAAATTTATATTAAGAAATAAATATTAATAAAATTCGAATAAAGTGATTGTAGATAAATAAATTTTCAATGGTCTTTATATAGTATTTCGTACTTATGTGAAAGTATAGATTTATAAATTAACTATCATAATGGATGATAATGATGGGTTGTCTATGAAATTCTAAAAAATAGTAACATATTTTATATATACTTCAAGATCCAAAGAAATTACAATAATATGTAGATTTGTTTAAATCTTTTAAGGTGAATCAATTAACTTAATAGTTTTTAGATAGAGCAACATAATATTTTATTAAAAAATATAGATCTTTTAAATATTTTTGAAGATCTTTTAAATGGCGAAATTGGGCTTTTAATCCTGTATATTTATCTAAAATCCAATGTTAGTCATTTATGTTTTTTTATAAAAGATTTCGTCCTTTATATTTCTAATTTTAACACATTTCGTCATTTTTAATACATTTGGTCACGAAGTTAACACATTTAGCCCTTACTTGTTAACACATTGAGTTCTTTATATTCAGACTCCCAATTCTCATCATTAATTATCATAATAAATAATTTTGTAATTTTATATCATTTATGATATTTACTTAATATTTCTTTACTTAGATTTTCATACTAAACTATATTTTTTTATTTGAGTTTTGGTTTTTTATACAAGATAATTTTAACATATATTACAAAGATAATAATGAAAAAGGTCCATAAGTAGATTTGCATATTCCTAAAATGCTTTAATTATCAATATGTAATTTATATACTTATAGTATTTTTTTAGTATTTTCAATTATTTGATTTTATTGTGTACATAAATAACATCACAATTTTCTTTAATTATTAATTCTTATTAATAGTAAAACTTACTTAATTATTCTCATTAAGTTCACATGTAAGTTCAAAATTAATGCTTACTTTAATTTAACGATGAAACAATAAATAAAAAAATTAAATAACTAATTAATTACTAAGAAGAAGGTATAATGGTAACTATAGAATTGAAATTAAAGAAACACTTCAAGAGATTCACGTGGTTTGCCGCCATCACGCAGAACACACGCGTAACAACCCAAAACGCACCGTTTAACGAATAAAAACGGTGCTAAACACAACTAAAGCGCTAAACTCCTTATTACAACTCTTCAACATGCAATTGATACGTAAAAGTGGTGTATAGAGGGCGGCGAAGTCGTGGAGGCGTGGCAGGCGGCGGTGTTCCCGAGGGGTTTTCACTTCAGATGGAGAGTGAGAGTGGAGTGAGTTCAAACAAATTAAAAGGTGGATGAGTGAGAGAGAGAATAGGGAAAAAAAATTGGAAATTTTGGCGTAATTTTTTGGTAAAGGGGTAAAAGAATTTTGACAATTTTAATTCAAGTTTCCAACCATAAAAGTCGGAATTTTTAATTTTATATATTTTCATATTCGACCAAGTACCGACCATTTGTGTGGTCAGAAAGCTTTATAATTTCCTCCTCCAAAAGAAGTTAGCGACCAAATACAGACCACGTCAAGTGGTCGGAAATGTTATATAAAAATTAATCAACTAATTAGCGACCAAATAGTGGTCGGAAATATTTTATATTTTGTTAAAATTTTAGCGACCGCTTTCCAACCAAATATTTTATTAAGCATTTAGCGACCACATACCGATTACTTTTCGACCATCCAATAGAAATAACTTATAATTTATATCATATAATGTAAATAACTTGTATATAAGTCATATTATATCTTCCGTGTACTTTTAAGTTTATGTATAGATGCTTTATAAACTATAGATCATATCGATCATATTACATAAATAGCTTATATAATTAAGTCATATATTATCTTCGGAGTACTTATAAGTTATTTATTATATAAATACGTTATAAACTATACCATACCGATTATATAAATAACGTATAAGCTATAATATATCATTTAAGTGATGCATTATGAATCTTGTTATATCATATAAGTGTCTTAATTATACCTTCAACAAGTACGAGTCCATTCCTTACAAATTGTTTCAACACGTTGCCGAGATCAGTTACTTCAAGAGAGTATACACGAAACTATTAAAGAAAAAGAACGAAAGAGATAAAAGTTAACCATGTGTGGAATGTGGACACGGTTATTCTGGCTTTGTCATGGAAAAGTGAGATTTGAAGTGCTCTTATTACCATTTAAAGTTAATAGAGTGCATTATTACTGGGGCAATATGGACTATTATCTCACTAATAACAAGAACATCCTTATAGTATGGCAGTGCTAGATCATGTGCAAACTTGTGGCACATGTTAAACTTGTTAGCAGAAATAGAATAGTATGCTTTGATACTTTTTAATAGCAAAATTAGATAAAGAAGAATGCAGAGTAACAGGAATTACAGATGGCAGGCTTCTTGAGGAAGCTCAAGTCACTAAATCCAAAAGCTTAATTTTTCTAACCTAACATCATCGATCAGAAAATAAGTTAGTTTCTTTCATAAAGAGTATTGCAATGGAAAAGAATATATTTCAACTGAACTCAATCTTTATATACACTCATAACAGTACTGTTAAGTTGCATGTATAAACCTTCATTGTCAGGGGATTCTTGTAATAAATCAAAATTGAGGGAGTTATTTGTAATTTCACCAAGCCTTAGGTGTAGTAAATGTAATTCTTCCTAGACATATATACACGGTTCTCTGTTAAACACTCTGTAAAAGTAATATTCATGAATATTTTCTATCATCTTTATTTCAGTTTCAAATTTCATGTTATTTGCCAATCCTGCATTAAGGAAACCGGAAAAATGTGTGGTTCGGTTAAGCCCTTGATAACCATATTTTCGTTTATTCTAGAAGTTCTTGACATGTAGCTAGTCTTTGATAAATAAATCTGCAGGTAAGT
Organism: Verbena officinalis; assembly: GCA_958496215.1. Classification (NCBI taxonomy): domain Eukaryota; kingdom Viridiplantae; phylum Streptophyta; class Magnoliopsida; order Lamiales; family Verbenaceae; genus Verbena; species Verbena officinalis. Next base: position 2,807,983 of record OY292390.1, on the reverse strand, counting down.
ACTCTTTTGGTCTCCAATGCTTCTAGACAGTCTTCTTGACAAAGGCTTGCCAACTAAAACACTTTGATTCACCACAAATAATGCGACTTAGTCTTCGTTAAATAACTATAAAACATTAATAACAAAGGATTTGATCAGATAATTGGGGCTGTCTGCCTACATTTGTGTTCATGAAGCTACCATGAACAATAACGATAATATTATTAAATTGGGACTTTGATTCGACACTTTTGGTTAGGTGAGGACGTAAGCTTTTGTTTAATCTTTGGGGACAACTGGATGATTTCTAACATGATTTGAGGGAAATTTCTTCTGGTATTGAACTAATGTTAACATAAAAATGGTTTTTATTGGGATCATGTTGATAAGAGTTGTTCTTCTATTTTGTTGTTTCGGCTAATACTTTTCAAGAAAATCATTCCCATGTTCACATTATGCGACCAGGATAATCGATCATCTTTGAAAATGATATTACAAACTCTGGAAATTGATTAAAATATATTGAAGTGCGTCACAAGCAGGCTACCAAGCTGCAGTAGTACTGTTACAGAAAATTTTCGGAACTTCTCTTTTCAGCTTCTAATTATTTAGCAGAATGAAATTGCTAATTTAAAAAAAAAAAGTGATAAATTGTTATAAACGTGCAAATTATCAGAAAGCAACATATATTGGTGAGATGCATGCAGGCAGACAATCATATCCTAGCTCCATTAAATATTGGCCGAATTACATACAGTACCCCCTCTGTTTTCAAATAATACACAAACTCCCAGAGGTTTCAAACAATTTCAAAAATTTTAACAAAATACCCCCTGCCTTATACAAAATCTTACAAGGGGTTAATTGTTTGAAACCTCAGGGGGTTTTATGTAATTTTTGAACATAGAAGAGGTATTTAATTTTGTAAATATGGCAAGGGGTACTGAGTGTAATTCCCCCAAAATCTTAACTTAATGAAATTCTTCAAATCAGCTTTAGTTTATGGACAAATTATCTATTGCTGGTTGTTATTTCCTCTCTCGTACATCTTAATCATGTACCAGTAATCTTCATCAGCAAGTTGAGGGAAATAACGGAGCAAGCGGTCATTTTAAAACTTATGATAATCTGAAGTGTTGTACAAGTTAAGAGAAGATAGAGATAGATAGCTACTCTTGCAGTTGACTCTTCTTCAAACTCGTCTCGGTTTAATGATTTTTATGCGAAACTCATCGTTGCAAGATTATAACGGCTCCACTATTGATAAGAAATTGCTAAAATACAAAAATGCACCCTTCAAATTTATCAAAATCTTACTGAGATAGTATCAAAACAGCACGAAAAGTACTAGATAGAAAAAGAATTAGTTATTTAACACCCCATGAACGAAAAAAAGATCTCTTTATTGTTTTTAGTGATCTGAATTTTTGTGTTAAAGCTAGATTCACAGCTAGCTAGCTATTGAACTTTTGAAGAATTAGATTTGTCTTCCTATAATATATTTACCTGCACTGCACAGTACTACAGACTGCTCCCTGATCAGACTTGCAGCTTTCAATCAAGAAAACATGGGTTGACGGATTAGGTCACTTATATTGTGAGGTTTACAACTCATGCATGTTTCAATCTATATTATCAATCAAGAAAACATGCAGCTACACGTTTAGTATTGCTGGTCTGCCTTTAATTATGGCAAATTTAATTATATTTTTGGAATCTCACATTTGATTACTGATTCTACCAAACTTAATTAATTAGAAAAAGTAGTGGAAATTAAATATGTATAGTAGAATATCTTTTTTTTTTTTAATTTTAATTTGGTAACAATATATAGTAGAATAATGTCAAAATTCGGAGAATTCTAAACTTATACAGAAAATGAGGCATATATGTTGAATTTCTTTTTTCCTTTTTATACTTTGTACGTTGAAGTTAATATTTCTTTACAAACACAATAATAATTAAGCATAAACTATTTCTTTTTCTTAATTACAACATTGATATACAACCGGAAAATATTATAACCAAAAAGAAAAAAAAAATCTGAAAATATTGTTCAGAAACCAGCATTAATAATAGCTTGCTAGTACGTAATTAAGGAGCACGCAGAACAACTGGTCAATTTCCGGAGTAAGGCAAAATTGCAAGATCGGTCGTGTAATTTCGGTACTTTAATTCGATCGGAATTTCGTCCTCTCTCCAATGTTATTTTCTAATTTCATTTTGTTAGTTTCAAAAACTAACAATTTTATTTTGATTCGACATATGTACTGACTTGTTTTTTTTTTTTTTGGTAGTATCAAGTATGTGACTTGTACTTTCCCGACAATTAATTACCATGTTGATGAGAAAACAGATAAAAATTGTCAAAATATCAAACATAAGAAATGAAATTGGAAGAACGGTTTTAGAGAAGAAGAAGAAAGTCCGAAACTAATGGTGTTTCGTCCAATGGCCACCAGATATTACTCCAGTGTGGAGGTTTTGGTTCGATTCGTTGCAATGACAAGGATCGAATTGTGTGTGTATGTAAAAAAAAAAAAAAAATATATATATATATATATATATATATATATATATATATATATATATATATATATATATATATGAAGAAGAAGAAAGTCCGAAATTGTTAAAATTACGGGATTAATGTTACAATTAAATTTGAGCCATCTCATGGGCAATATTGTCAATTCACTACTACAATCATTAATGACTTTTCAATACCCTAAAATGGCTGATATCTCTGATCTAGTACCTGCAGCTTGTACTTTAAGACCCATAGTTGGTGAGAACTTTGGAAATTAATCACACAATTAACCCTTTCTCATCCTCTTTTATATCCCTAATTTTTTTTCTCACCTCAACTCAAGCAAGACAAAATCTAAAACACCTCTTGCACGAATTTTAACAATTATAGCAAAATCCCACATATCTAGCTAGCTATCTTTTGTTTAATTGCTCTATGATATGTACAAATTCTTATACTAGCTAGATCTCTCATCAACTTGATACACTTTTACTTCATTCAAGTAAGCAAGAATTCCTCTTATTTTCTTGTAGGACAATTAAATCAATCCTAGCTCGAATTTTTTGGAAAGAAAATAATTATATGTCCTGATCTACAAGTTTTTAGTGTTCTTTCTTGCAAATTACACAAGAAATTATGAATTTATTTATCATTCTTGTTGAATTTCCAGCTTATTTTAAAACAATATGATCGATCTAACTAATTAACTAGGGTTTTTTTTTCTTGATCTAACTATCATTCTTGTAATATCTCTTGAAAATTTCAGCATAATAGTTAGACAAGACCAATTAAGAAAGCTATACCAATGGAAGAAGGTGGAGAAAAATCAAAGGATCACGAAACACTGCCACCTGGGTTTCGGTTTCATCCAACAGATGAAGAGCTGATCACATACTATCTTATTAACAAGGTTGCAGATGCAAATTTCACTGGAAGAGCTATTGGAGACGTTGATCTCAACAAATGCGAGCCGTGGGATCTTCCAGGTAGTTGTAATTACCTCAAAATGGGCCTGATTTACATGTATATATTATCAATGGTTAAAATCAGGTCAAGAAATGTTCTTTTGTGTAGTTAAAGCATATAATATTATGTAGCTAGGGTTTGGATATAAGCATATGCAGAAATTAGGGTTTTCTGAGAACATGAGGTCGTATATATTTTGATAGATCCAGTGTTAATTGGAGGTTATTATAGAAAATATATATCTCAATTTTATACTCAAGAACATGTTATTAATGGATATTATTACAGTTTCTTCGTGACTAATTTTGAGCTATTCTCCAATTATTTTGATAAAGTTTAAGTTTAATGTAAGAATATTTTCAATTTTTTTCTAAATTTATACGCTTCAGCCCAAATTGGAAAGAATTGACAGAATAAAATATATGGATAATCAACTTTCAATTTCTTTCCCTATTTTTACTAAATTCAAAAATCTCTGATGAACAAATTTATATCTTCTTAATTAATCTTTCAACAAATTATATATGATACTCTTCTTACGAACGAACTCAAAATAATTTCCATTTTCTTGTTGGCATGCTAAGTTTTAGTTACAGTTATTTATTAATAGCTCTCTTGTCGAATACATTATAACATATTAACATGCATGATTGATTAACTATGTATTATAGGGAAGGCAAAAATGGGAGAAAAAGAGTGGTATTTCTTCAGCCTTCGCGACCGGAAATATCCGACGGGGGTGAGGACTAACCGCGCAACCAACACGGGTTACTGGAAGACCACCGGAAAAGACAAGGAGATATACAACAGCAACACATCGGAGTTGGTCGGAATGAAGAAAACTTTGGTGTTCTACAGAGGAAGAGCTCCAAGAGGAGAAAAAACCAACTGGGTCATGCATGAATATCGAATTCATTCTAAATCTGCATATAGAACCACCAAGGTACTTCGAAAAATTATGATTTCTCTTTTCTTGATTTTCTTTGATAGCTAGTTAATTTTTTGCTCAGCAGCGTACGTATATGTGTAATTATCTTAACCTCATAGTTTATTATATATTAATATTACTTATTTTAGTATTTAATTACTAATTTTATGTTTTATTTTGATAATTGTTCTTAATTAATGAGATCATAATTTAGGATTAACATATGATAGACTAATCTTTCCTGAAACTTTGGATATATATATATATATATATATATATATATATATATATATATGTAGCTAGCTTCTTTAAGGTCAGAACTAATAATTAGCTAGGTTCAATTGCTTGTAATTATAAACCAAAATTGTTCTCAACCAATTCGTTTTTGTACACTTCTCTGCTCTCGGAAGTTCTTATACCATAAGTTTTATCAAATCACATGCCCCAAGAAAACACATATAAACCTCCTTTTACAATTTACATCTAAAGGGGTAATCAGTTTTAATTCTTGCCAGAGTAAACACAAATCAATTAACACATATAATCTAGTTAACAAATCACCTTTCCAATTTTAAATTACCCCAGTTTTAAGCCTACTCAAAACCGGTCAAAGTCTCTTGTATGCTATGATTTTCACAAATTTTAAATGAATAGTGAAATTTCAAGAATGTTTCCGTAATTTTTGAAATAAAAGGAACTAATTTATAATTACACAGAATTTGAAGGGCACGGATATAAATTTCCCTAAACATATATCATCATTTTTTATTTTTTTTGAAGAAAACATATATCATCATATATCATCATTTATATATATAAAATGTATGTATATGTTTAAAAAAAAAGTGCTAATATGGTTTACATTAATTTTATGCAGCAAGATGAGTGGGTCGTGTGCCGTGTATTCCAAAAGAGTGCTGGAATAAAAAAATACCCTTCAAACAACTCAAGAGCAGTCAACCCTTTCTCCTACAATCTCGAAATTCCACAAAATCCCATGCAACAACAAATGAATAATATTCAGCAAGACAATAATTTCCAGTTCCCAGGTAGAAACTATATGAACATGACTCCAGCAGAAATTCAAGAATTCAACAAAGTGTTTCGCACCGCCGCCTCGCCTAGCATGATCAACTTGCCAATCCCATCACAGGTAGTCAACTACGGCGGTGGAGGTGGCGGAGGCAGCTCTTTCACCATATCTGGGTTGCATTTGAACCTCGGCGGCAGCGGTGGTTCTGCCCCTGACCAGGTGCTCATGAGGGCGGTGCCACCACCTCCGCCGCCTGGAATGGCCGGCCAACATGATGTGACATCGGCCGTGATGAGCGGTGGCGGTGGTGTTGGAATTGGCGGTGATCATCAGGGTGGTGGATATGGGGATAACAGGTTTATGGGTATGGATCAATGTGCTGATTTGGATAATTACTGGCCTTCTTATTGATCGAGGGAAGAAATGAAGAAAATTTGGGGCTAAGTGTAATATGAATTTGTAGTTATAGGGAGAAATTTGGAGTAGTTTAACTAGTATTGTGTTTTTGTTTGCGTTTGTTATATTTGGTGAAGAAAACTTAGTTTAATTTGTTTAGTATGTTGAAGTTTTTTATTTGGCAGGCCATTGAAGTGCACAAAGGATTATCACTTCACGAGCTGCTGATCTTCGCTTGTAGTATTAATCTTAATTAGCTACTTTATGTTAGATTTGAAGTTGCTTCGGATTACTCATTTATCTCCTCAAATTTGACCTAATTACACCTAATTACGTAAACATATCTTGAAATTTAAAAAATTACAAAAACATAGCCTATCAAATAATATTTTTCACATTTGTCAAATGGTTTGAGATTTTTGGGACATCCATTCAATATTACAATAACATACCCTGAATTTTTTCGTTATTTTTTAAAAGAAAAACAAAAAATATGACATGAAAGTGCTCCTTTTCTATTAGGGTTCTCTACCGTCAGTTAAGTTCGGCATATATTTTTATAATTTCTTGAATATCAGGGTATGTGAGTGAAATTCTCTGTCTTTCTTGTCTAAAGGATCCATTTGAAAGATAATTAGCTAGGTTTCCATAATATTACAAGTATATAATCATCGTTGAAAAGGACGAATTTGGAAATTTTGCAATTTCATCTTGTATGTCATCCATAATTGAATTAGTTAATTTTTCACTTTTTTTTTAAACTTAACAGTTTTACTTCCATATGTTAACCAAAATATACAATTTCGTCGAGATTCATTGAAATTTTATCGGTTTTGTTTGTTCACATAGGTTGGACAGAAAATGGGATACTCTTACCTGCATTGATCTGCTGCATCCCACTTATGTACCCAAGTTTTTCCAAATATTAAATTCACTTGAAAAATAATGCCTAAATACGAAATATAATAAAATCCATATCACATGTTGTATAAGATTTTTCCATGGAAAAGACTGTATAGTATAATTCAAACAAAATTCTGGGAAATTAGCTGAAAGCCTGAAATATAACAGCAATAAATAAACAAATGTTATATCTTACTAGCAAAAATCGAATATAGTATATAGTAGCACATCCAGACTAGTTATGTTGTGGCAGGACAGTTTTTACAGCCAAAACACACAAAAAATGGAAACACTGGGATTACATAGATATAAGCTTGCCATCATACACAAAATACATCAACTACCAATTCGAAACTAACCCGTTAAACATCCTGATAACTACGAACTATCCCGATCTTCTGATCTACACGAAACTGAAATTCACTAAGAACTTCAAAATCAAAAGTGTACTTCATCAACATATATAGCTACAAAAGCTCTTGGGCCCATGGAAGATCGAACAACACTCGCCTATACAAATATGACAAATATTGCAACATTTCAAATCAAAATTCATAAGCACAAGTTATTTTCGCACAAGTAGATGTAAAATGCAAGTAGTATATTAAAGCACACCTTTGAGGTAAGAAAAAGTACAGTGCTTCTGAAGTGCTTTACTTCTCTGAATGCACACGTTTTCCTTTGCGGCGGTGGTTGTTTGAATTACTGCTTCTGGGCTTTCTTGCCTTTTTACTGAAATACAAATGTAAATTTTAAGAAAAAAAACAATAGTATGCAAATGATATTTTTCTCAAGGAGCAATAATCATAAGGTGACCAAATTACTAACCCAAATATGGCTGAAAATATTTTCAACAGAAAAATGATTGGCAGAGCCAGCAGTGCAGAGGCCTACAGTATGAAGGGTACTCAGTTAAACAGTAAAGGATGTATTTATATTCACATCAAAATCATGGAGGATAAGGACATATAAATGTTTTGAAGAACTCACAGAAAACCATATTAGCTCCTTTGTTGCGAGAGGTTTTGTGAGCTCGTGGCTCTTCAGTTCTTCTTCAACTCGGTCTTGAACCTTCAACGGTGACAAGAAAGTACTGTAAGATAGTGCATAATTATATGCTAAATAAGGTTTAAGGCTGACACTTATAACAATTCTCATTTAATTATAAAATAAAAAAGTAAGGAAGAAAATAACATTTTGGTATGTATCATTTACCTTCCATAAGTTTAATCAGTAATCAAAATTAAGATCCTCAGTTTAATTTTAGTTCAACATAATGCCTATAATAGAAGTAACTTATTAAGTTATAATCCTTAGCTCTCAGGAGAAAAAAGAAAAAAAAGAATTATTTTCACCTCCTATACTCCTGAACCATCGTCTAGTACTCACAGAGTCTATATTCATATGTCTCACAGAAGAGGAATATATTGAACTAAACTTACAAAAAAAGTTGAGGTCTCATGAAAATTCTACAAAATTTCCTTCTCTGGGGATCTTCCAAACACTACTAAGATGGACAACCAAGGAATGTTGACGGTTTCTATTGCTAAAATGGATAATGGGAGACAACAGGAAATGCGAGGAAAAAAAAACACTATTCAGAAAACCGTCAGAATAATCTACACATGTAGAAACCAATTCAATATTTAATCTTCAATCAGCCTTCAGCATTGTCAAGGTGAAGAAGCAGTCTCCAAAGCAATTTCGTATCTTTCTAGTGGTCAGATGAATTTTCATTAAGTTATATATCATGAAGGTTGCAGATGATACCAAGGGAACTTAGCATACCTGATGATGGTATACAGTTGCTGACTCGAGGAATTTTCCATAAGCATGAACGACCTCCTGGGTATATGGCTGTGCAGCAGTACGTAATTTCTCTACATGAGGTCTTGCAGCAGTGGCAATCTGATCAATGTATGGTTTGCTGACTTTTCTTAGATCCTGAAAGGTTAAAGATTCTGCTTCAGCAAGTAGAAGATAGAAACAGTAACCAAACAAGGATGGCTGGAAAGGCATCTAACCTGAACATAAGGATCAGCAAGCTCCTGCACTTTGATGATGTGTGGAGTTACTGCAGTCTTTGACACTTCATATATCTCAATAGTTTTTGCAGTCAGTGATTTCACATGTGGTTCAACGTTTGTTGTTATAACTACCCACTGTTCCTTAATGGCTGGTATGTATTTCTTTACATGGGACATGTGAAGAAGGGATTGTTCAAATTAATGGAAGTAGAACAAAGTTCAGCAAATTAACTAAGACGTTGAAAGGGAAATTGTAACACTATAGATCTCATTTTGAAACTGAATCAATATGTGAATCTCACATTTTACATCAGACCAGATGGACAGACTGGCCAAATTTATAGGAATCATACATGTCACGTTATCAGAGAACTAAGACCAGCAAATTACTCATGTGAAGACAGAATATTCAACAGAAAGAAGAGAAAGCATCATAGGCCATTATTGAAGGTAAGGGCAACTTCTGGTTTCAATTGACTCGAGCAAATCAGGCATGGAAACCAAAAGTAAGCTGGAGTTTGTGTTGAAGACTTACAGTTTTAACTGTTTCTACATGTGGTGCAACCCATTCTCCAACTTGAGCCTTCTTTTCAACTGCCTGATACAGGGAAAAGGTACGAACAGATTAATTGGTAATATACTTAAGTCGGAATGAAATCATGTGTGATTGCAAAAATAGCTATTATTCTTAGAAAAACAAAATGCGAGAGGACATTGTCACATATGCAGCATAAACACTTACCTTCTGCATCAACATCTCAATAGCAGGTTTTCCATGCACCTTCCAGTTCTTCTCTAAAAGTGACTAGAATACAAGAAAAATCAAATTATTGTGTACAAAAAGGAAAGGAATTAGAATTTTAGCTTCATAAATGCATATACTAGTACCTGATAATTATCACAATGCACTGCAAGCCAATGTGGAAGCCAAGCCCCATGAACCTGATAATATATATCACAAATATGAACGATATTGGAAGCAAAAATGTCTCTACAGATCCTGTAAACAGAAACTTACTTCTTGACATAAACCATCAAAAATAAAGGAATGATGCGTGGAACAAATAAGTTAATGGTGACACTAGTAAAGGGCATAATGATAATGTGTAGAAGCTCTGAACAACTGGGTAAGTGTCATTCTATGTTATGGCCGCAAATGCACAAATTAAACGAATAAATATCTGGTGGTTTATATGAAAAATCAAGAGCACATTTCATTTGGTGAATGTGAATATTAACATGGATTTTTTACTTTTTTTTTAGAAGTACCCAGAAAGAAAAAAATAAAGTAGCTCGATAAAACAATACCTCCATCAACTCTCTGGTTCTGGATGTTGCTTCATACTTTGCCTTCATCATTTCTTCCTGTACAGAATAACAAATGTTTTTCAATCATCCTAATCCAAGAAAAAAGGAGTTTGACAAGTAGTTGATTTGTTGACAGTATACCTCAGCAATTTGAAGAGCGCGTTCGGTTTTACGTAACTTCTTTTTCTGTTCATCAATAATCTTTTGAAGCTGTATGATAGAAAAAGGAACAATAACAATGGATTATTTCATAAAATCAGATCTAAACATTGAACCAATAATTCCAATTTCATGAATTCAATTAGGGAGGAGTCGAATCTAAACAGAACAAAGAACCAATCATACATAATTTTTTCCTATTTAAACGAACCAACATGCTTGTATTCAAGAATTTCCTTGAAGCACACTAATAAAGGAGGACATGTGCATCAAGTCTATCAAAAAGAATGACTACAATACTTATTAGAAACCAAAATTTACAATGATCTCACTTGACAATCACGCATCAATTTAACAGATGAAGACCATGGACTGGAGACATCATTTCTAGATTCAGCTTATTTAAGATACAAACATGTTTATATCACATTTACAACTTTACAAACCAGCAGGTAAATTTAGCAAAGGCAAGTGACTTACACTTGCAAACTTAGAATTCAATTCAGATGCCTTTTTCTCAGCTTCAACTGCACGGGCTACCAATACTTCTTTTTCCTTAATTTTCACGTCAATATCTTTTCTGAGTTTCTCCAATTGCTTTTCCAACTCTTCGGCTCTGGCGTGTGCCTTCCCCACCTCTTCTGCAGCAACTAATTTGCCCTTTTTCTAACAAACAAACAATAAAGGACTTCTAAATACATTGAATGAAGCATTTGCAAGTTAATATTGTAGACAAGATAGTATTATGACATATTTATTTAAAGAGCCTGAATACTCACTAGAAGAGAAGCAACTTCACTCTCCAATGACACAATGCTGTCTGATTTTTCTTTGATTGTCTTCTCCTTGGCAGCTACCACCTCATCTTTGCCTTTTATTTCTTTGGTTTTCTCCTCAATATGGGATTCTTCATATGTAAGTGAAAAAAATGAGAACAAGGAAACCATTGCCACCTAAGGAAGCAATTAATCACTCTATTCACATAAAAAACAAGGAAGAGCATGCAATCCAATTAAACAAGTTCACATGTTTAACCTAAGTTTCAGGAAAACTAATTCTGTGCAATATCCACAGTTCTGAAACTAACAGCTAAGAATCATAATCCAAGTATCTTCACTTCATCCAAATCAATCAATGGAACAAATACATTAACACTTGAAAACATTCCTCAACCACTTTTCTCCACATACGAGTGCCAAAACAATCTCTGAGTACAGAAAACCGTAGGAACGACAAAGCACACTACATATTAGGGCAACAATCCATTCCTTTACCGCAGCAATCTCAGCTCAATCAACTGCCAAACAAGTCAGTTCCATAAAGTGGGGCCCAATAACTGTACACAATTTCCAAGTAGCACACTACCAGTACTTTAATCTGCATCAGTATATAGAAAACAACAAGCATGCGGTTACGGATATAGGAAAATGCTCAACTTCCTAGTCCAGAATAACTTATATGTGCTTTCAGATTTACTCCTTCAATCCATGAATCATTTGCTCTATCAACCGTCACTTCATATATCACATAATCTGGCCTTCTATTGGCACAAAAGTAGTTCGTAAAACGAACCCGACACTTCGCAACTAAAAACCAATACCGACATCCTCGGACTACAACAATTAAACAACCAATTTCTATTAAAAGATCATAATAGCAGGAATTTTTTCACCAACTAACCAAGACTACGGATCTTGGACTTGAGCTCCTCTAGGATGGATGAATCAGGGCCTTCCGATCTGGGGACTTTGACTTCGACATTGACGTCTGAGATTGAAGCATCAGCGTTAACTCCGATGTTGGTGAGAATCAGTGAAATAAGTACGGTGAAAAGAAGAAGTTTCAACGACGCCATTAAGCCAATAACAGAGGCTCCGGCGATCGGATTTTGAGCAGTTTATTTGTGCAGGATTTACTTTTCGGAAGTCCTTTCCTTTACAGTTTCTATTGTGTTTTTGCTTGAGAAACCCACGTTGCCCACGAGAGAGAGAGTTTAAAGATATAGGAAAATGTATTTCAATGCACTGTATTCGGGGCTACGAAAAGACGGATATGCCCTTGCTTTGGACTTGTATTTTGAAAATACTTTTCCTTTCTTAATAATATATTATTTTTTGTTTGACTACACTTTGAATATAGTAATGATAATTGGTGGACTATAATTAGGTATTTGATGTAATATCATGAAATTGTCTTCCTAGTCTAAACTCTAAACTATTTTATTTTAAATTGTTGATATTGATAATAAGAAAAATAGTATATATCTTAATAATTATTTTTTTTGGTGAAATTATTCCGAAAACAAAAGGTAGTAATAAGTGGAAAATATTATTAGTTCATTAGAACTTTTGAATCCAAGACAAAATGTAAAAAAAAAAAAGGAATAAAAAATAAAAATATTAATTGTTACGCGATTGATTATATACAAACATAATAATAATAATACCAAATTCTAATAACTTTATCTAGGAAGGCGAATATAGTTGTCTTAATTAAGAATTAAGATAACAATTGAATCAGATCAATAATATAATATCCGGGACTTTAGTTAACCATCAATATAATAAAATATTATTTTATCACCCCATATTTCTCCTCCAAACATTATATTTTCCTATAACTATCTCATCATATATAAATAAAAAAGTATTAAGAAAAATATACAGACTTTCCCATCATAATAGTTTCACATGTTTCATGCAAGTTTCTCATTGTCCCATTCAATTAATTTTGATTCTTTATGGGCCATAAATAAATAAATATTTGGAACAAAAACTGAGAAAGAATGGCAATTTGGTCATTTGGAACATGGGTAGGAGCGTCCATTGAGTATTTCAACGAGTGGAGGTACAGAATACAGATAATCGTATCTCCTCTCCTCTTAATATCAATTTTTGTGTGCTCATAATTAATGAGCTGCCCTGCCCGAATTCGAACGGGTTGTTGAGGTTTGTTTGGCCTGCACGTGTCTCTATCCCCTTGAAATTAACGATGACGGATATATCAATCTGTCCACCTGGATTATTTTTAGTTGTTGTACTTGTACCATTACTGCTGCGGTACGTACAACCGTTTGTTCGTCGCTACTTTACAGTCAAATGTCCCACTTCTCTTTTTTATTTTTCTTTTCTTATATTCATTTCTTAAATTATTAAAAATATCATATCATATAGTACTTAATGAGTTATGACTTCCTCTCTATTAGGTTAACAGTGACGTTAAGCTTGATTAGTGTTAAGTGTTAACAATTAACAAAAGCGAGGGACCTCTCTAAAGCAACTTTTGCAAAAGTTCCTTTATGTATAATTGATTTTTCATTTGATTACTAAAAAGAATTACGAGGTTATAGTCTATTCATTCTATCTAAAAAAAACAAAGATTTCAAACTCTGGGGCACCATGAATTCAGTTTCCGTTCTTCAAAATGGTCCAAATCATTTCCAATCCGCGTCAATCGATCTAATATTGAGCTCCTATCAACAAGAAAAAAAAAAACAAAGAGCAATCATACCCCTATCCAATTTCATTATAGTTCTAATGAATCAAAGCATGTAAACAAAGAAAATAGATCGGTTTCCCATATCGGCCCTTTGCCACACACTGCACACACCAAAAAAAAAGTAGTTATTATAAAGAAAGTAATTACTTGTGGAGGTAAAAATTGAGAAGGGCACTAAAAAAGAGCAGCCGGATCTATTTGTACAAATTCACTAAATGCGCGTGACTATCTGGGTTTTCAAGTTGTTTCAGAGTCCTAAACTCAATCTGCCCAAGGTCCTCCCCGTAGAAATATGGAAAAAAGAAATTGACTTCCCTGCGTTGTTATTTTGGAAGTCAATTTCTTTTTTTTCCATATTTCTGCAAGGAGTACCATGGGCAGATTGAGTTCGGGGCTCTGGAACAACTTGAAAACTCGGATAGTCACGCGCACTCAGTGAATTTGTACAACTAGATCCGGCAACTTATTGCCTGAACGAACATTGCCGACTGCTCTTTCTTCTCAATTTTTACCTCCACAGATAATTACTTTCTTTATAATAACTATTTTTTTTTTTGGGTGTGTGCCGTGTGTGGGGCCGGTGGCAAAGGGCCGATATGGGAAACCCGATGTATTTTCTTTGTTTGCATGCTTTGATTCATTGGAACTATAATGGAATTGGATAGGGGTATGATTGCTCTTTGTTTTTTTTTTTTTTTTTTTTTTTTTTTTTCTGCATTGTTATTTTGGAAGTCAATTTTTTTTCATATTTCTGCAGGGAGAACCATGGGCAAATTGAGTTCGGAGCTTAATAATATCGGATAGTCACACGCACTCAGTTCAGCTCATGAATTTGTACAACAAGATTCGACAACTTATTGAGGTCGTCGATTGCCCCAAAGCCTTCACTCCTAAAGACTTAATAAAATCAAAGCCTGAACGAATGCTGCTCTCGCTGCTCTTTCTTAGCGCCCTTCTCAATTTTTACCTCCATAGGTGATTACTTTCTTTGATAACAAGTTAACAACTACTTTTTTTTGGGGTGTGTATGGCCGATATGGGAAACCCGATCAATGTTCTTTGTTTGCATGCTTTGATTCATTGGAACTATAATGGAATTGGATAGGGGGTATGATTGCTCTTTGTTTTTTGTTTTTTGTTTTTTTGGATAGGAGCTCAATATTAGATTGATTGACGCCGATTGGAAATGATTTGGGTCATTTTGAGGAGCGGAAACTAGCTTCTGAAGCTAGAATTTCCCAGGTACCATTGTGATATCTAATGTCTCTGGCTGATAGCGTCATACTTGTGGTGGACGTTGATCTCGAATGTTTCTTGACCTTCCTAACCCGTCATGTTTCTTGGCTGAAATTGTAGTAATTTATTGGCTTTGTTATTTTCTGTACTCTGTAAATATACTCCGGAGTTGCATTTAGGAATATATCATAAATGCATCTTATTTATAATTTACTTGTTATAGTTCTTCCACGAGGTTCAATTAGCTTGATGTGGTTTGTACTAATCTCTTTCTATACCTCTGTTCCCTTTTTGTTTGCATATTCTTGAGTCAACTTCTGTGATTTGGCTGGCTAAATGATAGTTTTTGTCGAATTCCACTAAATGCAAGCATTAATCTGATTTTTTTTAATTGTAGCTATAGCTAAAAACTTTTAATTTTTAACTATTGACTATATATGGTATAAATTTATTGCCAAAATTTGGTACGTGTTTCAACAACCCAAACGAGTTGGTTGAGCCTTTTCAGAGTCCACCCTAGTATTTAAATTAAATATCTTTCGGGCAGATTAGAGACCATCAAAAACTTTTTTTTTATTTTTGGGAAAGAGACAATCTAAAACTTAGCTTTGAAGAAACATTAATGTTTAAACAATTAATTTTAATTTTTGGAGAAAAGGACTCCGATTAATTTTAGATATATAAGTCGTTTTCCAAAATGATCATGAAAAAGCAAATACAATTCTTAAAAGTGTGAATGAATAATTTATACAAATAATTAGATTGTAGAGCTCATAACATATATTACTACAAAATAGGGTCGGAGTTTACACAATTCACATTCTTAATGGGAGGCTCAAACTAGAAATCAAAAACATATCTAGACTATAACCAAGTTTAGCTAAAATATCAGTACTCTTATTACAACATCTTCGAATGTGTTCAAAACGAATGCCCCATGGGAGATGCATAAGCTCTTTGCAGCCGTTAATAAGATTTTCAAATGGGTGAGAAAATGTATCTGCCGATTTTCACCAAATTAAAGACCACCTCGTAGTCGATCTATACTTCATTCTTCGTTATTCTTCTATCTCAAGTTAAAGTCAAGTCCTTGCAAAGAGGCCCCCGGATGCAGCTGATTTCTCCGAAACAAACATACTATCATCCATGTTGAGTTTGAACCAATTCTCGTCCGGTTTTATCCACTTTTCCGCATCTTGGATAGGCTTAGTCCTAACCTGGGACACTTCGAAAGCACCTTGAATGTCGCCTGCCAGCTTCTTCACAACATTGATAGTCGCTGTGATCGGAAGCATCTTATTTTGGAAAATCCACAAATTTCTCACCTGTTATAAGGACCAAATTGTAGCAATGAAGATATATACTCATGGACATGGTGGTAATACAACTTTACTGAATACATGTTTAGCATTATACTCAAACCAATTACTAGAGTTAACTCTTGTGAACTCCCGAAACTCAAGTGGCGACAAATAAGAGCTATAGATAATTAACAATATCATAATTTATTATTAATTAGTAAATTAACATGATAATTTTAGCATAGATGATGAACTGTTTCGCAAATCATCTGATGCATGAAATAATTGAAATTTATGTTTTCCTAAATATGCTACTCTTATATTTCCAGTGTAAACTTGATGCTAGAGCTAAACTAATTTCAGATATAACTAAATTGTTTTTTGAGTCTCCTAAGTTTTTAATCAAATATAGTAGTTGAACAATCAAAAGCGTATTTTGACATTTCCATTCTAAATGGTCAATAGTCAATACACCTGCCTAACAGGCTAGGCTAGGACCCCATCACCCAACTAACTTCATATCTATTTGATTTGTGGTGAAGGCATTTCCACACTTTTTTTTTTTTTTTTTCAATTCATATATACAAAATTAAAGCAAAATGAAATTAATAATAAAGAAGAAAAATAACGGTTTAGAAGAACTGTTGCGCACTATGTGACGTCAAGAGATCACTATCAGCAAATAGGAGAGGATACCGACCAAAAACGTCTACCATAAGCAAAACTCCAAAACTTCCAGGAAATTTCACACAACACGACGTCGTTATTTAGCAACCGATCATTTCGAGGACGCTGCCTTTATGCCTCTCACAGTCGCGCAACGCTCTCGCTCCATTTCCCTCCGTTCACTCCGAGCATTTTTTCTCTCTATTATTCAGGTGGATTTTAGCATTACCAATTTTGATCATTGTATGGTTGTGATGGATTTCTTTATTGCAGATGATTATTCTATTGGATTGAGTTATGTTGTTAATTTGGGTTAATGGGCTCTTGGTTAGTGTCATACCAGTGTACTTTTTGACGATCATGGGGTCCTACTAGTTTTGGTTCACAGGAAGCTGAAACACTCAGAAGCACAAGCGTAAATGGTGTAAAGCTAGATGGGCTACATTTTATAAGATTGTGGCTTTTTATGTCTCTGTATGCTAGTGAAGTTAATAGTTTTTGAGGAACTCTAATTAGGTGTTGAGAAGCATGAGTTTAATCTGAGCTACAAGTGTATGTACAGAGGCTGGAACTTTAAAATTCACCTCTGGTGGAACGTTTTAGCATCCACAATTGCGGTTATACTATATCGTGTTGTCTTTATCGTTCTGGAGACTGGTGTTAAGGCTTGATGTGTCTGAATTGTTTCAATACTACATATACAAGAAAAGATTATGATTGGGTGAGTGTGACTGGAGTTTGGAGCTTACCTTGATGCAATGGATGGTTTTATACAGAGCATTCACTTGCTAGTAGATTCTAGATGCTCTTTCTAGCTTAGAATTATGTTCATTGAACCATAAAGAGGTAAGAGAAGCCTGGGTTCATCAAGGCACTTGAACTAAAGACTCCACAGGAAATTAATAGTTCCGTTTAGGAATATGCATGAGTGCACAGTTAATACACTTATAGTGTCAAAAGTGTTGAGATTGGATGCGGGGACGGACCCACAGTTAAATGTTGGGGGGTGGGTTGGGGGGGAAATATAAGTAGCTATAAACTAAAATTACTGCCATATGAGAATTTTGGGTTTCTTATAGATAAATCTACGGAGCATACTTAATGGACACCATGTAATTGAGTATTTTGGGTCCATATATGTATTATCGTTGATATCTTGTAGCATGTTCTTACAGGAATTGTTTTGTATTCTACTTTGGCGTGCTTTATTTTAAAACAGATGCATGTTTACTGATTTATCTTAATCCTTGTGGCACATAATTATCAGTCTAATCAGTGATTCTGTAACTCCAGTATCTTCTAAATTTACAATTTGTGAGAAAGTTGCGTTCTATGGCATGGGGAAGCATCTACAAGAGGCGCATGAAAGTTTTCACATTAGCTGTTGTGATATACCTCGATTATAAGGTAGTTCAGTAATTAATATGCTTCTTGTTAGCTTTTGATTGATGTGTCGGGTGATCAATCGTGAAAACCATTTCTTCCCCTCTTTTATATGATTTTGTATCTATAGACCCTGCAACAGAGAGAGAAATGGACAAAGAAGTCAAAGAGGGATGATCTTTGGGAGAAAGCTCATGAACGTAATGCTAGGCGTGTTCTCAAATTGATAGTAGAGCTTGAAGGCTTATGGGTTAAACTAGGACAATACCTATCTACACGTGCCGATGTGCTTCCCCCAGCCTATATACGTCTTCTAAAGCAGCTGCAAGACTCTCTCCCACCTCGCCCCTTGGAAGAGGTAATTTCACCTATTGAAACTTCTAATCACTTTAAGCAAGTAAAAATGAAAGTTGCTTGGTTCTGCTGTATGTTAAAAGTTTACATGGTATTGTTTTCTGCTTGTATACCAGGAGAAGTTAGAAAGAGACATTTGATCTCCCTGAAATAGATTGATTTCCTAATCTATTACAAAGTTTTGGTTTGTTTGTTGGTGAAATGGATGCTCTTTATCAGCAATGTCTGTCTTAGCTTATCATCATCCCAATGAGGGTCATTCGAGATTGGTACCAATAAATCTGTGCTTTTAGCTAGGTTGGATAACCAATGATTCTGTAGTAATTTAGGAAAGCAGAGATAATTAAATCTGTTACATGAATAGTCTGTCAGATCAAAGTGAAAAACAGTTGGGATAATTCTAGTTCAGTTCAGATATAATGGGATATACTAAACCCTATCAACTCGGACAATTATTTTATATTCTTGTCTGTTTAAGTTTCTTCCTGTATTTTTCTGAGTGCTGGTAACTTCGAGTTGGTTTATAATCAGCTTCACCTTTGCAGGTTTGCCAGACTATCACCAGAGAATTGGGGAAATCAATGAATGATCTCTTCATGAGATTTGATAATATACCACTGGCTACAGCATCAGTAAGTCCCTGCTCATAATGTTATTGAAGGGGAGAACTAGAGAAACTTTTGCTCTAAATTATTAAGTTCGCATTGGACCGTAAGTGTGGATACAATACAACAAATCGGACCATAAAATCTAATAACTTAAATGCATATCTGAAATATGCTAATCAAGATTTTACAGTAGCATTTTTGGAAAATGCCGACCTAAGTGTTAACTCAATTATGTCCGTTTATTAGCATCATTCTGCTAGGTACTCGTAAGAAGTTTCGCATAACACCAACAGGAAACTGAAATAATTTAAACTGCGGGCTAATTTCTATTGGACTTCCTTGTTACATATTTTTAGACAAAAATAGCCATTATCATTTGAAACTATTCTCAACAAGGTGAATTAAAAGCAAATTCTCGAAGAAAAATCATTTTTACCACATTCTTTTCATATGATTCCCCACTGACTTCTGATTCCTCAGTAGGGTATTATTCATCCTATTTCTGTGGCTGCAGAAAACATTAGCTAAACAACTCTAATGTTTTATGTTTCATCCTGCAGATAGCTCAAGTTCATCGCGCGACTCTGGGTGATGGGCAGGAAGTTGTTGTAAAAGTGCAGCATGAAGGCATAAAGGACATCATACTAGAGGTTTTCTTTTTGGTCTTTGGCTTTAAGGGCTTTAGGTTTATTTATTTTCTGTTTCTCCATATCCTTGTTCTGATTTTTTTTTACCTTAACAGGATCTGAAAAATGCTAAGGCAATAGTCGACTGGATTGCTTGGGCAGAACCACAGTATAATTTCAACCCTATGATAGATGAATGGTGCAAGGAGGCACCCAAGGAACTTGACTTCAACCACGAGGCTGGTATGCTTTTTGATAATTTACTAAGTTGATTTTTTGTTTTCACTCTTCAGCATCCTTTAACTGTAAGATGCTTCTCTTGTTTCTGTAGAAAATACTCGGAAAGTTTCTAAGAACCTTTGCTACAAAAGTAATTGTGATGATAACAACGCAAATCGTGTGGACGTCTTAATTCCTGAAGTTATTATGGTATGAGAATCCAACTTCTTTGACCGCATTGTTTAAAGTGATTGCGCAAAAAATGAAGCTATGATTAGACACAATTACATGATTTGAACTGATTCTATCTAAACACCTTAACTATCTTGCCTTTGCCTCCATTGCCAATTGAATTTTTCTTATTATGATGGTCAACCAAATTATTTTGAAATCTATGTTGTGGTGCAGTCAACAGAGAAAGTCATCATTTTAGAATATATGGATGGTATACGTCTAAATGACTCTGAGTCTCTTGAAGCACTGGGTGTAGACAAACAAAAACTTGTCGAGGAAATTACGCGTGCTTATGCCCACCAAATTTATGTTGATGGATTCTTCAATGGTGACCCTCACCCTGGTACTCTCTCTCTCTCTCTCTCTCTCTCTCTCTCTCTCTCATGTGTTGAACTGTGGTTTGGTATTTTTATTTAAGTTGTGTCCTGGTTCTTCTGTTGGTTCTAATGTAGGAAATTTCCTTGTGAGCAAGGCTCCTCCACATCGTCCAGTTTTGCTAGATTTTGGGCTCACAAAGAAGCTATCTCCTTCATTGAAACAAGCTTTAGCAAAAATGTTTCTAGCATCAGCTGAGGTTCGTCAATTTTTCCTTGTAAATTGGTTTGCTTTTAGTTTCTATATTTGCTCAAGAAAATTTACATGATGCTTCTTGCAGGGTGATCATGTGGCACTTTTATCTTCCTTTGCAGAAATGGGACTTAAGCTACGGTTAGACATCCCTGAGCAAGTGATGGAAATAGCAAACGTGTTCTTTCGCAATTCAACCCCAGCAAATGAAGCTCAGGTAAGCAGCCACATCTTGTTTCAAATAATGCCATTCTTCCTTCTTTGTATTGAACTGGTTCCATTATTGGGTGAAGCAAACCATGAAACGTTTTGCTGAACAAAGAGAGAAGAACATGAAGGTCCTTCAAGAGAAGATGAAGCTTAATGAAAAACAAGTGAAACGTTTTAATCCTGTAAGTCCGAATAAATTCCATTATGATGTCATCAACCAATTAGTCAACCCTTTTTCCTTATTCCCGAAAATGTTTAAAATATATATTTCTCAGGTTGATGCTTTTCCAGGTGACATAATCATATTCAGCAGAGTCATTAATCTTCTCAGAGGTATCCAATAAATCTCTCTCTCTCTCTCTCTCTTATATATATACACACACATACACACATATACATATCCATTTCCTCATTTTGTTGTGTAGTTTTCAATGAATTTGACAGTTGACAATGATTGCAGGTCTTTCTTCAACATTGGATGTACGCATAGTGTATATGGATATTATGAGACCGTTTGCTGAATCTGTTTTACAAAGGTAAGCCGTGCTTTCATAATTTCCTATAGCTTTGAGGGTGCTCGTTTCATTTACTCTTGCAAAATGTTTTTCAGCAATCTGAACAGAGGGCCAGCATTCAATTCAAACTGGCTTCCTGACACCCCTGTCCTTTCTAATGTTGAAGACAAGCTCCGGAAGCTCTTGATTGAGCTGGGAAATGCTGATAAGATACTAGGAATCCAGGTAGAAACCACTGGTTCACAAACTATGTACGAAAGCTAGAAATATTTTGGTTTTTTTCCTTCAAATATAAAAAGGAATACAATATGGCTGCAATTTTTCTCTAAGTATCAGTGTTTTGCTCACTATTTGTTTTGGCCTTTCCATGTTAACAGTTGATGAGGGAGAGAAGAAAGCCTGCATGTTTACTATGATATAGACTCTTTGGAAGTTCCGAATTTTCACTTATGTTCATTATATGGTCGTAACTCTGGCTCAGTTGAATTTGTATACGGGTTGGTTTCTGAATATAAAAATGAAAATTTTAAGCAAGGAAACCGTATCAAACTAGTTGACTTGTAATACTGGAATTGTATTCCATCGTTCCTGAAATGATCTGTTTTGATTTCTGATATACTTTCAAATTGGATTCTAAGAGTTGAAGCACTCTGGTAGAAATGCCTACAATAGTGATTCTCCTGGGAATTTATGTTAGTTACTTAAGAAAGGGCGTCCCAACTGTTTTGACACTTCTTCTCTATGTATCCTAAAGAGGATATATCTACCTTTTCCTTTTTGTGGTCCTAAAGATATTCCTACTTCTTCATTAGAAAGCCTATTTAGTTGTTTCTATATGAATTTATGCCAGTTCTTTAACAAATTTCATCATCTTTCCGCTGGATTTCTTAGGTGTGTGCCTATAAAAATGGAGAAGTAATTATCGACACTGCTGCTGGGGTGCTTGGAAGATACGATCCTAGACCTGTTCAGCCTGATAGTTTATTCCCTGTTTTTTCTGTATCGAAAGGAGTTACAGCTGGAATGGTTCATTGGCTGGTTGATAAAGGGTATGCAAAATTGTTAATGCTTCCCTAAACTGCATGTTAGCATCAGCTAGGTGATTGGTGCAGTAAAGTTCTGTCATTCAGCATCTTTGTTGAATTCTGCATTTATAAGTTAATCTATTGGCTTTGATATTGACTTTTGAAACAGTATTAGGAAAATATTAGAGACTGCAATGTACTGGAGAATGATTGGTTATTAGGAAGGATGGAGTGGCTAATTTGTCTACTTTATAGTTGCTTAGAAGACAACCATTTCTTAAATTAAACAGATGATTTTCCGGTGGAATATAGCAAAGATTATATTAGCCCTGTTTTCGTACTGTCCATAACTTCTATATATTTGACTTCGTGAAAACTAGTTCACTTTGTTTGGTGATCTATATCATTTGGAACTATTTTGAAAATGCTTTAAAAGATTCCCGAAGGTATGTGTGAAAGTAACTGTTTTTGCTATCTAAAGCTGACTGGATTACATGGTTAGAAGTTGCCTTCCATGAACTCCTTATAAGATCAATATGGTGCTTGCAGCTTGTAAATTTCTTTTTTGGGAATAGGGTTTTGATAGTTAACTGTCTGAAGTTTGATGTAGCAGGAAGCTAAAGCTTGATGACAAAGTTTCAAATATTTGGCCAGAATTTGGATCCAATGGAAAAGATCAAATAAAGGTAATGTTCTGAGACTCAGGTAGAACCACCTTTGGTCTCTCCACTAATATGACGGCCCATTAAAATAATATATTAATTAATTACATTCTTTGTTCTTCTCTCTTCACTTTCATTTCTTCCTCAAGTTTATTTTTTTCTCACTATTTTTCTCTTCTCTTCCTCTAGCTTCTCACTTTTTTATCTCTCAATAGTTTTTCTAATTACTTTCTCTTTATCTTTTAGTTATATAAATTACTTTTGACTTAATTTAACAAAAAATTATGTTATTAAATTACATTTTAATTTTATGTCGCACATGCATGGAGTGTGCAGTTTGTGCTAGTTAACATTATTTGACAATATGATAAGATGTAACTTGCATTTGTAAATACAAGATATTGTTTTAGAGTCGAGTAATAATTTAAGTTTCCCCAACTTGATGCTAATACGATTCCCAATTTATGTTCTTTTCTTAAAACTGTTATATTAGATGTTTCTTTTTTTTTTTAATTGATTAATTCTGCTGTAGGTTCACCATGTGCTTAATCACACATCTGGTTTGCACAATGCCTTGGCCAGTCTTACACGTGAAAACCCTCTACTTATGACTGATTGGGACGCGTGCCTAAACTGCATTGCAGATTCGATTCCAGAAACTGAACCTGGGCGTGAGCAGCTGTACCATTATTTGTCTTTCGGCTGGTTGTGTGGCGGTATTATTGAGGTAATTATAGATCTTACTCTTCCACAATGACAAATGGTTTTTGTTGGGACCTTTAAATCAAGAATTATTTTCTATTTTTCCTCTTCACCCCTTAATCTGAGAACAGTTCCTGATATATCTGGATTTTGAAGATGAAATAATTGAACCTTGGAATATGCTGTTATATTACTGATACCATCATTTGTTGTTGTACAGCATGCGTCGAGGAGAAAGTTTCAGGAGATTCTTGAAGAAGCAATCATTCGCCCTCTTAATATAGATGGCGAGCTATACATTGGAATTCCTCCAGGCACGTTTTTGCTCTTTTTGAATTAGCTTGACAAGCAGCACACACTTCTTTATATATCACGATTTGATTTCTCTGGTTTATTGACTTGATTAATCAAATTTCTTGAAAAAGTAAAAGATCTCCAGAAAACATGAGAGAAAATAAAGTAGTAAGTTCCCTCCATATTACTTCTTCAACTGGTGCAACTACTCATTTCTTCAGCAAATTAACATCTAGAAATAATTGGAAATATGTAACACCCAGGCATGTCGAATTACGAATCACATATGTTGCTATTAGGTAGATGCACATCTCTGTCAATATAAGTTTACAATTACAAGCTTACATTTGGAAGTTAGAACCACAAAGATGAGGGTTTTTTTTTTGTAATTTCTCAAATGAGGGAGATTAATCTATAATTTCACTAATCCTCAGGAGTCTTGATGTAATTAACCTTTTTTTTCTTTTAAGGCAAAAAAGAGATGATTTTTGCTGGTTCTCCACCTACTCACTCATAGTTGAGCCCCGATAATTCAACTTATTTCTTCCAGGTGTGGAATCTCGACTTGCTTCTCTCACATCCGACATGGATGACATCAAGAAACTCTCAGAAATCTCCACACAACGCTCAGAACTACCATCCAGCTTCCAATCCCAACTACAAGACGTCTCTCAAATGGCTTCAACTCTTCCCGCCTTATTCAACACACTCCACGCCCGACGTGCCATCATACCTGCTGCAAATGGCCACTGCTCAGCCCGTGCTCTTGCACGCTACTATGCAGCTCTCGTCGGCCGAGGTCAAATCCCTCCACCTCATTCTTCCTCAACCCAACCCCAATTAGGAACCCATCCACACATTCCCAAATTCACCTCACAAGAAAAATCCACGAAAAAACAAAAGGAAAAAAAAGATAGTGGCAAAAACTACACTAGTCTTCCCACCAATGATACCAACAGCAGCAATTGTAATTTCAGCAGTAAAGGTGGATTATTTGGTAATGAGAGGGAAAATGTTGACATTTTTTCTGGTAAGAGTAGAATTCACGAAGCGTTCATGGGAATTGAAGAATATGAGGATTTGACGCTTTCTGGTGGGC
Organism: Verbena officinalis; assembly: GCA_958496215.1. NCBI lineage: Eukaryota > Viridiplantae > Streptophyta > Magnoliopsida > Lamiales > Verbenaceae > Verbena > Verbena officinalis. Next base: position 2,782,555 of record OY292390.1, on the reverse strand, counting down.
AATTTGGTCTTGGTTTTAAGAGGTCCTATTCAGAGGATGGTAATTTAATCGGGTTTGGGCATTCGGGTATGGGTGGGTCGACTGGTTACTGTGACATCAATCACAGATTTGCCATTGCTGTGACTCTCAATAAAATGAACTTTGGAGGTGTGACTGCAAAGGTAATCCAGTTAGTCTGCTCAGAACTCGATATTCCTCTGCCTGCTGATTTCTATAGATTTACAGAGAAGATAGGTGATAATGAACCAAATGTAGCTAGGCCTTTGATTAATTGATTGGAATTTTTTTTTTCTTTCTCCAGAAGACCAGAAGTATAGTTCTGGAATTGCTTATATATTGATGCAATACGGAATAACAGTCCTGATACTTTCTAGAGTTTTTCGGGAAAAAAAATTTATAAATGTATTAATTTTTCTACAGATGCTATATAATGAAATATAGAAAATATTACAAAACTTTAGCTTGGTAAATCAACCGTCGTTATGAAGCAATCTATTGCATTCTATTCCCTCTCCGGTTCTTCCATTTGTTCTCTTCTGTGGCATTTCTTCTTGTTCCTGAAGATGATGCCTTATTGTTCATTGGTTTGTTGCCAAATTTGAGGGGTACAATTGGCTTAATGTACAACATTCCAGGGTAATGTCTTTTTTCCTTTGGCAGTGCTCTTAACTGGGGCAACCAGTATGACACAAACTCGCCATCAGGATCATAGTTTTGAGCCTGAATTCATGTATAAAACTTTGTAAATAAAGAATAGGGATATATTACCAATTACCCCCTTGGGTTTGACTCAAATACAGACCCTCTCGAGGTTTCAGAAATTACAGACTCTCCCCCTGAGGTTTTTCTGTATTTGAGTCAAACCCTAGGGGTAGTTAATAGTTGAAGCTAACATACTTGCTTTGGAATGCTGAAATATCGATCCTCCCTTGGGTCATTTCCAACACCTGACACAAATAAGGAATTAGCAGAAACTTATGCAATAAAGATTTGAGTAACAATAATGCTTAATATTAACTTTTTCCATCATGTTGCAGAAATACTGTGGTCTAGCTTGTTATTTGACATGTAATGGCATGCATATAAGCTAACAAAATCACCTGCTCCATAAGTCCAATTTCCATAATTTGAACAAGGATCATAATCCAAAAGACAAGTCTCAAACCATTCAGCTCCCATTCTCCAATCTATGCCCATGTCTCGAACAAGAAACGAACATACAATCTGTCAAAAAGAAAAAAAAAATTAGATTTAAATAACTCATAGATACTTTCATGAGATGACCTGTCAAAAAGAAAAAAAAAAATAGATTTAAATAACTCATAGATACTTTCATGAGATGACCGAGAAAAATTCACCTGTCGCCCGCGATTTGACATGAAACCAGTAGCTAATAGTTCTTTCATATTTGCATCAACTAGAGGGTACCTACAACAGTTAGACAAATACAAAATCAAACCAATAAGGAAAATTTAAAAGCGAGATCCAAATAGATATAACGAAATTGAAATTTCCCAACACCATACCCCGTTTGCCCGTCTCTCCATGCACCAAACAGGGCTTGATCTTGGCTCCAATTAGTTTGTACTTTTCTTGGACCACCTTAAAGAACAAATGCACAGATGAGAGGCAACATACTAACATCTTAAATTTCTAACAAGAGATTTCTTAAAGTTACCTATATGAAAAAGTGAGTTTCCTTGCTTGATTGATAGAAATCTGAAGTAGTCCCTCCATATCAATTCAAACAATACCCTGCAGAAAAAAAAGCATTACATAATATTGAATTTGAACAAAAATGAAGTATTATAAACCTAGAAATTGAGATAGAAAAGAAAGTACCAATATGTAGAATCATTTGATTCTCTCTGTTTTTCATATCTCTTCACCTAAACAATGAATAAAACTTCTTGTCAACATCATTGTCCTCACTAACATAATACTGCTAACATTCAAGGAAAATATGAAAAAATATTATCTTTATACCTCTTCGTGAATGAAACGAGGAGAAAGGCATCCAGAAGCAAGCCAAGGAGAAAACTTTGTTGAGTAGTCAGGTCCCAACATTCCATTACGAGTTACTTTATATTTCCTCAAGAGATCCTACAATAACACAAAATTAAGAAAATCACAAAAATATTTAGCTCAACTATAGTATTATAACATGATTCGCACCTTCTTCCAGAAATATTCATGTACTTTACTCAGTGCTGCACTTTCACCACCAACAAATGCCATTCCTTTGCTGACCTGCATAAATGAATACAAAAATTAGAAAACATATTTCCCATAAACATGCTTATATTTAGATATAAACAATAACATGCCTTTTCCAACTGAAGCCCAAGAGTAGAAGCTTCTGGAATACATCCCCAATCTTCAATATTAGGTGCAGGACCAAGTGAAGCTGGGATTTTAACACAACTCCGTATAACGGACTTCGATTCAACCGACTGCATATTTTCATCATCAAACAGGTTTTATGCAAGAAAGTCTCGTGTAATAAGCATAGTATATGGACTCTAGATAAAAATAGTAAATACCTTACGAAACTGAGTATACATATCTGGTAAGGAATCAGGACTGAAGGGAATATCATCAATATGGTACATAGTAGATCCCCAAACCAATTCTAATTTTGTGGTTTTCTGCAGACTTTTCAAAACTAATCTCTCAACATTCAACTCCTCGCTGCATGTTTCTTTTTGCGCGTAAACCTGTTATTATGACCAAAAAATTGTGTTTATAGCTACAAATGATGAAATATAGGCCTAATGGTGATACTAGAGATAAAATTGAAATTAAGGTCTCATTACGGTGTGGGCTCCGTGTGATTGTGCAAGAGAAGGTAAAATTTGCTCTGGCTTCCCGTGTTGAATCAGAAGGTTTAGACCCCTCTTCATCAAACTTCTTTTTAAGTCAGCCAAACACTCCATAAGAAACTGTGCTCTTAGAGCTGCCAGAAAAGTGAGTAGAAATGATTTGAATAAGATGGAAATGAAAATTAGCCACATCGAACTTCAGGAGATCATCATAACAAGCCCACATTAAAATTCCAACTCTCATTTCAACTCTGTTTTTTCACACTCACACACACACACACACATGTCAGGGTATATATACTCAAATTCACATATTGAATCACAAGATCGCCACATTATTGCACTGACACACTCAACACTACAAACACAATCAATTTTCAAGAAAAAGGGCCAAAAGAACAGCAGATAATCAACTAATAATTTATTGAAAAGCCCAGAAAAAAAAAATTACCTCCAGTTTTAGGGAAACCAAAGTAATGGGTAGTGCCAAAAAGTCTAGGATCAACACAGTAAACGGGCAAGACAGCCTCGGATGAAACCCAAGCCTTGTACAAAACCTCATTATCCAAAATCCTCAAATCATTCCTAAACCAAACAATAGCAACACCTTTGCCTTTCCTCTGACCCGACCCATCAAAACTGTAACGTTTTAATGCCTGGTCAGCTACCCGCTCCATTTCCTCCGACCCGAACCCTGGAACTGGGTGCAACGTCTCCGCAGCTCTTGCAGCATTTGAAGAATGCATTTTTATGTTGTCGGAAAAGGAAATGAGAAATTTGGGATGAAGTGTGAGTTTTGTTGTTAAGGAAAGAAGAGGGTTTATCGTGGGACGCGAAATGTTGATGGTGAAATTGTAGATCATGATGGCTTTTTTGTGATTTCTTGTAATGGTTTTGTTGGAATTTTGAGTTGAGAGAAGTTGGTCGTTATTAGCAGTTAGGAAGTTGACGCGTGGGTGCTGGAGCCGTACGGTGACGTGGCGGCTTGGCAGCCAATGAGAATTAAGGCTGTGTTTGGTAACGGTGTCTTAAATTTTTTTAGTGAGGTGGCTAGTATAATGAAGCAAGAGTAATTATTTTACTTTTAGGACAAAATGTAATAATTATTAATTTATTATAAAGTTCAATGGGACGGGTTTCTTAGTTGACGGTTTAGGATATTTAACTTGTGGGATCGAAAGATACGAGTTACTACTATTCGACCAAAAAAAGCTATTATTATGAAACTCCGGAGGAAATTGAATTATTGTGGCAACCAAAAAAAAAAAGATAGAGGATTAATTAAAGTATATCTAATTTCAAGGTACTCACAAGTACTTAACCTTTCTCTAAATGTAATTTTTTTTTAGGAGAATGTAAAATGTATTGGTATGCAAATTTCAAATTTTTACATAAATGATTTAATTCAAGCAAAGAGATGTCCAGAACTCTTTAAAGTATGGTAAAATTATTTATTTTTTTTGTGTTTGATGTCACATTAATCAAATTAATTTCTTTACGTACTTATTTAAGGAATCATACTATATACTGATGATAACAAAGTTTCGATCATCCATATTCAATTTCTAAATCTTTCTCATACGATAGATTGACGTTCCTTCACTATAGACTCGGTGAACATAATGAAGCATTAGAGAACTATCATCTTGCGTATCACCATGCCCCTACACCAGAGGACAGAATTTACACGTCTATAGAGTTGATACAATGTCGCATTAACATGGGTGATTTTACCCATGTTCAAATTTGACATCAGTAGAGCTGAGAAAAATGAGTTGGATGCTGAATTATCTGCAAAATTGAGAGCTTTTTCAACATTGACTCTCTTGGAACACAAGGAGTATGAGTTGGCCGCTCGAAAGGTAAATTTGACATCCTAATTGAAAATTAGAATATGTTTGCCAGCCTCAATTTGACTTCAATAGAGTTCTTTTTAGTTAACTTGAACGAGTGTTTGTTTCCACTTCTAAAATATTTAGAGAATTCGTACAAGGATTGATAATTGAAAAATAAAAATTCAACATTTGGCAAGATTAACATAGACAATGTTAATTGATTAATATTTTTAAAATAATATATGTAATAGATTTTTCAATAAATTGACATCATTCTAAATTTTTCCTAAGCTTTTTCTGTATGAAAAAAATATTAAATTTGATTTTCAGGATAAAAAGAAATATTTCAAAATGGCACGAAGTTGTTTAGGCAGGTTCTTGTGTAGATTGATGTACCGCTGTGAACATGGTCGAAGACGAGGAGATTCACATCAGTGGAGGAAACAAGGGCGGACACCGGATGATCACTAGCGTAAATTCCAACACACATTGTATGGACTTTGTTTAAGTTCAGAACCAACAAGTCGAAAAACAACAAGTAGCTTGTTTTCCAATTGGACCTGGTGGTATTATGACCAAAACATCCTTAGAAAAAACAAAATGCTGGTACCGTCCCCCACCCCTCAAGTGAAATCTTTCAATTCATTAACTTAATTCATCAATTATTAGGCAACAAGTAAGAAACAAAGTACTTTTACATGATTGTAAAGTTCATTTAATTAAACTCTTTAGAAGGCTTTTTGTCTTAAGATTCAGTTTGTTTTGATGATGGCTTATGGGTGCTATTGCTTTTGATAATTTGAGAAGTGTAATTTAAGATAATTCAGTGTAATGGAGAGGATTTTACGATTGAACTACCGATTGACGGCCAAATTAGAATGGACTAATTGATTATTTTGCTATATCCAAGTTCAGTAATGTTTTGACGTGGTGAGCTCCAAGAGATGTTCTGCTCGAATAAATTGTAGCACGTGCGACACTTTCGAAAATTTACAAGAATATATGAGTATGAGAAGATTCTATCACTATCACCTTAACTATTGTCTGAGATTTAAGATGTTTTATCTTAAGTTGTCATTATATCATGTAATATTGGTACAAATGAGAAATGTATTTACTAATTGTATTGGTCCAATTTCGAGAAAGAATTGGTCCAATTCATGAATCTAAGTATTTTGTTCAATTTCATAGAAGCAAACAAGAAGAAGGCCACAGTCCCCGTGATTGTTGACCGCGTCGACGCACTCCGCGCGATCGAGCTCTTTGACCTCGAGGAGTATGCGTCTTACTATGTGGGTCGGACGAAAATCAAACGGCTCATTTTCATTACCAGTTTGTGTAAGGTTTCTAAGGAAAAAGCATTGCGGATGGCGTATGACAAGACCAAGAACAATACTCTAGACAAAGACATGTTGCACGAGATTGCAAGGAAGATTCGTAGGCAATTTGGCCTGGCTTACAACGTAGATGCTGATTTGGAGGTTTCATGGGACCGAGAGGCCGAGAATTCGAAAAAGCTCGACTTGAATATGTTGAGAGCTGCAACTTACCACTAAGATCTTCCTAATTGGTTTTTCCCTGATCCATTATTTCAAGAAGGTAACCTATGGAAATTCAAATGCATCACAATGGCAGAATGTAAGTGAAGAAAAAACATCATCGTGTAAAATCTCTAGCACCTTAAATCGGTGGAAAAAAAATATTCTTTAATGTCCAAAAGAAATTAAAAATTTAGGGCCTATGGCCTAAGAGAAGGTGGTGATTTGGAGGTTTCATGGGACCAAGAAGCTGAGAATTTGAAGACGAAGTACGAAGTTGAGGTGAAGTAGGCGCTGAAAAGGTGCCACCTTCTTATTTTGAAAATTAAGCAAAGACATGTCCAAAACTCTTTTAGAATATGGTAAACTTATTATTATTATTTTTTTTGTTTGAAATCACATTAATTAAATTAATTTCTTTATGTACTTATTTGTGGAATCTTACTGCAGACTATTGATAACAAAGTTTCGATCATCCATACTCGATCTATAAATCTTTCTCATGCATATGATAGATTGACGTCCCTTCACTATAGACTCGGTGAACGTAATGAAGCATTGGAGAACTATTATCTTGCATATGGCCATACCCCTACACCAGATGATATAATTTACACATCTATAGAGCTGATACAATGTAGCATTAACATGGGTGATTTTACCCATGTTCAAATTTGACATCAGTAGAGCTGAGAAAAATGAGCTGGATGCTGAATTATCTACAAAATTAAGAGATTTTCCGCATTGACTCTCTTGGAACACAAGGAGTATGAGTTGGCCGCTCGAAAGGTAAATTTGACATCCTAGTTGAAAATTAGTATATGTTTGTCAGCTTCAATTTGACTTCAACATAGTTTTTTAAGTTAACTTCAACTAGTGTTTGTTTCTAGTTTTAAAAAAATTAGAGAATTCTTACAAGGATTATTAATTGAAAAAAAAAAATTCTAACCTTTGTCAAGATTAACTTAGACAATGTTAATTGATTAATATTTTAAAAAATGTAATAGATTTTTTAATGAATTGACATCATTCTAAATTTTTCCTAAGCTCTTTTTGTATGAAAAAATTATTAAATTTGATTTTCAGGATTAAAAATAAATATTTCAAAATGACACGAAGTTGTTTAGGCAGGTTCTTATGAAGATTGATTTACCGCTGTGAACATGGTCGACTATGAGGAGATTCGCGTCAGCGGAGGAGACGAGGGCGGACACCGAACGATCATTACCGTTAATTCCACCACCCATAATATGAACTTTGTTCAAGTTCTAAACCAACAAGTTGAAAAACACCAAATAGCTTGTTTTCCAGATTAGACCTGGTGGTGTTATGACCGAAATACCCTTAGAAAAAACTAAATATTGGTACCCCACCCTCAAATGACAAGCTTTTAATTCATTAACTGAATTACATTTTAATTTTTCTTCGCGACTTGTTTCCTTGTTGAGTAAGGTTTCATTAAAATCTATCTTTTATTCTCTATGATATTAATTTAACCTTATTTAATGGCGTATTAGGATTTCTAATGTCGCACTATCCATAATCCTATTTTTCATCTTTCCAGTCATTAATCTTGTAGCGACATGGATTATTCCATGTCGATGAGCCTGATCATATTGTAGTAGTGCTATTTGTTTTTGGTTAATATTTGATTTTCATTCTTATACAATGGCGTAGCCAAATGACACGATACATATGCATACTATCTTCCGTCACAAATAATTTATACTCTAAATACTTAATTTTTGAATAGAACAAATAAACTTGTCATCTATTTATAATTTTTATTTCTTTAAATCGATAATATCTATTGATTTGATCCAATAGTAGATGTTGATCCTCAAAATTATTTTACAAGAACGTAAAACGTTTAAAGAACTTCTAGAATTATGTTAACGTTTAGTTACTCAATAAAATTAAGTTACAAGTGGAGAGTGTTATTTTTTAATGTTTTATACACTTGAATGAGAGTGGTATATCTGTCAATTTGTTCAGATGACCATCCTTTCACAGCGGGGCCGCCCGGCCTTACCCTCCCCACTCTACAGCGCGACCCCTCTCTCTTTGTTCCAGGCTTTCTGTATGCGAACTCTGCTTCATCCAACCGCGTCGCCCCCGCCGAAGAGTTGAGGTACTCCGACCTCGAACATGTCAGCCACATCAGGGGCACATGTGGGACAATGTATAGAGTTGTCCACCACCCAACCGGCGAGTTCTATGCCCTCAAAATTGTCCATGGAAACCACGACGACAACATCCAACATGAAATCCTGAATCTCGACAATGTTGTAAGCCCTAACGTCGTCCAGTGTCAGAAATTCATCCATCATTGGGGTGAAATTCAAATACTCCTCAATTATATGGATGGCGGATCCCTTGATGGTAAACACATCGGAGACGAGCGTATTATATCCAATCTCTCCTGTCAAATTCTTTCGGGATTATACGATCTTTACAAGAATTATATGGTTCACGGAGATATGAAGCCATCTAACATGCTCCTGAATTTAGGAGAAATCAATTCAGGAGCAATCGTCGTGAAACTAGGAGAAGTTGGCTTGTCCCGCATTTTGGCAAAGAGCATGGGAAACTTTATGTCTGAGTTAGCCTACATTAGCCTATAGTAGATTGAGGGTCAAGATTGCGGATATTTGTCTGACATTTGGAGTTTTGGTCTGACAATGCTTCAAGTTTATATAGGCGCATATCCATTTAAAAGCTGGGGATTTGGTCTTTTGTGTGATATCTTCTTGTTGCCGCCAACAGAAGCACCTGGTGCCAGCCCTGAGTTCAGGAATTTCCTTCAACATTGCCTTCAAAAGATTCCCAAAAAGAGGTGGCCTGCTTCTTATCTTCGATGGTATAAATTTATTACGAAGTACGAGGAAAATAAGAAGAGAAAGCCTGATGTACCGATACAGGGACCAAAGCCTAGACTAAAATGGTTGCAGGAATCAAAACTGGTTTTGGAGGCTGTACTGGTTGGTGAGGCTGTAGTTTTGCCTGACCCAATTGAGTCGGACGACTCGGATGAATCTGAAAAGAAAAAGTTTGTCTAATCAAATTCGGGGGGGTCATCTTCGGAGAATTCGAACAAAGGATTCCGTTATTTGGCATCCCCAAAAAGGAAACCGGATTACTCCGATGAGTATAAAGAAAAGAAGTAATCTCCTTCCAAAACTCCCTGAATAGCAAATGTGGAGGAGGACTTAAGAGTGAACTAGAAGATGAGAAAAACTTCCTTTTGATGTTAGGATATATGAGAAAAACTAACAAGAAGATGAACTGGGATAAGTAAATGCAGTTGTCAGTTTTTTTATATTTTCTTTAGCTCAATAGGGTTAGTGATATCCTTTATCTTGTCTTCTCATTGTGGTAAAGAAAAAATAATGAGAGTGGTTTTTGGTGCTGAAGTAATGATTTACTTGAGCTGGTGGAATTTAGTGGGCAGCAATCTTGCAACAGGCTTGGCTCGAAGACGAATGCAAGAAAGTAAAACAATAACGCTACTAGACATTGTTTGACTTCAGTACACATTTTCATTTTGCAGCCAATATGCATCATGTCTAGAGTATCACTATAAGAAAACAACTAAATATCGACCAAAAAGACCGATCATAATTTTTGTCGGTAATTCCGATAAAAAAACCTACCACAACAGAACTTAGACATTCCGTTGACTTGTCATTAGAATATGGTCAATACTTGATCAATTATTTTGGTGGAATGAGAGTGAATGTTAGTGCCAAAATATAGGATACTTTATTTTAATTAAAATATGTACCGACATAAACATGATCGGAATATAATGTGAAAAACTAAAATAAAATGAATATATTATACTGACGACAACACATATTGTTCAGTATTTGGCCACTATGATAGCCTACAAGAGTGAATTACATAGGAGTCCCCACATATTACCATATTTACATATAGGTTCCTCTTATTTCGTTTTTTACATTCTAGTCTTTTGACCGGTCAACCGTTAGTTAGTTCAATTTATTTTTTGTTACCGTTGTATTCGTCTCATCGAGACATTGAATTTGAAATATAAATTTTTCTGATATGGTGAAAAAACGGGAAATTTGGACTATACACACAATTGAAGAAGAATTTCTTAAACTTCTAACTTTCTCAAATTTTTTTACCGAATCAAACAAATTTATAGTCCAAATTCATCGTCTCAATGAGACGAACACAATGGTAACAAAATATAAATTGAACTGACTAACGGTTGAACGGTCAAAAGACTAGGATGTAAAAAATGAAACAAGAGGAACCTATTTGTAGATATGGCAATTTGTGGGAACTCTCATGTAATTCTCCCTAACTACAAATATAATTAAACTTACCGACCATATATTTTGGTCGGAGATCGGAAATGTTAACTAAAAAAATATATATTGTTAAAGAATGGTATCGGCAGCACATTGTGATCAGTAAGTGGTCGGAAGGTAATCTCAAGAATAATTAAAATTACAAACCACATTTTGTGGTGTGGAATATGGACGGAAAATTTGACATAAAATTAATATAAATTAATTAAGTAAGCAGACGATGTTTTGTGGTCAGTTTTTGGTAGCTAATTTGACTTAAAAATAATTAAAAATATGTATATATTCTCAAATTTACATGCACGCACGCGCACACACATGTATGTTTGTATATATTCTGAAATTGACATATTGAATCACAAGATCGTCACATTATTGCCTGACACACTCAACACTATAAACACAATCAAATTTCAAGAAAAGGAAAAATAGAAAACCACATTGACCATTGTACAAGTATGATCATGAACTGTTAAAATTAACTGGTATGAAAATCAGAAGCTTTGACACGGGTAATCCCTGTCCTTAAAGTTTCTATTGCCCCTACTTCGCTGGAAGTTTGCTAAGGTTTCAGGCAATACACTTCCAGGATAATATCAAGCTTTGTATAGGAAAATTGGGAGAATTCGGATGCTAGCAATACACCAGAATTCAGGTGAATGTTGTTGTAATGTCTGATGAACACAGCACCTGTATTTATAGGGGTTCAGGTGTTAATAATAATTAAATCAGATTAATGCAGGGAATGAATGATTTGGCTGTTATAGAATTCATTCCTCCTTGACTGCATTCAAAGCCCACTATCTGACTGTTTCAGGCTCCAACAGTCACATTCCAACAGCTATAATCTGTTTAGTTGGGTTGTCTGAAATTGGGCTCCGAAGTGAGTTGGGCCTATTCCAACAACTATAATCCAACAGCTATAATCTGTTTAATTGGGTTGTCTGAAATTGGGCTCCGAAGTGAGTTGGGCCTGGTCCAAAATGAAGGCTCTGGGCTCGGAGGCGAGGCTCCTTAGCTCCTAGCGACGATGCGCACGTGCGAAGTGCAAAGTGCGCCATCATGCGACACACGACTAAGCGACGCGGCCCGGTCCGGCCCAAGCCCAATCCCATGCCCAAGCCCAAGCCCAATCCCAATCCCATGCCCATGCGCGGGCGGTGCCGCACCGCATGCGAACCATCCATCTCTCTCACTTGAGTTCCATAATTAACACCACTAATTAGCATTAACTAATATAGTGCTCATTAATTAAGAGTTTAACCAATGTGGGACTCTTAATTAAAAGTTTAATTAAAGTGGGACTCTTTAGTTTGGCTTTAATGTATCTTTTCACATCCCAACTAATACACACTTATCAATGTAGGATAATACTTAAAGATACAATTAAATCCAACAATCCCCCACTTGTTTGGAAAACTACGCTTAACCAAACAAGGTACTTTTGTTCATTATTGCAAAGAGTATATGCCTAAAGGAAGGTGTGACGAACATTGAACCTTCCCTTAGTGTAAATAGTGCAGAACCACGTCAAAGTTGAAGGTGTCCGTAGATTGAACCTCAACTCTTTGACGACGCAACCGGAACTATCACACACATACACACTTTCTCTTACAACAAGCACTCTCACTGCTTCGCGCTTATAAAGCCATACGCCATATCCCGTATCATGAACCTCTAAGAGAGTAAACCACAACTCTCTATAAGAAGCGGCTCCACTTCTAGTTCATATAGGCAAAATGTTTCTCGAGCGTTTTTGTTGCTTAAAACGCAACATTTTGTTAAGAGCATAGCTCATCCTTTAACTGTGCAACACATATAATACATTACTGTCCATTACTACATATGAGGCCACTTGACAGTAGTAGAACCAACTCAGTGACTTGTTTTTCCCTTTGAACCTATAACCTAGAGGTGATCTAGATTACGGGTAGGGTTACCATCAACTTTGGTTCAATGTGGTTTTTAGCCCCATATCTCGTGTAGTTGAAGCTACTAAGTCTCTCGTCAGAGGCTTAGTAAACGGATCAGCCAAGTTTTTACTTGACTTTACATAGACAATCGTAATGATACCATCATGTATCAGCTGTTTTACAAACTCATGTCTGAGACCAATGTGTCTAGACTTTCCATTGTAGGTTCCACTGTACGCTTTCGTAAGCGTAGCTTCACTATCACAGTATAGTGAAATCGGAGGCATTGGACTTGGCCAAAGATCTATGTCCAACAACATATTTCTAATCCAATCAGCCTCTTGTCCAGCTTGCGCTAGAGCTATGAACTCAGATTCCATGGTAGAATGGGAAATACATGTCTGTTTCTTGCTTGCCCAAGAAACAGCCCCACCGGCAAGAGTGTAAATCCACCCACTCGTAGATTTATTATCTCCCACGCTAGTTATCCAACTCACATCTGAGTATCCTTCCAAAACACTAGGAAACTTTTGATAGAATAATCCAAAGCTAATAGTCCTCTTTAGGTACCCAAGTACCCTACTAATAGCTTTCCAATGATCAGCATTGGGACTGCTCGTATACCTGCTAAGTTTCGAAACTGCAAAGGAAATATCTGGTCTAGTGCAATGCATTGCGTACATAAGGCTACCAATAGCACTTGCGTACTCAAGTTGTGCAACTATTCTACCAGTATTTTCTTTGAGTTTAACTCCATTGTCGAAAGGAGTATTCACCTCCTTAATCTCGAGATGATTAAACTTAGACAGTATTTTTTCGACATAATGAGACTGGTTAAGTGAATAACCCCCACTATGTTTTTTTACTTTGATTCCTAAGATAGTATCTACTTCACCTAAGTCTTTCATCTTAAAGACAGATGATAGATACTTCTTAGTCTCGTTAACTCCAATCATATTGGTGCCTATGATCAACATATCATCAACGTACAGACAAACTATCACCATATAGTCTGGTGTACTTTTAGAGTAAATGCATCTATCAGCACTGTTATACTTGAAACCGAAATTCAATATAGCAGTGTCGAACTTTTCGTGCCATTGCTTTGGTGCTTGCTTTAGACCATAGAGAGATTTAACTAACTTGCACACTTTGTTTTCTGTACCCGGTGCTACAAAACCTTCTGGTTGTTCCATATAGATTTCTTCTTTCAAATTGCCATTTAAAAATGCTGTTTTTACGTCCATTTGATGAACAAACAAATTGTAAAGCGAAGCTAAAGCAAGAAGAATTCTAATGGAAGCAACTCGAGCAACCGGGGCATAAGTGTCAAAGTAGTCAATCCCCTCTACTTGTCTAAAACCCTTGGCAACTAATCTTGCTTTGAAAGCAGTTATAGCGCCATCGGTGTTGTATTTTCGTCTAAATACCCACTTGCACCCAATAGGTTTAGAACCACGAGGTAAGTCTGCTAATACCCAAGTATTATTACCCAAGATTGAATTCATTTCCAGAAGGCAACATCCCGAGAAGTCATAGCTTCTTTAAATGTTTTTGGACCAACCTCAAGTGCAAATACAAACGGTATTTCACTTACTACTTTATTATTTTGGTCCCCCTCCACCAAGAATAATAAAGACTGAGAAGAGATAAAATCTTTATCTAAGTTCTTCTCTTTTCTTGCTCTAGTACTCCTTCTAGGTTCTGATGCCTCAGTAGGAACACTAGGTTCCACAACAGACCTTATAGGACCTCTAGGCTCATTCCGTGTTGGTACAACAACATTTCCAACATCTTTTGAAAATTTTCTTTCAAAGAATTCTACATCCCTTGACTCAGTTATAGTGTTAGACTCCAAATCAAGAAGCCTATAGGCTTTTCTATTTAAAGAGTATCCAACAAATATACTTTTAATAGCCCTAGCCCCTAACTTAGTCCTTTTCGGATCAGGAACTCGAAAGTAGGTCAAACACCCCCACACTTTGAAATAACTTATGTTGGGCTTTCTGCCTTTCCATATTTCATAGGGACTAGTCTTCACAACAGAACTAGGTATCCTATTCAAAATATGACAGGCAGCCAACAAAGCTTCACCCCACAAGTTATTAGGTAAGTTTGCATGATTTAACATACAGTTTACCATATCAAGACAGGTTCGATTCTTTCTTTCAGCTACACCATTTTGTTGAGGTGTGTAGCCGGAAGTTGTTTGATGAATTATGCCACTTTCTTCGCAAAGTGCATCAAATTCATTCGAACAATATTCCATACCTCTATCAGAACGTAGAATCTTAATCTTCTTCTCAAGTTGAGTTTCTACCTCTGACTTATATTTCACAAAATGACTAAAAGCTTCGTCTTTTGTTCTTAATAGATAAACATAGCAAAAACGACTTGCATCATCAATAAAAGTTATGAAATAACGTTTTCCTCCTTAAGTTAAAACTCCGTTTAATTCACAAATGTCAGTATGCACTAAGTCTAAAAGTTGTGATTCTCTTTTAACACTTTGAAATGGTTTTCTTACAATTTTAGACTTAGCACATATTTCACATTTTTCAAGTTCGTTTTTACCAATATCTATTAAGCCCATCGCATGCATGTTTTTCAAATTCTTTACACTAACATGTCCTAACCGACTATGCCATAAAGAAATTGAACACAACATATAAGCAGAAGAAACTTTATTCATATTGTCAATCGACATCTTGTACATCCCATTACAAGAATAACCTTTTCCAACAAATTCACCATTCTTCATAATGATGACCCTACCAGAATCTACTGAAATTTTAAAACCTTTCTGATCTAACAAATAAACAGAAATTAAACTCTTTCTAACATCAGGTACAAACAGAACATTTATCAGAGTTAATTTCTTCCCAGAAGTGAAAAAGAGTTTGACAGTTCCTTTGCCTCCCACAATAGCTTTTGAACTGTTTCCCATTTGCACTTCTTGTCCAATGACTTCTTCGAAAGTTTTGAACATCCTCCGGTCATTGCAAATATGAAATGTGGCTCCAGAATCCATCCACCATCCAGAAAGTTCACTTGCCATGTTAATTTCAGAAATCATAGCCACATCAAGGCTAAGTTCAGAAACCATAGCAACCAGGTTCTCCTCAACCATGTTTGCTGCACCGGGGTTGCCACTTTTACGTTTTGGGCACTCTCTTGCATAATGTCCTGGTTCTCCACAAACATGACATTTGCCCTTTCTTTTGGTGGCATTAGCATTGTTAGCAACAACAGGTTTTTTAGGTCCGGATTTCTTAAATTGTCATGTGTTCTTCTTAACACCTGAACCCTTTTTCTTAAAATTATTGCCTGCCTCAACATAATTCACACTTGACTGTCCTTGAACCAAATTCTTTCCATCGCGTTTTCGAGCTTCCTCTTCTATACGCAGATGTTTTTGAATTTGTTCCAAAGACAAGTCTTCGGATTTATGCATCAAACGCTTTGCATAATCTTTCCAAGATGGAGGCAACTTTGAAATTATTGCTCCAACTTGGAATGTTTCAGGCAGGATAATTTGTACTATCCGAAGTTTGTTGACAATAACCTGGAGCTCATGCACTTGCTCCAAAATTGGTTTATTGTCAACCATTTTAAAATCCAGGTAGGTATGAATTAAGAATTTATTTGTACCTTCTTCCTCAGCCTTGTATTTGAATTCAAGGGCCTCCCACAGTTCCCTTGGTGATTTAACATTTGTGTATAGGTCGTACAAACGGTCAGATAAGGTGTTGAGAATATGCCCTCTAGCCAGCTGCTCATCTTCAGCTCTTTTGGCTCTTTGTTGCTGCAGGGTCTGAACAATCTCCTGGTGGATTGCTTGTGCATTGTTGTTCGTTGCAACTGCCGTTGCATTTGCTGCTGCTTGTTGAGCTGCTGCCTGGGCAATCTGTGCGGTTGTGGGGGGAGCATCTCCAGTCTGTGCGGGTGGGATGACTTCGGGCTGAACTGGTGTTGGTGCTGGAGGATCTTCTGGAATGGACTGGAGGGTTGGGTCCAGCACATAGGCGATGCGAATGACGGTCAAGAGAAACTTCATCTTGTCCTGCCAACAGCTGAAGTTGTTGCCATCAAAACGATCAAGCTTGACGAATTCCTGGTTCATGATTCTCAATGATTCTGACTCCATTCTAACAGGTAGAAACTTTAAGAATGTTAAAATTAACTGGTATGAAAATCAGAAGCTTTGACACAGGTAATCCCTGTCCTTAAAGTTTCTATTGCCCCTACTTCGCTGGAAGTTTGCTAAGGTTTCAGGCAATACACTTCCAGGATAATATCAAGCTTTGTATAGGAAAATTAGGAGAATTCGGATGCTAGCAATACACCAGAATTCAGGTGAATGTTGTTGTAATGTCTGATGAACACAGCACCTGTATTTATAGGGGTTCAGGTGTTAATAATAATTAAATCAGATTAATGCAGGGAATGAATGATTTGGCTGTTATAGAATTCACTCCTCCAACAGTCACATTCCAACAGCTATAATCTGTTTAGTTGGGTTGTCTGAAATTGGGCTCCGAAATGAGTTGGGCCTGGTCCAAAATGAAGGCTCTGGGCTCGGAGGCGAGGCTCCTTAGCTCCTAGCGACGATGCGCACGTGCGAAGTGCAAAGTGCGCCATCATGCGACACACGACTAAGCGACTCGGCCCGGTCCGGCCCAAGCCCAAGCCCAATCCCATGCCCATGCCCATGCCCATGCGCGGGGGCGGGCGCGGGCGGTGCGGTGCACCGCACCGCATGCGAACCATCCATCTCTCTCACTTGAGTTCCATAATTAACATCACTAATTAGCATTAACTAATATAGTGCTCATTAATTAAAAGTTTAACCAATGTGGGACTCTTAATTAAAAGTTTAATTAAAGTGGGACTCTTTAGTTTTCCAAACAACCTTTAATGTATCTTTTCACATCCCAACTAATACACACTTATCAATGTAGGATAACACTTAAAGATACAATTAAATCCAACATGAACTAGTTTATTGGAATTTTGAGCTGAGAGTAGTTGGTCCTTCCTTATTAGCAATTGGGTGCTGGAGCCGTAAGGTGACGTGGCAGCTTGGTAGCCAATGAGAAGCGAGGACTAAGGCTGTGTTTGGTAACGTGTTTTAAATTTATTAATGAAGTAGCCAGTGATAAAACAAGAGTAATTACTTCTACTTTTTTGGGGAAAATATATTATTTACTATAAAGCTCAATAATTGGTGGTGTATTTGAAGCCCAATAGCCTCCAACTTATAATTTTGATATTTTCGAAATATTATCCCTATATATATTTTACTTTCTTTTCCTCAAACAAAAAAATAAATTTTCATTAAGAAAATTATCCTTGAATAGACTGCCAAGAAAGAAGCTGGTTTTAAAAAGAAAAATTAGTGTCAGATTTGGGCCTCATACTTTTTATTTTTTTGATAATCATAATCATATTGGGCCTCATTTGTCTCTGAACACCTTTGACGTAAATATTGTTCAAAATCGAATTGGGCCACATTAATTGGCAACAATATAGCTAAATAAGATATATATTTTCAAAGAAAATATGTGGCTAAGGACAATATTTAAATATTCAAATTAAAGAATTAGCAGATAATGGATAGGAGTAGGACCATGGAGTACAAAATGGGAAAAGATAATAATACCTAATTAGCGATTAATATTAAATAGTATCCCGCTATTTACAACTCTTAATTGTTTTTTTTTTTTTTTTTTTTGAAATGTTAATTATTTAGTTTTCAATAATATATAAAATAGATAAGGTGCATAAAGTATTTTTTTTTTTTAAAGAAGTACTGGCAATATGATCAGGAGAAAACATAAGTTGCGTGGCATCGTGTCATTTTGTGGGAGTTGAAAAGCTGAGAATCAGAATCTGTTGAGTGCTTCATTCATCAAATATTCATCAATGCCAATGGGGTCCGCCTCTGCTGCAAATCTCTCCGCCATTTCTAACGTCTTCGTCTACGGCAGCCTCCTCGCCGACGATGTCGTTCGTGCCCTCTTGACTCGCGTTCCGCCTTCTTCCCCTGCCACCCTCCCTGACTAGTCAGTCTCTCTCTCTCTCTCTCTCTCTCTCTCTCTCTCTCACACACACACACACACACACGCATAAACGCACAGGATACGTACATGTATATATGGGTGTTTTTGGATATTTGGCGATTTGCGAAATTTGGGAGCTAAATTCAATAGTTAAAAATTGGAATGATACAGTTTCTGATGCTTAAATGACTACCTTTTAATTGATCTTTTCTGGTTTTAATTAAGTATCTTGATGCCTGTTTGGTAGTGATTATATGCCATGAAAGATAAGCTAAGCGTTTTCCAACGAGACTGAAGTCCTATTATTGTTAAATATTTATCCTTTTTCTATTCCTCTTAAATTTCCTTACTGAAAATTGGAGGTAAATGTATCAGCAGCTGAAAATTTGATAAGACTTTTTCATGAGAAATTGTGTGGTTTTTATTTTTTTATGCTGCTAGATATTAACTATTTAATTTTCTCGACTTATTTTTAATTTCCAGCCATAGGCTCAGCATCAAGGACCGCGTTTACCCTGCAATTTTACCTGTCGAAAATAAGAAAGTTACCGGAAGGGTTAGTTCAACTTTATAGCCTTGTTGGCTTTTATGCATCTGATTGTTTATTCAACTTTCAGATCATTTTACCGCTTTTTTGAACGAATTTGTAACAGGTACTAATGGGCCTCACTCCTCCTGAACTTCATATTCTTGATGCATTCGAGGACGACGAGTATGAAAGGAGAACCGTTGATGTTTTCTTAAAGGCATGTCAAGCTGTTTATGTTATCTCGTTTGCAGTTGACATGAAAAATTAATGATGTAAATGAATTTATATTGGTTTAATGATTTAAACTTGATGGTAACTGATTTTTACTCTTTGGATGGCTTGGCATTTAAGTTGGTTTTTGTTTTTTCTTTTAACTTTTTCTTTGCAGCAGGATGGTTCTGATCAGAAGGTGCGAACTCACACATATGTTTGGGAGAACAAGAATGATCCTAACTTATATGGTGAATGGGATTTTGAGGTAAGTCTTCAACTTTATTCCAAGAAAACAGTATTTTACGAAGACTTGAACTATTATTCCATACCAGCATTAGGCCTGTTTTACAGAGCCCTAACATTCTACACTTCCATCCAAACAATTTATGTTTCATCTTTTCGACATATTTGATTTTCTTAGGTTTATAAGAAAAGTGATTTTGTGCTTTCAGCTTGAAAAAAGCATAAATTAAATGTTTTTCTTTTTCCTGCTTCTGCTTTGAAAAAGCTAAAATATGCCCAGAAATAGAAGCATTTCTGGGGTGTATTTTCCGGCCTGTAGTTCCTTTTCTTGTTATTCAATAGTGCTAGTTTTTTTATCAGAACTTTTATAACTTCTGCTACAGCCTCAACTTCTCTAAAAAAGCTTACTTTCTCCTTTCATTTTCCACTTTGCCTTTCCTAATTGGTTGCTATATTCTCATTTTAATTCCAAATCTTTGTCTGATCATTGTAGGAATGGAAAGTATTGCACATGGAGGGCTTTTTGAGTATGACAAAGGATTTCGCTAAAGAGATGGAACTACCTGATTCAAAAACCAGAGTTGCAACATATGAATCCTTCTATCAAGAGAAAGAAAATAATCCTTCCACTGCTTGAAATAATGTTGCAATTTATTCCATTGAAAACTTCTTCTTTGCAATGTTGGGTTTATTTATGTATTTTTCATTTTCCTTTTGACTTTCCAAAATTAAAGATCCAAGCATAGGATAAATAGGATTGGTAAAAACTCAAAATGGTCTCCACGGCATCATCAAGATATAGAATCACTCTCTTTATTATTATTAGAATTGTTTTTTTCTTTGTGGCTCATACAATAATTGAGATGTATATGAATTTCATGTTTCCCTTCCACCATGTAGTCATGGAGCTATGAAATAAACTAATATCCATGTTTAACACATCAATTTAGCGTTGTCGGGGCACGACGACGAATTCTGAGATGCCCAAATTTTCCTGCACCTGGAGATGATCCCTCAAATATAATTGGTAGATAACCTGTAGCACCTTTATATCTCTGCTGAATCTGCAAGTACAAATTAAATTGTGAAGCGTTTAACTCAGAATTTGATAATGTAATATAGTAAAATGGTTTATAACTCAATTATTGTCATAATACTTGGTTTATTTGTTTAAAGTAATGTACCTGAAGAATTTGCTCGCTGCTTTTTAAGCAATTTCTGCCAACAACACAAACGGTTCCACCCGATCCTCCACCAGTAATTTTTGATCCATATAAAGTTCCATCAGCAGATTTTGAATTTTTACTGTGCTGCATTTCTTGCACGAGTTGAATGAGTCGGTCCGTCCCATCTGACCCAAGTCCACAAGCACTGTAACTGTAGTGGCACTATAGTAGATAAAGTTACCGAGTTAGGAAAACATGCAACTCTAATACTTCGAAAAATAGTTCTTGCAGAACACTAAGAACATAACCTGATACATAAGTTCTCCTAAAGCAGTGAACTGTTCATCTGAAGTTGCAGATGTTAGTAGTGCCTTGAAGGCCTGCAACCATAGAAAACCAGTTATTGATGAGAACGAGGTAAATTACATCCAAACCCACTCACATTTGATGTATGTACATATAGACCCCCTATAGTTTGTGAAATTACACATAGACCCCCTAGACGTTATGTCCATCTTATGGATTCCCTCTTCATCATACAGTCAATACTTAAGGAGGATCTTTACCTTGACTCTGAAATTTTCGTATATAGGATGTCTTGTTGCTGCTCTGAGTCCATAATTCCTCTTCTTATCTATTACAGTGACTGGATCTTTGTGATCAGTATATTTCTCCAAGAAAGCCTCACCAAATAAAGTTTCAGGAAGCCGCTTAACATAAAGAGCTTCATATCTGATACCGAAAAAGCAAGACAGGTTTAGCATTTGAAGAGAATGACTAAACATAAGAAATAAAGAGCCAAAAATAAGAAAAAATATATAAATATATTTATTTACCTGTGTGGAGACAAGTTGCACAAGTAATCTAAGGAAGCTTCGGTTTCTAGAAGCTCAACTCCATCCTCTTCCAAATCATCAGAGGTCACCCCATTATTAGCACAAGATTGAGATAACAATTCAGATGCAATGGATTTTACAATTTCTCGGCCCATGAAGGCTCCTATTCTCACGGATCCATAATCAGCTCCACCCACACTGCAAAATTATAATTTTTTTTCAGAATGAAAAGAAAAGGCATCATGCAACCATAAATGAAACATTTTCTAAGTTGCAAAATATAAAGCTCTTGTACCTGTGTCGAATTCCTGAATCAATTCCCCAAAATCTAATATGATTTGGAATGTCCACAAGACCCAATACCTCAGCAGGCTGGAAATAAAAAGTTTTAAGGGTATTAAAACCATTTTCTAAAGCAAATATTTTAAAAAGGAAAAATCAATTCTTGCTCACGATTTGTGATAAATACCTGGCAAACCATCGCAAGAAGTTTATTAGCTTCACCACATGCTGATGTCATCTGATCCATGACACCACATGGAGCTCCCACTACATGATTCTCCACCTTCACCAGTACAAATGTTGTCAGTTTTCCAGGATCATTAAAAATGTCAAGATTACAAAAAAAAAGAAAGAAAAGAAAATATATATGTGTCTGACTGAGTGTGCTTGGATATATTTATCCATACCTTTTGGCAGAGTAAGGCAAGTTCTCTGGGATTGATGTTTACTCCTGAAATGAACAGGGATGTGTATGTGTATGAGTACATTTATATCTAAAACCTTCGATTCCACTATGAATTGAAAATGAAAATTGGTTATACCATGAGCAGCAGCAATTGCAGACATAGTAGCTACCTCAACGCTTGCAGAAGAAGAAACACCTTTGCCCTCTGGCACAGCTGAAGAAACCTGCACAGTTTATAGAATTATTACAAAAATATAAGGGATAATTACCAAGCTTTGGTTCAAATACAGGAAACCCCCTGAGGTTTCAGAGATTACCAACTCCACCCCCCCACCCCCCACCCCCACCCGAGGTTTTGAGGCGAATGGAAAAATTAATGGAAGATAGTGAACCTCAGGGGTAATTTGTGAGAGAGCTAGTGAGCCTTAGGCCCAACTTCTGAAACCTCAGGGGTTTTTCTGTATTTAAGCCAAACCCCAGGGGTAGTTGGTAATTGTCCCAAATATAAACTGATCCATCACTTCTGATCAATCTTAGACACATACCAGCATACTTATGCTATTCTCAAAGCGTATCCCCATTTCTTTCATCAAAACAAGAATGGTCCCAGCAATATACGCGGCCCATCTACCACCAGATATTCAAATTTAGTGTATCATAACAGGGGACCTTTTAAAAGCACAAAATAAAATCATAAATAAAATAAACCTCTGGGATGGGTCCCGAGCGAAGTAACTTCTGGCATTTTCATACGACATTGGTTGCTCTCCATCCATAAAATCTGACAAATCCATGTCGAAGGTTGGCCCACGATTGCTTAATTCAGAGCCGTATGATACCTGAAAAAATAAAATTAAATAATTAACAGAAACATTTATGAAGAGTGTCCTCAATAGAGAAACGACCAAAATGTCCTCGTACAATTTGCAGAACAGGAGTTGGTCCTTGTCCTTTAGCATTCTGACGAGCCTGAGCATGCTTCCATAATCTCTGTTTAGTCGGATGAATCATTTGCACAGCAACATGGCAAGCTTCTCTAATTGGCATCTACATTTTTTATGAAAATACAACAAAGAAATGATTAAACCAATAAGCTAACATAGTAACATATTCTATAACAGAGAATAACAATAGTTAAAGTTCATGTTAGTGATGTAAATTACCTGAAGTACAAGGCTTCCAGAGTAGTCAGCAATTCCACCCATGACATCTAACCTTCCAGGTGCCCTCGCCACAAATACATCTTCCTACACAATTTTAACGCCAAATTTATTAATTCAGGTAAAAATTATTCAAAA
Organism: Verbena officinalis; assembly: GCA_958496215.1. Taxonomy (NCBI): domain Eukaryota; kingdom Viridiplantae; phylum Streptophyta; class Magnoliopsida; order Lamiales; family Verbenaceae; genus Verbena; species Verbena officinalis. The sequence goes on along the minus strand of OY292390.1, from coordinate 2,759,075 downwards.
TTTAAATGATAAAAATCACACTTTTTTTATACCTCCCAGTTAAAAAGACCAGCAGCAGCTTTTCGTTCCCTGAGTTGACGCTTCACAGGACTCTTTACAGAATCAAGAGAAGTATCAAGTTCTGACAGGCTTTTCAAGAAACTCACAGTATCAGAAAGGCCCATAACATCTCCATGAACAATCTCAAAGTCTTCCGGGAATCTAGACAGAATATAACAAGATGATATTTCAGAAATGTTCAAAAAGTTAAATTGGAAAAAAGTAATATGAGAGAGAGAATTGACTTACGAAGGCGGGCGAAAAGTATCTGCATTTGTTTCAGCAGCTGGAGAACCTGTTCGAAGACCGAGTTCGTTTTCAGCATTTGCATACCATTCTGGAATGCTGAGATCTCTTCCTGGAACTCTTTGCAATTGATATCCAAGAACAATGGCGTCACGCAATCTCCGGGCCCCACTAAGCTGAAATTTAAATGAAAGAAAAATAAATAAATAAATAAATTGATCGTTCCTACTGATGTTTCAAACTTTATATTTACAGTCCGCAATATGAACTCAGCCTCACTCACCTTATCAGATCCATAGTTTTTTCCGAAGGCTGTATCCTGCAAAATACGAGCTGCCACCTGGAATTTTTACAACATATCAGAACAATTCCACATATAAAAGCAGCAAGACTAGACCTTTCAAAATAAAATTATCACAAGAACCATTCTTGTGTAAATAATAATATTTTTCTGTACTTAAATCTTGACTGGAATAAGATTTCCACAAATAGAAAGGAGAAATGCACACCTGACCGCCATTTGTGCCGCCCTCGTAGCAGGGTTTTAAACTAATGGCACGTTCAAGGTAAGGACTCCAATGTCCAGTAAGTAAATCCCTTCTTATCATCTCAACACCAGCCTGATAATGCTGATAAAAAGGGACTATATCTTAATAACTCATGCAAAAAAGTAATCTTTCAAAAAAAAGGGGGGGAACTAGATTATTGTACTAAGCTATATTTAGTCATAAGCATCTGAAAACAATAAAACAAATTTTACCTCAAGCATATTTCTCAGGAAAGGTTCTTCATTGAAGTAGTCCCTACGCACGAAGACAAACGGTATCTTAAATGCCAGAGCCTCACTAACTGTCCCGTATCCAATTTTTCCTGAAATTTTAAAAGAATTACATCATTTTTTACTGCATCACTTTAACTAAAGTCGAAAAGAAATAACGGGAGCACCAAAGTTATATGACTGACCAAGCATGCAGTCAGATGCAGCTATCAGATCTGGAGTGTAAGCATCTTTTGCTAGCTTTATGAAATTTGGTGGAAGCTCCATACTTTCAGAAGCTCCACAAACCTGAACCGAATTATTTCTTAGTAATGAATTCCCTTTTAAATTAAAAAATGTCCATAAAATGCATGTTCCTAATCTGAATTAAATACCAGACAGATCCAACCATTTGGCAGGTACTCCTCCTTTAAAGTCCAACCTGCTGGCTGCAAATGATGACCATTAATTAGGGAAACAAACATTAGAAATGATATTAACAAAAGGCGAAGAAAAAAAAAAGAAAATTCCATTTGTCTACCTGGCCACCAAAGTTAAGGATAACAATCTTAACATCTTCGGCAAATCCAAGTTCTTTCCTCACCTGTTATATTAGAAAGAAAATAAATGATACAAGTAAAAACGTGATGTATATATCTACCAAGAGTTGTAGAAACCAAAAAAGGATAATTTTTTTTTCCATGTACCTCCTCAGGCGACTTGTGCAACCTCCTGACTACCAAAGGCACATCAATTGCATCACGGAATGCAGGCACTGCCATACCACGAATGATATAAGATATAGCAAAGCAAACTAAACGCTCTCCAGCACTTATTTTAAAGGGAAGAGCATAAAAATATTATTGTATCCATGATTGTTTACTTGGACAGTATCCTGGGAGGCGGATAAGGAATTCACAATGAGAATAATCCTCAGCAATCTGCCAAACAATGGATCGGTGATGATGACCAGCTGCCATCACGTATTCAGCATAGATGAAATCCCAACTGCAAATAGAATTAAATGATTATAAACTTATTTACAGGACCAATAAATGGAGAGAGAGAGCGAGAGAGAGAGAACCTAAAATTGGTGACACAAACAGAGCGAATCCCAGCATCAGCTGCTGCTCGACAAGCAACCGGAACAACATCTGACACCTATAGTCGAAATAGATTCGGCCCAAAAAATAGACAAATAAAGTGAACACCTTTGAAGATCATATGGTTCAAATGCCACTTGAAAGTGTTCATAAAGGATAAAGTTTTACCACTAAGTCTGCCTTGATGGATTTAAGCCACTCTGTTTCTGTCTCCAAAATACTCTCACGAGGTACTACAGCCGTCTCATGATACTAAAACAACAAATCAATATAAAATTAAGAGTTAATAAAGAAAAAGGATGTCGAATACATAATATCATAAATGCAATTTTTTTTTTCTTCAGTAAGAAAGCATGCCTTCTCCAAAGATGCGAGGCGATCAACAGTCAAGGCATCTGCTTGAACTGCACCGCAATCCAAAAGCACCTATAATTGCAGAAAGTTTAAAGTTAAATTAGGATTCAGCTTAAGCATTACTTGAAATAAAAATTACTTTTAAAAAAAAAAAAAAAAGACCTGCAGACCTTGCGAAGGAAAAGGCGAGGGGACTGTATTTCGGAGGTGAACACATAATCTGGTGCGCCAGTAACCACATGAACATCATGACCAGCAAGAATCAGATGTCGAGCAACCTGAGCAACATATAAGGAACCGAAATTGATCAGCACATTTTACAAAGAAGAATTGGGATATAACTCCATCGCATTCCTGTTTTAAGATGGTAAAATCATAATACGAGAAAGTAAAGATATAGAATGAACGATTCAATTAAAAGAACAATAAAAAAATAATCAAACTGCATATCCTGGCCGCCAGAAAAAATTAGTCTACTTAGAAAGAAGCTAAAAATAAAAAAAGCAACAAGTATGATCAAAAACCAGAAAAAGGGTTTCTCCTAATACCTGCAAGAATAATTGAACCTAAACAGAAACAAAATTTAACCAAACACTACGCAGCTAAAATCTCTGATTAATAAAACAGAATTCTTGCCATCAAAATTAAAATCTTGATTTTTATACCACACGGGCTGTCATTAAAAAAAAAAATATCTTTCGCAGAAAGAATCACACATAAACACAGACAGACAGAAATGAACCTCAACAACCCGGGTGGCGTGGCCGAATCCATGGCCAGTGACATAGTAAGCAAAGACTAATGGGCGCTTTCTTGAGTCTTCCGCTCCCATTTTTCTGCAGACAATAAGAAAGGCGAGTCTTTGCCTCCGATAAGAATTCAAAAAAATGGGAATGTGGGCTTAATTGCTGAAACTATCTGTTATATGATGATCTTGGGGTTAGTTTCACAGTTGGCTTTTGACGTCAGACTAAGGTGTCACTCTTATGGGGCTGGCTATGGCGTTATCCAATTTTGTTTTTCGAGGGAGTTAATGTGCTTTTCTTGTTTTTATCATTCATTTCGTATTTTTAATCAAATCAGGAATCCCGATTCTGACAATTTCATCATTTCAAGCGAGTGTTTCTTTGTATATGGAAGAAAAATATGCTTGTTTGTTCATATGAATTATTCCCTTATTTTTATGTATTTCCTTCGGTTGGGTTTGACTTTGGGATAAAATAATATATAGTTCTAATGACATTGTTAAATGTAAATTATTATCGATGTCATAAATATGAGAAAATGATACAATTTAGTCTTTTATTGAAATATTGTTTAAAGAATCAAATAGTTTGTTTCATATTGTTAGAATCAAATAATCCGGAGTTTTTCATATTGAGGAATATTAAGAGGATATTCCTTATTAAGAGGATATTCCTTAACTCCTATATTCATTCTTATTGATACTTTCATATCTTATACAAGAAGTGAAAATGAACAGAATCTTATTATGTTAGGAACTAAATATATAAAATATAAATTAATAAATAGATATAAATCTAAAATTAAGGTCATATAAAAAACAAAACCCTATTTTAATACTTTTAGACCACACTAATTTAATAAGACTGTTTCGTGATTTCGTATTTATTTCAGATACTATTGTATCTTAGACTTGATTAAAATTCAACCATGTAAACTTATCCTAGAAAAATATTCATAGAATTAGATAAGGATAAGGATATTGTCATAATCAATGCTTTTATTCAGTTCTCTTCAGATTATTCCTTATTTTCTTTTGGAAGGTCCACTTCTCCTCATACTCATACTATGCACGCCACCAAATAAGAACAATCTTATTCGGTGAGTCGAATTGGGTCGGACTGTATGGATTGGGCTGCTGATGAAAGTTCAATATGCCAATATCCAGCCCTACTCTTCTTTTAGGCCCAGAATAGGCCCAAAACTTACTAATTGACTTTGGCATATTTTATTTTTAGAAGGATTTGCTCAAAGTCTGTGCACTGTCGAAGTAAATGAGTATTGCACCCAAAAAAATAAATAAGAAGTTAATGAGTAGGGGAATTCTATGGTTAGTTACCAATTGTATGTGACTAACATTAGTTATAGCTTAAAATAATGCTATGTGTCTATATAGATATATATTATTAAAATAGTTAATCTTATCCTTTAATATTTTTAAGACTATAATTCATTATTTAGACAAAAATATTTTATTAAAAAATTAATTAAAAATTTACACCATATTAAGATGTTTTTTAATTAAACGTATTTACTAAAAAGTAAACTAATTATTAAGTCAACATTATTATTATGATGTGAGATAAATATAATTATATAAAAATATTTTATAATAAATGCTATCAATAATAATGATAACATAAAATAAATAATAATAATAATCCATACATAACAACACTCGTTTTTTTATTCAACTTATATAGTACATATTTTATGCATGTTAAATTTAACGACATGATTAATGATCAATTTTTCTTAATATAAAATAAATATATTATAATCTTAGATATTTTATGTTATTATTAATTTAATTAACGAAAGTTGATTAACATAAAGTTATGAACATAATTATGGACAAATTAATTTTAATTATTCAATTAGCATATAACTAAATAATATAATTTTATATTTAACTTTAAATCAATATACAATATTCATTTTATTTAATTTTTCAAGCAGGTATTTTATGAAATATTTACATAATTTAATGAATATAAATAAATTTGTTAATTAAAATAAATAATTATGTCATGTAATTCAGATCTAATAACTGTAATATATATTTAGAATTTTAATGGTTATATAATGTATTTTTAGGAAAAAAATATAAAATTTTTATAGAAATAATTAAATATATGCAATATGGATGTCATTTTACTCCTTACATTATTTAGGAATAAAAAAAATTAAAAAAAAAATTACAAAAACTCACCAATTTATTGAAATTTGTCATTTTATTTTTGAGTTTAAATTTTGAAGATATAGTGTGGATGAGTGGATACTTTAATATATTTTAAAGAAAACTAAGAAAATATATTTTAATTTTAAGAAAAATTAAACGGCTAAGATTATATGCATTAGATCTAACGGTTAGAATGATGGGTGACTAATATTAGTCAATTATAATTGAGACTAATGATAGAACTCCCCTAATGAGTAACATGTAATAAAATAAGATATAAATTCATATCACAAAAGATAAATTGTTCTCATATTTTGCTACTTAAATAGAAGATCTAATAAAAGAACTTTTAGGAACTAAATCAATATAAAACTAATCTGACCTAAATTATGTGAGATAAGTTCTTATTCTTATTTGATTCGCTTAGTAAGCTTATGGTCTTAGGCGGAAGGCTCCACTAAGTTGCAGTATTGTTATGTGGTGGGCTCTAATTCACTATCAAACACCACAAAAATAACTAAGAAATATTATTCCATTACAAACTTAGCAGATTTAATTATCTGATTCTGATCTCCACAAGACCGCACATTTAAGTAAACAAACAAATAAGTAAATTGGTTTTTGATATAGTTAAATGATTGATTGTTAATCTAGTTAAATGCAAGGAATTGTTATAAAAAAGGCAAAAAAATTATTTATAGATATATTGATGCTTAGCTTTATAAAAGAGAGAATGTGATAATCTTTCTTTTTTTTGAATCGATGAAAGTTTAGGTAGATTCGACTTCGGGTACCATTAGGGCTTAATGCATGCCCTAAGGCTCAAAGAAATTATAGATATTCTTATATCGTTCACCAATAAGGTCATCATGCCAATAGAGGAAGTTGAACTCACGCTTTCTAACTAATACTAGTCCGTTCTTTAGCAACTGCGCCAACTTTTGTCGGCTAAGTATTCATATTTATCTTTATAGTGACCTTTGCATTGAATCCTTGAAGAAGGGTTAGGTGAGGAAATATCCCGAGAGATGAAAAGTAATAATAATACCAAAGTGAAAACACGACTTTTACAAAAGAAAGTGGACTGGTTTAAGACTTCTTTAATAAAAAGTTGAGAGTGACAATCTCACATATATTTGGCAATATATTTTTGATGAATAATATATATATATATATATATATATATATATATATATATATATATATATATTGAACTTTTCAAAAGCATTATTATATCATCCGTGGACAAGGGTCGGTGAAGGTCCAAATCAACCTCCACTATTACTAAGTCCCACTTCATAAGTTAACACCCTTCTTTCTTGTTATATTTACAGGTATGTATAAATTATAATAGCCACCAAATTACCACATTTGCTTTAATTACAGAAAAGCCTTTTTTTTCAATCAATGTATAGTGACTAGATTGAGAGTAGGAATTCAAATTTAAATACTAAACTTTGACTATAACTTCCTTTTTTGTCCAACAAATTGTTAGATGTAATTTCACAAATACTTTTTGAGCATTTGGAAAACAAACTTTACTAATCTATTAATTAAGAAATTCTTTCTTTTTATATATAAAATTAAACGATTGTCACTAAGTCAGCAAGTTGTTATTCATGTAGAGATGAAAACTTATTTCCTAATATATTTGACGGAAAAAAATGTCAGAGGAAATTAGCGATGTGAAGTAGCTGTGCTCCACTAAATGTTATATGTCAGACGATTAGCCCTCCATCAATTATATATTTTATCCTTCTTAATTAACTGTTCCATGATTTCTTAATGAATGATTATTATAAATTCATGAAAACCATTATTCCTCAATTCCTTTTTCCTTATCATAGCCCTTTAGGAAATGAAATTGAACCAAAAGTGATTCATCTAAAACTTTTAAAATTTTTGACTTACTATGCAATGATGGCAAAATCAATGATGAAAATTGAAAAGGACATATAGGTAAATTCAACAAGCTAGGCTGAATTGGATCTGAGACATCTGACTGTGACTTCATGCAATGATTCCCTAATCTTTTTCTTTCATCAGAAAGCCACTTTGGCTTCTTCCCAATTCCAATTCACCCACCTGCTTCTTTTTATTATATAATCATCATCCCCTCCGCACATTTCCTTCCCTTTTCCTCCCCCCCTCTCTCTCACACACACGCAGAGTTAGAACTCTTTCTTGAGAGCTAAGCAAGTGAAGAAGAAAAAACAGCTGATCTAAAATGGATAACAAGAAAACGATTTTGAAGAACATCTTTGCTTGCAGTGATATGAAGAGAAGCCCTTCAGAATTGGCACTTCAGGAGCTCTTCGCCTCTCATGATGATAAGAAAATTCATCATAAAGATGAGATCTTTGGAGTGTCTGATCATGGTTTCTTTGCCGTGAATAATGGCGATCACGCCCATTCTCCTTTGAAGAACTCGGTTAGTTTCCCTATTAAACATAAGGCTTTACTTTTATTTCAATATTTTTTTAATTTCTTAGTTTATTTTAATAGTACCTGTGAGATTTTTGATTTGACATACTTGTTGAAATTATTCGGACTTCTTCAAATTGATTTTGTATTCTGTATTTGGGGATATAATTGCTGATGGGTTACTGTTACAAGTGGTGTAAAAGTAATTATTTGTTTTTCTTTTTGGGTCAAATTGTTAAAGTTGAGTTAGCTTTATCAAAGTTTATGCTTTATTTACCATTGCTTGTCTTATAGTTTGGCACTTGGAAACCAATAAAAAGAAAACATATTAAAGAATGTATTTTTACCCCTTTTCCTTTTCTGGGAAATTCCAAAGTGATGGCGGCTAGCTTCCCTTAGACCTTAGTTGTAGTACTTTGTTGTGGTTCAAGGTTTTTGACCCCTTTTTCTGTATTACTTTTACACAAAAGAGTTAAAAAGAAATGAACTTGCTTATGATACACTTCGTTCTTGATTGAAATTCAGGAAATTCTGAAGGAATTTTCAAGTACTATGGCAGATCATAGGCAATTTTGGTCACAAAATCTTTGTCCTGCTCAATCAAAGGTTTCAGTGACCATCGACTCACAATCATCGATATGTGGTGAGTTAATGTCGCGAGATTTCAACCATTAGCTGGTTTTAAAAACAATTAAATATTTATTTATTTTTTCAATTCCTTATTTTTTTTCCAGTGGATAGTCCAGCATCTGCTAACAATCCAATTAGCCAATACAATCAAGGTGTTGGAGCGAGCAGTGGTTCGTCGCATGATCAATCAGATGAAGAGGAACTCGAGATGGAAGCTGGTTCGTGTGATCAAAGCGGTAGGCCTCTTGATGTAAAGCGCATCAAAAGGTATTTCACACCACTAAAACATGATAAAAATTTGTTGGAAAATTAATGGAAATTTGATGAGGAGAATGTGAATTTTCAGGATGGTTTCTAATAGGGAGTCCGCCCGGCGTTCCAGAAGACGAAAGCAAGCACATTTAACCGAACTTGAACAACAGGTATGCATGTTAAAAGCTTGGGATAATGACACCTGGACCCCCTGGGATATGGCGTAATTACTGCCAGTTCCCCTCACGTATGGGTAATTACATCTACACCCCACCGAGGTCTGAACCTGTCTTACAGTTCGTCTAGCCGCTAACTTTCTTAACGGTGTTTGCTGATGTCAGCGTAACATTTTAATAAGATCATATTTTTGCCTGTACGTTCTGTGGTCCAGTGTTCGACCCTTTTTTTTGTGGTCTAAAATACCCTTGTACACATTTCGTATGTTTTAGGAGCTAATTGTAATTTAATCAATTTGGAAGGGGTTCGAGTCGCAGAGGGTAGATACTAGATTGGGAACCAGCAAATAAGCTTATGTGTTAAAACATTTAATTCTTTGTTTTTTTCAATTAACGGAGTTCGTTGTATACAGGTTGAACAATTACAAGGAGAGAATTCGTCCTTGTTCAAACAGCTAGCAGATGCTTCTCAGCAATTCAAAGATGCTACAACAAACAACCGTGTCCTTAAATCAGATGTCGAGGCCCTGAGAGCCAAGGTATGGATAGATATACCTCTACTATTCCTTAACTGGAATTTGTTTTCACATTTCTTCAATATGTGTTCATCTCATTTATGTTTAAATTCAGGTAAAACTAGCTGAAGATATGGTTGCCCGAGGCTCGTTAACTTCCAGTTTGAGCCATCTTCTTCAGAATTATCTGAACACACCCCAAGACTACTTGAGTACCAATATGAACCCCAGAATGGATAGTAATGTGGTTTCTCCATTAGTATCATCCCGTGGAGACGATAATTCCCCATATGCTGGGATAACAGATAACAATTTATCCAATGGAGTCATTACTGATTCAGTACCAGAGATGTGGAATTGGGAATCTCATGTTGCTCCAGTCTCCAAGTGAAGAATGTAGCTTTATTAGTATTGTTATCATGTGATGTGCTTTTTCCTTTTTCCTCTCCTCTTGTTTTTTGGGGTAGCTTGTTCGTTGCATAATAGATAGCTACTCTCAATTTTTTTTTTTTTTTTGTCTTGTAATGTTTCTTTTCTGTCTTGTACTAGACTACTGTACCTGCTGGAATTTTGTATGGTTTAGAAATTTCCCAAATTATTATGTGATTACATTTATGAAGATTCATAAGAAAGGGGATAATTACACTTACACCCCTCGGCTTAGTGGTAAATACAATACCACCCCTCAACTATTGGAAATTATAGAGATATTGCCTCGACTATGGTTCTTTCTTACACTTAGGTACCTCCTTGATATTTAATTTTTAAACCTCGAGCAATCGTTGACGGTGGTTATGAACTTCAGCCAAAAAGCAACTGAGACAGAAGAGGATTCCGGGGGAGAGTATCACCGCCCGGAATCCAACGCTCGCAATGAGGCGGAGGGTAAATATACCTGGATATGCATTAATATCACTGAAGATCACGTTGGTTCCCGCCAATTGAGCGGCCTTAGCTTCCAGTTTCTGGATTTTTTTCTCAACAATCTCAACTAAGGACCTCAACTCCTTGATATTCTTTACTTTCATCCTTCAAACAGCACCCGTCGTATTCGACTATTCGTTGCGGATACTGAAACCTCTCTGATTGTACGTAGAAATATAATAATGATAATAATTTTGGAAAGGAGTTTCTTGATTGATTCTAGTATTACTGAACAAAGTTTGCTTATTTTATCCCCAGGGAAAATTACTTACATGCAACTCCAGAGACTTTTCATTGTCTACCATAAATTTCAATTTCCATGAGGTATACATAAACATTCTATATTTTTCAACACGTTATTAGGCAACAAAAAAGAAAGAATGAGAAAAAGAAAAGAAAAACATTCATTCCTGCTCACTGCACAGAGTTGTCTTCATATATAATATTTCAGAGGAAGCGGTCCGAAAACGTAACTCATGACTGTCTGATGAAACATCAAAAGAGCATAAGCATAAGGAAATTTAAAGTTTTAAACTAAAACATATACTATCTGAAACCTACCACGAAATTACCAATCTAAAATGGACTTTAGTTGTAAACTTTTAGCAATTAAACCTAACGATCAATTTAACTACTCCTTTTAAATAAGAAATGGTACGATTATGGTTTCTATACATAGCTAAATTCACAGGGTGAATGTTCATTGTCAGTATATCTTCTCTTTTCTTTTACCAAGTAAAATTTGAGGCATACAAGTAATATATGTTTGGCCTAAATCACTCCAAACCCAGCTAATAATGTAAGATTTGCCAATCATTATAAAGTAGAAAATTTGGCCACAAGGTAATTAATCAATTTTGGATAGGCAACATTGTAAATTTAAATTTTAAATTTTCAATCCCAAAGCAACCTAAACTTATAATTGCTCCAGCACATGAAACCGAGGGCCCTCCTTAATCTTTTTAAATTTTCAATTCCAAAACAACTTAGTTGTGATGTATGTTTCAATCAAATATAATATTTAAGTCAAACTTATATGACGAGATTTAATGGAACCAACATAAATCATAGACAATGAACTTCAATTCAACAGATAACAATTGGCAAATGAGAAAGGATTTGTGGCAGCCCGGAATTGGGTCGAGTCAAAAAAGTAAAATTGGAGCGAATGTGAACGAATTTCCCGAGTTGAATCGGAGAAATTTGTAATACTTCCTTGTTTATGTGTCTATATGTTTAAATGTATACCTATGTGATTTATGTATTATATGATTGACTATCTGTGAATTCGTTTGACCTAAATCGTGACAATCGGTATTTTCGGAAGGATTTTTACGCTTTTAAATACATTTATAACTTCATTAGAATTTAATAAATGATTAGGATCGATCCGCTTCAGCGGTTCAGAATAGGAGTGGGCGTTGAATCGGATAATCGGATTTCGAATAATTCGGATTCGGATAACATTTTTTGCTATCCGAATCCGATCGGAAAAAGTTGGATATCCGACTTTTGGATATCCATTCGGATCGGATTCAGATTATCCGAAAACTCTAAGATATTTTTTTTTGTTTTTTTACAGCTCAATTTAATTTTATTTTTTTTGGGTGCAAAATGAACAAACGAAACCGCAAAGGAAACAACAGGAGCAAGAAAAACTAAGATAAGCAACCTTAGCTTCAGGGATGTATTTTTTTTTTTTTTTCGTGGCCATGCCGATACTAATTCTATAGCCATGCAAAATTAACTCTTAACTCTTGTACCAATTGCAAAATTAATTATGACGTCCATTTATAATACAAATGTAATGTACTAAAATTGCAATTTTATTTTCTAAAAATCATAATGTTTAATAGCTTTTAGTTAAAATTTTTATCATTATAAGAAAAGCTAAATATTTTATTGCCCACTTATTGTAATTTGTAAAAGTTTCCAAAATAAAATAAAATGCAGCCTGTTCAAGTATTTATTAATTATTAATTATAAAATAATAAAACTATGAATAGGCATATTACATAAATAAAATATAATATTTTAAAATTTCGGATATCCAATCTGATAATTCGGATAGACAAATACTATCTGAAATCTGATTCGAAATTATATTCGGATATCCATTATCCGATCCGAAATTCGAAATTGGAGTTGGAAAACTATCCGATCGGATCGTATCGGATTGTGGATATCCAAATCCAAATGCCCACCCCTAGTTTAGAGTGTGGATGTAGCCGCACAGGGGCGGAGCTACGAGGGGGGCATGTGCGGGCAGTCGGCCCCCTCTATATTTATGTACAAATTTAAAAAAAAAAGATTTTTTGCCCCCCTCAAATTTTATATTTTGTGCTTTGTCCCCACTAAATTTTGAAAATTTATTTAGACAATCCTAATTATTTTACAACTCTAACTTTTATCCTTGATGTAAAAGACAATCTCTTCTTCTTTTCTAAATTACCATTAATTATCTCATTATCTTTCATATTTCTTTTTAATCACATAAAAATCTTAAGAATTTCATTAAAATTATTTATTTTTTTAATTTTTGATCCAAAAAGAAGGTAATACGTACTAAACTTTAATTCAAGTATATACGAGTATTATTTCTTTATTAAATTAAATTCCTCAAGTTGAGTATATTTTGTAAATTTGTTTATCGATTTATTAATGAATTGGTAGGTTTTATATAGGAAAAATATCATTTTTAGTCCTAACATATATAGTAATTTTCACATTGAATCCTATTATTTACGGATGTGACACATTTAGTCTCAAATATTAATTGAAATATATCATTAATGTCTGGGAGTGAATGAGTCACACCCGTAATAATGAGATTTAATATGGAAACAAGTATATACATTGAGAACAAAAATGATATCTTTCCATTTTATATATATATCCAACTACATTATTTTCATGTCAAAGTTTTTTTTTCTTAATTTTATGCTATACCAAATAATATATGCTGCAATGTAGAGGTAAAATTTTGACAAATATAATCAATTTATGTATAATAATTTTTAATTAATATTTTTTTATATATTTAGTTATTAAAAAATTTGTCAGAAAAAAAAAAATTTGTCCGCCCTCACCCAAAATCCTGGCTCCGTCCCTGTAGCCGCACCGCAGTTCACTTCCGGTTCTGATCGGAGAGGCGCTACAGGGTCAGTTACAAAAAAATTGTATTTTACCAAAAGATTATATTTATATTTAAATTTTTTATGTTTTAGTAAAATTTTAAACACCTATTATTTCTATATTTAATGTAAAAAAAAGGTTAAAAATGAAACACACGCTTTATATAATGGATCAAACTAGGTGAAGATCCAACCGTCCACAAGATAAATGATCCAATGGCCCAGGTTATATCTGCAAGCAACAACCTTGTCCTTACTGGCAACGGCAACGCAGAGCAGATTCAGAGTCTGAAAATGGTGACAGCAAGGAGGATCAAGTTTATCGTGTTTGTTAACTTTTAGTGCTGAGAGTTTGTACGGTTAGGCTAGTTCAGCACGTGCCTAGGGTTTTATCCAGTTAGTATTTAAACACTACTTGTATCACTTTTGGATTAATCAAGTTGAATCATGAAATTATCTCTCTAGTTTCTCATCTCCTTGTTCTCTCTGCCTTCTCATCTATTTCTCTTTATCTTTACGTTAAAATTACTGGTTGATATATACTAACAAATTTCTTTTTATCCACTGTGTTTTGTCGAGTGATTTAGACATGTCAGATGTTGTTGGGGGATCATCATCACATTCAGAAGGAAATAAGAAGGATAGGCGCAAGAAAAAAACAGCACGTTTAGAACAGAGGAAGGAGAAGCTACAACAAGAAATCCTAAAGATAGAAGGGAACATGTTCAGGCTGGCAAACTACTTCTTTGTTTTCCGGGCTTATTCTTACTAATATCCTCAAGGACTCCTCCTTCACCCTCAAATGCGAGTGCCTATATCTCTCTCTGCCATTGCAGTCATGCTCAACATATTCGCGTTATATACTCTGGCGGACTCGTACGAGGAGTCCCTAAAACGACTGGGTGAAATAACCGAGAAGTTACATAAACATATTCAGAAAGCACTAGAGGCCCGACTGGAAGCGCAAGGACAGCAACAGCAACTGGCAATGGCAAAGGAAGCGGCGGTTGACGAACTCAATACCATAAAACGCGCGCTCAAAAAGAAGGAACGTCGCTGCAATATAATATGGGGTTTATCCATGCTTCTCGTTATCTCTTTCGCCGTCATAAACATACTTGGTACAGTCATAATTCCATGTGAAATCTACTAGCCTTCAAGTCTGGTTTCCATCGTGAGCTAACTGCTAGTACCCTTGGAGTGAATATTGTTGTTTCTATTAATTGAAAAAGTCTGTTAGGAAGTAGTATAAATTTCTCTTTTCTTAAATCATCGTCTGCTAGTACCCTTAGAGTGAATAATATTATTGTTTCTATTAATTGAAAAGTCTATTAATTGAAAAAGTCTGTTAAGATTTCTAGTATGTTCTTAAATCATTGTCGCCTCTGGCTAGCTTGCACTGTTATTTTGTCTTCCTTTCGTTCTATTAAATAATTAAAACATACTTAGTAGATATCATTAATTAATAAATTAATTGAATGAACTAAAGGAGTATGCTCATTTGAAGAAGAAATGAGAGAAAGAAAACAAGAAAAAGATGAACTCTCAAATTATAGAAATAGAAAAAAAAATAAAAATTAAACCATACGCACTATTAAATATGTTTGGGCAACAACCCAAACAAATTAACAATAGTACAAGTTGCAAAAAAACCATTCATTATCTGAATAGTACAACTCCGAAAACATTTGTATCAAACTAATGAATCCTTTTTAATTTTTTTTGGTCTAATAATTTGTATAAAACTTAACATCACGCAAATAAGGTCTTGGATACCCTGTGAAGTGTGAACCAATCCCTTTTGGGCCTGGACAGTCTAGGGCCAACCCATAGACAAGGCCCAACTAGTATATGATCCTTTATTTACACATAATTCATCATTTCTTCTGGCTCGGCCAACTTTATTGAGTTGGCAAATTTTCTTTTTTTTTTTTTTGGTAGAATTGAGTTGGCACATATATATTTTTTTTCGCTAGAAATTGAGTTGGTACATATGGTGAGTGGGGACTCATGGTGGTAGATTATAAATTAGTTTCTGATTTTTTTACCGAAATTGGGAAAATCTCACATTTAGCCTTTTAAAATATATTATTTTTATTTTTGATCTCATTTATTACGAATTTTCATATTATGTTTTTTAAAATATAAAAAAAATTACTTTACGTCCAAATTTTATTTTTTTGTTAATTAACAAATAATAAATCCTTAAATTTAGTGAAAAAATATAATAAATATGTGTATTATACCAATTATTTTCAAATAATAATTTTCAAAACATGTCATTCACGTAATTGAGAAAATTTCTTGAGAAAAAAAAGAGGTAATTGATGAAATAGGTTAATAGGAATGAGTGACTAGAATTAAATGTGACATATCTAATGATTAAAAAAAATGACTAACCTTACTCTTTTTTTTAGCATACATGACTAACATTAGTTATAGTTTAAAATAATGTCATGTGTCCATATAGATATATATTACTAAAATAGTTAATCTTATCCTTTAATATTTTTAAGACTATAATTCATTATTTTTAGACAAAAATATTTTATTAAAAAATTAATTGAAAATTTACACCATATTAAGATGCTTTTTAATTAAACATATTTACTAAAAAGTAAACTAATTATTAAGTCAATATTATTATTATGATGTGAGATAAATATAATTATATAATAATATTTTATAATAAATGCTATCAATAATAATGATAACATAAAATAAATAATAATAATAATCTATATAGAACAACACTCATTTTTTTATTTAACTTATATAGTACATACTTTATGCATGTTAAATTTAACGTTAAATTTAATGACATGATTAATGATCAATTTTTTTTAATATAAAATAAATATATTATAATGTTAGATACTTTATGTTATTATTAATTTAATTAACGAAAGTTGATTAACATAAAGTTATGAACATAGTTATGGACAAATTAATTTTAATTATTCAATTAGCATATAAGTAAATGATATAATTTTATACTTAACTTTAAATCAATATATAATATTCACTTTATTTAATTTTTTAAGCAGGTATTTTAATGAAATATTTACATAATTTAATAAATATAAATAAATTTGTTAATTAAAATAAATAATTATGTCATGTAATTCAGATCTAATAACTATAATATATTTTTAGAATTTTAATGGTTATATAATGTATTTTTAGGAAAAAAATATAAAAAATTTATAGAAATAACTAAATATAAGCAATATGGATGTCATTTTACTCCTTACATTATTTAGGAATAAAAAAAATTAAAAAAAAATTATAAAAACTTACCAATTTATTGAAATTTATCATTTTATTTTTGAGTTTAAAAATTTAAAATATAGTGTTGATGGGTGGATACTTAAAGAAAACTAAGAAAATATATTTTAATTTTAAGAAAAATTAAACGACTAAGATTATATGATGTAACGGTTAGAATGATGGGTGACTAATATTAGTCACCTACAATTAGAATGATGGGTGACTAATATTAGTCACCTACAATTCAGACTAATGATAGAAATCCCCAACCTTCTACCACTTCCCACGTCAGATTGTCAAAGTCTCTATCTCCAATTCTTTTGTGGGGTTGGCGGAAAAAGGGTCTTTTTATTTTTTTATTTTTGGTTTTTTGGTGTAAACGAAGCTAAAAAAAGCAACACAAGCAAAACTATGCCAACTCTTAAACTAAAACTAGCAGCATCAACTTCACTAGGACATTCCTCCCAAGATTGGCGACGAGGTTGCATGCTGTGCGCAACTCTTCGCCATTGAAAAATTCTTCTATGAGGCGGCGGATGCCTCTCATCCTTCTCCTTGAGTTTTCCGTAAGTTTTTCTCATCTTAAATCTGAGTACATTTTGAACTAGTTGTTGGTATTTGCTGCAATCTCTCGGTGATCAATCTAATTTTACGGCAGTAAACAAATGGATAGGGAGAAGGGTACTTTGATTTTGAACGATGGCAGTCGAAAGCTGGTGATTCAGGATTTCGTCGAAGACGAAACTGGTGTGGTCGAAGTTGGGCGAAAAGTAACAGTGCCACCAAGAGAGAGCCATTTGCTGACGCCCTCAATTTTGGATATTGTGAAGTGTACGACGCACTACTCTGGGGCTTACCGGCTCTTTCATTTCTCCATTGATGGTGAAATAGTCAGGAAATTGTATGCAGCCAACTTCAAAAACGTCAAATATAAAAACATCTCAAAAGTAGAGTTCCGGTATAGTGGTGCCGGCGGCGCTCTTAATCTAATACCCTCAGAACCACCAATATGCTCCTTAGGTAATTTTTTTCAGTTTTTGTTGTTAACTTGTTGTCCTTAGCTGCGTTTTTAGGAGCTGAAAACTGGTTTGTTTTCGTGTAGTAGTCCCTTTCCCCCCGGCCATTTGGAGTGTTGTGAAATTGCTCTTTGCTAAGGATGTCATATTCCAGTTGTTTGGGAGAATGAGCTTTAGGAAGATAATGCAAATCCAGCTAATATAATATTTTCAATGAACACTAGCTTCTGAATCGTTTTCCTCTTTTTTAGGAAGATATTTGAGTTCGAGTCATGAAAATTTCGAGAGTTTAATTTGACAAACTTTATAAAATAACGCTTGATTTTGCGAGTGAGAGAAGGTGCAGAGGGTAGAAGGGTTGGGTTGTACGGTATGGGTTATCATTTGGTAATACTCTTCAGTAATTTTAAGGGGATTTTGGCATCTGTACAATTTTGATTTCATTTCTAGCTTGGTTTGTGTAATAATGCAAAAAGGTAGTGTTTTCTTGAAGCGTTTGTTGTTCTCTGAATTATGGGTTCTTGGGTGTTCTCTTAGTGTAATGATCTTCTCTGCTGGTTCTCTTTTTAAATTTGTTAATTACCTTTTTTTTTCATTTGAATTCAGGTGGTTGCTTATTGTTGTTTAGGTCCTGTATATCGAGGTGTTTGTTCTTGCTGCGTGCGCGGTTGGTTCTTCAAGGTGTAGGTCATCAGTGATCTTTTCTTTATTTGGTTGATTGGCTTTTCACTTATTTCATGGTTTTTAGTGCCTTGTAATTGTTTTGTGCAATCTATAGTCAGATGTTATAAGTGACAGGGAAATATTGTTCTTAATTTTAATTAGATGCTGGTTTTGTTTGTGTATGTTGTTTGTTCAGGCTGCTTGTTGCTGCTGCTGTTGGTTGTTGTTTCAGAGCTGCCCTGTTGCTTTATTTGTAAGTTTCGGTGGTATTTGCTATATTATTTGGATAAAATAATGTAGTTTTTTTTTCTATTTTTCAGTCTTCATTTTTCTCCAGTTGGTTTATTTTTGGATGGATTCTGTTTTGTGGATTTATGAATGTGTTTATTTGTTTGCTTTTTTTGGTATTGAGTTTATTGTGTTGTTCGGGCTGGTCATCTGGTTTTGATTTGTTAGTAAATTGTCTTCGATGGAGGTGTTTTTGTGAAATGAATATTTGAAAGCGATGTGCAAGAGTTTGATGTAAATAACAAACTTGTAGGTTTCTTGCAACTAGGGAAAAAGTTCATGTGTTAAATTCTTTTGAAAAGGAAGATTGAATTTGAGTTTTAGAAAGTTAGAAAGGGTAAACAAGCCAATGTATTTTGAATGTGCCTCAGTTTTAGTTTTTAAACATAAAAGAAACTTGCATGCTGTTGAAAACTCTCACGGGTTGGGCGCGATTGTAATTTTCTGAACTGTAAGGGGATTTGAATGTGTTTCTAGGAGTTTTTGTTGGTGTCTAATATGGAGTTGAGAACAAACTTGTGGTTTCTGTGGGGAAACAAAAATTATTTGGTTTGAGAATTGAAGTCTACGGAAAATGCTAAATTGTTGTGTTTGGTAAATGAAAAAATTGTAATTAATTTACATGTATAGGATGGTTGGTTTATACTTGTTTAGGGGTGGTTTGTGTGAGGCTGGAAATTCCAAATTCGTTTTCTATCTCGGCCATGAGAATAATAAGTTACTACAGTTTTTAGATATAATTATTGGGTTATTTTGTGTTATTACAATTGAAGATCTATATTAGTTAAGCTTCTTTATGTCAGGATACTAGGCATAGGTTTTTTCAAATGCATCAGTTTTTGTCCTCGTGGCCAATAGAGGTGTTTCAAAGCTGCTTTTTCATCAAAGTACTTGTATAGTGTTCCCCAACTTTGTGAGATTAGGATTCATTTTGTTGGAGATACTAAGTGTTATCAAAGGATTTAGCTACTTTCTTATGAAGCTGAAATTTATATTCTCGTTTTTATAGTGAGTGTTTGCAGTTAGTGTTAGAAATAGTGTTACAATTGAATACGTTTGAAATAGGGGTAGTTGATGCTCACCTCTGACATTTATTGAAAAACTTATTAATTCTATTGGTTGTCGAATAAATTTCCTATATAGAAGGTTTAAGCTGGGATAATTCTATAATTACACAGTCTCTGTTCTCTGAAATCATCATCCCACCAATGTCATCTTGCAGATAACCTTCAATCCAATGTTTATTGATAATACTTATGCTAGCAGATAGGCTAAACTTGGTTACATCTTCTGAACTGGTTTGGAGGAGGAAATTACCTCTATAAAAAATAACATACATAATGAAGTGAGTATATAGGTTAATTAAATTGACAGAATTGAAACAACAAAATTAAAGTTGTAGGACTGTTAAATTTGAAATAATGCAGCGTATACGGTTGCTACATTCTTGTGTTTGGTAAATGAAAAAATTGTAATTACCTCATATGCATAGAATGGTTGGTTTATACTTGTTTGGCGTTGTGTGAATATGTTGGTTGACTGGGGTTGGTTCTTGGTGTTGTATTCGAACCCAGAAGATGATTTATCAAAAAAAAAAAATCTCTTTTCTTCTGTCATGATTTGTTTTTGTGATTTTCATCTTCGCTGTTCATCCATGATTTTCGGATATGTGTTTTTCTTAGTTGATTTCTCTTCGAGCTGGCTCGGTGCTGTATTTTTTCTTTTCGCACGGTTTGTTTTCTGTGGTTTTCAACTTCGCAAATGCATCCGCTATTCTCGGTTTTGTGTTTCTTTCAGTGGCTTTTCCTGGGAATTGGCTTGTGGGCCTATCACCAACTCAATGCCTTTATGCCTGCGTTTTGGTGTGTTGTGGAGGAAACATGTATTTTTTTGGTGTCTCGGGATTTTCCTCCATCTTTAATGTATTATCTTTGGGTAAGGTCTTGGTTTTTTAGCTGTGAGTTTGATTTCTTTCTTCTTCGTTGTTTTCTTTCTAGCTTTCTTTATGTAGTTATGCTAATGAGTTAATCTTTTGTTGGAGACTTTGTGGTTCTCTGGATTGTGGGTTTTTGTGTTCTCATGTAATTTACTTCTCTATGAGATTCAACTATCAAACAATTGGTTTTTGCTGGGTTATTTTTGAATATGTTAATGATTTTTTCTTCCTTTGGATTTAGGTGCTTCTGGATTGGTGTGTAGGTCCTGTTTCTCGAGGTGTTTGTTCTTGCTGCATTCTCACTTGGTTGATCGAGGTGCAGGTGACTTTTCTTTCATTTAGTAAATTTGAGAAATAGAAAAGATGAATTAGACTGAGAAATCTTGACTTGGTGGGCCGAGTTTGATTTTTATAGAATATAGGGTTAAAATTTAATTTTCTAATGAAAATACACAAAAATATGGGACAAGTGCACCTATCTGCCCTCTGTCTCTGTCTCTGTCTCTATTTACGCCATGACTTAAAAAAAATTATAGGAAGAATACTGACCAAAACAACTCTGAGGTTTGCTCTGCTTACGAAAATCACCCTGAAACTAGAAAATTACAAAAAACACCCCACATCAACAATTTTCCTTTAGTGTCAGGGTATTTTTCGTTTTGATTTACCAAACCTTACGGTGTTTTTCATAATTTTTAAGATTTCATGGTGTTTTCGTAAACGGTGAAAATATCAGGGGGTTATTTGTAATTGAACCCAAAATTTAATGAGTTAGTTGAGGTACAAAATTTGAATACTTTAAAGAATTGGCCATATTCTCCTAAATCCATTTGTTATATATTAATTATGGAGATTTATGCTCACTTTGAACAGAATAATGGTCGGCCTACCTTCGGTGGAGAAAAGAGAAAAGATAATGAGAACACTTCTCTCCAAAGAAAAAATTGAAGACTTAGATTATCAAGAACTTGCAGCCATGACAGAAGGTTATAGTGGAAGTGATCTCAAGGCCAGTTTTCCACTTACGAAGTTTGTCACATTTATTTAATATTGGGAATAATTACGAAAAAGACCCCTTCGGCGCCTTGCTATTTTACAAGAAACACCCTCAAACCTTGGATTTACAAAAACCACCTTGAAGTCAACGATTTTCTGTTAGTTTGAGGGTGTTTTTCGTTATGGTTTGCCAATCCTCACGGTAACTTATGTAATTTTTAAGGTTTTAGAGTGTTTTTCGTGAACATTGTAAACCTTAGGATGCTATTAAGGAATTAGGGCTGTCTTCACATATTTGGAACCTCAAGTATGTCATTTTACGAGGAATACGGCTAGAGCAGATGTTATTAAGATGTATAAGTATGAAAAGAACAAGCTTATTGAAGAATTGCGTGCTTGTCCCGGAAAAATTTCTTTTACATCTGACTTATGGACTTCCATAGCTACTGATTGCTATATTTGTTTGACTGCACATTATGTTGATCGTGATTGGGCCTTACAAAAGAGAATTATCAGTTTTTCATATATGCCCCCCCCCCCCCCCCCCCCCCCCCCCCCCGCCCACATTCCGGCATTGCATTATGTGATAAGATTAGTCTTTTGTTGAAAGAATGTGGTATTGAGAAAAAAGTTTTAACTATAACTCTTGATAACGCTTCTGCAAATGATACATTTGTTGATTATTTCAAGGAACAACTTCTCAGGCATTGCCAGTTGTTGTGTGGTGGTGATTATTTGCATATTCGTTGTTGTTGCCATATTTTGAACTTAATTGTGCAAGATGGTTTGAAGGAGATTGATCAATCTGTTATCAAAATCCGAGAGTGTGTAAAGTATGTGAAAGGTAGTCAAGTTAGAAAGGATAGGTTTCATGCCTCCGTTACACATTGTGGGCTTGAAGCAAGAATAGGTCTAAGGCAAGATGTACCTACTAGATGGAATTCTACCTACTTGATGCTCAAAGGTGCCTTGTTCTTTCGCCGTGTCTTCAACCATTTGAAGTTGGTTGATTCTAACTTTACACATTGTCCTTTGACCGTTGAGTGGGAAAAGGTTCAAAAAATTTCAGAATTTTTGGAGGTGTTCTATAAGGTCACGAACTTATTTTCGGGAACAAAATATCCTACTGCGAACCTCTACTTTCCTAATGTTTTTCAAGTTGAGATGAAGTTGAGCAAACTTTTGGCAAGTGAAGATATTTTTATGAGAGGGATGACAATTGTTATGTTTGACAAATTCGACAAGTATTGGAGTGATTACAATACTTTGTTTGCTATTGCCGTGGTATTCGATCCGAGGTACAAGTGGCAGTTCGTGGATTTTTGTTATAAGAAACTTTACGGTCCTGATAGCGATGAGGTAAAAAGGGTGAAAGAGAAGTTGTTTAGTTTATTCGATGAATACATGCGCAAAACTACCAAGCCGTCTGGTAGTGCAAGTGCATCTTCCTCCTCTCGTTGCGCACCTGATGATTTTCCGTCCCCCGTTCCTTATAGTAGTACATTCGATGTCTTGATGGTTAGTATAATATTTATTGTTTTCTTTAAATTATTATTTGATTTGTTTTCGTATGAGTTCTAATTTATTTATATATATATGATAATGCAGGAATTTGACACAATTTCAAGCAATGAACCACTTAGTGAAAAGAGCCAATTGGAGTTTTATTTAGATGAAGCGAAGAGTTCAAGTTCTTCAAATATTGATGTTCTTGCTTTTTGGAAAGCATACCAATATAGGTATCCCGATCTTGCTCAAATGGCAAGGGATATTTTAACTGTTCCTATTTCTACAGTTGCCTCCGAGTCGGCTTTTAGCACGGGTGGTAGAATACTCGATCAATACCGTAGTGCAATGAAGCCTGATGCCGTCGAGGCATTAGTATGTTGCAAAGATTGGTTGTTTGGACAAAAAGGTAAGCAATAAGTTCTTTTTAAACATTATTTGATTTAATATTATATACTTTTCTAATATCTATTATATTTTGTTGTAGAATCTAACAATGTGCTATTGGATGATTTGACGGAAAATATCATGAGTATGTTTGTGAATGCAAGTGATGATCAATCTACTAGCACCACTATTGATAGTTGAAAAGTAAGGATAAAAATATTCTCCTATTTCTTCACTTATATTATATGGAAATTAAATAAAATTTAATTTATTCATTCTTTTTAACTTTAGAACTGAGAGTTGATTTTTTCTTGTGAGCAGATCATGTATGAGGCTTTGATGAAGTAAGAGAAACTACAAGTAGACTGTTGGTGGGACTAATTACAGATGAACCCCTTCTCATCAATGTCCTGCTTTGTTGTGCTAGCTATTTCTTTTGGAATGCAAATGTAAAAGTGTTTGTTGGTTTAACATTGTGATTTTGTCTTTATGGATTAGAGTGATGGTGGAAGCACATTAATTGATTGAATTTGCTGAATGAAAATATGTAGAACCTATGTTTATTGTTACTTGAGTTCGTCGGATTCATTCATAGAATCGTCTATCTTATTCCATTTTTTGTTCAATTTATTACACTTCTTATTTAGTTGCATGATGGAATAAAATGGGTGTCAATTCGGGTTCGGTCGGGTTGGTTGGTGACCCGATAAAAATCGGGCCAACCCGTACCCAACCCGAACCCGCACAATTCGGGTTCGGGTTGAGGGGTGTCAGGTTGAGAGTCGGGTCGGGTCGAGTTCAGGTTAAGGGCAAAAATGTCTCAACCCGAACCCGAACCCACCCGAATTGACACCCCTAGTTTTGCATCAGTGTTATCTACGTTCGTAAACAAGTTTGACCGAGTTGTGTGTTTTATACTTTATTTTTTGTAGTATTTGTATGATGCTTGGGTTGTTAGTATCTCTTTGATGTGTATTTGATAAACTGGAAACATTTAATCTGTAAACATGTTGATGGAAACTTCTATTAAATTTGCAAAGCGTGATAAATCATGACAGATGTGACATATGTTGTTGAGAGGAAGAAAGAAACGTTCAAAGAACTTCTAAAGTTATGTTATTACTCAATAAAATTAAGTTACATGTTATGAAAAATTGGATTTAGTCAAATAAATCAACTACATTTATAAATTTTATAATTGATTTTTTTTTATTTTTATATATATTCTTATTTATGATAGTTTTAATTTAAGTTAAAAATCTATCTCTATGCATATATTTTTATCTCATGACCCGACCATCCATATGTAATTTTATGAAATTTTTAGTAATGTCAAAAAAATTATCCTTTTAAAATTAAAACAATAAATATTTTTCTACATAGTTAATAACAAGAGTTATTTTTTAAGACAGAGGGTCAATTGAAACCTCTAGTTATAAGATGGTTACGACACGGTTCTTATAATTAATTACTCCTTCGCCATTCGCGCCAATATTATATGATGATGGATTATGTACTTACTTATATATGTTAGTTGTCGGAGAGTATGATTATATATAATTAGCAAATGTAATAATATATACTTATATACGCTGTCATATCTATCAACCCCATGAAAATGCTGCTGATATTTCTAGTTAGAAGAGTGGGTTGTAGTAGAAAACATAAGAGGTCCTACTGCTTTTCTTTTGATAAATAAGAGGCTCTACCGTAATTCAAATTCTAAATAAAGGAAACTTTAATATTTGGTAGTTAGTTATGTGACTATGTGGCGAGCCATTATTACTTGCAAAATTAAATCAATTGGGCGAAATGATTGGGCAGGAGACTAATGTAAATGCCATCTTGTTACTATTACCTATAGTGAAAATTAATTTTGGGACAAAATGAAGTTTTTTTTCGACTAAATGAATAAATTTAGTCATAACTTTTACATTTTGACAAAATATTTTTGCGATATGGAGATGTTAAAAATCTATTGCAGAACACTGAAGTTCAAAGCATGTACTATAAAATATTGACCAACACTAGCGCGCCATCTAAATGTTAAATGCTTTTGCAGATGATTGAAATTGGATACATCAAAAAGTATAGAGAGGAATTAACTACTTGAAACTATTGGTCAAAGGTTTCACCCTCAATATTTTAAATTTATTTGAAATTGGACTAAATTGCATTACGATGAGTGCTATAAGATATTGGTCAACACACAATTGATTGAAATTGAATGTTTCTAAGAATATTGAGAGTAAGTGTTATAAGTTATTAGCCAACGCTTGCACTCTCAAAATGTTAAAATTTTGAGCAGATGATTGAAATTGGATAATTCTACGAGTACCATGAGTAAGTGCTGTAAGAGATTGGCGAACACATGCCTCCCCTCTATCATAAAATCTTTAGCAGAAGATTGAATTAGACGCTCAAACATCATTGAGTGAACGTACTATAAGATATTGGCCAACATATATTTGTACCTTCCAGATGTTAACATACTTTACAGAAGATTGAAATTAGATACTTCTAAGAGTATTAAGAGGAAGTGCTATAAGTAATAAGATATCGGCCAACAATTGCATCTTCCTGATGTTAACATCTTTTGCAGAAAATTGAAATTTGATACTTCTAAGAGTATTCAAAGGAAGTGTTACAAGATATTGGCCAACACATGCACTCTCGAGATGCTAAGAATCTTTTGCAGAAGATCGAAGTTCAGTTCAACCACTAAAGAATGTACAAAAACCACTTACCGACCATCATATGATTGACACACGCGGTATTCAGGGTGAAAATTGAAATTAAATCCGTCGGAGTTACAAAATTGCTACAAAAAATAAAGTTGTAGTACATTTACGAGAATTTCAGTTCCAAAATTTGATGGGTGTCGAATCTACCAAAAATAATATTTATTATCTCCAGTCTACCAATCAACACAAATTGTATATAATGGTAAATGGGGTCGAACACAAGAATTGGGAGGATTTCAGATTTTCTTTTACAAACCAAATAATAACAAAAGTAATTAAATAAAGGGGTTTTTTTTTAGAGATTTTGGATAACTAAATTCCTAACTAATAATTACCGAAGAAATAGAAAATAACGAAAGCAAGGTAAACAAGGAGCTTTTTGGTATTTTTTGGATTTAATCAATTAAACTAATAAACTAGATGGAACAAGATAGGACTAAATTAATCTAACTCCTATGTTAATACCCCTACTGACATACCAATCAAATAACAAATTAATAATCACAACTATTCGACAATTTAAGCCAACAAATCAAGGAAATATTAGAATTAAAATATATGAGAAAAAATACCTAGTTGGGGGATAGTTCACCTAAGTTCTCTACTCGATCCCGGACGCAAGAATAATCATTCAACTATCGATAAGCCTACTATAGTCATCAACTACCTTAGACGACCTCGTTTCTTCTTAAGATTAGACTAATCAGGGCCTACGCCTAACAATTAATCCCTAATTAATAGACAACCCTTCGATAACACCTCTAGGAGTTTAATCTATTAACAACATTAGATTTAAGAAACATAGACTCGAGTCAATTAAACACTAACACCATGCTAATTTAACCCGATTATTAAATTCACTAATGTCCCGGATAATAATTTTGCAACTACCCTAGCACTAATTCGTCTCTAAGTTCACATGCATCAAATATCCCTTTAACACATGCAAAGACACTATGCAACTAACTTAAGTATCAAGTAGCTAATTTGAATAGAGAGATAAATCACAATAAACGAGAAAGTCAGAAATTCATATAAATATCGAAAAGTAGAAATCTCATGACAATTCGGTCTCACGAGTATATCAAACTTAGGCAAATCCTCCAACTAGAACAATAGTTTTAGCTACTCATAATAAAATCTAACAATATAAAATAAAGAATTCATAATAGAACAAGAAAAAGTGAAGAAAAGAAAATAATGTTGCTTCACTGTATCCCACGAAAAAGACAAGTGCTATGAAGTGCTACGAAGTGCTAGAATAGTCTCCCGACTTTCTCTCAGATTCCTCCTCAAAATTTCGTCCTCTGAATTGCTGTAATGTCGCGTGAGAAGCTCTGAAGGTCTGTGCGATTCTCTCCCTTTTTCTGCCCTAGTGCTAGTCTTCTCTAAAATCTCTAATCTTGCGTCAAAATCTTCCCAAGTCAAAGCCCAATCAAAGCCCATAATCGAATAAGGAAAGGAGTCCTAAAAATCTGTAGAAAGTCGTCCAAAATCGGGTCCAAGGCCGCTGAAAACGCGTGAAAGGGATTTTGAGTCCGAAAAGGAAAGTGAATCCCGCACAAGGTAGGACTCTTCAACGAATTGGACCTGAGAACGTGATCATGTAAACGTGATTTGTACAAAACAGCTCCAAAATAGCGACTTTTAGCTTCTTTTGAACAATATCTCCAATCCTGCATTCAAATCAACAACTTGGATCAATTCACACAAATAAGGACAAATAAACCTCAAAGAATGGGGGGCAAATGTATCATAAAAACGTGCAATATAACCACTTATCAAATTCTTATACTCAAATAGTCAATTCGATTATAAATAGAGTCTTGATTTTTACAATATTTCCTATAGGATGTATGAGGACCAAAATCGGGAAAAAAGAAAAGAAGGAAAAATGTAGAGTAATTACATAATCAAAAATGTACTTTTACTCTATTATATCTAACCTAATCAAAATCTCAGTCGAAAAAGAAAACAGAGATGCATCTGGGATACTCTCTTTTTTGTCTTGTTAGAACTGATCATGACCGCAGAGTTGACATTTTCGAATAACTGGAATCCATTTTTCTTTTTTTCCATATATATGTCGTGACCCCTAGCTGTATTTAAATAAGTTAAAAGAGCCCAAATATAAAACCAGAGCTGGTACGTATACGTATACCAATATTGTTTGAAGTAAGTTACAAGAAAAAGGGACATACATATATATAATAAATTGTATGATCACCAGCTTAATTATAATGGTTTTGAAATGATTACTTATTATGGTTTTAGTTTAAACTCCAAAGTCTTTTGTTATGAATTCCTTAAATAAATAAATAAGAAAAAAAAAATTACAGAGTTCCTTTCAATATCGCACCTTCAGTTGTTGAAGCCCTTGATTTTTTTTTTTAAAAAAAAGTTATGGAGAATTCGTCTCTTGCAAGTTGCAAATTGACTGTTTCTTTAAAGCGTTTGTTGCTATAACTCATTTATATATACATGCTATGCTAGTGTAATTAATTGGCCAATAGGCAATAGCGCTAGCATGCATGTATATGTAAGGATGACACATTTTCCATAGAATAAAAAATATATATATCATAAGTTTTAATTGAGTGTTTATTTAAACTTTTCATTCTTATCACTTATTAACTTATGGAATATATATATATATATATATATATATATATATATATATATATATATATATATATATATATGCTAAGGTTGTTGGAATCAAATTGATCATCGTTCTAACTAGCTGATTTAATTTTAGCGTAAATTACATGCAATATCCATGTAATTTGCTCTAATTACAAAATACTCGTCTCTATTTTTAAAAATTACATAAAACCCCGATTTCAAACAATTACAAAAATAATCTAATGGCCTTTAGGATTTCAGTTACTTTTCCCTAAAAGATTATATTCCCAGAATACCCTTTTCCCTTGAGGGGTATTTTGTCATTATCTAAAATTTTATAGATCGTATTGTTATTTTTTATAAAGGACAAGAGTTCTTTTGTAAGTTTTTATGAGTTAGAAAATATAATCTCTTATGGACATTAGGGACATAAATATCGCACTTTCAGTTAGATTTTTTTGTATTGTTCAAATGAGGGGGTTTTATGTAATTTGTTGAATTAGAGGGAGGTATTTTGTAATATCACAAACCTTAGGGGTAATGTATGCAATTCACCCTTAATTTTAAAATCTTTCATTTGTTTGACTTAATAATTTATCGCATATATACGAAGGTGGTTGGAATCTAAATCATCATCGTTCTGACTAATTAAATAAATTTCGACCAAGCCATGGATGATAGCTTGAAAGTTCAAATATAAAAGGCATATATATATACTTGGGTGATAGCACATAATTTGCAGATTGAGAGTGATAAATCATAGCGTAGATATGCCACATGTTGGGGAATCATCACATTCATCAGTAGGAAATGAAAAGGATAGTGATGGGAGAAAGAAAAAAAGAGCTAGTTTAGAAGAGGAAAAGGAGAAGAAACACGAAGAAATTCTAAAGATAGAAGCAAATATATTTCAGCTGGCAAACTACTATTTCGTTTTCCAGGGAGTTATTCTGACTGCTATCCTCAGGGACTCCTCCGCCACCCTGAAATGCAAGTATATCGGGGTGCCCATATCTCTCTCTTTCATTGCAGTCGTTCTCAACTTATTCGCGTTATGTATTATGGCGGACAAGTACAAGGACTCCTTAAAACAACTAGGTAGAGTAAGCGAGAAGCTACATGCGCATATGCAGAAGGGACGAGAGGCACGGCTAGAAGAACAAGCACAGCAAGTGCAACTGGAAAGGGCAAAGGAAGCGGCAGTTGCCGAACTCAGAATCATAAAAGACGCGCACAAAAAGAAGGAACGTCAACGAAATATAATATGGATTTCATCCATGATTCTCCTTATCCTTTTCGCCCTCATAAATATACTTGGTACAATCCTAATTCCATGTGAACTCTAGTCTTCAAGTCGGGTTTCCATTGTGATCAGCTAAGTACTGCTAAGTGCTAGTATACTATATTGTTGTTCTTATTAATTGAAAAAGAGTCTATTATTCTGTTAAGCTGTCGTATAAATTTCTCTTTTCGTAAATAATGGTCGCCTCTTCGCTAATAGTTGCATTTGATTGTTAAATTATGAGACTCTAAGGAGGAAGGTTTGTCATTATATTTGTTGGGGTACAGTTGTCCAGCTTTCGGATACAAGACTTGGATCAGTGGATGTTAAACGGGGTCTAGTTGATGCTGGGGCAGTGCCCACTGCCCAGTAGTCAGTCTTTTCTTTTCTTTGGCTTTTCCTATAATTTGAGAGTTCTCTTTTTATTCTTTTTTTTTATAGGAATATTTTTTATATATTTATATATAACAATGATTTCAAAGTTTTAAAGTTTCCAATTAATTTTATACCTTAAAGATTAAATTAGTTGGGATCAAATAATTGTTAATATCCCATAATTAATTTAATAAAATAAATAGTTTGAAATATAGTTTTTCCATATAATGAATTAAACAATATCTAAATATTATAAAATAATTAAAACATACTTATTAGATATCATTAATTAATAAATTAATTGAATGAACTAAAGGAGTGTGCCGACTTGAAGAAGAAATGAGAGAAGTAAAGAAAACAAGAAAAAGGAGAACTCTCAAATTATAGAAATAGAGAAAAAAAAAAAAAGAATTAAACCATACGTACCATTAAATATGTTTTGGGCAACAACCCAAACAAATCATATATATATGAAAATGAATGAGTGAAATGTTTTAAGAAAAATATTTATGTGGCAATGAAGTGGATAAGTTAGAATTAATCCATTTTGCCATGTAGATTATTTCTATAATTAATTTAATTAATTATTATTTTTATAACTTACATATGTATTTATTGACTTTCCATACTTTTGTTTATATCAATTATCAAAAATTATAACTCCTATATAATTATAAAACTATATAACTACTTTATATAATATTAAAATTAGTAAATTTTAACAAGCTTTAGAGTTATCCATACGGTATTGAATGTTCGTTAATAAAAATAAAGACAAAATAATGTATTCAATATATCTATTAAAAAAATTATATTTAATATTTTAATTTCTAACAAATATTTTTGATATAGCAAATTCAAATGAAAATTTATCTAACTAAAGTAAGGAATTTTTTTAAATATAAGTTTACATATTATTATAATTTTAATAATATAAAATAAATAAATAATTAATTTGTTTTGAAAAAAAAACTTTTCTAAATACACGTGTCTCATGTTCAATGTTTTGTGGTAGAAAAGTTACATTTTATTTCAATGTAAATAAATTTCTTAAAATATTATATTTGAGTATTAATATTTTTCATAATATAAAAAAAATTTCAATAATGAAATGAATATTATTATGACTCGATAACAAGATAATAATAGATTATTTAATAAAAAAAATAGTATAAAGTATAATAAACAGCTATTTTTTCGATCAAAGAGACAGATATTCCAGTCATTATTTATATGGTCTATTATTAAATATTTTTTATTATTTTAATTATTATTTTAATATTTTTATAACCGTTATGATATTTCTTCTCTATATATGTATAAATATATATTTTCTCTATTATAAATATAAAATCAGTACTTTGTCATAAAAATTTCATATTATTATTTTTATACATGTAAAATGAGTTTTTTATATACATAATTCCTGATTATTTTATAAAATGAATTACATTTGTGTGTACACTTCAAATTCTAAACTAATAATTTTTGACATATGATTAATAATCATATAAAAAATATAATATTTATTTAATAATATATATTTTATAAGTAAATTATCTCGTGCAACGCAGGGTTAAAAAGCTAGTTAACAATATTACAAGTTGCAGAAAAACACATTTGTATCAAACTAATGAATCCTTTTTCATTTTGTTTTGGTCTAATAATTCGTATAAAAGTTAACAATTAACATCACGCAAATAAGGTCTTGGATATCCTGTGAAGTGTGAACCAATCCTTTTTGGGCCTGGACAGTCTAGGGCCAACCCATAGACAAGGCCCAACTCGTACATGATCCTTTATTTACACATATTTCATCATTTCTTCTCTGTCTCGGCCCATTTTGTTGAGTTGGCAAATTTTCTTTTTCTTTTTCATTTTTTATGTTTTTTTGGTAGAATTGAGTTGGTAGAAATTGAGTTGGTACATATGGTGTTGGTGAGTGGGCACTCATGGTGGTAGATTATAAATTAGTTTCTGATTTTTTACCTAAGTTGGGAAAATCTCACAATTAACCCTATAAAATATATTATTTTTAGTTTTGATCCCATTTATTATGAATTTTTTATATTATATTTTTTAAAATATAAAAAAATTCAACTTTATGTCCAAAATTTATTCTTTCGTTAATTAGCAAATAGTAAATCCACAAAAGAGTTGCTTTGAAAAATATAATAAATATGTGTATTATACCAATTATTTCCAAATAATAATTTTCAAAACATGTCATTTACATAATTGAGAAAATTTCTTCAAAAAAAAGGCTAATAAGAATGAATGACTAATGTGACATATTATGAAGAATGATTATAGTGGTAGGAGTCCCACGTCACTACTCCCACGTAAATGACTAGAATTAATGAAAAATGAGTTGTCAGAGTCTCCATCTCCAATTCTTTTGCGGGGAAAAAGGGATACTCAGCTTTTCTTTTTTTTTCATGAGGATATTCAGCTTTTCAATATTAATAAAATATTGAAGAAGTATAGTGCGGCGGCACACGCCCCCGCTCATATCAGAGCAACACCACCATTCTTCCCCTCCATTCTTGTTCGGCCGAGAAGCACCAATGAAGAAGGAGAAGATTCTCTCCATTGTTGGCAAGCTCATCCCGTCGGCAAAGAAGAAGGCCACGACCACCACACCTCCACCACCAAGCTCCACCGAACAGCAGCTCTTCCTCCCCTCTCCCTCTCTTTATCGACATAAAAGGTATACATTCCAACCCTTGTTTATTTTTTTCCATTATTGCACAACATCCAAGGTCTTGGTTCCCCGTTGCGGCGCGATCGCGGCCGTCGCGGAACGGGAACCGCATGTACTGGTCCGGGGTGGAACGGCTATGTACCCATAGCGGGCACTCCGGCGAGAAATCGGCCGAGATTGCGGCAACGGAACTGCACCGTGGAACAGAACGGCGAAAAATTCAAAAATTTCCTTCTTTTTCTTGTATTTCTTAGCAAATGAACGTGGGAGAGTTTGCAATGTGTATGTTTGTGGAAAATGAAGGCGAAATGGGTGGGATAGAGAAGCAGGGAGGAGCAGATTTGTTGTTTAAATGTTGTTTATGAATGTTTATTGAGCTTTTGAGTTGATTTTGTTGAAAAACCCCCAACCCCCATTGTTGTTTAAACTTTCGGTCAGATGATTATAGCTTAGTACAAGTGCCTTTATGTTGAGCTTTGTTAGATCATAGCTTAATAAGGTAGAAAATGAGCTTATGATGGATTAATGCATGATTAGTTGAAGATTTAGGATTGTTTGATCTGTGATGCTATTGCCTGTGTGTTGTTGATATTGAGGACTCACCAAATGAATGTTGTGTTATGATATTAAAGGTTTATGAGAGTTTTAACAAGCTTAAGCTGTGATTTGAGTAATAAAATTGGGCTTTTGTGTAAGATGGTAAAACTGATTTTCAAACAGTTTTGGAGCCGACTTTGCAAGCATTTCTGGAACAACTCGCTTCGAACTAAAACCTGCCCTTTTACCACAATATACTAGGATGTATTCTGAAGAACTTTCATGATTAGAACTTTTTGAGAAAACCACTTTTAGACCGAGTTTGAGCTTCTGAAAATCGTTGCACGAAACTGTTGCAGACTCTGCTCCACCGCGCAATGATTTTCAAAGTGAAATAACTCTGTCGATATAAAACCTTTTTGGGTGAAATCAGTGGCAAACATAATCTACTTTAAAAGAGCTTTCAAATTCCTCCAATTTCATGCCCTGAATCCCAACGAGCTGTTCCCAGTAAGTGTTCAAAGTTGACCCTGTTGCAGGGGCTAAACTGTAATGTCCTAGTACGTTTTGAAAAGTGCTTAAACAATAATCACTTATGCTTTTAACTTAAAACCAGCTCTCCTAAACCCCATATATGATAAGATGACTTCAAATGGAGAAGTTTTTCTCATCTTAAATCTGAGTACATTTTGAAACTAGTTTGTTGGTATTTGCTGCAATCTCTTGGTGATATTTTAATTTAATCTAATTTTACGGCAGTAAACCAATGGATAGGGAGAAGGGTACTTTGATTTGGAACAACTGCAGTGGGAATCTGGTGATTCAGTATTTCGTCAAAGACGAAAATGGTGTGGTCGAAGCTGGGCCCGAAGTAACAGTGCCACGAGGAAAGAGCCATTTGCTGAAGCCCTCAATTTTGGATATTGTGAAGTGTTCGGAGGACAACAATGGGGCGTCCCGGATCTTTCATTTCTCCATTGATGGTGAAATAGTCAGGAAATTGTATGCAGTCAACTTCAAAAACAAAAACTGTGAAAACATACCAAAAGTTGAGTTCTGGAATAATGGTGCCGGCGTTCTTATGGTAACACCCTCGGAACCAGCAATATGCTCCTCAGGTAATCTTTTTTAAGTTTTTGTTGTTAACTTGTTGTCCTATATATTTGGTTGGTAATCTGAAGTTAAGAGGGACGGAGCCAGAAATTTTTGATAGGGGGGCGAGCTTAAACTATGTACATAGAATTTTTTTGACTAGTTAGGGGGGCGAAATTGCAATTTTTGGACAAGTGCATTGGGCAAAATTATAATTTTTCTAAATTTAGTATATAAAAATAGAATTTTCGAACCCCCGCCCAGGTACAGGCTCTGTCATTGCTGATGTAGTTGAGTATTGGCTTGGGACTCTTGTGTTTATTGCTGGCTGCTCTGTTTATATTTGTACTAGTCTCAGTATGTGATGTGATGGGGCTAAGATAATGTTTTTGATTTCCTGTGGATTTATCACACACTGTTTTTGTGAAGCAAAAGGGCTAATTTTGACTGCTAAGATAGTTCATCATATCAGTTTCGTTGAAATTCAACATTCAAACTTTCTGTGTATGTTTCGATGTAATTATTTTCTGGGGCCTATGAATCATCATGCAAGTGTTTTCAAACAGTTCAACTGCCCTCATACATTTCTCTGTTTCTTTTACATTCACATGATGTTTTTCTACCTGATTGCGAATCTCTATCCTTTGTTGTCAGTATCTTCTTGATTTTTGCATCATTATGCCCAGAGATGCAGAAGCGTGATTTATGAGAGAGATGTTTTGTAACTTACATACAAGAAAATCACAAGCTGTTATGAGTTCTGGACTTATGAACTTATTGCTCCCTGCTCTGTGAGGCATAAAACAACAGGGTTTTCCAATTTAGATGGTGTTTAGCTAAGCTTATTTTAAAGAGTTATAAGTCTTCACATCTTATAAGTTGGTTTTGGAGGTTATAAGATGTTAATATGGTAAAAAGGTATGAGAATGTGTTAAAGGTCTTCTTAAGAATAAGTTGGTAATCCCCAACTTATTTTAAAGGAACTTATAAGCTCTTAACATCGTATAAGCTCTTTAAAAAAGTTTGTGAAACACTTTTCATGCTTATAAGCTCTTTGACAGCTAAGCTGTCTAAAACAACTTATAGCTTCAGCCGAACACTCTGTCAGACTTGTTTACTGTTGAACAGTTTTTCCTTCCCAATTTAAACAGGTTTGCTGTGAACTATAGAATTTTACACAATCATCAATGAGTTCCCGTATTTGTTGCTACTCTAGTAAACTGTGATAATGCAGACATTGAGATTGAACACTCATTATTGTGAAGTTTCGGATGGAACGCATAAGGTTTAATATGCGACATTTTAAGTGGAGATTTTTGGGAATGGGCATGAGTTGACTAAAATCAAATCTTTCTTGCAGGCTTCGATGCAGTTTGCAGTGCAGCAGTATAGATAAAAGTTTCTCTCAAATCTATGGGACTGTACGAGGAAGAGAAAATGTTGTATGTCTGCGGTCATATTTTTGTACCCTTTGTCCAGTATTCAACAAAAACTGACTCTGTTGGATGATGATTCAGTCTACATGAGATTATTTCTTTCTTTATATTAAGGGATAATTACACTTACACCCCCTCGACTTAGGGATAAATATAGCAAGATCCCTGTACTATTGGAAATTACAGATAGATTCTCTCACCCTAACGAAAACCTAAAAAAACTTAACGAAAAGTTGTAAAATGACTAAATTACTGATAATGTATTTGTTATAGTGTTTGCTATACATGAAATGAGTGAAGTGATTAAACTATTGTCCATTTAATTAAACGTCAGCATCTACTTGGAAATAATAAAATGTCTAACGGTAGGACCTAAGTGTTAGACAGAGTTATAGTCGAGGGAGTGTATATGTAATTTCCTATAGTATAGAGGGACTTGTTGTATTTACTCCTAAGTCGAGGGGATGTAAGTGTAATTATCCATATTATTAAAGTATCTTTGAGTGAGACATTCTTGTATTGAGAATCATATTATCAATCCCGTCTGATTGCCCCGTGCAATATGTCAATTGTATGCATATCTTAATTATATTTTAGATATAAGAGTTGGTAGAATCAATCATATTAGTGTAATCTTTTAATATATATATTCCTGGTCTTCTTCAAAAACACTCATTCATTTTCGATCTTATTTTAGATTTTATAAATTCTCCTTTTCAAGTATACTGTTTCCCTGCGGCGAGTTGATAATCAATATAGATATTGATTAAAGGTAAAATTGTACTTTTGGTCCTGTATGTTTACCCAAAATTCAATTTTAGTCCTTTAAGTTTTTTTATAACAGATTTTATCCTTTATATTTCTAATTTTAATACATGTCGTCATTTTTAACATATTTAAACATGGAATTAACACATTTAGTCACTTATCTTCATTCTCTCAATTTTCACCAATTTCTAGCCAAATTATTGCCAGATTAACACATTTAGTCCTTTAATTAACAATCGGCTTCACTTAATATTGCGGGATAAATAGTACCCAATGTCAGAAAAAATTGTGAATCAGTGTAGTTAGGGTTCTTTGGTTTTAAAATCGGGAAAAATATAGCCACTACACGCACAAGGTAAAAATTATTTTAATTTTTTTTAATCTAATTTGTTAATTAAATGACTAAATGTGTTAATTCGGCAATAATTTGGCCGAAAATTGATCAGAATTGGAAGTGTGAATATATATAAAGAACTAAATGTGTTACAAAAAAAGGAATAAATATATTAATTTCAGGACCAAATACATTAAAACGGAAAAAAATGCAATTAAGTGACCTATTATATGCACCCCTTTATATTTTAAACATAACAGCTAAAATGATAAATGAAAATTAAGTGACCTATTATATGCATTGTAGCACTCTTTCGGGAACACCACATCCCGCACTGTTGAACACCCCGAATCCTTGTTATCAGCTTGCACCCGAAGGCAGAAATATGAATAAAGACATAATTGATTACAAGCTAATCAGTTATTAGAAATAGGGAGGATGTCCTATCTTGACAAAACAAAAGTTATTAGAAGTATGCTTATAAAAAGTTAAAAAATTATTATTATTTTTTAATTATTAAAAGAAGGTGCTTTTTATTATTATTATTATTATTTGTCTATCTATTCTCTTGGACTATACACCTAAGCTAATTATTGACGGGTCACATTGCTAGATCTATTTTCCTTTTATTTTTTAAAGATTGGATTTGAATCCAAGATATTTCTTTAGATAAAGAAAAAAATAATAGTAAGTAATAGTATTAATTTCAATCCAAGAAGATACCTTACCTTTTGATAAATAATCATGCATGTT
Organism: Verbena officinalis; assembly: GCA_958496215.1. Taxonomy (NCBI): domain Eukaryota; kingdom Viridiplantae; phylum Streptophyta; class Magnoliopsida; order Lamiales; family Verbenaceae; genus Verbena; species Verbena officinalis. Next base: position 2,720,883 of record OY292390.1, on the reverse strand, counting down.
AGATAAGGATATCAACAAACAAACGCTCATATTAGACACTTATTTATATACTAAATATTTAAAAATTATATACCATTGTATCCATATCAATGTTTATGTTATGAGTTTGTGTCCATGAATCAATTTAATTTTTTCATTCCAACTTTTTAAACTTTATCATAATTATTATCTATTATGTCACATAAACAAAAAGTGTGTGCAATATATGTGTATACGTGCCTGTTTTTTCTTCATTATCTAAACCGAAATATATCATTTTCGATAGTCCAATAGTTTGTTTCCCGGCCGTTTGACATCATCTTTACTTTATGCGATGATCTCCATGCAATTAAAGAGAGAGACCACTATCCCAAAGTGATATTGATGCATATGTATCCACCTGAGGTTGGCCTTGGCCATGCTCGATCTTTTTAGTTTTTATGATCCTTATAATCAATTGCATCAACATTGTATTTTTCTCGACTCAATTCAAGCCATAAAATTTGTGTCATTTCACTAATATCTTCTAATATATAGTATGTCGTCCAAATAAGTTACCCTCATCTGAATAAATTAGTTTGAATATAAGGTCTCTTAGTCTTATCATTATATAATAAAACAAGAATATAACTCTAGGGTACAATAATTATGTAATCACCAAAATCATCCGAGTGAGTTCAAGTCCAACGAAATGAAAATTTGGGAGAGATCCACAAGTTTCTCTCCTCCGAGTACAAAGAGAGGAGAATGTTTAGTATTCTGAGATACTTGCAGAGTATATTAATAAACTAAAAATAAAAATAAAAACGCTTCCAGTATTCTAATTCAAAAGTATTATTTTATTTTTTAAATTTAACTTTTATAAATGCCCTTTTTCAAAAGTAGGAAATTTTGCAAATATCCTTAAATTACATTAAAAAATGTCTCTCCAAAGAGAAAAAGTAAAATAAATATGTAACATGTAAATCATCTCAAAAAGATAATTACAGAGAAAGATAGTACAATGAAGCACATTCACATTAATTCAGCCATCAGACAGATCCACAGTCGTGACCATTGCCAGTTTCCGTCCCCAATTTCTTATTCTCAGCAGCAAAAACAATGTCCAAGTTATAAAGCACAGGCACCATCGTCACTGAGCAGAGAAAAACCAGTACCGGCCCAAATATCCAGAGCATAAGCGGCAGCGCGGCGTAGAACAGCCGGTTCCCCACCGTGTTTAGCGCGAAGCCCCGCTCAAGCAGCTCCGACACGTACTCCGGCGTGACGATGCCGTTCGTGTTGTCCGGCGGGCAATTAATGAGGAAATTCACCTGGTTCGTGAAGCGGATCGAGAGCGAGTAGCAGATGAAGGAGAAGAGGAAGATGAGGAGGAGCGTTACGTATTTCAGCGCCATCATGAACTCGCCGTGCGCGCCGTAGACGGCGTCGTTTAGCGGCTTTTTTATGCTGTATGTGCTGCTGATCACGGCGGCGAGGCCGGAGCAGAGGAGGATTGAGGTGGTGGCCATCAGTGTGGACCCCATGATCGTGTTTCGGAGTGTTTGGACGGCCAGAATGTTTTTCTTGTCATTGTCCTGCATTATTAATTAAAATTAGTTGCTGTGATTAAATAATAAATATAGATTAATATTAAAAGGCGAATTACATAGAAGCCCCATAGATTGTCATACTTACTTATAGGTTCCTCTTGTTTCGTTTTTTATATTCTAGTTTCTTGACCGGTTAATCCTTAGTCTGTTTCGTTAATTTCTTGGTACCATTATATTCATCTCATCGAGATATTGAATTCGGAATATAAATTTGTCTGATTCGATGAAGAAATGAGAAATTTGGATTATACACACAATTGAAGGAAAAGTTCTTAAGCTTGTAACTTTCTTGTTTCTTTATCGAGTTAGACAAATTTATAGTCTATATTTATCATCTCAATGAGACAAATAACTGTACCAAAAAAATTAACAAAACTAAGTAATAATTGACCGGCCAAGGAACTAAAATATAAAAAGCGAAAGAAGAAGAGCCTATATAAATATGAGAATATATGGTTACCCCATATAATTCTCCCCAAATATTAATTTTGGCTGACTATGAAAACTTTTAGACGAGACATGCATGGCACACTGATTGGCCAATGATTACAGTTGGCAACAATACGATTTTGCGGGTCCAAAAGCAATTAATATTGTTTCATTTAAGGAAAAAAAGAAAAAAAGTATGTGTTTTCACACACAACACGCACTTATGAATCATTTCGTGACTCACAGTGACGCTATTGTTCTTTAGTCGATGCAAAAACGTTGCCTTTTCCCTTTTTTCTTTTTAAAACTCAAATTGAATTGTAAATTATAAATTGGTGTAGTTAGGTTGTGCTTTAGACCAATCATAAGAGACCTACCAAAAAAAGGGAGAAAACACAACAAACAAAACTCATAAGAAGAAATCAGTTAGTTACAAATCATATAGAAATCGTGCCACTTCGTTTCATATTAAGATTGTGAAACTTGCACGGCAAAAACGCTATGTATCAAGTGGAATATTGAAATGAGGAAGTCGTGAAATACAGAAAAATAAAGTAATTATTTAAGTTAATATATTTCTGTAGGCTTTTTCGGTCGATTTTTGAAAGTTTTGGTACTATGACATGCAGTTAGTTTTCCATAACAACATTTAGACAAGGGGATTTTTCTTATTTTAAAGTAAATTTGCGCATCCCAATTGCTTAGGTTGTTACTTGTTATGAGAGCTGTTACTCTTCTTGAACTATGTACTATATACAACTTTTAATTCCCTCATCGCATTCAGAATTCATATAACAATTAACTCTACATTCTATTATGGGTCAATTACAAATAACTTGGGACTTGAGCCTTAATAAAAAGCATCTAATTAAAAATTACAAAAAATACTCTAAAGTTTGGAAAATCGTAATGAAAAACATCTTAAAATCTTAAAAATTACGAAAAATATTCTAAAGTTTGGAAAATCATAATGAAAAATACTTTTAAACTAACAGAAAATCATTAAATTGGGGTCTATTTTGTGAGTTTCAAATTTTTAGAGTGATTTTCGCAAACATCGAAAACCTTGAGAAGTTTTTTATAAGTTTTCCTAAAATTAATATAATTATTTTCCGTAGGTACCTTCATAATGGCGGAGACCCAAAATCGACGGCCACGAGCATTGGTTCCGATGATGGTAGTGAGAGGTTGAGTTCTTACCCTATGCCATAACCATACGTGATATCCCATGCATATCGAGAAACTCAATGGCACGAGTATCACGTCTAGATAGCTCTTTTTCCATTCCATCCGATCCAATCGAATATTTTAATTTTCTAGATATGATCTCACACTCGATCTCAACGTGCTACTATAGTACTGTTTGTGTGTGTTATATGCTCTGCTCTGCTCTGCTCTTCTCTTCTCTACTCTTGTTTGTTGTTATTGATGGTATGTAAGTTGGTGGGTAGAGAGAGCCATATTTATATGGTTAGGGAAAGAATTAAGAATGAACTTAGACTTGTTTGAATGCAAAATCCTAAATTCAAGAAAAAGAGGCCGATCGAGAAAAAGCAGCAGCACTCCACTTTGGTAAATAAACTAGAGGGACATGGGTGGTCTAATCATGTGGATATTGTGTTTGGTTGCTTCCTTGTTTTTTCTTCTATCTTTTATATGTCAGTGCATATATAAATTAATGCCTACTTTTCTGAATTTACATTTTTACCCTTCTATATTAATGGGAATTAATGTTTTAATTTCTTTTAAACATATATATTTTTTAATTTCTATATATATTTGAACTTTCAATTTCAGCTTATTTTAAAGTGAAAATAAACTAGCTTTTAGTATTTGGATGCTCTTTTGTTTCGTTTCCTATATTTTTTGGTGGTTGCTTAAAAAAAAAGAAGTAAAAACAAACTAGCTAGACGCAGCAGGGTAAAATCCGACCAATTTTTAGTTCTAACTTCTAATTACTTTACATCTGGCTATAATAAGTGGGAAAGTAAAGTAAATTTAGCACTACTGTGAGATCGGGCATATGTAATTCGATCTACTATATGATATAGATAATTAGAAATTAAGAATCTATATATATCAAGATTCTTAATTAAATAGTTTTCTTCAGGAATTGAAGGCCATAATTAATATGAATCAGTTGGACGGACAAGAATATTAATATCTAACTTGTAAATTAAATATTCCGCGCGCGAGCATCTATGTTGTCCAGTATATTAATCACTAAAACATTAATTTACCGTTAATTGTACTGTTCTTAAGAAATTAATATATATTGTGATAATTAACGTAAAGTATTAATTATATAATATTATGTTATACATAAATATTTAATTCTAACTAATTATTTGAGTACGGATCGGAGTAACGGAAATATGAATCTATACCACAATATAAATAAGAATCTAATGCAGCAGCTGGTATATATATATATATTCTTAGCTAGTGTTCCTACTCATGCATCCACTCTAGTCTAGATCTAGATATGGAATGGGATAAATTATCCTCCATGCGTGATTCATATAGGCAGTGGTTCCGATGCTAGCTAGAATACTGGGAATATTCTATAAATTATTCCAACACAATACGTAAAAACATAATATTCCACATGCAAATTAATTATATTCATTTATTATTATTATTATTATTATTCGGTTACTCCTAACTAACTAATCACACCAAAAGCCGTAAAATGATCTTCTGGAGGAACAGCTTCATGGCCAAGTATGCCAAGTTTATTCGCTTCCTTATTCCTTTCTGGCTTAGCATGACGCACGCCCACCCTAGCTAGCTAACCTCCCAATGTCATTCCTAATTATTAAAATTATAAATTAGTCCATCTTATTTTTAAAATTTCAAAACCTAATCTTAATGTTTCGTTATCAATGTAAAACCTTTATCCATGAATGCATGGGTGTCCGACATGTATCGGACACGGACATGAGTCCGATACAGCTTCGACACGTGTCCGACACGACAAAAAGTATTCGAAAATTAAAAAAAAATAAAAAAATTCGGACACGGTTGGAACACGGCTGAGACACGAAAAGGACATGAAAAATTTAATTTTTTTATATTTTTTAAATTTTAAGGATCTTAAATTAATTTTTTCTATCATTTTCATTTGTTCACAATATTATAATCCACAAATAATATTAATGTTCGTTTAACATAATAATTAATTTATACATTTTAATTTTGCTAATAATTGTACTACATTATAATAGTTTACTTTTCAATTATGAATGTTTGTACAAATATTATATATAAATATTTATACTTTTTATTAAAATTTATATTACTCAGCCGTGTCATGTCCTAAAATTTTTGAAAAATTCGTATCGCCATGTCCATGTCGTGTCATATCCGTGTCTCCGTGTCCGTGTCCGTGCAAGATAGCCTTTATCAGATTAGCACATTAATTGCCCCGTGGATATATATATATATATATATATATATATTGGAAATAAGTTAAATGATAAGGTTTTATCTTTTAATTGAATGGAGATGTATGGGACATAATAATTAGGTTTAATCAAGAGCGAGGAAACATTAGAAAACTACATCTAGAAAGTGAAGTTCTCTGTAAGATATATATATATATATATATATATATATATATATATATCTACTGGTGGGGTAACAACGAGTTTTGGTATGTTGGGAGATATCATTATTGCCGAACTCAATGCCTACATTGCTTGGATGGCGGCTCAAGATCAGCCTCATGAAAACCTTATATTCCCTGAGGAGGTTCTACCACGTGGAAACGCAACGGGAAATTGAACTTTCTACCACGTGGAAACGCAACGGGAAATTGAACTCAATGAGTTCAATTTCCCGTTGCGTTTCCACGTGGTAGAACCTCCTCAGGGAATATAAGGTTTTCATGAGGCTGATCTTGAGCCGCCATCCAAGCAATGTAGGCATTGGGTTCGGCAATAATGATATCTCCCAACATACCAAAACTCGCTGTTGCTCTTGATTAAACCTAATTATTATGTCCCATACATCTCCATTCAATTAAAAGATAAAACCTTATCATTTAACTTATTTCCAATTAAAAAGAAAACCTAAGAAACATTAACCAAGGAAAAGTTCATGATGGAAGAAAGCTAGCTAGCTAGATTAGCTAATACTTTTTGCTAGTGCAGATATATAATTGGAGAGGATATAAAGCTAGGGCACCTTTCATTGCCCTAATTTGGAGCAATGAAATATTTTTGTACATTATTCAAAATACAACTTTTAAAAGTTATATATTAGTCAAAGAAATATATTAAAGGATCGATTGGAGTAACAAAATCTAAACTTTTATGCATGATCATAAATGAATTTTGTCCTTTTTCCTATACATAATTAAAAGAAAAAGGGGAATCAAAATACTCTAGATCAAAAGCGAGCAATTGAGCCAACACCTCTTACTGTTCCACATTTTACTAGAAAATAAGTAGTTCTTAATTTGTTTCTCCTAGTATGAGAAATAGATCCACCCCAAATAAAACAAAAGAAAGATAAGCCCCTCAACACATCTGACGACCTCAAAGAAAATAAAAGAAAAGGAAAAAAATGAAAATATATAACTGAGAAATTTGAATAGGGAAATTTGGGAATGTCTGGAAGAAAAAAGCCACACTACTTTCAAGTAATACATAAGAAACAACTTATTTTAAGCCGACATAGTGGAAAAAAAGTCCTTTTTTTTGGCTGGAGAAAAAAAAATCCATTTTTTCAATTAGTAGCAGAAAACAATTTTCGGTAGGTAAAGTTTGCAAACATTTATTTGGAGAAAAATGTCGATTTCGTTCCATAAAGTGATGCATTTGTCAATTTGGTTCTAAAATGTTCATAATTTGCCAATTTCGTCCCATAAAGTGTATTTTTCTGTCCAAAACTACACTTTGTGGGACGAAATTGGCAAATTATAAACATGTTGGGACTAAATTGATGAATGTGCCACTTTTTGGGATCAAATTGTGATTTTTCTCCACTTATTTGTTTTCAGATTTTATCTTGATTTTAAGTTGTTGGGTCTGTTGTTGCATCTGGAATTTAAGGTGGAAGAGGAATAAGAATGGCAATTTCTTGATGTTTTGGTAGATAGTACTGTCCATATATTAGTGGATGAGTGAAATTCTGAGTGGACAATTTAAATGTTAGAAGGAGATATACTGATATACATAGGTGGCCAACAGAAAAAAATAACAGCCAATTTTCTATGAGTCATGACCCAACTTATTATAAACCAGGCCACTCCTTTCTTTCTCTGTCGGTTTCAGTCCCCCAATTCGGTATTGTTTCCATTTCAATTGTCTTGCATGCGTCTTTGACCTACTTTTTCATCAGAGATAAATCCAACTACTTTATAATTAATTATTATTATTTAATTTTACCATCATGATAATAATAGTGCTATACACGTGTGTACAAATTGTAATATCATACTTCGAGCTTTTTTATTATATATGGATCATAGCTTATATACTTACAGGATATTGAAAAATAATCATATATATTATTAATAATATTTATTTCAATAATCAAACTTTCATGCATGTATTGGACGTAAAGTAAGGCGTAAGGACATTTCTAAAGAGGCTAGCTTTAGCTATAAATAAAATTTACTAGTCGACTTATGGAATTTAGTATAACATCAATTGGCCAACCAAGGACGGAAGGAGGGGCAATGACCCCTCAAATTTTTTTAATTGTTTTTATATTTACTTAATACATTAAATATGAATTTGATAATGTTACCCTCTCAATTCTCAAATGATAAAATGTGTTCCCTTTTTAATTTTCTCCCAACCCATGCATATAAAACTTTAATTTGTTCAGGTTGTGGAGCTATATACAACTTTAAAAGTTATTCCACATATATAATATAATTTTAATTTCGGTACACCTAAATATTATCATGTAATTCAGTACTCCTAGACCTTACAATTCTAACTCTGCGACGCTGTTGTAATTTGTAATCCGTTCTCACGCCTAATTATTGATGTATTTTAGCTTTTTAAGTTTTCAATAAAAACTCATGTTTTAGTTTGAGACTTGAGAGGGAGAAAAGGAGAAGGTATATATGGTCATTAGCTATATATTTGGCATTGTAAAGCTCTAATTAGATTAACTAATGGTGTCTTAATACGATTAAGATTACGACATAATACTAATTGGTTTGAACTTTGAAATCTCTGGGATAATTAAGTTGGTGTGGACTTAATTAAACGTGGTTAGCACGTGGAGATCCACCAATTAGTGTTTTTTCTCAATTAAAAATGTTGTTCGACAACAAAAAGGTCCACTAATAAGTGGAAGTACAAGTACTTTGCAACCAAATATTATTATTTAATTTTTTTTTCCTGAATTTGGTTTGTCTGTAACGACCAGCTAGCTCTTAATAATATTAATGTTTTTATCTCGATCAAAAAATTATTATTTATTAGTAGTGGAATTATTAGGTATATAAACGTGGAATACATTAGGATTATTGCTCTCTTTGAGCATGCTCTTATCATTAACAATTTCAGAGAAAGGGGGGAAAAAAAGGAGAAAAATGCCCATTTTGGCAAAATTTTCATTTATGTGTAGAATAGAATATCAATTGTAAATGTTTGTGATTTGGAATGAGTTAAATATATGAAATAAAGTCGTTCCGTCGGTTAAAATATGTGTGCGTTAATTATTGTATTTATGCTCACTTTTCATCTCCCTATTTGATTTTAAAATCTTAATTCAGATTAGTCATTGGATTTGGACCTCGAAACCCTTTCATGCATCTATATAGGCCCATAAACTAAGCCAAGAATTGTCTTGTCAAATGTAAAAAATTGTGATGCTTTAACATGAACAAAGATAAATGGCACTTCATTGCTTCAACCTAGTACTGTAGAATAAATCAACCCACCATCAATCATATAGCGCAGTTTAGGCAGTTTGACTTTATATTAACTTAATCAAAAATTTTAAATTCGGATCTTTGGGAAATAATTTTACACTTGAATAGTCCTGGACGTATATATACGACATTGAACAGGAAAACAAAAGAAGTGAATCCAACCCATTCACGAATTCGATTAATCAAACCAATTTTCATTTGGGTCTCGAATATTATAGAAACTCAATCCAAAAGCGACATTTCAACCCAAATCCATGGTTCTATTAAGTATTAACAAACTAAAATCTTAACCACATACCTTACAAGCCATACTACTGGACCTTTCAAGCTAGATTATCGACTTTCATTAATTTTTACATTTTTTATTACAGGCGATAAGGAACACTTAAACTGATACGTTTTCCTGCAAATGGCCTTTACTTGTTTCTTATTAACGAAATTGCCACCCGTCTAGCTTCTGCACAATTTAACGCAGCAAAGTTGAGTAATCAAACAGTAAATCAGAAACCAGCTCAAATGAAAATCGCGAGCTGCCCAATCGTATTAGCCGTAATTATATCATTTCATCTGCCTATTTTCGTCATTTCGTCGCGATTAATCCAGCACCCGCCCGACCCGGAATGCAAGAAACCCGACCCAAGAACCTTCCGCTCGGACCAAATGACTGTACTAATCAATGGCTACTCGGAGCGCCGGATTCCGCTGATCCACTCAATCGTCGCTGCGTACTCCTCCGCCCCGTCAGTCGCCGCCGTCATCCTCCTCTGGTGCAACCCCTCCACCTCGACACAAACCCTCTCCAACCTCACACAAAATCTCTCCGCCGCCGTACTCCGCGCACCCTCCTCCAGCCTCAACCACCGATTCTACCCTTGGGAGATCATCAAGACCAAAGCAGTCCTCATCTGCGACGATGACATCGAACCCGACCCGGGATCCGTCTCATTCGCCTTCACCGTCTGGCAAGCCGATCCGGATCGGGCGGTAGGGTTCTTCGCCAGGTCCCACGCGTACGACGTCGCATCCAAGACCTGGATTTACACCATGGAAAAAGAAAAATACTCCATTGTGCTCACCAAATTCTTGATCATAAACATCAAATACCTCGAGAAATACTCGTGTGATGAACAATACGCGGAGGCTAGGCATAAGGTGGAGAAGATGAACAATTGCGAAGATATTTTGATGAATTTTGTGATTGCAGAGGAAACCCATAAAGGGCCGGTGATGGTCGGGGCGAAAAGCGGCGGAATAAGGGATTATGGGGATGCCCGAAACGACGGCGTATCGGAGGGAGTGAGGGAGGTGGGTTTGAGTAGTAGAAGAGTTGAGCATAGGAAGAGGAGAGGAGAATGTATAAGAGAGTTTCATAGGATATTGGGAAGAATGCCATTGAAGTATAGTTATGGGAAAATGGTAGACAGTGTTGGAGAACAAGGGTTATGCGGGAAAGGTGGAAAGCTGGTACTCTGTGATCAACAAGATTTCAGGTGAAAGATTCAACTTTTATAGTTAGATTTTTTCCCATTGTATTTTGATGTATTTTCTTTAAAAGAAAAAGAGTGTAATAAATGAACTTCGAGTAGAATCATTTGCAATTACCGATTCTTGATTTTATTCTTCCGTTATTATTCATAAGAAAAAAAAAAAGAAGATATGCAAAATTGCACCTTTTTTTGTGTGTTAGATATAGAATCTCTTATCTCAAATTATGAATCTCAATGAATTATTTAGACTGCTATTGAATTTGCAAACTTGAAGAATTAGAAAAAATAAACCATATAATATGAATTGCTGGATTATGGATCTTTATCAAAACCTTTCCCATAATTAGAAAAATATATAGATTTGCATAAGTCAACCTCTTAATATCTCAGCTTTCTGTTTGTAATGCCTTAAAATTATGGACATGTGTCTTTGTAAAATGACCAAGGAAAACTCTATCCCAAAAAAGTTGCGGTAAGTCATACTAATACCCGCCAAACATGGAGCTCCCTTTAGTCATCTGAATGGGAAAATACAAGGACAAAGACATAGAAAGATTGTATGTGTGTGGGAGTGAGTGAGAGAGAGAGAGACAGAGACAGATGAGTCCGAATTCTAGGAAGTTATCTTTCATGTTCAAATCAAGAACAGATCCAATTATTGTCATCTAAAAACATCTAGAAGTTCTTGTCTCTAAAACAATCGGTTTCGACCCCTCAAGAACTTCTAGATTTTCAAGAAAAGCAGGTGGTCTCTTAACGTGATACATAAAGAACAGATCACATTGTCTCTGAAAGAGAGCAAAAATTCAGTATATTAATTTTTTTGTTACCTGAAGAAAAATTTTAAGGTTTGCGATTTGAGGGAAGTTTGAACGGGAATAGAAAATGTGGGGTCCAGCCGGAAATCAAGGCGATAGGCAACCTCCAACGAGGGTGGTTGCAGTGGCGATAGACAGAGATAAAAGCAGCCAAGGTGCCCTCAAATGGGCCGTTGACAATCTTGTTTCCAGAGGACAAACTATTGTCTTGATTCATGTCAAAGTCAGACAATCTTTCATAGGATTGCCTAACGCCCAGTCTGGCGCTTGTAAGAATCTCCCTCTGTTTTTAATTCGTTTTTGTATTTCTGTTTGTATATTTTAGTATTAATGATAGATTGTATTTATTTCTTTGTTATAGGGTCTGGTATGTCTGGTGGGACCGATGAAACTGGAGAAGATGTAGAATTAAAGGATTTATTCCTTCCTTATCGTGTTTTTTGTGCACGCAGAGATGTGGGTACTCAAAATTTGCAAATATTAAGCTTTTCCATGAAAATGTTGTCCAAAGTATACATAAAAATTTGGTTGTTTTCATTTCCCAGACACAATGCTACGATGTTGTGCTGGACGACACGGATGTAACGAGAGCTTTAACCGAGTTTGTAAAGCAATCTGCAATTGATGTGTTGGTTCTTGGTGCTACAACTAAAGGCAGCATCTTTAGGTAACCTTAATTTCTCTTTTTTTTTTTACTTTTGACAGCAAAAAAGCTTTACTTCAAAATCATCGAGTAGCTTTTAAAAAAGCAGGTTTAAAGTGAAAGACATTCCTGGAAGTGTATCAAAAGGCGTACCAGATTTTTGCACGGTATATGTTATCCACAAAGGGAAAATCTCATCTACTCGAGCTGCTTCTCGTCCAGCACCTTCCATACTGAGCCCACTTCGTAACCAGATAATGCTTCAAGCAAGCAGCAAAAATAATGGATCAGATCAAATGACATCAACATCAACCAACAATTCTCGAAGTTAGTTGTTCTTCTGAAATACATATATGATTTGTATCAATTTTTCTTGGATTTCCTCCAATTATGTGCCTACTTTTTCAAATGCATTGTCTGCAGGTTCCTTTTCAGGAAGCTCTCGGCAACCATCTCCACAAGCAAGGCAAAATGAGGCAAACTTCATGAAGTATGATCTTTTATGTTTCCAAAAGGCATTATGCGTATATAGTTTGTAGGAATAATTACAAAAAAAACCCAGAGGTTTGCTTTAAAATCCAAAACACTACCCAAATCTGGAAACCTTACACAATACCCCCCCAAAATGTAAAAATGTAAATGAAAACTTACAAATAACCCCCTGAAAAACCTTACAACTACCTCCACTCAGGGGGGTAAATGTAATGTTACAAGGTTTAAGGGTGTTTTTTCTAAATGGTGTAAACCTCAGGGGGGGTTTGTAACTGCCCCTTGTTTGTAATTGACATTGATACCATTAACTTTGTACATGCCAAACTCAATTACTTGATTTTATGTTGAAACTTTGCCAAAAAACATCAATACACTGAATTCCAAGTTTCCAACTATATTATAAGATCAAAAACTATAACGACTTTTGAATATCAGGGACTAAAGTGATTCTGAACTGATGCAAGGACTATTAGGGAGTGTTTACAAATTTAAGAAAAGCACTTCTGAGTACTCAGAAAACCAGCTTCTAGAGTCTAGGTTATTTTCGTAAATAAATATGAAAGATTGTTTATTCTAATAAAAGTGCTTGTCAACTTTTTTCTCCAAACACTCAACTGCTTCTTCATTTTTTAACTTTTCACTTTTTTTTCCAAGCACAACTCACTTTTCGTACTACTACTTTTAAAGACTTCAACTTCTACTTTAGCTTCTCCAGAAGCAGTAGAGTTTGCAAATACCCATTTAGTGTCATTTATCCTATTACATAATGATTGCTAACTTTCAACTCTTATATATCACAAAAACAGGTCACCATTCAGTCACCGTAAGGCTCCCAATGGAAAAGCATATGAAATCTCTACACTACCAGAAAGTGACATATCCTTTGTGAGTTCAAGGAGAAGCGTTGATGTACTTCCTACATTTGAGAGCTTTGAAGGCGGTCAAACACCTCCTCGCCTTTCTGGCTTTTCTGACATGGATATTCCAAGCTATGACTCATGGCAACTCGGAAGAAGATCGGTCGACATATTGTCCCCATTAGAATTCAGTGCCTCAACTGAGAATGATAAACAATTCTCAGCACAATCAATGGCAAGATATCATATTTTTTTTAGAAATACTACTAAAGTATTTAATCAAGATATAAATAGGAAACAAATCGGATTGCGTATCAAAGTTGATAATTTGAATTACAGGATGAAGTAGAAGCAGAAATGAGAAGGCTAAAGCAGGAGCTGAAGCAAACAATGGACATGTACAGTACTGCGTGCAAAGAGGCACTCACAGCACGAGAGAAGGTACCAAAACCCCCTCACATAAAATTGCATATCCAACAACCCAAGAAACTAACACTCCGAAAACTCGATTCCATCAGCTTTAAAAATATTAATCTATTAAGTTTTCCAATCTAAAAGTTTAACGGTAATGATGGAATGGATTTTCAGGATTGAAAATTAATTTCACAGATCTTTTGGATATAAAAAATATATTTTAGGTCTTGTAGTATATTCTCCTAGTGTAATTTTTTTTTTTTATGAGAGCCTATTTTTAACATTTTTCTTCTGGGGATATTATAGGCCAAGGAGCTCCAACGCTGGAAATTGGAAGAACAGAAGCGGTTAGAAGAAGCGCGTTTTGCAGAAGAAGCAGCTTTGGCTCTTGCAGAAAAAGAAAAGGCGAAATCTAGAGCAGCTCTCGAGCATGCAGAAGCAGCTCAAAGATTAGCAGAGCTGGAAGCTCAAAAAAGAATCAATGCAGAAATGAAAGCCTTAAAAGATTCCGAAGAAAAGAGTAGGGCAGTAAGCTCTTTCGGATCAGATAACAGATACAGGAAATACACAATCGAGGAGATTGAAGTTGCTACAGAATATTTCGCTCAATCCAGAAAGATTGGAGAAGGAGGTTACGGCCCAGTGTACAAATGTTATTTAGACCACACACCTTGTGCAGTCAAAGTCCTTCGTCCTGATGCCACTCATGGAAGATCACAGTTTCAACAAGAGGTAAATAAGTTGTGAAACAGAAGAATATGACTAATGAGCATATGAAACCCTGTAACTAAAGAACACTTATGAAAAACCCTGTGAAGTTAAAATTTGCTCACTGGCTGCTTGCTTTTTGACTTGTACAATAAAAAAAATATAAAATTTACAAGTTTACCCTTATTCAAAGAATAAAGAAGCGAGAAACAGAAACAAGATTGGACCAAAAAAATAATTATTCGAGAGCAAAAAAGTTATCTTATAGTAAAAAATACATGTATTTTCGCAGTCAACACGCTTGAGATACATGGGGGGTTTGTTTGCAAATTTTCAAATCTCAAAATTTTCTTTTACGAGATTTCATTTTTTATCATAGTGTTTTTAATGTTCTCTACCCTTAACAGGGTGTTCTATGCAAAATTTTAAACTTTACAAGGGTTTACATGAGATTCTTTTTCATCATGGGTTTTCTATGCTCAATAGTGTAAACACAAGGGGGGGTTTGGTGCAATTAACTCTCATCTAATATATTTGTATTTTACACGTATATTGACAGGTCGAGATTCTAAGTTGCATACGGCACCCAAACATGGTCCTACTTCTAGGCGCCTGTCCCGAATACGGTTGCTTAGTTTATGAATACATGTCCAATGGAAGCTTAGAAGACCGTTTATTCCAGCATGGCAAGTCCCCACCGTTATCATGGCAGCATCGCTTTAGAATCTCAGCCGAGATCGGCACCGGACTTCTTTTCCTCCACCAAACCAAACCCGAGCCATTAGTCCACCGTGACTTAAAGCCCGCCAATATTCTACTTGACCGAAACTACGTCAGTAAAATAAGTGATGTCGGCTTGGCTCGTCTTGTTCCTCCATCAGTAGCTGACAATGTTACACAGTACCGAATGACGTCGACAGCTGGCACTTTCTGCTACATCGATCCTGAGTATCAGCAAACGGGCATGCTTGGTGTGAAATCTGACATATATTCTTTAGGAATCATTTTCTTGCAGATTCTCACGGGAAAGCCGCCTATGGGTTTGACTCATCATGTTGAGAGAGCTATCGAGAGAGGGGAGTTTACGAAGATGTTGGATCAATCTGTTACTGATTGGCCCATTGAGGAGGCGTTGGGCCTGGCCCAAATAGCACTACAGTGTTCTGAACTTAGAAGGAAAGATAGGCCTGATCTTGGGAAAGTGGTACTGCCACATTTGAATAGGTTGAGAGAACTTGCTGATGATTCTTTGTATAATTCGGCTCCGTACTGTGGGAATCATTCACCGTGTCACAGTCAAGTTTCCATGTCTAAAGTAAGTTGATGCATATTGTTGAATAACATTACCAAAAACACCTTGAAACATTACGAAAATTACCCTGAGGTTTGCAAACCATAATGAATACTCCCCCAAAACTAACGGAAAATCATTGACTTAGGGTGGTTTTTGTAATTTCAAGGTTTTAGAGTGTTTTTCGTAATACGAACAAACCTCAGGGTTTTTTTTTCTTTGTAATTCTCTGTTATTTATATTTGAAAATTCATGCAATGATGTGTGATGGTTACAAACTTTTGCAGGAAGAGTTGAGCTATCCTGCATCTTCACAGTCAAGCATGGGGAGCTGATATGCAGGTACGAAGTTATCAAAATTGACTGATGAATAGTTTTAGTTGCTTATGTTTATTTAATCAACTACTTTGAACGAACATTTAGGTTCACATGGCACAATTTGTGCGTGTTTTGTATTTCTACCTTTCTTTCTTTTTTCTTCTTTCGTCGCCTCCATAGATAGGCTGAACAGTATGAAGAGGGTTTATAAACCTTCTGTTCTTTCTCTGTAAAAAAATATAGTACAATGAAATGAAAATTTATACTATTCAATTTACCTTGTTCATGGAGTGATATCTTATAGTCTATCATTGTTCAAAACACAGAAAACATATGTTATCAACATTGTAAGTATAATACAGTTAAATAAATGGATAATTACGAAAAACACCTAGAGGCACCCTGAAATCTTGAAATTACAAGAAGCCACCCTGAATCCGTGTTTTTCTGTTAGTTTGAGGGTGTTTTTCGTTACCAAACGGCCAAACCTCAGGGTGGTTATTGTAATTTTCAGATCTTGAGGATATTTTTCGTGAACAGCGCAAACCTCGAGGGATTATCTGCAATTGACCCTATATAAATTAATAACCTATCTACAAATGGGCAATAATACAAACATATCATGCTCTAGAAACCAACGAGTCCTCATCGGTCATAGCTCTAGACGAATCCAAAACCCCTTCACTTGCATAAGAAGAGTAATCATCATCACTATCCCTTTCCTTTAACTCTTCAATTCTCTCAATGGCCTCCTTCAAATCCCACCTCTTCTCCACATTCCACTCACAGCAACACATCCCAATTTTCAGGAGCCTAAGCATTTGCCCCTCGGCATTACTAACAATATTCATGTCCTTATCAAGCACCTCCCCCGACCAATCTTCTTTCACAATAGAGTTGACCCATGTCGCCAAATCTGCACTCGGTCCTCTTCCTTGTTTGAGATAGTTAGCCGGAAAATGTCCGGTGAGCAGCTCGAGTATGAGGATTCCTAAGCTCCACAAATCAGTCTTTCTTGTTACGTGCTCAGTCTGTGTGGACTCTGGTGACTTGTATGCTACCATGAATTGTTGAGCATGGTCCTTGTTCATCACTGGTGCTAATGCGTAGTCTGCTAGAAGTGGCTCGTATTTGCTGTCTAGGAGGACGTTCGATGACTTGAGGTGGCCGTGAGGTAGGGTTAGTGATGGAAGCTCCTTGTACAGGTAGGCTAATCCCCTTGCAACACCTTTGATGATTTTTAAGCGCGTTGGCCAATCAAGAACCCGTTGATCTTGACTTCTTTTGCCTATCCAGGGCGAAAAATTGCAGATATTAAATTTTAAATACTTAATATATATCATCTCTAAAGTTTTAATAAGGTGATCATTTAGTATGATATCATTATTAATAAATAAAAGATATTCGATCTATTTCCTATATGATAATTTAAACTTTTAGATTAGTTAGTCATTCCGTATATCAGTATTAATAGCAAAAATTTAATGCATGTCTTTTCTAATAATTTCAACTGTAAGATAAGATGGTCATTCAGTATGATATCGGAGTCAGAACCGATACTAAAAAATTTGAACGTACCATGAAGGTGACTTGCCAAGCTACCATTTCCAACAAACTGAGTGATCAAAAGCTTTTCCTCCCTCCTATAATAGAAAGCCACAAGACTCAACACATTAGGGTGTGACAACCTTCCAATCCTTCTCATATGTTCATGAAATTCTTCTCTTCCCACATAACTCATTTGTCTAAATCTTCTAACAACATAGGATTGGCCACTGAAGAGGACGGCCTTGTAAGAAGAACCAAAGCTTCCACTCCCTAAAACTTCAGCAGAAGCCCTTAAAAGCTCTGCCAAATCAAATCTTTCTCTGTCACTCCTCACAAAGTAGAGTCTTCCACGTTCGTTGTTCTTGAAAGTTGCACGTTTCTTAGAAGTCGGCTCGTCCATGTGGAAGCTGTCGATTGATTTTTCATATTGTAGCGGCGATACACGCCTCCGACAGATGAGGAGGAGAATTACGAAAGTTGACAGTGCAACTCCGGCAACGATAGCTACGACGAAGGCGGTTTTCGTGGCCGATTTCTTGGGTTTGCATGGGGTTAGAGGTTTACCACATAGGTTGATATCTCCTGATTAAAACATTCCACAAAAGTAGATTACTTTTCAGAAGTTTGATTGAATATTCAGGGACCAGCAAGGAGAATCTGTTCTAAATTTTAGTTTAGCTATTTAAATTATTCTGATATTGTAGCATAAGTGACATCAGAAGATAATAATTTTGAAACTATATGTTAAGAATATGTAATAGTTATTAAATTAGAAATATCTTTTAGTGAAAAAGAAAGAGGGTTTTTCTCTATATATATATGTTCGTCTAACACCTTGACTTGTGCATTAGGTTGCCAGTGGAAAAACGTGCGGACAACTCCCATAAAAGTGATATCATTTAATAAGCAATTATTGGATATCAGAATCTAATATTCCAAGAAAATATGCCTCCACCAAGTTATGGTTGATTATTAGTGTATTTTGTGAAGGAGTCAGAAACTTCTATTTTAAAACAGAATAGACAATTGCAATTTCAAAAAGAAAATATCACTATTCACTAATTGAGAATATCAAAATTTTCCGAAAACTAAATCAGGAATATACATTAAATTAAATGGATAATTACACACATATACCTTGAGCTTTGGCCTAATTACGCAAACATATCCTGAGATTTTAGAAATTACATAAACAAATCTTGTCAAAGAATTTCCATTATATCCGCTAATTAAGTAGTTGATTGATTTTGTAGACATTCATTAATAAAGTCTGATTTTTTAATTTTATACAGAAAAACCATCAACATAACATGAAAGTGCTATTTTTCGTTTAAAGTTCTCCAACAACAGTTAGAGTCTTGGGCATTATTCTATAAATTTTCAAACCTCAGGGTATGTATGCGTAATTAGACCAAATCTTCGGGTATGTAAATGTAACTATCCCTAAATTAAATTGCGAAGAACTTACCATAAAACGAACTCGCTCTCTGGTTTCTAAGTGTAACCGGTATAGGCCCCTGAAGCTTATTATTAGAAAAATTGACATTCAAATTCTCCTGCCAAAAATCAGGTATCCGTCCTCCAAACCGATTATTCTGAAGCTGCAAATCAACCAACCTCGGCAATTCCAGCAAAGAAACAGGAATTCTCCCTGTAAACAAATTATTCCCCAGCACAACTCTCTTCAAGAATTTCATCCCTGAAAATGCATTATCAGGAATCTCCCCACTAAACCCATTATTCGCCAAGTACAAGCTTCTCAGCTTTCCAAGCTTATTCATCCCACTAGGAAACGGCCCAGAAAAGCTATTGTTCATCACACTTAAGCTGAACAATGGCAATTCTGAAAGAGACTCAACGTCTATATTTCCTCCTAGGCCCATTCCTTCAAGCCTGAGCCCTAAGAAAGAACCGTTTGAACATAAGCAGCCGGTCCAAATTGGTTTGTTCCATAAGCACAAGCTGTTTACTGGACTTTTCCAGTTATCCAGCATGGCTGTGTTGGTGAGAGATTGTTTGAATCTGAGAAGTGATTTCGCATAAGCTGTATCGTCGGATGATGCTTGTAAAACGCATGATGATACGATCAATAGCACGAAAAACGAAGAATGAGTAGTAGAGGCTGCCATGATTATAAATGCCGCAGTTATTTTGAAGAAAGCTTGATGGTTGGAAAAGTTTGAGGTTGTGAAAAGAAAGATGATTTTGAGGATGATGGTGAAATGTTAGGGAAGAGGAGAGCATGTTCATGATATTGGTTGAAGATCAGAAAGGAAGATATGGAGTGGTGAGATTGACAAAGTCTTGTATGAATTAAGAAGGATGTGTTAAGCTGTTCTTGGCCTGCTTTTTTGTTTATTTAATTTTTTTGTGGTTTCTGAAAGGGATTGAAGTTCTTGATTGGCGGTGGGGTAATGAGTCATAGAATTGGATCTGCTTTTTCAATTAGTGGTAAAAATATGGGAATATTACACTTAAATCCCTCAACTTAGGGATAAATATAACAACACTCTCTCGATTATTTAAAAATTATAGATAAATCTCTAACCCAATCGACAGAAACCTAAAAAACGTAACGGAAAATTGTAAAATACTAAATTACCCATAATATTTTTGTTATAGTATTTGCTATACATAAAATGAGCAAATTGATTAAATTGTTGTCTAGTTAATAAAGCGTTAGCATCCACTTGAAAATAAGAAAATGACTAACGGAATGATCTAAATGTTAGACAGAGTCATAGTTGAGGGGTATCTTTATAATTTTTAATAATAGAGAGAGTCTTGTTATATTTCTCCTAAATCCAGAAGTATAAATGTAATTATCCCTAAAGTATAGATATCTTAGTTGTAGAAATCTCATATAATCTTCTTCCATTAGTAAATGTATCTTGTTTGTCCTAGCTGTTAAAATATGTTGTTTTTGGCCATCTTCGTCAACGATCTCACTTATATATGGTCGCTCAGCTTGCACGAAATGCATAAACGGGTCCTCTTCCACTTCTATCTTTTTGCCTCTTTCAATTTTATAATAAAAAAATATTCCTTAATTTATTTTATATTTTTATTTATATATATATAAATACAACACAATATGAAATATTACAAATAAACATATAAGTCAATAATAATATAACAGAAAATTTTAAAATTAGTTATAACTCTCGGACTTGACGATTAAGCTTCAATTTAGTTAAACTCTGACCGATTCAAGCTCGAACTCAGCTTAATAGGTTCATAATTTCAATTTGACTCAACTTGTTCACCCTATATGTGAAATAAGTTATAATATCCAGCTTTACGAATTGATATGTTTTCATTATTATGTTTTGCAATATTGTAGAAAATAAATCTACCCTTAAGTACTAGATTATTTGAAATAATGCACATTATATTATGAGAACCAAATAATTGAGGCCCGGCCCATTCCATTGTCAACTTGGGCTTAGGGTTATCCGTCTGCCTAATTCAACTTTTATAGGCATGGTATTGATGACAATTGACATAAATAAAAGTCGAAAGAAGTTAGCTAGGCACCCGCACCGCAGTCTATTTGTTACACTTCATTTTACCAAAATAATAATAATAATAATAACTAGCTTTTAATCCCTGAGTTACATCGGGAAATTAATTTATAATTATAAATTTAATATATTAATATTAATTATAGTTTACATATTAACAACTTAAATATATATCACAAATTTAACAGAGTTTTTTTATGAATTAATATATATATTCTCTACGTTGCACGGGAAAATCTATTTATAAAATATATATTATTAAATACATTGAATCATATTTTCTTATATAATTATTAACAATACATATAAATAATTAACTCAAAATTTGAAACACATACCAAAATAATTCTTTTTATAAAATAATCATACTCTATATATATAAAAAACTCATTTTAAATATATAAAAATAATAATATGATATGATTTTGTATTTGTAATAGAGAAAATATATTTATATATATATAATTTTTTTTAAATCACGCACAAAATTAATATAAAAATATTAAAATAATAATTAAAATATATAAAATATTTAATAATACATCATATAAATAATTATTGGAATCTCTTGTACACTTGATATTATTTTTTTGTTGAATAATTTATTATTATTTTATTATTAATTAACAATAATGTTCATTTCATTATTGAAATTTTCTTTATATTATGGCAATATTAATATTTATATGTAATAACTTAATAAAATTTATTCACATTGAAATTAAATATAATTTTTCCACCGCAAAATGGAAATGAAACAGGTGTATTTAGAGATTTTTCTAAAAAAAAATAAACTATTTATTTATTTTATAATATTAAGATAATAATAAAATTTTATTAAATTTACATTTTAAAAAATGTACGTCATTATGTGACCCCACAAATAATTAAAAGAAATTTTGAAAATACAATTACATGATAGATAAAAAGAATACAAAATAAAAAAAATATATTAATTATAGAACTAAATAATCTTTTACCCAAATATTGTCAATATTTTGTGAATGGTAATTTTTCTATACTATGCTTTCACGTACAAATTAAATATTATATTAAATTATAAATAGTTTTAAGCTTCCCTTCAATCATATATATATTTTTTAGCACTTAAATGTAAAGTTCATAATAATTAGCAAAGCTTATTAAAATTTACTTAAAATTATTTCTTGAATGAAATTTTCAATATCAATGTTATATAAAGTAGTTATATAATTCTATAATTAAATAGGAGTTACAATTTTTTTAATATAAACCAATATATATATATATATAAGTTACAAAAATCATAATTAATGACTTAATTATAGAAATAATCTACATAGCAAAATTGACTAATTTTAACTAATCCAACTCATTAACATATAAGCATATTTCCTAAAACATCTCACTCATTCATTTTCATATATATATATATATATATGATTATCAATGGTCACTTAAACAATATTAAGAACCATTGTACCACAGGATCCAATTATTATAAGTGACCAATTAGATAAAATTGTCCAAATAAATTCTTATGACATAAAAATCAGCTTTTGTCAACCATAGATATTACTTCTATAGTAAAGATCTGGGTTCAACTTCTTACCATAATAATGATGGAATTGTGTGCTTCAGAAACAAGTATAAAAGAATATTTCGATATATAAAATATTTGAATAGATATTTTAATGTTGCATTCTAAGTTCTAAGTAACATTAATATTCTGGAGTGTCTAGGTTCAATGGATGATTGTTAAAACTTTTAAGAAGGTAGGTACAAAATCTTTGGTAAGTTGTTTACTGTTTGTTTGGTTTTAATTGGTTTAGCCCACACGCTTTCTTTAATTGCCGGTCGGTCCCCATATTGAGACCATATCTCAACTTGCTAAGATACGATTTTACTGTCGAACTGTCCGTACAAAAAATATGTCCAGGTTCAATGTACCAAACATTTCACAGTTTCAAATTTCAACGTAGCTAGTAGCTACAGCCTACAACCCACGGATCTTGAATTCTTCTTGTTCGAGTTTGACCATATATGGACTATGGATGTATGTATGTATGACTTGTGACATGCATACAACATATTAAAATTGTGGGTTTAAACATGTTATTGTTAAACAAGGAAATATACTAATAATATTAGTTTCGTAAATAGGAGATTAATTGTTATTATGATTTTACGTATTTCGTACTTATTTTTGTTGATATTTTTATTTTGTTGTTATTAACAATAATTATGAAAAGGTAATTAAGTTTTTCATCACAGTTTAGGGTAAGTGTAAACTAGATTATTGTCATGCTTATTTTTGTTGTTAAGTAAGTGTATTTTCTATTGTGGTCTATATGTATTTATCACATTTTACTTTACAATTACTATCAAAAAGAAAAGAAAAGAAAAGAAAATTAGGTTACAATTTTTTTACCATATGTGTTCAATTAATGTCTTTATGTGTGTCAATCCATACATGTCCTTTTTATGCATGTCATCCACATACATGGGAAAGTCATAACTGACATACACACAAATTCCAAAACACGCTTTTCTCCTCATCCCTCCTATAAATTCATCACCTACTTCCCCATTCGCACACCGTCTTCCTCGCACAAACTACCATACAATCGAGCAGACAGAGAGAGATTCAGAAAAGAAAGGAAGTTAAGAGAGCGAGATTCTGTCCATCCTTTCTCTCTCTGCTCCTAGAAACCCCTATTGCCCAATACCCCCACATTTATTAAGCTTTTTCCCAAGGCGATCCGAATTTATTTCTTCTTTTTTCGCCTGTCAGAAGATGGTTTTCTGGGTTTTTGGGTACGGTTCATTGGTGTGGAACCCTGGATTCGAGGTCGATGACAAAGTAATAGGGTTTATTAAGGACTACAGGCGTGTTTTCGATTTGGGTATGCTTTTTTGATATTTTTCTTCATAATGTTTAATTCAATCTCTTGTTTGAATTCATTTTGTATTGCAATATTTTGCGAATATCATGAGAAACCCTTCTTATTTTTCCATAAAATCGATTATCTATGGAAACCTGCTTACTTGCTTCGAATAATTTGGTCCTGCTGTGAATGAGTTTTTATTTAATTTGTTAAAAGGGGATTACCTATTTCCTGGTCATATACTTATGACTACATTGATCTATTTCAGCATGCATTGATCATAGAGGTACGCCTGAGCACCCTGCCAGAACCTGCACCTTGGAAGAAAGTGAAGGAACCATATGCGTAAGTTAAAACATATAATTTCTTATTATAACAGTTTGTGCAAGAGAGTGGTTTTGATGCCTTTTTTAATTCCTCTTTTCCGGAATAGTTGCAGTAAATTATTTTTGTTAAAGTAATCATCAAGAAGTTGTTGAAGTTTATGATGAAAACTTTAATTCAACATCTAAATTTGCAAATTGCTACAATATGGGATCTTTATTCTACCCTTTATTCTCTGTTTCCTGTGTCTGTTTATGGTCTGTTTAAGGTGATGTTGACTTTTAATTGTTTCTTCAGTGGGGCGCTGCCTATTGTGTGCGTGGAGGGCCAGAAAAAGAAAAGGCAGCAATGGAGGTATTCCAGCTAATTCTTTATCAAGTTGAAGAAACACATATTTAACATATGTGATGTTGACTTGTTCCATATAATATACTTGGTCCCATTATCTCCACAATTTGAAAAAACAAATAAAAACGTTAAGCACTCACAATGATATTTTTTTAATTTCTTTGTTAGTATCTAGAGCGAAGAGAATGCGAATATGACCAGAAAACGTTGGTAGACTTCTACAAAGTAAGTTTGGCTTTCAGGGTCTTTTTCTAACTTTTCATTCTTTATCATTTCTGTGGAACCTTTTTCTATAGTTCTTACTTTTTGTTGACCAAGTATTTGGTTTTCTTTAATTCAGGAAGGTGATTCGGAACAGCCCTTCGTCACTGGTGTGATAGTGTAAGTAGTTCTGTTTTTATCCATTTTAACTCTTGTCTCAAATTAAACTATAGTTTATCGAAATTGTTAAGTTTTTTTGGAGAAATGTTTTTGAAAATATTGTTGTTTTGAAATTGCAGATTCACATCCACTCCTGACAAGATATCGAACAAGTACTATTTAGGTCCTGCTCCATTGGAAGACATGGCCAGGCAAATTGCAACAGCTAATGGTCCTTGTGGCAACAATAGGGACTACCTTTTCTTGTTGGAAAAGGCCATGTTTAATATTGGTAGACTTTTCTTTCATCTCCCTTCTGAATTTTGGGATATTTGGTTAATTCTTGTTTGTGAAATAACTCATGTTAGGGTTTCTGAGTGTAAATGTAATTATGCAAACCACAGGGGGTCTGGGTGTAATTATTTCTAATTAATATTATGCTTGAACAGGTCATGAAGACGACTATGTTATTGAGCTTGCAAATGAGGTGAGAAAGGTTCTTGGAATTGTTGGTGGCGTGCCCAAGGAAAAGAAGCTTTCTGGTACATCTCATGTTCCTCTCAAGTCGAGTTTGTCACCAATCAAGATGAGGGCTTTGCCTGAAGCAATTGCCATGGATTCTTCGTAGAAGCTCTGCTAACAGAAGAAAGATGACGATATTCTCTAACAAATTTTACATGCGGATTTAGAACATTTCTTTGTTTATGTTCTTTTGGACATTTATTTATGATGTATTTGACATAGTTAATGATGATGATGATGATGTTATTAGGGAAGAAAATGAGATAATCTGGCTGATTCACTTATGGCCACACACTGCATACTGAAATATTATCCTTGTAATGTTCTGTATCGAGTTTTCAATGACAAGGAATGAAATTTGAGATATTCCAAAATTTTGTCCCATTTCTGATATTTTGGCTGGACTTGTTTGCAAATCTGTTTCATATGCCTGAAATATAATATGGACCAAAATTATATTTCAAAGACAAAATGTGGGCCTGAAAAATGAAAATAACAGTGGTGATACTGATATAGTTCACATGCAGAAACCATTTAGGAGTACACTTGTATACTTCTTGGCTGAAGAGGTGATAAGGTTTCATTGTGTGATGTGTGCATCATCATTTTACTAATGCTTATCCTGTACCAAGTCAGCAGCCCAATACTATGAAAATTCAGTAACAAGACAAACTATGATAAAGAGAGTAGATATACAGATACAATATTAGGGTTAATTACCAAAACCTCCCTGAGGTTTTTAAGGGAGGTTTTAACCCATTTACAGAAAACGCTTTATCTTCCAGTATGAGAAAAGTCATGGATATTTGAAGTAATTATATCTAGTGATGATACTTCTGGCCTTTGAGAATAGTCCAAGCCCTGTAAAGTGTAAAACCATGGCATAATGATTAGTTGAAAATACTGCAAATATTATCCAAATACGAAGCTTCATTATGGTATACTTTTGTTACCTGTAAAGCTGCTCAGCAAGTACTACGAGTGCAATTTCGTGATTTAAGACCAAAGATGACAACTTGATAGATACATCAGCTCTCTCTCTCAATTGTCTTCCATGACCGTAAGGTCCACCAATGCAGAATACTATGCTTGAAGCACCCTATTACAAACAACAAAACACCATCCATTATGTGCTTATGAAAATGGAAAAGTAAAATTCATATTATTGGACAAGCTCAGTGCATATAATATATCTAAATCTTGCAGTTTTTCCTTGATTATAGTAATGTAATAGAGAAGCTGAACCGAGAAAGTGAATCGTACTGTGTTTCCAGCATCCCCGATTAGAGAAGCCATTTGCTCAGACCCCACATTCACTCCACGCTCATCCAACATCACAACCTGCATTTGCAGATGTAGAAATAAGGGAGATGAGAACTGTGGAACAAGATTAACATTAATTCTATCACAAATAATACAATTTGCCAATGTTATATCAAGATTTGAACCAGACAAAAAACTTACATAAATTAGAAGAAAGAAAGTGACAGAAAATGAAATAATAAGTATATGTTCTGATCTTGTTTCTCATGGGATAAGATAACTAATGCTAGTAGAAACCTTGAATTTGGAAATAGAGAGACTAATGTGATGATAAGGTAGAAAATAATGAAATAGCGAGACTAGATAAAAGTTCTCCAAACACTAAGAACAACTTTGAGGCTCAAAATTTACTAGTAAATGATACATAGACAACTAAAATGGAAAAGGAACAGGTAAATAATGATCAGAATAGGTAAGTCGGAAGAGATCTACCCATTCATTGGACTTGATAACTCCCATCACAGCCATATCTTCGTGTTCTATCTGAGCCGTTACATCTCTGTGAAAGGAGAAGAATTCAAGTATAAGCAAAAAAAACCACATAATCTTCCCTGCATTTAGACATAATGTTTCATAACCTTTAGTTACTAATCTGAAGTGAATCCTATATACTTATTCTCTGTCTATGTTCAGTATGTGAAGCCTCCACATAAAACCAACAAGGATTCAAATTATTCAATTGAAAAAGAAACAAAAATATCACCTGGTCCAATACATATCAGGTGGTAATGGATTCCATTGAGGCCTGTATATAACATAATGCACTTTTCTATATTCTTATAACTGATTAACATACCGAGCATTTTTAGGATTGGACTTTAGTCGAACATCTTCTGTGGGGCAATAATGCTTGAGCTTTTGGATATACTCGTCAACAATGAGCTGAACCCCAGCTGACCTCTTCTTTCCCACCGTTAGAATTCGAATCGGCAGCGCTCTCTGCAATCATAATCTCTTCAAATAAACTTAGTACAAAAGTAAATTCGCTGATACTAAGACATTGCTACACAATAATACATCGCCAAGAAACATAGAGACTTAACAATGAGAGAATTTACCACTGATTGGCCCGCGTACTTGCATTGTTTACCTGAAAATCGTAACTTTATACGAGGTTTTAAGTGCTGAGAAAAAAGATGGTGGAAATTTGAGGAAGAAAATTAACCTGGAGAAGGGGTGTAGTGGGCTTTGCAACTGGCAAAGACGGCAACCCCCATAGCCCGTAAGCAATCGCAAGGATTCCCGCAAGATTTTTGGATTGGTTAATTATGTCAAGCACCCCATTTTTTGGAATGTTTGCAATTTAGTATCCAAACTTTTCTTTCTGAAAAGTTCAGTGCCCAATCTAAAATAAAAGCGTTTTCTGTTCTTGTTTCAAAAAACGTGACGATCATATGGTATGCCGTTATAACGTCCACGGCTCCGTTATTAACTTCTATAGATTCTCGAGGGAGGCGGAGAAGCTTCGGGAAACGCCGAGATTATTTTCACCATTGATTTATTGCTCCAAGTCTGGGCTTCAAGGAGAATCACTTGTTCTTGCTTTCATCCTTTTCCGCGAACCAGGTATGAATCAACATTCTGTCTTCATTCTGTCTGTTTTTTATGGTTGAAATTGTTTTGCCATTAATGGAAATAGCTGCTCTATGTGTTTAATAATTTTATTTTTATGTTCTTAAGAATGATTGATTGCTTCAGATGTATGCGACTTTTTCTGAGTTATTGATTTTGTTTGGTGTATTAGAAGTGGAAAATTGCCACAAAAAAAAAAAATTTGATCTTTCAATCCGATATATTACCAAGTAAAGCCGGCGCGTTTTCATTCGCGTTGAATGCCTTGTTGAAAAACCTGCTTTAATTTTTACTGGTGTTTGATATCGTCAGATACAAAATGGTTTCTTAATACTTGCTGTATTATTGAGGCAAGTGTTACATTACCGGAAGTCTGAAGTGTGAGCTATGGGTAGAAAATGGAGCTCCGAGAGAATGGGAAATTGTGAGGAAGAATATAGATTTTGTTGACCAATAAATGCATTAAAAAACGTTGATGATAAGATTGTACAATTTGTATTTCTGTGTGTTGTTCTATATAAGCAGATAATGAATTGTCTATGTGTTGACAGATGAAGAGAATGCAGAGAAGAAAGATGATATGCCTGCATGCATCTTCAAGGGTCAATGATGACCATGGGCATATGAATTAAATTATATAATATATTAGATAGGTGATAGTTAACATTAAGAAGTAAAAGATAACAGTGCGAAAATCAACCGGAATAGGAACAGAAGTATGTATCTAGTGATACTAAGCAACCTTTGAAGATTTTGAACTTTCACTTTTAGGACCATTTTTAAGAGTCTGTAGCTTAATTTTCTGAGCTCTAAATTTCTGGTAGTTCTGCCAAAGTGTTAGATTCCATGCTCATAAGTACTCTGGAAGATGAAAAACCATAAGCCATTTATATATTAGTTGGAATGTTGAAGGTGCCACTACATTCACCTGAACTTTTGCTCCAACTTCTTCAACGCTTCAATAAATCTTCGAACCAAGTTAACCAAGTTCATTCCTTGCTAATTACCCATGGACATCTCCTCATTACAGATCAATGGATTAATACCCTTCTTTACAATACACTCATTAGAACATACCTCAATCTTTTTAGGCCTCTGACAAGCATCCTCCTCTTTACCCACATGCTTCATCATGAAGCCCCTCCCAATAGCCATACTTTCCCTTCTGTTCTTAAGGCCACAGCATCTCTCTCACGATCATATAGCATCTCACATATGGGATACTCCTTTAATGCTCAATGTGTTAGAAGAGGCCTATTGAATGATCCATTTGTCCGGACATCATTTCTATCTCTTTACTCGCATATTTCTGACATTAGTAGCGCTCATAAGATGTTTGACGAAATTCCCCAACCATGTATTGTTTCAAATAATGCGATGCTTGATGCTTTTGGCAAAAGTGGCGACATAAATTTGGCCATTTCGATGTTCTTAAAAATGCCCAACAGAGATGTTTATTCGTGGACGAGTATTATCAATGGTTATCTGCAGAATGGGTGTTATAGGGAGGCAATAAGTTTTTTCACAGAAATGATGGTTGATAAAGGTGTAACCTGTGGCTTTTTAAAGCCTAATGAGGCTACCTTTGTCAGTGTCCTCTCTTCATGTGCGAATTTGGATGATGGCTTTGCAATGAATCAAGGAAAACAGATCCATGGATACATTGTTAGGAGTGTGAAGGAGTTGAGTGTTTTTACTGGAACAGCACTGATAGCATTCTATGGTAAAATGGGTTGCTTAAGTTATGCCTCTAAAATGTTTGATTCTATGCCTGTGAAAAAGATATGCACTTGGAATGCCATGATATGTTCACTTGCTTCAAATGGCAGGGAAAATCAGGCCTTAGAGATGTTTGAGTTGATGAAAACATTAGCCTTTTCCCCAAACGAAGTTACTTTTGTGGGTATCCTTTCAGCCTGTTCTCGGGCAAAACTTGTTGATTTGGGTCTAGAATTGTTTGAATCAATGTCACGTGATTTTGCCATTATACCAAAGATGGAACACTATGGATGCGTAGTAGATCTCTTAGGTAGAGCTGGCCTTCTGAGAGAGGCGTGTGAATTTGTGAGAAGCATGCCATTTGAGGCTGATGCATC
The DNA here is from genome assembly GCA_958496215.1 of Verbena officinalis. Taxonomy (NCBI): domain Eukaryota; kingdom Viridiplantae; phylum Streptophyta; class Magnoliopsida; order Lamiales; family Verbenaceae; genus Verbena; species Verbena officinalis. The sequence continues at coordinate 2,690,473 of OY292390.1, read as the reverse complement.
TGTTTTAGGTGCCCTTTTGGGTGCTTGTAGGGTTCATGGGGATGTTGATTTGGGAAATGAAGTAGGTAAACGGTTGCTTGAGTTGCAACCTGATCATTGTGGGAGGTATGTTTTGCTGTCCAGTATTTATGCTGAGGCAGAGAAATGGGATCAGGCTGCTTTCTTGAGGAAAGATATGGTGAATGCTGGAATTCAGAAAGTTCCGGCTTTTAGCATGGCTGATTGAAGGTAAATAAGATAGTGGATTTCGACCATGCTTTTTCATGGGCTTTTGTTTTCAAACTGAGTAGACAACATGGTACGGTACAATTTTATGGGATTCAAGCTTTTCAAAAGGTTTTGAGAGAAATTGAGAGTCAACTTTACAATGAACCAGAACGAATGAATCTGCATTCCTAAATATATCTGAGATAATCCTCGTAGATTTTGTTATACTTTCAATTTGGGTAAGGTTTTGTTTGGTATAGTAGAATTTAATAATATCAGTTGTCAATATTATTTCCGCAGTTGCAAAAACAAAAACAGTTGAACCATAAACCTTAATGTAGTTATGATTTCTGTTTAGGATTTTATTAACTGCTACCCTTCCTAGATTTTGTTTTTTTATTATGGACTAAAGCTAAGATAAGCCCTTGGAATGTTGTTAAAACTCTAGATAAAGGAGAGATGTCAGCTTACGAAAATGTTGTTGCTGGGAAGCTAAGACTGAAGGGCAAAGCTTTGGACGTGAGAGATGGCAGCATCAAGAAGAAAAGGAAGCACAAAAAGCGACAGACCCTATTTTCTGGTGCTGTTTTAAATGATCAATTGGCAGGTTCGGAGCACATCCCTATGAAATAACTACATTTCCTTTTTTATTTCCGTCTGTCGCTTATATGTTGTCCTTACATCAATTTTGGGATCACAGATGGAAACAATGCGTTAGTAAGGGATCTTGCATATTCTGATGTAAATGGGAGTAACATGCGCAACGGAGGAGAAGTTGAAGAGGATGAGCGTTTGACTCCAGCAGAGAGGCGGTATCTGGAGCGGTTGGAGAAAATCGAGCTCCAAAGACTTGCAAAGACTGCAAAGAAATCTCACCGCGATCGCATTCATGAATTTAACCAGTATTTGGCTAATCTCACTGAGCACTATGACATTCCCAAAGTAGGACCTGGCTGATCATTCAACTTGCACAAATGCTCTTGTTTCTCTGTATTGTTACTTAAAATGCTTAAGGAAATGCTGTATCTGAAACTGTGGATAAGCATTGTTCTATATTTTCTTCCCTTTTTTGAGGTCTTATCATCACCCAAACTCTCAATTGTATTTTTTGAATCAATCAATAAAATGATGTAACTTGTTAGATTTTTGGATCTCTCTCTCTCTCTCTCCCTCTCCCCGCCAAATTGTGTACTCATAATCAACGACTATGATACATGGCTCAGCTAAAAGTAACGATTTTCATTTTTGAACAGTAATCTTATGGATATGAACAATGTGCCTTGTATGTTGGAACTTGTTTAGAAATCAGGAAATAGGCTAGCATCTCTTAAAGACAAAAAGAGAACCTCTGGAGCCCTTTCCGAGTCGGATCTTCTCATCCAAGTATATGATCTTCAGCTTCACTTCACTCTGACCACCGTATGTAAACTCGAATCCTCCAACCTTGAGTTCAGGCGGCTCAAACACCACTTGTATCCATTTTGAATCCAAAGCCGTCAGTTTTCCTGCTCATAAAGACCAATAAAAGAAACAATAAAAGAAAGAAACACATGCTAATCCACACGATCTTCAATTTTCATTTGTTACTAACAGCAATCTAGAAAAACAGAAATTACCCTTCAAAGAAACTTCTCCCTCTACGAAGCCCAGAAGAGAAAATGATACTCGATTTCTCACAATATCAGGAGCTTCCAGACCCTGCATCATTTCCTTAGTTTTGAATACGAGTCGACCAAATGCACTCCGATAGCCACCACCTGGTGATGTAGGGTTTGAACAGTACAACACATCCCACTCTACATGAAGGATTTGAACGAACATTAGCATATAGATTTGAAGACAGAAAAATGCCATCAAATAATGATGGTTTGAGCATCAATGCCAAATGTGAAGAGTATATATGAGGAGTTTAACCTCCAAATATAAGAGGTGACTTTAGTGGCTCATCAATACAGAAGCTTTGCAATTCGTCTGCAACTTCAGCAACCTTTTGGTGTTCATCTCTGGTTAGCAGAACTCCTCTATCTGTTTCCGTGACCTACTAAGGAATAAATCTCAGTTTTTCGAGGGTTTGTTAGAAAAAATTTATATTTATGTATACTTAAACCTCAGCAGCATCTATGAATAAATGACACCAGGAACATACAAAAATACATTGCTTTTTTTAGGTAATTGGAATTCAACAAATGCTTTCGTGCGGGTAAGAGAAGGATATTGGAACTTCCAATCCCTGATTTTTATATCACCATTTTCCCCAACCAATATCAATAGCTGTACAAACTACAAAGAAGAGAAACGTTGAAAAATAGTCGGCCTGCTGTTTATTCATTTTGCTCCACTAAGCTATATAATTCAAATTGAATCACCTCAAAAGGAAAATACTCCACAAGACTTCAAACAACTCGATTAAATAATATTAGTATATTACCTTGGAGATGATGCTTTCAACCAAATCATCCGGCTTTGTCGGCACCGGCGTCGCCGCCGACACAGAAGCATAGATACGGGCGGTGGAGGTGTATCGGCGGCGGCGTGGAAGCAAAAGCGTCTGAGGCAAGTTCCTCGCGGAAGATAATGGTAGAGGGAGTTTAGCAAAAGCATTTGCAGTCGAATGAGCGGCAATCGTAGCCATTGTCGTCAAGCTTTGTCAGTTGTAGCTTGTGGTTCGTTGTCCATGTTTTCTCGAATGAGCAAGACTTGAAATCTGTTGGTGGACCCACTAAAATTTCATTTGGGCTGGATTTCGCCACGTAGGCGGTAGGCCGATACTTTTTGCTCCGTGTAATCATATCATCATCATGTTTTATTGGGCCTCAAATTGACCTTTCGTTTATGGGCTGGGCTAACTCTAAGTATGGGCCTAAGAGTGTTAAATTATGCGATTCTTTATATATATATATATATATATAAGAAAAATTATGCGATTATAAAGCATTTTCAAACTGTAAGGGACAATACACTATATTCTAAGATTTAATCTAATTATTGAAACATACCTAAAGTTTAGAAAATTATAGGAGCAAATCTTAATAAAAAATGTGACTTGTCCCTTATGCTTCAATTTTTTCTATTAAAAATAGGAAATTTCATTAAGAGATTAAGATTGAGGCATCAAAAGTCCATCCAAGTACTTCATAGATATAATAAAAAAAAAATTGTCAGTATATATTTCTTTAACTTCTCAAACCTCAAGATATATTTGCGTAATTCGAACAAATATTAGTATAATTATGCCTAAAAATTAACATAAGAGTTCTTTTCTTTTGTCTGGAGTATACTCATGTCACATACAATGTTCTTTAGGAGAAGAACATTCAGAACTAGCTTAGTAAAACCAGCATCGATTGATATAAATGTGAAATAAAGAATAAAGAAAATATCAAAATCATTTCTTCGCCATTGTCACTATATGGGATTGATGAAGTAACTACTGCTTCAACCCTGATCAACAAAAACCGAACAAACAACTGTTTTACATACCAAGTGTAGAAATTAGTACCTTAATCAACACTGGAAAAGGTAACGTTATTGTAAGAAGTACATCTCAGCAAAAGCATAGACTACTACTAGTATTACTTGAAACTTCTTTCATGGAAGTAGTAAACATCTTTCATTTTTCTCCAGGACATTGCGTAGTATGTACCACCTCATCAGACTGTGTAATGCTGCTGAATCGTATCAATGTCTAAACCTTTCAGCTTTACAACAGATTCAACATGCCCCTTCAGTGTGTGCAGCTCCCTAAGCCTGGATCACAAGTTTAATGAGTTCTCGGGACAGAGTCAAAAACTTTAATATTAGGGAGCAAAATTAAAATTTTGGAATAATTATGAAATACACCCTGAGGTTTGACCTTTTTCTGTTAGACATCGTGAGTCCGTGATTTTTCATTACTTTGAGGGTGCTTTTCGTGATTTTCAAGGTTTGAGGGTGTTTTTCATAAACGGCACAAACCTTAGGGGGTTATTTGTAATTGACCTAAATTTTTGGATCAAACATAAAATTCATCTTTATGATTTATAGATTGAATACCTTGCAACTTCTGCACGTCGTTTGGCTTGTTCTGCAATCTCAGATAATTCCCTGTAACTGCTCTTTTCCGGGAAGAGGTTGCTAGTTTCTGGTGGTTGAAGTCCGTGCAAAGTCCTCTGAGCTGCAGCCCATTGAGCTTCTCTCTCTTCTTTCCCATAGTTGGACTTTGTTGTGAAAGCAGTCTATAATAAAAGAACAGAGAAGAATATCTGAACAAATTCTTAAGTGAAAAAGTAATTGTTGCTAAAAGAAATACTGTACCCTGTTCTCCAAAAGATTATCCCAGGCTTTTCCACTCAGAACATAGCGAATGCAGAACTTGATAACATCGAGAGGAACATAAGTCACAATGCTATAAAGCCAGATAACACCAGCCCAACCCCATCCACATCCTTTGATCTTTGCAAAGTCCCAATTAGCATAAACAGCTATTAAGGTGGCAACCTATCACATAAAATGGATATACATTAACTATAAAATTGAAAAGCTATGTTGAATTAATTAATGATAACAGCTCAAGTTCTTACCAGCTGAGCAATGAGGAAAGCACCTAGCAAGAACATTCCAGGTCGTTCAGCATAGGACCAGCTACGAGACCTTGTCACAAATATGAGTGCTTGGCTCACTATACTCACTTGCAGGTATAATGCAGCCATTATTTCCCTAGGACTGTCTCTTATGGATCTTACACCAAACTTGTCCTAAAATTGTCAGAAAAATATTAAAAAGAGAATTTGAACAAAAAAATTTGAGATATAGTATTGCAATAAATTAGAGCAAATCCGACTACTTCGAAGTTTGGTGTATTAATAAATCGATCCCAATAGTTTGAGAAAATACCATATAGTCCCTGATTTCTCAATGAATGTGTAAATTTTTCCAAAATACCCCCACCTGAAACACTTAGTGGGGGTATTTTTGAAATATTTACACATTTATTGAAATAATCGAGGACTATATGATAATTTCTTAAACTAGAAGGATTGATTTGTAAATACCACATTTCAGGTACCCAATTCTAATTTGCCCTCTAAATAATGGCATAGGAATGGAATGGCATGCCTACCGAGAAGAAGTCGGTATCTTTCATCACCCAGAAGAAGAATACAGTTGCAAGTGCCAAATACCCTCCTAAGACAACTCCAGTGGCAAAAATTTCTTTCAGTTTCCAGCTATCTGGTACTGGAGATGGCTTCACTCGATCCTTCGAAATAGTCATGATGGTTCCTGGATTAAATCAAATATGTATTATAGGCTACTAGAAAGTTAAAAGTCTACTAATAATTTGGAGAATGATAATGAACAAACTGGTCTCACCATCATTTAAGATAGCAATGATCAGAACCATGAATGGGGCAAAGTCGAATTTCCATATCAGAGCAATAAGCATGAATCCAAACTGCAGTTAAACATATTAACAAGAATATATCATAATTTTTATGATTAGAATACACTAAGAGTTGATAATGAGACTTTATGTGTTTCCGGTACACTTACCACTATACGGATTGTGATAGAGACAGCATATATCTGCAGAAAGACAGTCAAAAGATAGTGAACTCAGACAGTTATAAAACAGCCAAAGGTTATACAGAATAAAATTGCTCTCACTTACGGTGTAATTTTTCATTCTTTGGAAAATAGCCCTGCTAGTAAGCACTGCACTTATAATGACACTCAGCCCAGGTTCGGTTAAAACAATATCAGATGCACCTCTAGCAGCATCTGTTGCATCAGCAACAGCAATGCCAATATCTGCCTTCTTTAGTGCAGGAGCATCATTGACACCATCGCCAGTCATACCACAAATATGCTTTCTTTCTTGCAGCCTCTTCACTATTTCATACTTGTGTTCTACAATGCAAGAAAAACATATGAAATGGTACGAAGTGTAATGAAAATTCCAGGCAGAGAACAACATAAAGAGTAAGCTGACCAGGAAATACTCCAGCAAAACCATCAGCCTTCTCAATCAACTCATCTACAGGAAGTCCTGCTATAGATTCGTCTTTGTCTTGGCCAAGCAATGCTGAAGATGGGTACATGTTTGTCCCCATTCCAAGCCTACGGCCCGTTTCCTTGCCTATGGCGAGTTGGTCACCTGAAAAAAAAGGGAAACAAAGTTAAAAAATGAAAAAAAAAAAAAAAAAAACAAAACAAAACAAGAAGATTTGGGAGTCAGATGACGAATCATGAGATTTTCATTACCAGTGATCATCTTTACATTGACACCCAAATTCAAGGCTCTTTTGATTGTCTCTGCACTATCATGCCTAGGTGGATCAAACAAAGGTAACAAACCAACAAGTTGCCATGGTCCACCTGGACTTTCCTTTGTTTTCTCGGGAACTTCCTGCAAACGATAATGTAAACAAATGAAAATGAAAAATAAGAAGGAACTAGAGAGAAGAAGACACAGAAATCGAGAAACTATAACAAAACCTGTCGGGCAACTCCTAAAGAACGAAGTCCACGTTCAGCAAACTTCTCAATTGTTGCATGAACTTTCTTTCTAACATCTTCCTTGCTATTACACAGCGCCAATATCTATTCGCATTAAAGAAGTTAATAGCAATCACTTAACAAAATTCCATATCCTTGTCAAAACAGAGTGGAGATGAAAAGTATGTACAGAATCCCCATATACCTGCTCAGGCGCACCTTTGCTGGCACGATGCCAATTGCCATTGGAATCTATGTAGGTTAATGCAGTCCTCTTGTCTACAGGGTTGAACGGCAGAAAATGCACTTCTCTTACACCAGCTCTTGCCTGTCCAAGGACAATGTAAGTTCACAAGAAAAGATTTAAAATTTGATGTGAAATTAGTTACTATTTATCCACACACTCCGATACCTCTTTTGGGTCAGCAAGCATCCCTACAATGGCAGCATCAATAGCATCCTGATTTTCAGTTCTTGAAGCTCTTGCTGCAAGCAAAATCACCTGCTCTTTATCTAATCCTTTAACAAAAACTTCTATGAGGCTCCGGTCAACAGTCAGTTTATTCAAAGTCAACGTTCCCGTTTTGTCACTGCAGAGAACATCCATGCCCGCCATTTCCTCTATGGCAGTCATTCGTTTAGTGATAGCTCCCTGCTGAGAAAGCCTGTGGGACCCAATAGCCATAGTGACAGATAACACCGTCGGCATAGCAATAGGAATTCCTCCAATAAGGAGAACCAGCAAATTGTCAATTCCGTCCCTGTACTTTCTGTGCTGTATGGGGTACATGACTATGATCTCAATGATTATCCCAACAAATATCGAGCAGATGCAGAAGTTTCCAATGGCGGTAAGAACCTTCTGGAAATGTCCAACTTGGTTGGTGCTGTCCACTAGATGAGCAGCCTTACCAAAGAAAGTATGAACACCAGTTGCTATAACAACAGCTTCTATTTCTCCCTGTTTGCATGTTGACCCTGAGAAAACTTCATCGGAAGGGTTTTTGGTGACTGGAAGAGATTCTCCTGTGAGGGCAGATTGGTCAATTTTTAAAGGATCACCCTCGAGAAGACGAGCATCAGCAGGAACGATATCCCCCAGTTTTATGCTTATAATGTCTCCTGGAACAAGAATAGCTGCATCTTGCTCAGTCCATCGACCGTCTCGCAGAACCTACATTGTGTATTAACAACCAAGACATAAATAATAAACACTTGTGTAATAATTATTATTTGTTTTTCGCTATAATTAATTAGTTACTGACTTTGGTTTTGGGTGCAAGTCCAGCCATAAGAGCTGCTGCAGCATTGCCGGCATTGTTTTCTTCAATAAAGCTGATTGTGGAGTTGATGAACAATAAAGCAACAATACCAACAAAATCCTGCCAATCGGGAGGCCTTCCATCTCCATTTGCAAGCACTATAGCCATCAAAGCAGCAGCCTCCATGACCCATGATAAGGGGTTCCACATAAACCCCAAAAACTTGAGAAGTTTGCTTTCCTGATAAAATTATTCAAACCGTTACTAATGATTTTCAGTGAAATACAATGTTGAGGCAGAATACAAGAAAAGAAAAACAATGTTGGACCTTTTTCTCCTCCAATTTATTTGGACCGAATATTTTCAGCCTGTTCTCTCCTTCCTCTGATGTGAGACCTTCTCTTGTACATTTTAATTGCTCAAACACTTCGTCAACAGGGATTCTTTCCTGTGAATTTGGCCCTCAATTTGTTAATCTGATATACAAATACAATTGGACATAGAATATAGAGAATGTTGTTGCTTGCAAATTTGGTAGTATTATCAGTCACATTATTTTCATGCATGAGGTGATAATGATATAAATCATCTTCAAACCGTGGCTAAGAATCATAGTTTAATCAAAATATTGTAATAAATTTCCTAGAGTTTTAATGCAGACAAATATTTCTACCACCAGTTTATATTCTAATTCCAGCCAGTTTCTGCATGCTGCCAAAGGTACCTTTTCACCTCTTCCTTTGACTGCCCCACAAAGTTCAAAAGCTCAAAAGCGCAATTGATGTGAGGGTGTTAGCTTTTTTACGTAATCTGTTTGGTTAAAATGTCCATAGGAAAAACTGTTCTTTCATAACACTGCACAAATCTTAATCTCTAATGTCACCTTCTCAACTGCCTTCAAATTAAGACAAAAACTTGCCGTGACAATATGCATGTGACTCCACTTAAATAACGTGAACGTTAGAAAATTTATCAAATATAAAGACTAACCAACTTAAAAGCATCACGTAAAAAATAAAAGAAATTTAAACCAGCGCAGATTCAATTATTAAACTTTCCAGAAAAATTATTATATATTTTCCCCTTCTATCCGCAACAAAATCTCACACATGCTGATGGAATACGGACAAATATTGTTAATATTACGAAGCCACAAGCAAGAATCACTTTTGGTAAGCAAATGCATGTATAATATTTAATAAAATATGGAAAAGAAAACAAAAGGAAATATGTTACTAAAACTTTGTCAAGTAGCTAAGAAATATTTATCAATGAAATAAATGAACATGTGACCCGAAAGAAAGGAAAATTTTCTAAGCACTCTTATCCTATTGTGACCGATTCCTGTTCACAAGAAAAAGTAAAATATTCCACGTGAAGGACACGTACCCCAAACCAAAATTTTGCTTTGTATTAAAGCACAAAATATCTTTATATATGTATAACAGGAAATATAGAAAAAAAATTATAATAAATGGAAACTATAGTATTTGATTCCAAAAAACAAAATTCCACTGTTTTAGGCCGCATGTTCTACCTAAGGATTTCAATTTTCAATCGTTCTTTTTTATATTTTATTCATTCTTTTTATTAATTAAAATCAACGTATACACACATTTCATATTCCGCATTGAAAATGTACCGTGAATTCATCATATAGTAAATTGCGAAGTGGCATATAACAAAGAAAATAAGAATTATAAATAATACACAATTGTATTTCTACTTTTCTAAAATTAACATAATTGAAATGTTAGTTTTAGTTGATCTATATATTTATTAAAAACTACGTCCAAATCAAAATTCCTGCGTTAGTAAAAATTACATATACCAAGAAACTTCTATTGTAACTCGAAAGAAAGCATTTGCGTGGTTTCAAAAAAAAATAAAGACATGTCTGTGTTTCCAGTAAATATGAATCAGAAACCTGTTAAAATTCACCTTTGTAACACTTGGAAGGGACGCAGCTAGTCGGTTAGATGGCATAAATATTATATCTGTACTTTTTTGAAAAAGTATTATATAAACAAATACAATAATATTTTTTTCATATCATATAAAAATCAAAAATTTCGCTCCTAAAATTAAATTTTCAAACTCATCCAGAACAAGTATGTACACAGAGCAAAAACACATCAGAACTCATGCATCAGAAACTAATTATCAAACAACGGAAAACAACTTCAGTACTGTATCTGTCAAAAGCAACGTGAAACGACGACGCGCATCGATCGAACCTGGCCTGTTTTCATCTTCGGAACCAAAACAATACTGATAAAAACGAAAAGGAGATTAAAATACATAATATTATACGAACCAAATCGACGGCTTCATTTTTGATCTCCTCGAGGCTGATACCCTTCGTACTGCCCATTTCGGAAGACTAAGACGAAGCTAAAACAGGGGAAAGCTTATATATATATATATATATATATATATATATATATATATATATATGTATGTATGTAGTTACACTCAGAAAAATCAAGCTCAGAAACTCAAAAGGACTTGAAGAAGACGAAAAGTCAGTGAAGAATCACGCCATTTTTTTGTGTAAGAGAGAGATGAAACAATATGAGGGAGAGTCTCCTTCCTATAAATCCCAGTGAAAAGAGAGGAAATGCTAATTTATGTGTGTGTGTTTAAATATAGGTTTGGTGTGTGAGCCTCAACCTCGAGCTTTGCCTTTGTGCATATGTGCTAGGTCTGTCTGTCTGGTCTAGAAGGCCTCTTGTGGGCCCAAATATTTGCACTTTATGCCTTTTGTGGATCATTTCTAATTTATTTCTCACATATCTCTACTTTTTGGGCTCTCTTCATAAAGTATTATACTGTTTTTTCCTTTTTCTTTTATTTTTCATAAGAATCTTTTCTTTTTATTTTAATTCTATAAGAATTTAATAACTTAATAATTATTTTAGGGGAAAAATTATTTATCACTATCTCAATATTTTACGATCTGAATTTTTTTTTGTTACAATTCACCTTCCAAATATTGTAAAATTTTGCAGCTGGTGGTATTCCCCTTTAAGATAATGCAAAAAAATGAATTAGGGGAAATTTATGATATTACATTGATAATAACCCTCATAGTAATTATTCCAAAATTTAGATATTAATATGTTTGTCACCCTCATCTTGCTTAAAAACCTAAGATATTTGAGCTATAAGTGATAGGCTTATGTAGAAATTACTTGGTATATAATAAATTTGGTTTGGTTCCCATCTAACTAAGATATGACCCAAAATGTTACATACCATCCTACATTCAATACAATGTATCTGGTAGTTAAATAAATTGTGTACAGAAGTCATGATTTCATAATTCAATTATCGAATTAGAAAAGAGAAAATTAAATTCAAACATCACATATCAATTATCATCCATCCACCTATATGATATATAATAGGGATAATTATATTTCCACACTTGACTTAGGGATAAATATAACAAGACTTCCTCAACTATTGAAAATTACAGATAGATCTTCTAACCCTAACAGAATCCTAAAAAGCATAACAGAAGGTTGTAAAATGACTAAATTACCCATAATTATTTTTGTTGTAGTGTTTGATATACATGAAATGAGCTAAGTGATTAAGTTATTGTTCAATTAATAAAATGTTAGCATCTACTTGGAAACAAGAAAATAACTAATGACAGAACCTAAATATTAGACAGAGTCATATATAGTTAAGGGGGTGCCTCTGTAATTTTCAATAATAGAAGAGGTCTTACTGTATTTTTCCATAAGTAGTTGAAGTATAAATGTAATTATCCCTAGAAATTAATACACAAGTAACATTTAACATAACTTGCTAAAAAAGATCCGATTAAATTCCATGTATAATTTGAGTATGAGTTAACTAATGTACATGGATAGAAATTATTTCCTTGAAAAGACAAAAGAAAGGATGGTTAGCAAGTAAAGAAGAAAATTAACGGATGACCTCAATTTGTAGAAAGGCTATGAACTTTTGAATTAGGTTCACTATTTGTCTATTTCACATGCAGTGACTTTTTTAAGAAAAAAAATTAAGGTATTTATTGAGGACTATAATGACTAGTCCTCTCGCTAAATTATATGCATCTTAAAGGATGGGATAACTGATCAAGAAATTTAAAACTACTCCATATCCAAAGTAAGAATTTGAATCTCTTGAATTCTAATATTTGGTTAAGAATGGATGAGTCGTCCTTTCTTTTTTCCTCTCTTTTTTATGTCCCTATTTATTGAAACCAAAAAGAAAAAGCAATTTAATTGGAAAAGATAGGAGGGAATTTTCAATTACATATTAAAAAAAATATTTTTCTATAATTAAACCTTACCTTTTCTCTATTTTTTGGTTTAACTTATTTGATCTAATTTCACCTTTAGAAGTCATGAGTTTTATTGAAAGATAAGAGCTTTAATCATTGGTTGATTTTTCAGAATATAGAACTTTGTTCGCCTTTCCAGTGGCGTAAGATTCACAAAATTAAATTTTAAAAAGTTCCCACTAGGAAAAAATTAATTGTGATAATGGAGGTCACTCAGCGCCTAATTCAAAGTATGAAGCATCTTCCAATAACTCAGGATACATCCTAAATTACCATTATATTATACTTTTTTTTTCTTTCTCTTTTACTCTTTTAGGGGTGCAACACGAGAACTTTTTAGGGAGTCATCCATCCTAGTACTATTTTCGCCCGAACACACTTAATTTCGGAGTTCTTATGGGATCCGATACATTAGTGCTGGTATGATTTCACCCACCATCATATTATACTTTGTAATTAACATTTTGTGCAGTACTTATAGTAATGCATATATACACATCACAAATTAAGTATGGCCATAAGTATATTAATCCTTGGTCCTAAGTTATGATCATCACATAATCAAGATTTAATTTTCTTATTAACTGAATCTTGTCACATACAAGAAGAATCATACTTTTCTTGACTCATCCCTGTCTAACCTCCCACTACTTAGATTAGATTTTTCCACTAAATAATAATTAAAAATATATTTTTTTATTTTTATTTCTCTCTCTCTCTAGCATGATCTATTCATGAGAGGCATACATGAGAGGTTGAACTTTTTTTTCTGGATCAATAACTTTAATTGCTTTTTGATGATGTACTTTAATTCACATGGACCTTACCTGCATGTAGATATATATCACATATATGTGACTGCATCGCGTGCATGCTTTTCTTTTTCATTTCATTTCTAGTCCTCCCATCCTTTCTCTAACTTTACCTATTCACCATTTCTTATTCTAAATTTTGACTCTTATCTATGTATATATATATCATAATTTAATATAAATTTGAGGGAAGAGGACATTTATTTATTTGGCTATGAAATGATCTGACTCACTCGAGGGTCTTGTGAGAAACTGATTAATCTTTGGACTTTGATGTAGATCTAGTAATAGTACTGATCAACAAAATACATTTGATTTTAATTTGGAAATTGAATTTAATTGGCGTGATCGATCATTACTTTTCTGCAATTCCCAAAGTGATCGATTAACCCAGAGAAAAATTAACACGTACAGTACATGGAATCTGAAACGAAATTGAATTAATGAATGTTGGTGCAGTCAAATATCATAAAAGTTGACAATTTGTCATTATTCTATAGTAGAATATATATCACCATGAATTTATGTTTAGTCATTTAACATTAAACTAATTGAGTGATTTACTTGACAAATGAAATTTAGGGAAGATGAGGCCGGTCGGTCAAAATTGATTGAATAATGAATGTCCTAAGAAAATTCCTCTGAAAATAATCTTGCTAGCTAGGTCAAAGTAGGCCGGGGAAAGAAAATTAAATGACCATTAATATAAAATTGAAAAATCCAATTTGATTTTTACTTGTAATATTTAATTTGTGGCTCAATAAGATTTATACTAGCTAGAATGACCCTATAGAAATTTTCTGACTCGGATGCAGAATAGAATAAAAATAATAATGGAATTAGTGGAGGAGCAGTGCCACTATTCATGGTGCAAAAACCTAGCTAGTTAGTTCAAACTTTAAGAGAGAGACGTGTACAATTTGGAGAGGCAAGAAGATATAAGTGCCAAATGCCAATGCAATTGACAATAGACGTGAAGCAGAAGCACTCCACTAATTTTCTGATAGTACTCAACAGAGAATATGATGCAAAATAGAAATAAAAATTGTAGGCTTTTTGGAAATTAGGTTAGCATATTTTAGGGTATTCTTGTTAATGGGACTGCTCACTCACGAAATGGTGACAACTGGTTAGATAGATAGAAAGATAACATTTCAGTACTGCAACTAAAAAGGATCGGTCCATAACTAATTGGAGGCACTGTTACTCTCAAGAATCCTATTCCGATCCGATCCTCTAATCTTCATATTTTTTTTACTACTCATTTATATATATAATTTATATATACATATATTAATTGTTATGGTATCCAGTGCATTAATGCTGGTATGAAGACAAACGTTTGTATTCAAGATAAATGAATAAAATTGGATTAATAATTCAAGAATATGAACCTTAAATGGAAAATGAAATGCTAAAACATTATTAAACACCTAAGTCAAGAAATACGATGTGGTTGAATCTTTCTTTTCTTTTGGGTATTTACTAGTTAAAAGATAAGACCAAATACAATATTATGAGTTAGCAGCTGAGCCTGATTACATGAGGAATATATACCATGCAGCATGGGACCATTATTATCCTTCCTTTAAAAGTAGGAATAGTTAGGACTGTAATGGATATCATGGAATTTTAATAATGGCTGTCTGAATTGCCACAGCCATCCAACATGTATAGTGTTGTTCTCTTATTGATTTAAAGTGCTCATACTGTAATTTTCAAGCTAACAAATTTCTGCTAAGCACCGGGTTTGAACTCTACCTACACACTCAATGATCTAAATTTTACCACATTTATACAATTCACTTAAAAAAATATCAAGATACAATATGATTAAATCCTAACATTAGGCTGTTCATACATTCAGCCCTCATACTTCTTGAAAAATAATCAAATTTCGTCCTTAAATTTTTGAAATTATTAAAGGAGTGGAGACGTAAGTTATCATTTTTTTTTTAACTACATGACATGACTAAATGTGATGTAACTGCATAATTCTGGAACTAAATGCAGACAATGCCCCATAAACTTGGGACCAAAGAAGATAGTTTCCCTCACTTTTAATTGTTCAAAATGGGATTACGTTTTGTTCATATTCTACCCAGCTTAGCTGAACCCAACCAATTATAATGCAAGTGCAACACATTTGTTAATTGATTGGTACTCTCCCTAAATTACGCACCAATCACACGACAAAGTGTAAACCACTCGCTCCATAATTACATTGGTTTGGCTGAGCCAGGTCCGAGCTAGAATTACCCGGAATAAGGCACGGGTATCTTGGTTGAAATGGCCTCCCAAAGAACGCACTATCAAACGCAAGTGTGTTTACGGTCAAGAAACAGTTCAGACGGATGAAATTATAGAAGAATAGACAAATAAATGAATGCGAATACTTTACTCTTAACCCTAACCCCCATTTTTCTGGAGCCTTCTTTCAATGAGTCTTTACTTGTTGCAATTCTACAAGGTCTAACTTTTCCAAGCCCATAAAGGGAAAAAGAAGAAAAAAGGGAACTTTCTTCTTCTAGACAAGGGGTGGAAGGACCACTCAGGCAAAAACATCGAGAGGCTTTCATTTAGTCACTAGTCAAGTTTCAACCATTGGTTCAGGTCCAGCTGGTTCTGCCTGAGAACTATTGGACTGTCGAACAGAATTGAATAGAATATCCTTGATGACCTATAAGAGTGCCATAAATAATGTACCAATTAGTCAATTGCCTAAAAAATGGTACAATTATTAATATTTATGGAGAGAGATGAGTTTTAAAATGCAATAGGGAAGATAGCAGTTAATTATTACCTGTGACATTAACCCATGAACCTGCTCCACAGTTATCTTTGCACTATCACGAGTAATCTTGGAAAGTGGAGACTCTTCCTGGAAACAGCAACAGAAATAAACAAAACCAGAACACATTTTTTCTTAGTTGAATTACATAGAAAGTACAACCTCATAGCTAAAATAAGTAATAAACACATCAAATAATGAATTTCACATTCATTTCACTGAATCCAGTACAGCCCTTATGGGTGTCTAATTCTTACTGGCGAAGCAATACATTGGATCTATTAAATGAGAAAAAGATTATAACGCACAAGTGCACAACACATAAGTAACATTGACAAGAAGCGACATACTCCAAGACACTCAGTTTAGGAAAAGCAAAATGTTGGGGGCAAGAAGAATTCCCTGACCTCTTTCTTCCTTTGAGGAGCTGCTAAAAAGGATCCGTAGCGTGAATGAGACAATTGATTTTCAGCTTGCTCTATTTTCTCGGCTGCACGAAATTACAATGCACAAATTAACAGTGTAATAAAGTGGCAGCCTCAGCAACAGCAGATGGCACAAAGAAAATAAAGCACTTGCATAAGTGAAACAAATTACCTAAATCTGAGATTTGACCAGCAACATATTCCCCATTACCAAGCAAGGGAGAAGAAGAAAGAGTGTTCACCCAATACTTATTCCAGAGTAGGTCCAAGAGATGACAATCAAGCGATGACTTGAAATATGTGATGTCCAATGAGTAATACTGCACAAAACAGGAATAAACTAAATTGAGGAAATTATGCTGAAAGAGCTTCTGATGAGCTTGGGGGAAAATGTCACCTGCTTACAATGCACACCAAAGTCTTCAATTTTGTTCAAGGGGATAGTCTGATACTCAGAGACAGGCTCATCTGAAGGCTTGTAGCCTTCGGGGAATGTTCTGAAAGCACCAATATCAACTTTCCCAGCAGAAACAGTCCTTGTTGGATCAATAACAACTGCAAGAAACGGCTCTTGGAACTGCTGGTTAAGCATTTGTGTGGAAACATCTATGCCAGAAAGCCAACATCCATAACCAGGATGCGAGTGGTACCACCCGACTACATTCTCCAATCGTCCCGCCTTAATCCATAAAATCCAAAGTTAGAAAATTCTAAGCTAAGAAATAACACAATGCCTAGGAGAAATGATTTTTGAGTTGTTAATATACAAATCTGAATTTTCAATTTTTGTTTTTTCTTCAATATCAGATCAATATACGCATCTCAATTGTCACTAGAGAAATTTAAACAAGAGAGGCTAATGCAAAAATAGATTAGACATCACCTCCAGGAAAATATTATTGTGCTTTTGATAATTGGATAATGCACTAAGATAACTAAAAAAAGATACGAAAACACACATGCAGCTTCACGAAAGAAAAACCTGCCACTACCCTCTCCCAGACAAAGAAGACCTTGATTAACATTACGAATGTGTTGTGCTTGCAAACGACCCAACCTTATTGTCGATGTTCAAAGTCGTGATGTCCAATCGTGTCCGAACACCAAAAGCAAGTAACTAAGAAAAATTTTCTTAAATTATCTTACACAAAGTAAGTTTCAAAAGAGTTGTAATGGTCGAAATAGATAAAACTTATTTTTTTACTTTTTTTTGCAAATCCACATGAAAACAACCAGAACCAGAAGGATGGCCTTTCGTGACTGCCAAGTCACAATAGTTCCCCAGTTTAACATCCACACAGTTTGTGGAAGTGCAATCTCGAAATCAACAATACATCACTCTAAAACCATTGCAACCATACGCACCAATACAATCAAAGCACTCCTACAGGAACTTACTAAATCTTACTTTCAACCGTATGTATTAATTGCAGTCATCAGTTGAGATACTTTTTTAACAGTGGAAACTTGTCTGCTTAGACAGCATAAACCCTAAACCCCTAGAATTTTCAGGACACAACAGAATATTACCAATTGCACCAATCCAAGTATCCAACCATTGGAAACCCCATTTCACAATAATGTTAGTTATGGTTGCCGATCATTGACACGATACCTGGAAATTTTATGCAAGTATATCAAAAAATCCTCTAAACCATCCTAGCCATGACCAATCGTCACATAGACCACGCAAAAAAATGACTATATTCAGATAGAATTTCATAACCAGGAAACCTGAAAAAAAAAAAAAACTGGAAAAAGAATGCAATTTCATCACAATAATTTAAATGTTCAGTAAACATAAAAGAAAAACCTACCTGCTTGTTAGTTTGTGAATAATCGACCATGTACTCATATGCATCGGCCTGTGCATTAACCCTAGTTTCTGTTCCCTCGACGGGGAGAGCAAAGGCGTCCATCACAATAATCGTATCGCCGTCCGTCTTCCCCTGCATGAGTCCCATGACCTCAATTGTCCCGCCGGAGCGAGCATGCACCACCATCTTGAGTAGCGCGAGGGCTGAGATCTTCACGCGCTTGAAGTAGTTCGGGTTGTTCGCCCATGGCTTCTCCTGGTGGACCTTGACCTGCGCCGCCTCGTCGTAGAAGAAAATAGCATCCGAGGCGGCGGAGGACGAGTCGGCGTCGGTGGTAGTCACAATGTTGTTCTCCAGATCCCACGTTTGCTGGGCAATCGCCGCCGAAGACAAAGGATCCATTGTTAAGGTAGAGAGAAATCAATGAAGGCGAAAGCGGTCTCTGAGTCTGTTCAGATTGCACTGCTCTGGTATCTCCTGTGATTTTGGGTAGCAGCAAGTACTCATTAATATTTTATTTCTTAGGAATTTCATTTAATATAATTATTTTCAAGAATTACAAATTAGGGGCCTCATTATTCTAAATCCGACTTGATTTAGGGAATTTTCAAATTAAAACCAATTTCAAGAACTTGAATTTGTCCAACAATTTAAAATTATCCCAACTAGTTACAAATGTCTTTACAACACATTATTTCAATCCAAATACACCAAATCAAACCGGAACCATTAAATGATTAGTAAAAATAGAGGGCGTTTGAAAAGAAATCTTAAAAGCCTACTGATAATTAAACAAAATGTTGGATTAAACAAAAGGTCAGCATGAATTCCTTTGCAAGAGAGTCAGAAAGACAAAAGTACATCGAGTCATTTGTCGTTCAAAAAATCACATGACTATGCCGAAACAGCTAAATAAATTAACTCATAAATGATATAACTCGGGAAGCCTACAGTAGAATAACTCTTAACAGTTAACACCATCCTAAACCCTTCAAAGTGGTACTACTTCCTAAAATAGTGTACAACAAATGTGCTCTGATTGCACCCATTACATGATATCTCACTTCATTTACCTCCTCCCCTTCCCCTTCCTCTTCCTCTGTACCTACCAGATTTTCTTCCTTGTTGCTTCCCGGTCGGAACATGAGCCTTTTCCTTAGGAGATGGCTGAGCTATCTCCACAGGTAATTCTTCGTTTTGCGCATTCAGACTACTCTCGAGGCTATCGGTTTCGGTCTCAATAGGGACTTCCATGTAAGCTTCACTCAGAAGCTCACAGTTACCGGAAACATTGGTAGTGTTTAGAGATGACTTCTCTTTTACTGTAACCTTGTTATGGTTTAGCTCCTTATGTTGCTCGTTGTTTTGGTCTGTGATGGGTCCTTCAGACAAACTGAACAAGCACAAGTAGGTTTATTAGGAAGATACAGAATTATATGGTAAGTCAACTGAAAGCTATGTTTTCTGATTTCACCTGGCTGCAGATGATGAGAGACCGTTCATGCTCTGCTTTCCTCCAAATTCAGTTGCCTCAATTGCCGGAGGTCCATTTGTCTCACGTGAATGTCCGCCTGTAAAAGGAAAAGGTTTTAGATGAAGGTCACACATTTAATTTACAGTCAAAACTCTCTAGGATTAAAACTTGCAAATGGATATGAACGATACAAGAGAAACAAGTGAGAATGGAAAGAACAAAAAAAGGATCAGCAAATACTCTCCGAACACCATGGGACAAAAACACACACCCAATTAAATCTTAGCAACAGTTAAATTGTGAACCACAAAAAGCATGTAGATGTGAAAGACAGTTCCTTTCATCTACTCTTATTCAAAATACTTCTGCTCTTTCATCCTTTCTCCTTTCTCCCATTGTAATTTACAGAGCTTCGCAGCCTCTTAAGTTCGCGTTCTCGCTTTAACTCAACACCTTTTTCTGCATTGCTGTTTTCCTTGTCAATCTCCTCATACCATCTTCGGATATCTAGCAGCCAATAGAAAGATGCTAATTGTGCAATAATAAAAGTCCTAATTCAGTCCAAAAGGTGTCAATATTTAACCTCGTTTTGATAAAAAAAGATAACAAGGATGTATAGGGTCATTAGTATAGTTTGTTGATATTACAATATCATATTCAGCTTTGTAATTCATCAAGAAAACAACACAGTACCCCACAAAAATATAAGCTAACTAGCTATGAGGGAGAAGGAATAGTTTAAGTACCAGTCTGGTGCTCATCAGTATGGTTGGGACTTGAAGTGTGTGGAAACTTAGATGCATCATGCTCGCCACCCACCTTAACAGCTCCTGAATCCTTTAAGAGGCAATGAAATGTAGTCTAAGATACTTATGAAGTGCAATTGATTATTTTCGTATAACAATGTATCTCAATACGGAAAATCCTTGTATGAACCCGGTGCGTGTATGGACCAATCTATGCACCCAATGGTTTAGATTGAATTACATTTTGTATTTTGATATTTTTTCTAAAGAATTTCCCATCTCAATTCAATTCCCATTTCAGCTTTTATAGTTTCACTTCTGCTTAGCTGAAAACAGATGGATAAACAGCCAACCGAAAACCAACTTTGCTAATCAAGTACCTCATTGTTTCCAGAAACAGAAGTAGCTGCCTTGGATGATTGTGCCTCACTTGCCTTACAATCTGGTCTTGACTCCAAAGCTGAAAGGGCCAATGCGCAACTCATTTTATTTAGATGCACAAATGTAAACCTATTCTACTAGCTGAACTGATAAATATTGTCAATGAATGATTTTTCATATTTGCTATAACTGTGAAAAATTAGCTGAATATCTAAGATTAGAAAAACCAACCTAAAACGTCAGGATCTTGGCTCACTCCTGCATCTACCAGCGCATATATTTGCTTAGTTTTACTCGAGGACTCTGGCTCACTTGTTCGATCTCCCAGAGCAGGCACTACCTTACCAGCTGCTACAGTCTCCTCCCTAATTGGTTGAGATGCAAGCAATGATGCATCAATTTTCGCAGTTGGAGTGCGCAGCATATCTTCTGTTGCCTTTGAGCGTACTCTCCGTAGTTCTTCCTGAATATTCCAAGATCCCGAGGAAAGAAAATTCCTTTTCTGCACATTCCAATAAATAGCAATTAGTTAATGATGATGACGAACAAGGACAAATCGTGAAAACCATGAAAACACAGTAAAGACAGGAAAAGAAGGGGGAAAATGAAAATGACTTCTTAACATACATAGAATGCTAAACTAGACTGGCCCATTAATATCTAAGCAGATTTTCCATCATCCGTACAGTTATAAAACATTAGGATACTCATGTGCTTCAGAACTGACAAAAGGAGAAGAAAGCAACATAGAAAGATAAACAGCAAAGAGTAGGAGGCGGCCAAATTGGCAGCAACTCGTGGAGACACCACTTTACTGACTCAGAAATAAGTTAACAAAAAAGCAACAACAAACGAACCTTTGATGAAGAGAAAGAATCACGGCCAACTGAATAAGATGTTCCTTCCTTGAAAAGTTTTGTTGTCAGAGGGGTTCTTAGCTCAACATTTGTTGTCGGGGATGCCCAAGGTGGCCTTTCCTTCATATAAGATCTGGCCACATCCACAGGGGAACCTCCTCCACTTTCTACCTGTATCAAGACAAAGTCAATGACAGTAGATCACCTTATCCTCAGATCAAGATTTCTTATTGAAGTTCCGGAACATTCCAAGAAAATCAAAAGCAACAAGGTAATTATCATGGAAAGAGAATCCATCTGGGTATGCAACAAATAACCCTAACATACAAGAGAAAAGAAACACATTGAAACACAATTTCGACCACGTTCTTGCTCACTGTTTACCAGAACAACAATTAAAAGGAGAAGATCACTAACATGTTCAATCCCAATCAAGTTAAGATTAATGGTCCCATGGTCCAACTGCGATGCTGAACTTGACCCCACTTTCTTCTCTTGAAACCATTTTTTAGCTTCCTGAATAGCTTTACTGTATACATCAACATCTTCTGTTCACGAGAACGAAAACTGTATCAATTAATGGAAAAAATCTAAAGATGGAACAATTGCCAGACTTTTTAAAAAGCAATACCATGGTCGAACATCTTCCCAGGAGAGCCAGCGAGTGAAATTTTCTCCCCTGCTTCCACTGACCAGTCCATAACCCGTGAATTAAGAATTTTTATCAACCTATCACACTCTTCCCTGATAAATATTGAAAATGAAACACTAAATTATGCATATAGATATGCAGAAAAAAAACCACCCTTTTTCATGGGGAAGTAAACTAATAACTAAATTATATGTGAATTGAGTGAAGAAAAGCAAATTAAATGAATGCAATCACAAAGACATGTCTATTGTATTAATAATTCTTATATTTATTTGTTTATTTCTGACAGTAGCACCAGATCTCATTGGGTCAAGAGTTCGAAAAAATTTAACATAAATGACACCATCAATTACATATGTGCAAAAGTATTAATACATTAGAAATTCAATGGGTTCTCTAGATTATCTTAAAACGAATCAGTTTAGAGAATAGTATCAGTGACAATGATAAAAGCAAGGGTTGCGTAATGTTTCACGAGTTCTGACTGTTATTGACAGATAAAGTCAAAACAAATTATATAATACAAAATATTATCTGAGACCAGAATCCAGGAGTAACATACGCACAAACTACCAACCATCATTTTCATCACAAACAAGTTGGTGAAATTCTAAATATAAACCAATTGGGCCTCTGCGGTACCCAAGCCCGGAATAAATCGGTTGGGAAACCACAAAAAAAAAAAAAATCTAAACATAAAAACATGATAGCAGGGGAAAAAGAAAGTGATACCTACAAAGAATAACAATCAGAAAATTTATCAAGCAAGATGCATAAACAGCAAATTTCTGGTTAATACCTTGAAAAAGTCTCATGCATAATAAGCTGCTCAATTATCCGTTTGGTTTCAGTCATCACCAAACTCGACTCCTGTCCAAATTGCATCAATTCTGATGGTGTCACATTTTTCTAGCATAACAAAAAGAGATAGTCAGATACTTGGTTGCTAAGAAATTTTTGAACGCCAAAATGATTCAGTAATGGTTGAAGACAGTTTCTTAGAATTTATTTACAATTAAGATAGCAACTAAGCAAAATTGTGTGGATCTTGTTACGTATTCCTTCAGCAAGTCTGTACTCAGAAAGAGTTACCCATGAGTCAGTTCTCACCAGTTAAACTACATCTTACATCCTCTACATTCACAAAATCATAGAATCTTCAGTTATGACTAAGTTATCTCTCAGAAGACCGAGTATTACAACTATCATCCATCACATATGCCGCACCTTATATGGCAGTGAAAAACAATACATTCCAAAAGTGCTAAAAGGTTGGGTCCATAGAATGATTTATTGGCTGCAATATCAGAGAAATGATACG
Organism: Verbena officinalis; assembly: GCA_958496215.1. Taxonomy (NCBI): domain Eukaryota; kingdom Viridiplantae; phylum Streptophyta; class Magnoliopsida; order Lamiales; family Verbenaceae; genus Verbena; species Verbena officinalis. The sequence goes on along the minus strand of OY292390.1, from coordinate 2,666,933 downwards.
ATTCTATCGTTCTACAAAGATTTTCTCCACGGATAAGGTCTTTAATATATTTTGTATAGGTTCATGATTCCTTTTGTTGTCTTGAGAATTAACTAATAAAACTATACATATTTTCATCCTCCCTCAGGATTTCGCATTTCCCTTCTTGCAGTACTCATTTTTTTCTCTTTCAACACAAGGCATGGAACACCAAACAAGCCCACAAAAAACACAATGAATTCCGAAAATATAGGAGATTTTCCTAGGTTAATTATTATAATTCTGGTGTAGCTAAGCATGAGAATAAGCAACAAGTACCTCGTTCAACACATTAACTCCATTACAAGGGGTTTCACAGTTATCAGTGTCAACATCATCCTCTGCCACACAAAAAGTCAAAGAAGAACAAAAGAGAAGACAGAATTATGAGTTAGTCCAGAGAGAGAGAGAGAGAGAGAGAGAGAGCAAGATGAGGAAATAAAAAGTGAATTATTGAAACTTGCAGCATTCAAATTTCAATACATAGGCATCAAATAATGCAAATCAAACGTTGTTTGGGAAATGATCTGGCACCACGGAGCAGGATTCTAATCTTCTCCACAATTTCACGCACTCCCAGTTTCATCACTTTCACACCTTGTTTAGTTGTTTAGTGTTTTTATTAAGTGTATTAGCATCAAACACTCACTGTCTTCTCATGCCGGACATCTCTTAATCTTTCTTTTCTTTTCTCTTTTGTCCCCTGCGTTTTTACATGTCGAGAATGCCTACCTCTAAAATTTAACAAATAAGAACCAATTATTGATATCAACAAACCAATCTCTAACTATGACAAGCAACCATTCGCCATGCAATTTTTTTTATGCTAAACAGCTTTGCCATCACAATTTCACGTATTATTTCTTTATTTTGCATTTTCTCGCTTTGCATCTTGCTTTCTACATTAGTTTTAACTTCGGTAGCGTCTAGCGTCTACCTATGCCAAAGGCATGAGTACTTCAAACCTAACACCACTTTCTAGTGAGAAGATTTACGTACGTGAGCGGCACAAGTAATAAAAAACCCAAGGATATGCTCAACAATTTGAACCAATGACACTCAAAACTCTAAGAGACCGGTGAAATAAAAGCAAACGAAAAAACGTGCAGAAGAAAAAAGTGAAGGAAGATGAATACGTACCTGAAGCAGAATCCTCATCTTCAGAAGAGGAGGATTCCGACTCGGAGAAGATGGTGGAGAGGATTTTTCCGGCTCCAGAAGCGATGGCGCGCGCAGAGGGAACAATTACGCCGGTAAACCAATTAGGGCTTTTCGGCGGCGGAGGAGGAGGAGGACGGTCGTAGGGGGTGGCGGCGAGCCGCTGCTTCCGGCGATTTGTGACAATTTTCCGGCCGGCGCCGGATCGAGAAGTTGCCATTTGGGAGAAAATGGGGAAAATTTTGAAATGGAATTGTATGAATCCGTTCTATTTTCAGGTGGTTTCATAACTCGCTCATTACGAGGTTCGTTTTCTTTTTTCCACTTCTTTTTTCTTCCTCTTCTCTTGTTTTTCTTTTTTTTTTAATTCCTTTTTTTTTTTTTTTAATTTCATCCTTGATCCTTCTCATACAGTCTTTTTTTTGTACTTGATACAGTTGACAATTTTCGTGTCAAGACCTCCCATATTATTTGGCTCAAATTGTTCGAATTTCTTACATATTTTTAATGAGAACGACATAAATAATATTTAAAATTCCAACTTTACAACCCAAAAACTTATAAAAATTTTAATAATATATGTCTACATAATAAAAAAAAAAGCTGTATTGGACTTCATCATGCAAACCCTTTCCTATTTTCAATTGATCATCATATCTTTTTTTTTTTAACCCAAACCTTCACATTATAAATAATATCTGGTAGCCACCGAATCAAATCCCAATAATTATATATATACACCTTATAATGTGTTCACTCAGTATAATAATTAGCAAAATAGAGTTATAATAGTTTAACATTGGATTAGCAATTCATGAGTTGACATAGAATTATGAATTGTGAATAAATATATGTATATTTAAACTACTAAATTTTATATGTAAAATGATTTCACCGTATTGAGTTTTATTTAGTGACAAACTATTGAGCTGAATTAGATCTTTCAATTAAATAGAAATCTAAATCAACTATATTTGCAATAATTCATGGTTTGGTAACAAGAAAACTTTAGCAATCCATATAAACTACAATTACACTAAATTTTTGTAGTAAAAGTTAAGAATGGAAAAACAATTTTTTTTTTTTTTGGTCGGAATAAGAATGGAAAAACAATACAAAAGCACTTTTAAATTAATAACATAAAAAAAGAAAAACTAAAGGTACTTATCACGATCATAAAGCATAATATTTGTTTTTTGTCGAGGAAAATGAAATATTAATGTAAGTATTAATTGACTTGATCAAATGCAATAGTCGTCGTGTTTAATCATTAACAACTTTGCCCAAATAAATCCATTAGCTACACAAAAAGTCGGAGGTAATTCATTAGTCATTAGACTCGTGTTATATACAACAAATTCAACTTACATCACCTATCTTTTTCGTTGGTTCACATTCTCGTTTTATTTATTAGCAACTGTAGAAAATTACTTTCAAACAAAATATTAAAGTAATTGTAAAAAATAAAAAATTAAATTAGTAAATTACAGAAACAACCATTAATTCAGATGGTAAAACATGTTTTCCCAAAATAAATATTACCTAAATTATAGGGAATTTTTTTGTTTTTTGGAAATTACCTAAAGCGAATATTGATTAATTTAAAAAATAATTGAAATATCCTTACTTACTAAATTATGACTTAATATATTATTATTATTTTTCTGCAATTGGGGTGTGAAAAATAGTACCATAACTTGTTGACTAATATAAAATAATGGAAAATTAAATATATTTCTGAAAAGACGAAAAAGTCCTCCCACCCACCATCAAATTTCAACTGCTTTATAAACAGACCCCATCTTCTTGAGTTTACTTTTCAATTCGCGGACTCTCTCTCTCTCTCTGTATTTTTGCAGAAGCTTTTAATTAACCAGGTTCCGCTCTATTTCCTTCTCTCTACACATGCTTACATATACATACAAGCGAACTCTCCTACTGTTATTGATATTTTTTCTGGGCCATATATCAAAAAAGGGTTGGTTGACTTTTGGGTGACGGTGAATTGGATTGGTTTGATTCGCTGACGATTACATATGATTATGCTTTTGATGTGAAATTATTTTTGGATGTCTTTTGGTATTTGGTTTGATGCTTCTTTTGGCTGTTTATGTAACTTTTGGAGTGAAATCATTCAGCTCGTGCTGATATGTTTGACCATTTTTTTTAAAATTTGAATCACTGATAAATCAGTACCCTTTAATCGAAACTTTTTTTATTTCCTGTAAAAAGAGAGAGTTAATTTGAGGAAGCTTCATTTCTTGTAATGCTTATTGAAGCAAATTTCTGGCGATATTATGGTTGCGCTGATGGGGGAAAACTGGAAATTAAATATATGGATTGGGTATTGTATAAAATGCTGTGCAATATGATTTGAGGCGAAGAAGAAGTTTTATCTATGGTTTATTCTCCTGTTTTTTATTGAATATGAGTGAATAAAAATCCAATGATGTTAAATCTTGAAATCAGTATGAGTCATATTGCGTTTTAGAACTGAAAAGTGAAGATACAGTTTATCAATCTTAATTGCAGAATTGTTTACGTAATAGGATCCTGCTGCCGATATCTCATAGATTATGAATTTGAAGATTTTAATATCTGAAATGGATGCTGGCTAGATTTTATGCTACTTGTAGAGATTAAAAGGAATTGTTGAAGAACAAACACAGAAGTATGTCTTGAATAAAGAAATGAAGGCAGGAAACTAACTGTTCTAATTGCTGATTGTATGGAGTCGTTGAAGAGAATGTATTGACCAAATCTGCTATTATTTGTTTTCATGTGTCATTTCTGTGTCACCTTACAGTGATCTTTGTGCATGTAGCAATCTGAGTCTGATATCTGGACCCAAAATAGTGCAAGTTCTTGCTTCATGTTTATGAAAACTTAAATTTTAAGTCTATATCTGAAGCTGATGGTGGAAGAGGGCTCCAGACAGAAGATAACCTTAATGGATGAGATTCAGCTGTATACCAACTGGGATGATGTCATATGTCCCATATGCTTAGACTTTCCTCACAATGCCGTTCTCCTCCAATGCTCATCATATGATAAAGGATGCCGTTCTTTTGTATGTGATACTGACCATTTACATTCCAATTGTCTGGACCGCTTCAAACAAGCAAATAACATGTCATCTGGTTCACAATCACCAAATCCTACTGAAAATCCACCTCAATGTTTAGCTTCAGAATCTGAAGATAGCAAACCCCAATGCCCTTTATGTAGAGGGGTAGTTATTGGATGGGTAGTTGTTGATAAAGCTCGAATAAATTTGGATGAGAAGAAACGATGTTGTGAAGAGGACAAATGTCCATTTACAGGCACTTATATCGAGCTCAAAAAGCATGCACAAGTAGAACATCCTCATGCTCGTCCTTCGAAGATCGATCCTGCTCGCCAGCTGGATTGGGATAACTTCCAGCAATCTTCTGAGATTATAGATGTTTTGAGCACTATTCACTCGGAAGTGCCACGAGGGGTGGTTCTGGGCGATTATGTGATAGAATATGGAGATGATAATTCCGGAGATGATTTTGATGATTTTCGTGGGGATGAGGGAAATTGGTGGACGTCGTGCATATTGTATCAGGTATTTGAAAATTTTAGGATGTCTAGAAACAGAAGAAGAGCAAGAGTGAGTGATTCGAGAAGAGGAAACCATCGTTTGAGTTATGATACTTCAAACTCTGATGAAGGTTCCATATCTTCTACAGAATATGCGGATTATAGAGCCGATGAGATGGATGATGAGTTTGTGAGTGGACGGGGACCACCTAGGGGAAGAGGCCATCACAGGTGTGTAAATGATATATTTATTTGTTTGTTTATTTTTTATTTATTGAATATTGAATAAATAACTTACCACAACAAATACCTTAAAGATCTGACTTCCTTGTGGTATTAGGAGTTAATGAGGGCTGATAACATGTCCTGTTCTATTGGTAAATCCAATTTGGAATTGCTACACGTAATCAGTTTGTGTAGATTGTGTCCAACTAAATTTGAACTGATATCATATGAGATTAGACTTTGGAGTCTGGATGTATTCGACTTTTTGGGTCAGCATAACCCTTTTTTCTGGATCAAAATTATGTATTAATGAGTCCCATAATGGGAGAATCCTGTTTCTTCTGAAAAGCCGTTCATTAGTTGTATTAGTGGATTTGTATTTTTCATGATATCAATAGCTATAAGAAAACTAAAGGTGTAAGTAGAAATAAGAGTTCCAAAATGACCAATTTGAACAAAACATATTGCTGTGACTGATAGTTCAATTGGTAATGGATTTGAAATTAAAATGACTTAAAACCATCGCTAAGAGTGTTTCCATCACTTTAATAGGAGGCATGTCTAATAGTGACTATCATCTCTCTGGGAACTAATAGTGTCACGTGTATTATCAAATTTTGAAAAAAGTTTTTCTTATTCATATATTTTCCTTAATTTAATTTACTTTGTTGTCTATCAGCTCTCGGAGGCGTCGCTCGCGCTTCTATGATAACTAGTCAAGCTGTGTTGCATTCTCTCTCCTTTGCAAATCTACTGTAAGATGAAGTCTTGAGTTATAGTGTAATTTCAACTTTTTTGAACTTACTTTCTTGTATCTCGTTGTTTATATGCTCATGGTAGTCTCTTGTGTTAATTGCACAACAGAATCAAGGAAGCTTACACATCTTGTTTAAGTGGAACGTGGGATACCAGTTGAAGTTGGCCTGTTAATGACATGTAAAATCCTCAGATTGACACAATCCACTCATTGGCATTCCTTTTTAGTCACTTCTAAGTTAATTTGTTCTTTTCTTTTTGTTGGGAAGGTTCGATGTTTGGAATCTAATGTGCTTCGTTGTTTGATATTTATTTGTTTTTAGTCCTTTTGATGTTGCATTGGCAGACTTGTTTAGTTTCTTAGGCTATCAGGCTGAAACCAACTCCGCGCTGGAACCTAATGTTTGTCGTTCGTATAGGTTTGGAACATAAATAATGTAATATAGACAATTTCATTTATTTGGTTTCATCAGATAATGTTCTGCAATCTAAGAATTCTTCCTATATGTATGCATTTTTGATGAATATATGTTATTTTATGTCTCATTATTTGTTGAGTGCAAGTATCAGCAAAAATTGCTACTCAGTTGAGTACACGGATAAACAATCCGTGGAGTATGTTTTCTTATTAAAGGTGTGGATGTAATTTGAAAAGGGCTGGCGAAGAGGAACAGAACAGATTTGGTTATGTGTTTGTTTGATTAAATAAACATATTCCATATCAAGTGGAGCTGTGAATGTGATTTCCATCAATTTATTATAGGGAAGGTCATTTTCTACCTATGCTTCCCAGTTCCCACCTTGCTTTCTAGGCTCTTGGATTTTATCATGCTTGTTAGTTATCCGCCTGATGTCGTCGACTCGACGTGTACTTCTACATTAAATATTGAGGAAACAAAATTGGGTACATGCACCAGGAATAGAAAATCAATGACTAGAAATTTCTAGTTTGAACGTAGAAAATCAATATTTTTGATTACAAATTAAAGAAACGAAAATCTTAACAATAACCCAAACTTAGATGTTTTGTGTATTAAGATAGGGAGAATTACCTAAAGAAATCTTCGCGTAACTAGACCAACTTATTAACATTTTTCGAGATTTTTATTTCAAATTCACCCGAGTCTGAAAATTAGAACAAGATAATCAACGTAAAATACACAATTAATTAGTTAATTTTCTTGTCAAGACACATAACAGTATAACCCTTCTAACTCGATCCAAGAATACTATTGATTGAGTCATAAACTACAAAATCCAAAATTAAGATGTTACTCCCCGGATATTTTTGTGCCAATATCCTTTTGTATTCAGAATCACTTAAAATTCACAATTCAACACGATCACGTATAAGAACTGGAAGTCTACAAGCCTTTCGTAAAGTAAAAATCCATCAATCTATATTAAGAATCACATAACTAAACATCACTAGAGGATAAAATAGTCATTACACAATTACGAAAATAACACTTAGGAGATTCATCCGCACTTCCATATCGTATAGGTAAAGGTCAAAATTCGATCATCCTCAAATGACTAATATGGGACATTGTTTGGGAGATTGCGAATAACATTACTCTTCATACCAATTTTCGATCTCATGTGCTCGACACCGGACTTGTTAATTGCCTTGATTACTTTCATTCGTACAACATGCTCTCTTGACTGCACAGTTGCTAGACCCATGCTCTTATACCTGCATATCAGACATATTTTTCCCAACATTAATATTTTACTTAAATCATATATGAGAATAATAATCTATAAAAAGGGTTCCATTTGACATACCTTGAAGCTAATGCAGAAATAACAGCACTATTTGCAGCAGAAGGACGATGTTTCTGGCGGTAATATCTCAAGTATTCTCTAGAGCCAAGCATTTTGGTCAATGTTGCACCATTGTTTCGCTTGTTGGTTATAATTAGTTCAGAGCCACCAATACCAAGTTCAATACCGTCCTGGCTGTCATTAACTGATACCAATTGCTTCCCATCCGTGTCCACAAAACTGTTAAAATAAAAAACGAAAAATGGGTTACTCAATAATCATCTCACAGTGAACTCCTAATTTTCGTAATAAGGACTTCATTACATATACAACCCTTTGGTGATTACCATATTACATTTGGTACCCACAAGTTTGAGAAAACTACAATCACTCCCTAAAAACTGTTTAATATAATTTTTGTTCCCAGCAGTGGTGTTTGTAGTTTAAAAAATTAGGAAGTGGTTTCTGTATTTTCTTCAAACTTGCAGGTACCTACAGTAATACTGCAATCTCGGAGGGGATATAGATGTGAGAAATTTGAATAACTAATCTTGTCAGATTGAAGAAAAGGCAAAAGAACAAAACCTGCTGGTGTAATCATAAAATTCTTCCAGTTCTCCTTCCTCGTCTTCGGTCCCATCACCATAGTGCACTTTGCAGTGACTTTTCGCCTCCATATGCTTTCTAACAGCCTCTAAACTACTGAAAGGCTGACATCTCTCATTGCAGTACAAACACATGAAATCTCTTTTAACCTGAGAGTGGAAAATTTAAGATAAGTAGAGACCATGAAAGACATGACACTATTGTTATATTCTTGAAAAGTCATTACCCTGAGCCCCAAATACGTCAGGAGACCTTTAGGATCCTTCAAAAATTCAATATCAGGAATGAAAAACCCATGATGCTTGTGCATGTGTACCATACAGCTTTCCAATGTATCGTGCTCCATATCACACATGAAGCAACACGAAGGATCCAAAACTTCAAAATCATCCTCATCCATGTCATCATTAGAAGGATCATCATTCACCTTAAGTTGTCCCAATGAATCACTAGCTTCACCAAGCAACTCTTCTTCAGAATCGACCTCTTCCCATTCACTATCTTCACTTTCTTCATCTTCTTGCATAGGTTGAGGCTCTTTGGGCGCACGAGGTGGAAGAGGCTTGATTATTGTGCTCTGTCCTTCTTTGCTGCCCATTGATTCAGAAGCCCGTATTAAGTGAGTTTTGGATTTTAGGTGCTGCGCATGGGCTTTGGAACTTCTATATTCCTTGGCACAAAGACCACAACTATAAGACATGGGAGTTTCATCTAGCTTTTTTTTCTCTTCCGCAAGTGCTGATTGTCTAGCTTGGAAGAGTGCTTCAGTCACTCCTGGGACACCTGCAACCTGTATAAGAGAATAGAGAAGACATGGGAAGAAATTTTATACAGGCCACTCAAGTAATAATGATAACCAGAAGTGGCATGATGAAGGAGTCTCATGAAAATTCAGCAATATTTCAAAAAGAATAAACGAATGGAGGATAGCTCCAGTACGCTGAACAATAAACTCAACAAGGAGCAGCAGACAATAAACTTCTAATACAATATTCTCCAACATAGCTGTGTTGCTTCAGTCTCATAATTCTTCGAGGAAAACAAAAATTATCACAAAAAATAATCGAAAGTTTTCATCTGTCAATCTCAAGAAAACAAGTCCTATGTTTCGGGAACTAGTACGAATACTGATAAACATCTATATAAATGAGCTAGATTTTCATCCTATCTAACCACTTGGAAGATATCCCTTTTAGCTAGATATGACAATTTTCCTCGATAAAACCCCACAACGCGAACGAATACCACAATTATTTCCACAGCCACAGAAGAAAAAACTCACATCAGCGACCATTAAATCAAAAGTTTTAACCCATTGAAAATAGGGAAACGAGGAGAACACCAATAGTCCACCATGAAATGTACAAATTGGTTCGGCGGGTAACATAAGAGGGAAAAACACGGCACCTTGCGTTTGAGGTTGTAACGGTGCCATTCGGATTTGTAATGAAGCTTCTGCTCAACATCGTCTGCGAATTCCTTGTTGCAGGCGTTGCACGTCAATCCCGGCATATCTTCTCCTCCTCCTTTTTCCCTGGGTTTTGATTGAGGTGAAATTTGAAATTTTCAATTGAAAAATCTGAGGGTTTTCCTCAGCCGCTTTCATGTCTTGTATAAATTGCAGACTGTGTATATATAGGTCGACAGAAAGACGGTGTCGTTTGAGGCTTGCGCAAGCGCTATCATATGCTGTGTGTGTGGCGGATCTTTTGACCGACCCGGAAGTCAAACGGTGGATGGGCTAGGAGTGTAATTTCGAAAAACTGAAGCACCGACCTTAAGAAAACTCATTTAGTTTTTCATTAAAATACTACCCTATCCTACTATATTATATCCGATAGGCGATACCGTATTCGATATGTTGTGTCGTGTTTGATATTTTTCTAATATAGAATATCAAAAAATATATATATATCATCATGTCTGTATGACTGTGTTGTGTCCGTATTATTGATCCGTCACCTTGTTTTACAGACTTTATTATTGTAGGAAATACTTTTCTACATTAAGAAATGAATCGGGGGCTCAACTGTTACTCTATACTATGTGCTCAACTGTTACTCTATACTATGTCTATACATATTCGTTCACTTTTTACAAGCCCAACTTATTTTGTGAGATCTTCATTCATTATAAATTTTTTGTTAATCATATTCTTCTGTATATTAAGCCTTGGAACTTGGAAGTAATTCGCTGGCATAAACATAGCTAATCACGCGTTGATTTAATCGCAAAATGGGATTTCCTTTATGACCCATTTGGATTGATGGATTTGGATTTGGAGAGGTATTTGAAATGAATGGATTTGAAATACCTTTGATTTCAAATTTATGAACTTTGAATTCCTTTGTTTGGATACAAAATATCTGACAATGAATTTCAAATCCTTTCATCTAATTTTATTTTTACTTATTATTTTATAATTCATAAAGACTAATACTTAGAAAAAAATTTATTACAATATCATTTATATATATAGAGAGAGAAAAAACCGAGAGTGAAGAGAGAGAAATGGGGGAAAAAGTGAGGAGAGAGAAAGTGTAGAGCAGAGAGAGACAAGAGAGAGATATAAATAAGGAAAGAGAATGCTGGGGAGAGATAGTGAGAGAAAAAAAATTTGGGAGAGAAATTGGAGAGAGATAATGTAGAGAGAGAAAAAAATTGAAGAGAGATAGAGAAGAGAGAGAGAACGTTGGGAGAGAAAAAAATTGGAGAGAGAGAGTGAGGAGAGATAAAGAATTGCCCAGTGAGAATATTTTTTTAGAGAGAGAGAAAAAAATAATATTGAAAAAATTAAAAATAAAAATTATATAGACAACATGCAAATAAAGAAAAAAAATAGAATGAAATAGGAAGAGTGGATTTGAAATGACTAGGGGTTAGGAGTAATTTCAAACCTATTGAAAATTGGACTTGAAATCCATTGAATTCAATAATGGATTTTAATTCTATTGATTTACAATTTTTGTCAAATTGATGAAATGGATTTGGATAATAGAATTGAAATTCACCGGACCAAAATCCATCCATCCAAATAGCCCCTTAGTGTGAATACTGTTTAAATTTAGACCATAAACCAATATCGAAATCCCCCTAAAGTTTATGCTATTTATGAAAAACCACCTCAAAATTTTGTAACTTTATCCCTCAGAGAGATATTTAAAAGTATTTTCAAAGAATATTATATATATAATTCTATTTGTAATATTTCAAAGTTTCGGATATTTCCAATAAACAGACCTAACCTCAGTTTTTTTTTGGTAATTAAGGGAACAAACTCCAAATTAAGCTAACAGACCTACCTAACAACTCAATCCAAATTCAGCTAAGGTTACCCTTTTAACAACCCAGACAAACAAAGATATAACTAATAATGCAAGGAAAACTGGAGTAACTGGATTATTTCATTTGCATGAAGGCAACATAGTCCACATATCATACAGTTTTCACCGACAAGCTTTTGGCTCGAATATGTCGATCAACTGCGATATTTACATCGTCACCATTGCAAGAAGAAAAAGAAAAATAAGAGAGTTCAACAGAAGAAAGAAAATTCTTTTTTATACAATCTCAACATTTCTACAAAGATGAAGAAGAAGGTTGTGCTGGTGCTAATGAAGCCTTGCAGATTGGGCACCAATTTTTGAGCCTCAACCATTGGTCTATGCACTGTACATGATATCCATGTTGGCATTCAACCAACTTTCCTAACTCATCTCCGATATCATACTCTTCCTGAAGAATAAACGCATTCAGTCATAAAGCCATAAAATCAAGAAAGAGTTTTTATTTTTTTATTATATCTTTTTGTTGTTTGTATTAGCATAAAATGGTAACCTGGCAAATGCTGCACTTCTTGTCATCTACATCCTCATCCGAATCTGTGAATTGTACTTTAGATGGGGTTGGTTGATATATGGTTGTACTAAGGCACTTTGATAATGCCTCATCTGAGAGGGCTGTGCTAACTGTACCCATTCTCTCTTCTAGGGCTAATAGTTCCTGTCGAACAAGAAAGAGTACTCAGGGGTTGTTTGGCAAAACCTTCTGCTTTTGGAGAAATTAAAGTAGAAGCTAAGGTCATAAAATTAAAGTAGTATTAGTTGGGGTGTTTGGGGAAGAAAGCATAAAAACACCTTTAAATAATAGGAACAAAGACCTAGAAGCTCAAGAAAGCACCCCAAAAGGTGCTTCTAGATTTTTAAACAGAAGTAGCAACAAAGCACTCAATTTCTGCTTTTTTTAAAGCTACGTAAAAGTGCTTATTTTATGAATTTGCAAACACTCCCTCAATGCCTAGAGAAACCTAAATAATGCAGGTAAAGTAAGAAACAGCAAAGAGGAAGTTCAAAAACCGACCTCATATGACATGTTATCAATATCCAATCTCATGTCTCGATGTTGGTCATAGAGATTAAGTCCACTCAGGAACAAACTCGTCTCCAGTGCAAGAAATTGCTGCAATATTCCCAAAAATAAAGATTAGTAAAATATTACAAAATGGTGATGGTATAACAAACGAAGATTGAATACCTCATGCGTAAGCTCCTCATCTTGTTCGATCCTCTCAAGAGCTAATAATACCTGCAAATAGGAAGAAATTTTAACCACAAACTCTCAATATTCACCATACAAGAAAAGATCAATGAGTTAGTGCGTATAAGAAGCTCGATATATATACCTCAGCAATTCCATCCATGTCATATCGCCGCAAAATGTCCTGATTCATCGAATGCGTAAATCCTGGTTCAGTATCAGAGAAATGGGTTCTTGAGGACCGATCATCACCGTTCACTCTGGGGAAAGATCTCGAGCCACCAACATTTAATGGTCTTTCAATTTCTCTAATAGATGAGCTATTTCTTCCATTTTGTGGGCCCGAAAGCCTCGTCCTAGAAGCACGATTATTTATACCACTAGTTGAGGGGGATGACACATATGCAGAAGCAGAAGCAAATTTTCTTCCTCTATGAGACAAACTACTTTCAGCTTCTGAACTTCTCTTTTTGTTCTTCCCAACAGACTCAGGCTCCAGAGACGAACACCTAGACCTTACAACATCTGATACAAAATTGCATTTCAGATTATTCCTCGAACCAGAAGTGCTTCCATTGTTGTTCTTATTAAGTGATCTTAAGGCAGAGCTTCTAGAAGCTGCTGGGACAGAGCTTCTAGAAGCTGCTGGAACAGAGCTCCTAGAAGGTCTAACATTCGTTGATGCACTAGAACTTCCACTTCCTTCCACAGAAGTTTCTAGAGTCGTTGATTCTGACTGATATCCAGTTGGACTTCTGTCTGATTCGGTTGATAAACTACTTTCTGATGAGTCGAATTTCAATTGAGAGGATACCTTTCTTGTGGAATCAGGATACGACCTTTTTGTACTGGTCAAAAAGGAACTACTCCTGGAGGGCTTTTTGGTCATTTCGTTTCTGTTTGAAGAGGGAGAAGAAGGATTTGTGCATTTGGATTTATCTGAATTCCCAATTTTCATATTTTGATTGTACTTAATTCTTCCACTGCATCCAATTCGGTTGCAAAATTGATCATTCTGATCACCTTTCGTCACAAGTCCACTTGAACCTCTTTTATTAGAGGGTCGGTCCATGAATAGCTATATGAGTGCCTATTTCTGTTCCAAAACAGATAGTTTTTTTAGCACTGGAAATTATGAACATAAACAACCAGGAATTATTTAGAAAAAATCGCTAAAATATCATAGAGTTTTGAGCAAGTGGGCATACTTGCAAAATATAATCAAGCTCATTTTATCAATTGAGGGAAGCATAACTATGAATTGCATTGAATTTGAAGTTTTTATATAAAGTAATAAATGCATATAATTCGATTCACCAAGATGTCATCAAAAGAATATGAAGCATGCATAAAAGCAATCGATTAACCTTAAATGCTTTACACTATATTAACATGTTTGACATAGTTGAGGGAGAAGCTAAAATTTAAACAAGAAGAGGAATTTGTGCTGATAAAATGGATAAACAAATACCAATAGATACAATCTCATTAGATACTTTTCAATTATGGAAAGGGTCAATTAGGAAAACCATGACTGAGATTTACGCCGTTTACAAAAAACACCTTGAAACCTTGAAAATTATGAAAAACACCCTGAGGTTTTGCAAAACATAACAAATACCCCTCAAACTAAAGGAAAATCAGTGACTCGGGGTGTTTTTTGTAATTTTCAAGGTTTCACGTTTTTCATAAACGACCCAAACTTCAGGGGTTTTTCCATATTTATTCCTTATGGAAATATGCCATAACACCAACCACGAAAATAAAAGGGCTTGAAAGAACATCAATACAGAAGCAACAAAAAAATAAATCTTAATAAGCTCGGGTTCCAACATGATCGAGTAATCACAGATATACAACAAGGTTAGCCAGAATGTATCACACACACACACATTAATAGAGGAGAAAGAAGATGCTCATACAATCAATCAGCTTTTTACGCTTCAAAGCTCCTCAGGACTTTGGATTCCTTTTTTATTTTTTCTGTAAATGAGAAATTCTATGGTATCTTTTCTTTATCGCTTCACACTTTAAATTGTAAAAGAAACACTTTATCAGAATCAAGTCACCACCAAGTTCAAGCAAAGACGACTTGACAACACTCGCTTCTATAAGAGACAATCTGCATGCTTTGGAATAGAGAACCAAAATCCCTGTATCACGCATAAAAATTCCCAGTAAATTGAACAAAACGAAATAGAAATAAACTATTATTTCAAAATCACACACACCAAAAACCACCCAGGAATGTGACCTCCGATCAATAAAGTAAAAAATAAGGATAACACGAGGTCACCAACCTTAACACCAACAAACACACGACCGAATAAGAAAACAATAAAATTAGACAAATAACACCACTTCCAAAAAGACCCATATAAAAAAATTAACTAGGGACTCTAAATAAAACAGAACATGAAATTTAAGAACGCTTGGAACAAATATACCCATAATCCAATCAGAAAATCCTCAAAAAAAAAAAAAAAAAAACTCAAATTTTCTCCACAAACAGTAATCAGAAACCAATAGAAAAACATGAACTGATAATCCACCATCATAAAACACACCCGATGAAAAATCAAGACACCAAGAGAAAAGCTCAACGCCCTTGATCACAAACGAACGACGAAAAAACAAACCGAAAAGCTCCCAACTTTTTTTTTGGTTACCTTCTTCTTATTCTGCTCTTTATTTCTTTCTCTTTTCCAACAAAAGATAGATAAAAGCTCCAACCACTACGCGATACGAGAAGCGCCTAGGTCGAGAGAAACAGAAGACGTGTTTCTCTTAAAATAAGTACATAGTGGACTCTATATATGAGTGCGTGATTGTATAATAATGTAAAAAAAATAAAGTAGAGAATAATATTGCAGAAATACCAAATTTAAAGTACAATAATTTTGTAAAGATCCGAGAGCGAGAGCGAGGGTAATGGGAAATTGTTGCACTTACCATTAAACATAAACAAATCCTTAACAAACCTCTGCTTCATTGCCGTCCTTTCCTTTTGTGTCTCCTCAGCCCTCCGATTTGATTTTGGGTTTGGACGGTCAAAGATTGGGAGCTTTTGGGCTAGGGCCCACTGGGCCATACCTGTTCCCCTAGGGCCTGTCAGCTAGACGCCTAGACGGCTCTGAATATATATGAATATAATGATATAATTGTTTTTTGTCTTATTTTTCACAATTTACCATTTAAGTATTTTTTGATTGTAAAATAATATATTTGAAATAAGGGTTAAGTGAATTTAAAATTGAAAAAAAAAAAAAGTTAATGCATTTACTATAGAAAAAATACTATACTAATATAGTTGACTACTCGACTTAAATAAATTGTACCAAAGTCTATCTTTCCCCCTTAAATTTACACTTTAAAGTTTTAATATGATCAAGAATTTGGCTCAAACTCAAGACTCTAGCCTTTAGGCAAGGTACTAGATCGACAAACAAACTCTAATTTCAATGGTGAAATATAAACCAATCAATTAATAGTGTGCCTAGCTCCAATTGAGTCATCTCCATTCACTAATCACTACCTAACACAAGTTGATCTTCCAACTATTTGAATTCCTTCCTTACGAAGCCCAACACAATATCGGTAACAAATGCACAACCCAATTGTGGAAAAATGTCCCCACAAATATACAAAAACCTAAAAGGAAAAAAGTAAACCTCAATAGAGGAAAAAAAAAGGAAAAAGAAATGAAATTATTACTATTCACTAGATTTTGGTAGATTTTGTATAGTGTGTTCAAATTGGGTATTTTTTTAGGGTTACTATTCAACTAGGCTTTTTTTCCTAAATCAAGATATTCATCTTCGATTTAGTGACTAGTCACTTTATTTGAATTGTAGACACTTCAAATATTAAGATAACTGATTAGAAGATTTGAAGTTGCTTCATACCCAAAACCAAAATTCGAACTCCTGATATTTAGTTAAAAATAACTGAGTCTCTTCCACTAAACTCACTAATCACGCGTTTATGAAGATTTCTTGGAAAAAAATCATTCCATCTTGCCCCTCCTTTTAGCTTTAGCCAACAATTTAACTCATTGATTTTGTGGGCTAAACCAATTAGCAAATACCACCACTAACCTCAAAGTGCAACACATGGACACTTCTCAATCCACTCAATTGAAGCTTCTTTACATTTTTTTATTTTTGTAATAATACATTTGTTTATTTTCTAGGATTAGGTCACAATCTTCCTTTGTTTGGGAATATCTTAATCCATTTTTTTGTTGTTTTAAAAAGTTTGGTTGAGCTTGAGTTGGTATTGGAATAATATATTGACAACTTTTCTTGATTGGGTTTCACGAACCCTAAGTTCTTGATTAATTTAGTAAATGGTACACCATCTTTCCATAACACGGGGTCCCATGATTACCGCATCTTGTTTTTGTTTGGTGGGTTCATTTATTTAATAATTGTATTTTTTATTAAATTAATTTATTGTAATATTAATTAAAATAATATATGTATAATTTAGTTTTTCGGTGCTATAATAAGTTTGAATGATTGAAAATACGACTACCACCAACTGTAGGAAGAATTTTTAAAAATTTTGCCCGTTCAAACACAATATAAATGCAATTTTTGAACAAAAATAGCAAAAGTATATATTTTGTTAATTTAATTTTCTAATCTCTAAAATACACAAAAATTTATGGTTAGATTGTAGAATTTCAATAAGATGGATAAAATTGAAGGTCCTAATTCACTAGACATATATAGTTAGTTTGAAATGGTCAGAAATTCCTTCTTAATATGATAATTAGAATGCTTTGTTTTTTTTTTTGTTTTTTTTTTAAGAAGGTAACATAACATCCCATGGAAACAGAAGTCGCAATAATTTGTATGTGCTTCCCACTCCTATAGTCCTATTTGCATGTTCGGCTGTGCACGATTTACGCATATTTCATTCAACTAATTTCCAATTTCCCAACTGCCAAAACTCATCTTCATATATCAATCTTCATTACAAACTTGCTTGTTCTTCCACATTCAATGGGAAAGCAGCAGCTTCTCTTCTTTTCGCATTATACAAGGTACGGCCTTCCACACCCTTTTATTTAAACTATTTTATTATTATTATTTTTTTTTTTTTGGGGGGTGGGGGGGGGGGGGGGGGGGGTAGTAGTAATTCTATGTATTAATATGCAATCTTGTGTGTTAATTATAGGACAACAACAAAAAATTATGAATAGACTAATCATATAATAACGATCCTAGCTACTGGATTTGGATATAAGTTCGTTAAGGATTATCCCATTTTTTGTCCGGAAAACAAATATTGTCAAAACTCTCAAAAATGATATATAACCTTCATTTGCACAATAGAAACAACAAATGGACTTTGGAATATCCCAACTCTAAAGAGGAAGGTTTTGTTTGTATATTCTTCGACAACATAGTCATCAATCATGATAAGTAAATTACCTGTTTTATTTCAGAAATTAATTCTCCTATACAAGGTAATCGCATAACAACCACAGTCTATTCAAAATTTTAGTTTAATGACAAAAAAACATATATTTATGTTCTTTATTCACACAATGAATAAGCCGGAGTTTGTAAGAGTTTTTGTTTCGAGAGACGCTATCGCCGTAAAAAGTTGGAAATTTGGAATATTACATGTATTAGTGTTTGGAAGAGAAAAAATGGTGAAGCACTTTTATTACTCTAGAGATTTCCACTTATTTATGAAAATAACCTAAAAAGCTAGAAGTTGTAGCTAAAAATTGGTCATTGAGTGCTGCCAACTTATAACTCTATTTTCGCTTATCATAAACAGAAGTTGGTTTGCCATATGATCCCTAAGTGCTGGCAAAATAACAGTAAGCACAATTTTTTTTTTTTCAGAGTTTGCAAACTCTACCAAAGAACATCCTAGTTTATTTCCCATGTACATTTTCTTCAATGCAGGTAGTAGTAGCAAGAAAAACTAATTCATAAAAACATGGCATCAAGATCAAGAGACAATACCGTTTCCGGGAAGGAGAAAAGAGGAACATCTCCTTCATCAGGAGTCCCGGCCCGCAGAAGGAGCCCAAACCCGTCAAAAACTAGTTCTCCAGCCCGCAGCACCGACTCATCAGAAAAGCCAATTCCAAACTATCTCAAGCCCACAGTATGTTCATCAATCCTGGACAATTCCAAAGGCAAAAAACTAGCTTCCAGTCCCGACAGCACAAGCAGGCCGTCTCTCGCAAGAAGAAGATCCTTCGACAAGCCTCCTTCGCCTTCTCGCACGCAAAAATCAAGAATTTCCCCAAATCCCACTTCTCGATCATCCTCGTTTTCTGGGAAAGGTGTTTCTGATAAGAATGCAAAAACACCTGGAAAACAGCATAGTTTGTATGCAAGGCCTGTGAATTCAGTAAAGAATAGACCTTTGGGGAAGAAGGGAGATGGAAAAAGCGGTTCTTCCAGAACAAAAGCAAAAGCTACTGAGAAAGTTGACGTAAGTCCTGATGTAACTGATACTGGTGAATCTGAAACACAATCCCAAGATCAGGAATCGCCCGTTGCTGCTGAAGGTGAAGAGCAGATAACGGCAGAAATTGAGAAGGGTGACGAAGAGGGAGTTAAGGATTCAGCGGTGGAAGATAAAGAACTAGAAAGTATTGAGAAAGCTGAAGCAGAAGTTGAAGAAATTGATGACAAAAGTATAAATGTTGAGTCTTCTCCAGTTTCAGAACATCAGGAGCCTGAAATTGTGAGTGTTGAATCTTCTACAGTTTCGGAAAATCAGGAGCCTGAGATTGTGAACGTCCGGTCTTCTACAGTTTCAGAAAATCAGGAACCACCCCAGATTGTGCATGTTGAATCTTCTACAGTTTCGGAAAACGAGGTTCCCAAGATTGCCACTGATGAGACTTCGACAGTTTTAGAAATCCAGGATGTCGTTCCTTCCCCTGTTGCCAAAACAAAAGATCAGCAAGAAGAAGAAAAACCAATTGTCAAAGAGATAAGCAGCAAAGAAATAGAGCCTCAAGAACACGTGAAGAACGAAGTGGCTAATAAGATTAGTACTGAGGAAAACGTTGCAGAGAATCCCAAAGAAGAGGTTGTTGAAGAGAAGGAAATCCCACAAAAAGAAAAAGAAAACAAAGACGACGCAATCTCGTCGGATAAGAAAGAAGAAATGGTTAGTGGAAGCGAAGCTAATGAGACTAA
Organism: Verbena officinalis; assembly: GCA_958496215.1. Lineage (NCBI taxonomy): Eukaryota > Viridiplantae > Streptophyta > Magnoliopsida > Lamiales > Verbenaceae > Verbena > Verbena officinalis. The sequence goes on along the minus strand of OY292390.1, from coordinate 2,647,119 downwards.
AGAAACAGAAGTGAAAGAAGTTGTTGTGGAGGAGAAGCAAGAAGCTGAAAATGCAGAAGCAAACGCACAAGCTCCAGCAAAACAACTGAAGAAGCAGGATTCAGCACTTTCGAATGATGTTATAGAGGAGACAAGCAAAAAGCTTCGTGAGCAGAGGAAAAATAAGGTGAAAGCGCTTGCGGGGGCTTTTGAGACTGTCATATCCTTGCAGGATCCTAAGTGATAACAACTCATACAGTCATACTTGATTTCAGATATTCATAAGAGGGAAAAAAAAAGAGTGGTTATTTGGGAAAAGTTGGTAAATTCAAACTCAGTTGAATTTGTTGTTTTACTTGTTGATCATGTTGTCTTACACAATTTTTAAGAGTTTGCTTTCTTTTCCATCAGCATGGGTATCTATGAGAGTTCAGTTAATTCGTTTCCGAATCTAACATACATGATTTCAAGAAATTCAATTCTATATTCAGTAAGATTTTTTTGGCTTATTGAAATTTAAGTTTGATTTGGTACGATTTGCCAAAATGAACACTCTAATAATCACACACATACATAGTCAAAGTTATGGAAATGGTCATCTTTGGGCATTTCTTGAAAAGTGTACAAGTAATTTTCCCATTTTCTTATTTTTTGATTTTTTTTTTTTGTGTGAATTAACAATTGTGATAATCCTAGATTTTTGTGTGAATTAACTGAGTCACACTTGATTATTTTCCTTAGCCAATTACATTTACGCGCAAACTGAAAAATCATCTGTACGCGTAGTCAAGTAGGAGACGTCAACGCGCGTGTGTGTTTAAGATATTTCCTTCAAATTTCGCTGCAGAATTTTCCATAACCGACCATTTGGGGGCATTTATTCCTCCACTACGAAATTTCTCTCTTCTCCAAAACCTTAATAGGCATCGATCCTCCATTTTCTAGCTTATTCCAGAATCAAAACCTCACTTTCCTACTCTATTATATAAATACCCATATCCGCAAACAAAAACCCCATTATCTCCAAACTTTTCACCCAATTCAGCTGAAAACAATTCAGAGAAATCAAACCCCCAATTTCGGAACTGAAGAATCAGGATTTAACTCGTTGAAGCGAAGAGAAAGATGTGTTTGGTGTTCGTTTGCGACGAAGATGAGCGGGTGATCGGACGGCAGGCGGCGCCGGGGGCGTGCCCGTACTGCGGCGGCATGGTGCAGGCGATGGACGTGCAGAGTCAGTGGAGATTCTGTTTCGTGCCGCTCTATTTCAAGACCAAGCGCAGACTCTACTGCAGCATCTGCTCCAGGCGTTTGGTTGTCCAATAGAATGCCCCACAGATGACAGATGATTCGACGAGTTGTAGACTAGGATTTGCTGATCAATATATTTTATTTATTTATATTTTCTTCAATCCTGTATCTTATGGAATTTTGATTTATTATACTGGCTGTTATGTCGATTTTTTTTTCCAGAATTTGTAATGTTTGTGTGCATATTGAGTGGAATATGTAATTAATTAGGGATGTAAAATTGAATAAACACTATCGATCGGCATTGGTAAATTTGATTTGCTTTATAGACAGAAATCTTGATTCTTCTTCATAATTTTCGTTTAGTGAGTAATAGTTATAAAATAGACTCATAACATCTTCGTACCATTACTTATATATTGTTATAGGAATTGATCAATTGTGCAGATACATCTGAGTGAAAACTGAAAACTCATCTAAAGAACAAAAAAAATAACTGAAATGTCCATGCTTATCACTTACAGAGCTTAAGCTTTTTGAAAAATGAGGATACAATGGATTTCGGGTAGGGTTTTGTAGCAAGGCATGTGGGAATGTTCTCGGGCTGTTCGATCCACAGTTTATGAGCAATTCCACCTGCTTTTAGCTTCTCTGACAAGTTCACTATCTGAGTTTCACCTTTCACTTCAAGAGTAACCTGCATTTATGTAAAGAAAGCTGTTAGCAACTCTGAAGGTTAGTGCAGCACATCTGATCATATTACATGGCAATTGGCATAAATGTTGTTACCAGAAAACAGCTTACTAATCAATGAGACATCCTATTGTTACTGTAGTTGTTCTACGATAGCCTTATTAAGCACTTGTTGCATACAAATACAACTCCTGAAAGAAAACATTGACATGTTCTTGCAAGTTCGAAGCGTCTATTAGCATCCAGATTACTTCCTTCTTCCAAATTCATCAGTAGTTCAGCATCTTATATAATTGTATACTTGAAAAAAGACATGACAGAGGCTTTTAACTCCTTATTTAGGTAAGCCTCAAATCGGTCGCAAAAGAAAGAATTTACATTCAAAAAGCTGAAGCCCTCAGCCTCGTAGAAGAAAAAGTTTCTTTGCAAATTCAACCAGACAACCAAGTCACTCACAGCTATTTGAATATATCTGGATAAACACTACCAAATTTTATTGCTAGATTTATCATTAATCATATTTCACCGTCATAATTCAAGCAACCATTACAAAACATTAATCTAAACCAAACAGGTTCATATATAATGAAATGGAGATGCACGTGAAAGAAGACTGACCAATTCACTTATCTGCTCACTTTCAGTCAAATTGCCTGTCATCTAGTCCAATTTCTTACAACGAAAAAATTGAAATTGAAAGTTATTAACGAAAAATAATTATGGACATATGAAATAGTAAGCAGGTAAGTTTAAAAAACTCGAATACCCACAAAGATGGAGAAGATTAAACATGTGACGGAAACTGGATTAGGAATTACTAGCCTTGTGCATAGAATCGAGATTGGAAGGGGAACAGTATTGTTCAGTGTGGGGATCATCCTTGTGAGTCCAGATTGCGGCGACGGAGGCATGGCAACCCTGTGTTACAACACTCCCCAGCGGCCATGTGTCGATTAGGTCCCTCCGCAGCACCACGTACTGCACCACCGTGTCCGCCGCCGAGCTCTCCGTGGCTTGGGCGACCTCGACGGAGTCCGCAGCTGCGTTTGCGGCGGTTGACGATTCCATCCGGGCTGCGGTGCTCAACAAGACAGTGCTGCCCGTTGTGATTCTAGCGGCCCGGCTCTCTAAATGGGGTTTTATTAGAGGGAAACGGGGCAACAGTATAGAAGCCATTGTTGGTCCTTGGTGAATAAGGTAATACGGGTGGGTTTGCCAACCCGGTTCCTTTTGAGAAAATTTAAATTCCAGATATTTGTGAGTCTATATTTTTACTTTTATTTTCTTAAAAAAAAAAAGAGAAATTGCAATTGGGCAAATAGATTAACCTAAGTTGGCCTAAAAATGATTGAAATTAATATACCTTTTAATTATCGAAAAATTGTGTACTGTTACATTGATAAATGATAATTCATTTGTTATAGATTAATTAAATCATAACCCAAAGTTGTTTTTTTATTTCATTATCAATCAAAATTTTATAAATTTGGAATAGGAAATTTAGAACTCTTTAAGTTACATACATGAATCCAGTCATACTTTGAGATCTACATGAAATGTATTTCTGCAATTTGAGGTCTGCTCTTTTATATCAATCATAACAAACTACTTAATACAATGATTTAAGTACTAATAAGACTACAATTCAGCGAGGGAATTAGTCACTGTGTATGACGATGGATATCCTGCTCAAAATCTTGAACTTCAGAAAGAAATTGTGCGAGATGAAGCCCGATTTCCAGAATTAAAACTTCTGGAATAGCAACCTAAGTCACTCGAGATCGAAGAACACTGAAAAACAAAAGAATTTTACATTCTAATCATCGAACGTTCTTCTCATTCCCCCCCTCTTCAATTTCATAATTAGCAAAAGGGGAGAGAAAATAGTTGTGATGGAAGAGAAATTTGCACACACGACTACTGTCGCCACATAATGAATGTTTCTTGTTTGTGTTCCATTTGGGCGGCAGCTCAGTCTTTACATTAAGTGGATCACGCGCTCGTTTCTCCCCAGGTCATGCGTCTTTTCCAGCCAAATTATGAAAGGATATTCTCCTCCTCCAGAAAAATTACGAAAGGATCTTCTCCTTCCGTAATCGCCCCAAACTACATCCCTGCAGGACAAGAAATTTTGAAACTAGTGAATGTGTGATAGGGTATAAGGGGAAATTAAGGTGGTTTTTGTGGAGATTTACAGATTTGAACTGAGGGTTCGGATCTGTGTTAGAATAGTTTGCTGGAGGCAAAATAGATGGAATGCAGAGAACGCATTTAAGATTCTCGCATCCATCGATGATTTCTTGCTCTTGTTCCATTTGTGTGAAACGTCAACATCCATCTCGGTTTCTCCTTTTTCTCCATCTCTTTCTAGCCTTTCTTCTGCCGAGTGCACGAGAAATTTCCATCTTTCGTATACTGCAAAACAAGGAAATTCAATTAAAATTAGGATTAGGAAAGATCACATCGTTTAATACATAGATTTGAAACTCTCACTGAAGGAGTTTTGATCCAAACATATAAACAACCCCATCAAACATAATCAGAAGCAACCAAGAAAATTGCTCATCAATCAAAATTAAACTTTCTTGAGAGAATAGTACTAGTAGAGAACAACAATTATGAAAACTCTACTACTGTGTGGAGAATGAAGGCCAGGAGAGGGGGTATTTATTGGCATCCGATGAACGACAGCTGGTGAACCCGTATGCTTTAAACGGCGGTGTGACGTGTATTGCTGTATGTGCCACGCACAGCTTGTGCATGACGCGGATTTACGACAACTGGCATAATCAGCATCGATAGTATCGATTACAGATTACTACAGTATTATTACGGAGATTTGGTGAATATCAGAGATGTGGAAGATTTCTATTGGATCACCCAACGTGTAAAGGGGATGGATTGACACTAAAAACGCCTGTGGTAATCTGTGTATTCATTCTGCACGAGACTTGCGTGCCAAAAGCTAACGGATACTTTGAGAGTGTTTGGCTAAGCTGTGCTTATCAGCTTTCACCTCTTATAAGATGTTTTTGAAGTGTACAAGATGTTAAATCTTATTTCAAAAACAAAATCTCAAAGTATTTGGAAAACATAAGATCATGAGTTTACAAGATGTTAGTAATGGCAAATTGTGTAATTAATATGGTAAGAAAGTAAGGGGTGTATAAAGTTCTTGAAAACATACCACCTTATTTAAAGGAGCTCCTAACATTTTATAAGCTCTTTTAACAAAAAGTTTGTCGAACACTTTTTGGGCGCTTGTGAACTCCCATAAAACTTAAACAACTTATAAGATGTTCAGAAAAGCTTATAAGCTCAGCCAAATTAGGTTTTTTAACTACATTTTGGTCCCTCCCGGTTACTTTCAGAATAAACAATTCAAGTTCTTGAGACTAACATGAATGAATACCTTATCACTGATATTTCTAAAAAACAATGAGTCCCACTAAAATAAACAATTACAGGCAAGAGTATTTGCTTATGAACTTTTAATTCATGGAGCTATATATACCACAAAAGTCATCAAGGAAACTCAAGTCATGCAGCACGTGAGAAATGACCTGTATCAACCCGCTAACATTAAATTGACTGAAGTGTTGGATTCTGACTCGGGGGGGAGTTGGTAATTTCTAAAACCTGAGGGGGTTTTCTGTACTAGAGCCAAACCCCAGGGGGTGGTTGGTAATTATCCCTTTATTACATATTAGAAACTAAGTGGAAATGCCACATTACATAGTTCACTTCAATCAAGCAGGTCTTGAAACTATTATAATGCCAAATCAAATGATATAACTCATACCTTAATCATAAAGATAGACTCAAGTAGTACTACCATACCCAAATAACATTGCTTCTTGGATTTTACCAAGAAATAGAAATGCCAAGGAAAGAACAGAATAGTCAAAGAAATCCAGAGTCCCCAACTCGAATGGTTCATAAAAAATGATGACGAGAATATAATGAGGTGAATTTTCTGAACACAGGATTTATTAGGTTATTTTTTCCTTATAACATCGACAAATTAACGAGAATTTCTACACACCACAGTTCTTTCAGCTTAAAACTTCAACCAAGTTGAATTTAATGATCAATAAGCAACAATCTTCTTCTTCCCTCTCAAAAGAAGAAAAAGGAAATAAAGTAATACCTTAGCGAATTGAAATTTTGTGGTAGCGGGCACCCGGAGTACTAAGAGATACAATTATCCGCAGCACTGCATCACCGTTTCAGACACTGAGCTCTTCAAATTGTGGCGGAGACCGTCGGAGCATGCGGTGGCTCTAGTTTTAGTGATGAAACATTGTGCCAAATTAAATTCCTTGTAGTTGTTCATCTTAAGCTCAATTTTGCACCAAAAACAAAAAAAATCTTAAGCTCAATTGTATCATTGATATGGTTGATAAAATGATTTGAGGAATGTAAAGGAATTAGGTTTTGCAAGTATGTATTTTCGTATTATTTTCCTATTATTAGTTTAGGAAATGCCTATAATGAAAAGTTACGAAGTTAAGTACAATAAAAAAAATTTAATAAAAAATGGTGACCTTTTTCTAGTGGTCTAAAATGTAAAATAAATTTGATTCAAAGTAAATTTTCCCTTAAGATTTAAAAAAATATTTTTTTCTATCTTTGACTAGTTTAGTAGTTTCATACTATACACCCATTAATGACTTTTGCTTCTATTGTTGAATAGTGTAGACAAGCTTTGAACACTCGGAGCACTCATAAATGACTTTTGCTTCTATAGCTTAGTAGTTCAATACTATGAACTGTTACGTTTGAGTTTGAAATTTTAGGAGAATTGTACTATTAATGAGAAAGTTTTGATCCCCAACTCTATTTAAAGTTAACGAAAAAGAATGCAAATATATTTTTGAGGATAAGATCCCACCCAAAGAACTTAAATAATCATTTGCAAATATGATGTCTTCTTTGATTACAATACCTCAACCTCTCCTCTTGAAGCAAAAGTAAAATTCTGGAATAGCAACCTAAAGCGACCAAACATGGAACAACTATGCCTAAAACAAAGCATAACATTACATTCTCTCCTATGTACATTTTCCCTCTAGCTACTCTCTTCAACAAGAAAAGGTCTATAAACCACCAAATTTCATCCGAAAGATCGCTTCGAGAACTGTTCGTTCTCTCCATATTCTTCCTCTGCCTTATCATCAACGTAGTGTCACAAATGATCTCGACATCCATCATCATGACGATGATTCCCTCTGTCAAAAAAAAACAAGAAATATGTCATATACAACCACAAACTTTTCCAAAATATTACAAATACCACAAAGGGTAAAATGGTATTTTCAATAATTGTTTTTGCTGATGTCAGCATTTTCCATCCAACTAACTGGACGGCTGGTGAAAGTTGCAAAAGTTAAGCCCATCTCAGGGGGATAATCGTAAATTTTGAAACATGGTGTTTCTAGGAAAACCGGGCTTAGCCTCAAGGGGATCTTGGTAATTATCCCTAAATTCAAATTAGGCAGGTTTCATAATACACTCACCTCGTTTGGAGTGTTGATGCAAGCCAAGAGAGGCAATCAAGAGTACTCCTGCGATAGGTTTTGGTCGACCTTCTCCAAATGCCCTTGAGATATTAAGGTTAATTAAGATGCAGTGATTGGAGATCCTGGTCATCACTAGGCCAATCAACTGCTCATTTCTGAGGATCAGACTTCTCAGCCTCCATGAAAAAAGTTTCCTTCTCCTTCTTCTGGCCAGAAGAAGCTAAAAAAAGAGCATTTTAACACTCCACATAAATAAATATTTGAAAATTTGCTTTTTAAGGAAAAATGGCCATTAGTGAGGTGTTAATCTTTACGGTAGGAAATGGTGTTGATTTCTTGCTCCTCCTCGATCCATATGTGCAGTGGAAGCACCACCTCGATCATGTCCAGACCCAGAGTACGCTCCCATTTCTCCACCCTGAGATTTAATTCTGCAGCAGATTCTCCCATCATGCACAGGGTTATTAATGGAGAGAGTCATGAAAGGAAACAAAATCATCGCTAGCTCAAGCAAAAAGTCTAACGTACATTTAAGTACTGGTCATGCAATCAATACTATGTAATTCAACAAAATGCCCTTCAGCGCCTGCACCCACTCAACACCTCCTTCACCCAGCTGCAAATTAAAAGCAGGCAGCACTACGTACTGGGCTAGCTGGGTCTTTCAGATATGGGCCCTTATTGATGTTGGGCTTCTCTTCTAGCCACATGATGGACCTGGCCCGGCCTTTCATGACATATATACGAGACTAATTACTTAAAACATATATGTTTAAAAGTATTTTAGTACTAATTTATCTTACAATTTTTATTTTTTCTCTTTCATTTGGTTTTACTACAAGAATAATTTGATATAAATTTTGTGTCCAGCTAAATAATGCGTACTTCGATCTTGTGAATTTTTTGAGTTCTTAAGTACAAGAAATAATTAATATCAAAATCTTTATTATGTCAAGTTCTATAGGCAAGTAAATATTCATAACTACTCTTTGAGATTCAAATTTTGTAAGCAACATGTATATATGTTGTCAAAAGTAAAATAACTAGCATATTCTTATGTTTCTACTGATGATATTTTATCACAAATTTTAGGAACATTAATTACGGTTAGGACTAACATTCAAGTTAGGATGATTAATGAAACTAAACTTGAACTAATCAGTTTGCTAGCCAAGTCTACATCGTATTAATTCTCATAATATATATCTCAATCAACAATGTGTTTATTCAACTAATGAACAAATCAAGAGTAAAACTATAGTAGCTTTAATCCATAGTCTATATCTTAAAATTAGGGTTAGCAAAAACTGCATAATCCTTGACATGATTTTTGATAGATTACCGCGTCACTTGTACTTTATGAAACAAAGAAAGATTACCAAATTATATAATATATACAGCATGGAATGAAGAATTTGGAACAATATTATCATACTTGAAAAGGAATAAAATTGGCCTTGTAATTAGGAGTCTGTCCATGATCATGATCAATCCATTGAGAATATACATGATCACAGTTCGTACTTGAATGTCTATGTCTACTTCATTACATGTAGATAGCAATACGAATCATGAAACAATTAATAACCCATTGCTAGCTCTCTCCTTCCTATATAAGTATATATCCACAATTTCTACTTGCCTAGACCCAGTACCCTAAATCCATATCTAAAAACCCGAGCTAATTATAAGCAACTATTTATTCGTTTCAATTCATCGAACAATCAGAAACCCATTAATATATATGCATGGGTTATTAAGTACTTGTTGACAAAAATACTAGCTTTGTAGTAGAATGAAATGGGGAAAAAGTTTGTTTATTTTCTTCCAGCTTGTTCTTTGTAATCATCGGCATTGCCTTTTTCTTCTTTGTCATCCTCCTCATCATCTTCGTCTTGATTGGTGTGAAATTTTATTGGCAGAGAAGATGTGCGAGTCATATTGCCTGCAGCAGTACTACTCTTTTCATGATAACGTTCGTGAGCGATAAGTAATCTGCGCCTCTTGTTGATTGCATGCTCTTTTTTCACCAAATCTTGTGTACTTTCGGTCCCAGCTAATTCACTTAGATTGTCAAATGACTTGGACCTACCATCGTAATGCCCTGAAATTCCCCTCCTAAATCATCATCGATATATAAACACCAATTAGATTATATTGAGTGAGGTAAAATTTATTTTAATTAAAAAATATAGTGCATGTCACGCTTCAAAATCATGACTTATTTTCAACTCCATTGAAATATTGTTTCTAAAACGTCCAAGAAAGCGATTCTAACCCCTCCAAAAAAACAAGAAATCAACCAGCCCAAACCCAAACAAAATTAGATCAAGAATGAATTCTTCACTGGGAGAGAAGATTCAGCTTATTTTCAACTTCATTGAAATATTTGGAATAAGAATACATTATTAACAAATTTTAAAAATCAAAAATCAGGTCACAAAAGCATAACATAATCACCCGATAAATTGTAAAAAAAAAAAACCCAGAAGCCATTGTCAAGAAACTTTCATTAAGTGTAAACTCGTAAAGAAATAAAAATATTAAAAACCTAACAATCACGTAAGTATGAAAACAAGTGCCCCAACAAAATTAGATCAAGAAAGCGCGCAAGATTAACACTTACTTCATTGGCAGAGACTTCTCGAGGGAAGCGAGGCAGTCAAGAGTACTCCGGCGTTTTCTTTTGCCGTCAACCTCCAACTCTTCATCTTCATCGCTATCGCTCAAAGGCGGAGAGAAAAGATCCTCCGCAGTCGCCTTACCCTTACCCTTCCTGTCGTCGCCACCTGCAGACGCCGCCGCCTCAGACATTGTGTGATTAACGACGATATAGTAATTACACAAGATTGTATTTTTAGTCTCTTTTTTCTTGGAATGTTGATAGTTACTACTTAGAGAGCAGAGTAGCCTTTACTTTCTCGATCACTCTCAGCAGTACTCTTTCTCGCTTAATTTCGTGGTGAAAAAATGGGAAGATGGGCTCCTATTTATTGACATCAAATTTTGGGAGAGGTGATATCATGTATACAGTATATATGTGTTGTGACTTTGTGTGTATAGTATCTTCGATTTCATTATAATTTCTTCGATCGACTTGGCGAGCTAGCTTTCACATTGTAATTTTTCTTGAAAATGTTTCAAAATCTGATTCTATTCTATTAGAAAAGGGTGGATATGATTATTTGAAATAAAAGGGTTTTTTTTTTTATATATATTTACTATTTATTTTGGATTTTTTGAGGGATTGTTTGGAGAAGAAGAGGGAAAAAGGTGGGAGAGTCACAGCAGTAACGAGAGGGAGACGGAAAAGAAAACGGGGAGAACTAGCTTTCCGGAGTGACGGAGGCGGTTTGACACGTAGAATTTTAAATCGGTTGGTTTTGTCATCATCATCATATTATTACGAATCCATAAATAGGAGCATCCATATATACCACCAACTAAAAATTATATTGAGATAATTCTAACTCAAAATTACATAAATATTAGAAAATTTTATGAGTATCATATTCAGGTATTTCAAAATAATGGTTTATAGAAAATTAATCATATCCAATGACTTTAAAAGTATCTGTTTACCGATAAATTACTATATATATCATGAGAGTTAATACTTGATAGTAAACTGAGTAGATCATATATATCGCAAAATTTAAATTTAATTGCACCGTCTTATAACCGTTAGTAGTAGCCGTTGCACATCGCGTCCATCTTCTCTTTTTCTCCCCCTAAAAGTATATGGCCTATGGGTTGGAGGATAAATGTTACAAAATGTTGAGGCAAGTTTGCAATTATATAAGAATTTTAAAAAGTATGATATAGCTAGCGTAACGGTGAATCACCACGTACAACCTTTTAAGCTTTTGTTAGTTAATAACATTATAACACCAAATGAAATCTTTTTTGCTCTTCATTAACATCAAGGACAACAATGGAAATTAACTTAAAACCAAATATATATATTTAAAAAAAAAAAAAAAAAAGGACAGCAGCAACATTAAGAACTTACAAACAATATCTAACAATTAAAAAAAGTTAAGTGAGAAAATATAATTCTGGGAAACTGCTAATACACAGGAACCCCAGGTTTTTGTCCAAATCAATATTGCAAGCTACCTCCACAACCATTTACAGATCAAGAAAACAAGGCCGAATCAGAGTAACTTAAGCAAAGACTACATCAGATGAAAAATTCCATACCACATTTATTCTTCCCCATCAGAATTATTACATCATCTACACTGTGCTAGCTAAATCTTCATGCATCCCACCTGAATTACTTTTCTCATGGATTTCTTTGCTTCTCAATTGATTATCAGTTTCCTTACCGTCATTCTCATCCACTCGATCATCTTTACTTTGAGTAATCGTAGCCAATACAGAAACAGAAGCTTGATCTCCCTGAGCACTTCCCTTCACCACATTACCCGAAACAGAACTTCGACCTTTTTCAATTTCTTCCGATTGTTTGATGGATCCAGCCGATTGACTTTCAAGTACTCGTTCCACTAGAGCATCAGCCTTTAATTCATTAGCCGATGAGGTAGAAGCCACAGCTTTTTCCACAACAGCTGTGGGGCCCACTGGATTATTCTGAACTGCTGATACTGCAGGTTTTATAGGCTGAGCTTCACCGGCTCGTGAGATGGTCGGCTTGGGAGAAGAAAATGAGGAAATTGGTGCTTTTGCTAAGCCATTGCGAATGAAATGCACGTTACTCGGAAGTTGATTGGGAATGGTTGGAGTTGAGGATTTCATCACAGAGCTGGCGCCAGTTGTGATGTGGACGACGTTTTGGGATCGAGCAGCCTCAATTAGGGAAGAAGCATCGGCTGAGGTGGCTATGCGGGCCCCAGCAGCAACTGCAGCAGCTTTGACCATTGAATCTGTGGGATTTACAGAAGGAAGCCTTTTTGTTGCCATTTGATGTATTGCTGGTGATGCTGAGGGTTTTTGGGATTGATGCTGGGACTTTATTCCAACTGATGATAATTTATAAAAAGATAAAAAGAAATACTCAGCATCTGAACCAAATAGCATTTGTAACATAGCAATTCTTCTGCAGGAAGAGGGGTAAATGACTCTATTCAAGATCTCAATGTCGAGAGAAAATACCGTAGTGTATTATTGAATAGTCCCTAATTCCTTTAGTAGCTTTTGCTTTTGGAGAAGCTAATGTAGAAGTTTAAGTTGTAAAAAGTAGTAGTAAAAGTGAGGAGTATTAAAAAGTGAAGTTAAAAAAAAAAATGGTCAAGAAGCACTTTGGTTACTCTGAAATAACTTCTACTTGCTTACAAAAATAACTTAGAAGCACGAGGCAGAAGCTAAAAGTTGTTCCTTAGGTGCTTCTAGCTTCTGGCTTATTTCTGCGTAAAATGAGATGAAGTTGGTTTTCCAACACACTCCTAAAGTACTGGAAAAAAAGCAGAAACTACAAAAGTGCTTTTCTAGGAGTTAGCAAACACTACCTTAGACACAATATATTTGGGTGTACTTGTTTTCAACTCAATGCAATCAATAGAGATACACGGAGAAATAGATGGAGAGAAATACCAGAACTCATTTGAGAAGCTGACTTCAAATTGTCACCCATTGGCATGTTTAGGGCGAGGGACAGGGCTCGATGAGCAGCAGCAAGTTGAGTCTCAGAACGTTGTGAACTAGTTCCCACTTTTGTGTTGGCCTGCTTTTTCCTGAGACTGTTCCACCTCTGCACATAGTTATTGCAATCATTGAACTGGCAATAAAGGATAGGCAAACTATGAAAAATACAAAGTGATTGAACAAAACCTAGGGAAGCTATTCAATTTCAACGACTCTACCATATTAGTGGTATATAATATCTATCAACCGTGTTTTTCGGGATATCAATTAAATAATTGCTAGATAACACAAATACATTATGAGAAGAAGTTGCAGGAATTACAGCCACAGCCCTGAATAGGACAAAATGGATATAGTATGAATTACTATATGAAGAAGCAAGAGATATTGGAAGAAAATATGGGAGTTTAGAGAGTATTTATAATTATATATACTAGTATAATACACATCACCAACCAAAATGATTATAAAATGGTTCTACGATAAAAAGTTAAAATTAGAATTTAAGGAGCTTGTGTTTAAGAAAGAACATGAGATAGCTCATTTGCTTTTCTGTCATTCTTGAAATCCCCTCTGGCAATATGAGCCCAATTTCGATCTCCATATTTTTCCACAGCAGCTGTGAGTTTGGTGTCCTCTTCTGTAGACCAACCCCTTCTTCTTCTTCGTGGGGGCAAATTAACTCCTGATGGTCCATTGTTTGGCCTCTTTTCTCCTGATGGTTGTTTTTGTACAGAAACAGGAATACTAATATTTGTTCCCTGCATAACACTGGAAAAAAGTGCACTATCCGAAGGAGCGGTGATTGCCTTGTTGTTGGGTATATTAATAGTCAAAGGTGCCTCAACCATTGTATTGTTTGGCAGATTGGAATCATTTGGATAACCTGAAGCAATTAAAACCTGCAAATACAAACAAATAATTATATAAATGTCACATTAGTAAGACAGATAGATATAAAACTTAGAAAAGCAATCCCCCCCCCCCCCCCCCCCCTCACCCCCCAAAAAAATATAATAATAATAAAAAATAAATAAAGATATTAAGTTTTAAAGCTATCATCATGTATCGATTGCAGAGATGCTAGCGAAACAGAATTAGTTGAAAATAAGAATAAAGTTAAACATTGTGCAAATAAATTTATTTGAGTGAAATATAAATCAGAATTGGGTAAAGTTGAATGGATACCCAAACTGAAAAGAGACTGATTTCACACTACTTAATTTAAGTGAAGTATATACTAATCAACACGATATGACGAAAATGAGGACATCACAAATCCAGTGTACTCACAGTACAAATCATTAGCAGACTTCATGTGCATACTACCTGATTAATGACAAGGACAGTACATAATGGAACCCTTGAATTACTTGGTGGCGTATAGGAAATCAACATTTCCATAACCCTACAACAGTGTTCACCTTGATGAAGGGTTCCATAAACACCCATCCCTCTCTCATCCAACTGAACTTTTATTACAACTTTTTGAAACTCAGCCACCTCCACCAAAAACATAAAACCACACCAGAAAATGAGAGAGTTACAACAACATCATATGTCTGGGATGCATGGTAACGCCAAAATATCTACATCTAACAGGATGAAGGAAGGACAAGAATCAGAAAGGGAGTAAGGTTATAGCACAACTTCGATACGTGGTCCTACAATGGGCATTTATGGCTTCAATGGAGTGTGGCTAAGAGCCCGAGACATAACATTCTGCATTTGGGCAAAATCGAGGGTAGGTTGGCAAGAGAGAGAAGCCAATAATATTATTTATGTGATGGCTATATTGAAAGCCTTGGAGATAAAAGACCAGAGATTTGACTTTGATCATTACAGTAATACTAAAAATGAGCTATTAAGAGCATGTGTGGGCTTAGATAATCATGCAATATAACCAGACATTAAGTTTCAAACATTACAAAGATTTTCCAATTCCCAATAGTAAAGACTTCACAACGGTTATCTTATTAAAATTGTTACTTTGTATGTGGTCAAAAAATCAATTAATGACAGTTGTCAAGTTTCAGCATGGTAACATTTGGATAGCATAGCAATAGCCACATACTTAAAGGACAGTTATAACTGTTTATTTGATTGACATACTTTAACACATGCTGCAGCCTCTGATGAAGCTTCTCGACCAACAGCTGGAAAAGCTTCCAGATTATATTCCAAATCACTATCGTCATCCTACAATCAGAAAACACAAAATTTACATATCAGAGATTTAACAACTACCATTTCATTATGGCAAAATAGCAGCGGAACTTATATACAGAGTATTCCGGCATATAATGAGTTTAACCAAGTTCATTCCGAACAAAGAAATAATCGGTTGATTCCCGAAAGAATGATGAAAATAAGAGGATTGCAATGCCAATAAGGCTCCAAATTTACCATAATTCACAGATAGCGGGAATTAAAAGATAAATATTGAATATAAGCTGACCATAGGGTCTCCATCGTGGTCAAATTGATCGTTTAGGGTTTCTCCATAGGCAAGATGACGCCACAGCGTTTGGTACTCTTTTGCACCTGAAATTCCAGTAGCGGTATTCTTCACCATATCATGCCAATCAAGTTTCTCCGCGGCAGCTTGCGCCACCTCTTGCAGAAGCGCGAGCACCGAATTAACAGAGTACCTACGGAGATTACCCGAAATAAAGACAAAAACGAGAAAGGACGGATTTTTTTTCATCAAAGCAACACTTCTAGGAAGCAAAAATTACCTCTGTAAGAGAGAGGATATGTCGTCTTCACTGATTGTTCCCTTCTTTCGCTGCTTCGATTTGTCAACCATTATTCGACTAGTGTTGTTCTTACTTCGTCAATTCAAAAGTGCGTAAAACCTTAGAGAGGAAAGAGAGGTTTTAGAGAGAGAGAGAGAGGAGGGAAGGAAATAGAAAAGCCGACGAAAAAGGGTGCTGGGTGCTGACAATTTTTCTCACACTAATAACAATATTTTGTTACCGAAAAATTCACTTTTAATCTAATAATAATACCCATCTTATTATTATTAATTTGCCTTTATCAATCGTATGATTGGTAATATAAATAAATTGTCAATTTTAGCTTGTTACCAATATATAATTATATCTGATTAAATTGACAATATATTATATTATTTATAAAGTAATAATTGAAAGAAAAATTAGTTGATTATCAAAAAAGAACAAGAACATGAATTTAAAAATTCACATATTTTGGTCTGCACTTTGGAACTTCATCTTAAAGATTATATTAAGATAGTCAACACCTATGAAACACGAAGACGGACACAGACACGACACGGATACGACGACACGAATCTTTTTTGGTATTTTATACTAGAGAAGTATCCGATATGGGTGTCCAACACGACACAACACTTCAGAGTAGAATTTTTAGGAGTGTCCGTGCATCATAAGTCAAGACAAATGAATCGATGATTAACTAAAGATTAACAGGAAAAAAAAAGTGTTCAGAGCATCTCCACCAAGTGGTGTATAACTTAACATGGAACTTAACGTTTGGAGTTATGCTAGCTTAAAGAGAGGTCCAACATGGCTAAGACACATATAAATGTGCGTTAGAACAAAAAAAAAATAGCAAAAAGAAAAACAGGCTAATCTCATAAATATATTATTCAAAATACCGTTCAAATAATTCTTATAATTGTAATGTTCTACAAACACTGAACTTCTTTCATAATTCTATTAAATTAATACTCAAGAATTCATGCAACCAAGCCTCAAAACCATCCAATTTTGCTCCAATTATTTTCCCAAACGAGGATACGGATATGTATTACAAGAGCCACTATATACACCATTACCACATCACAACAATCACTTCACAGTTGGAGAAGCTTGAAGCTGATCCACAACCCCATTATCAAACTTCTGACTCGTATGCCTCACCTTAAAGCTTCCATGTTTCAAGGGCTTGGGATGAAAAAGAGAATTGAAGATTTTCTCCAACGACTGTGCTGTATATTTTGCATATTTGCTAGCACTCTGATCTTGCTCAACCAACGGCCCGTAATTCTGCATGTAGCTTCGATAAACTGGCACAATTGTCTGAATTGTAACCTGACATGTTTTCTCCCGTAAATCTTTGTCAGCAATAACCAAGTTCGACTGCTTCTTGTACATCTCATCAAAAGCTTCATTGAAAGACTTCAATCTCTGTTTCACCAAATTCCGGGCAGTTGCCCGCCCGCCAGAAAACAAAATAAGTCCTTCGCGGCTTAAAAGGGCAGGCAGTTTGCCCCAGCTCTCTCTCAAGAACATTCCAGAATAATGCTCCTTACACTGTTCCTGTTCTCTTAACCAGGAATCTCCAAGAATACCTCCAAGTTTAGTGCCCTTTAGGTATTTGTATAAATGCCAGTGATTGTTCATCAAGAAGAGGTAGGATGAAACAGGACCTTGGTAGCCCTTTGACCATGTTTCCAAGTTTATCTCAATGGCTTTGACTAAATTCAGAAGCTCAACAATGAGGATTCTCTCTTGGAACTTTTCATGCTTCCAGCTTCTTTCAATGACGAGAACTTGTGTGAGAATCGGCTTATAATCATCTCCAAGAAGCTTATTGCAATAATCAGTGATAAAAGTTACAACTCTAGGAACGCTGCAATCTGGAGGAGGTGGGGTTTGTCTTTGCAGCTCAACTTGAACCAAAAGCTCCCAGAAAATCTCACAAGCTCCTTCGATCACTCTCTTGATTAAATCCCTCGTCAGATTTTGGATTTCAGCACAAGGCGCCCCACCAAAGAGGCGGTTGAAATCCAATCTCAGCTTACTTAAGGAAGCAAAAATATCGAGAAGCTTCAACATCTTGATAGGATCCTTCTTACTTTCAGTAACCGTTTTGCCAAACTGCAAGAAAGCAAGAATTCCCGCCTGAGCAGCTATTTTAGCAAAACAGCTTTTCCAAACATCCAATCCCATTCTCTCAAACACGTCGTTACACAGCTTATACTCAGCTTCAAACAAATGCTTCACAGCAAATTCCAAATGTTTCCCCCACTTAGATATGTAAACCTCAATGCTCGCCACATCATTGAATTCAGAAACAGATATTTCAAGATAATCCAAATTGAGGGCTTGCAAACTAGCACGAACGTTCGAACTCCGAACCTCAATATAAATCGATACACACTTTTCAAGCCTATCATTAGCAATCAATCTCCCTAAAATAGCCTGTAGTTTCTGAATAACAGAAACAGGCAAAGGTGATGGAGCAATACAGGCTTGTTCTCCAGGCAATGTGGGAGAAGACATAGGCAATGGAACACTATTTTCCACAAGTAACCTTTTAAACTCATTTTCCAATCTGTTTAATGCAATTTCAAGCAATCCACCATCAAGACGGCCCTTTTCTTCACCAGCCTCCAATTCCCGGAGATTATTTAAGGCTTTCTTTAAATCTGAAATAAACCAATCATCAGCCACCTTATAATCTTCCAAATACTCCACTATGTCAGCCAACCATTGAATCGCCATCCCACAATTGTCTCCCAAAAACTTCATTGCCTCTTCGAGGCGTTTGAGAACACCAAGATATCCAGGTAGATCATATTGAGGATCGGACAATGATTTTTCGAGGCCATGAATAGCATCAAAAACCTTAAGAACTGCAGCTGCTGGGACTACTGCTCTGTTAATGTGACCACCAACAGCACTGAGGGCATCTCTTTCAGCCCGGATAGGACGAATAGCAACCTCTAATGAGGGTAATCTTTGGTTAATCTCGTTTAATCTTGGCCCGGTTTTTTCTAAAGCTAAGCCCAAAGCCTTGGATTTGTCTACACTGGCTTTCAACAACTTCCTAGCGGATACTAAGTTTTCCAAGCCTTTATCCATTTGAGCCTATCAAATCACAAGCAACTCAAACCTAGCTAGTTATTTAAAATACTCCGATTCTCCACCGACAGCAAAAGAGTTAAAAAAAAAACACCTTCCTCCTATTTTCGCTCTTTCACAATGAATATAAACTAATAAAAGAACAGTCAACCAGTGTTCTTGTAGGACTCAACTTCCATTCCTCCCCAGTGCTGAATCTTAACCAAAAAAAGTACAAAATCAAGAAGTAAAATCCCCTTCAGTAAACTTTAAAAAAAAAAAAAAAAACTCTTAATTCACTCTGATCTCAATGTGTCTAGCAAAAACGAGTTTAACGGAGAGAGAGAGATGAACTCACGGAGAAATTGCTAACAAAGAGAACCCTTCAAGAAGTCAGTGCAAGTCCTAGTGATACAGGCTTGATGTTAGAATTAATGATGCAAAATGCGCGAAGAGAGAGGGAACCCTAAATGGGGAACTGAAAAAGGAAGGCTTTTGGGGAAACACCGTTATGCTGAAAAGCCTCAAACCTAATGGATCTCGGCGAAGTGCTTGACAGTGTATTGCTTTTTTCCCTTTTGTTTTCTTCTCCTTTTACCTCTGCCTTTCTTTGTCTGCCTCTCCCCTTCCACCGCTTTTATTTTCTTCATTTTAAAATTAAAGAGGAATCTTTTAGAATCAAAAGTCATAATTAAGGTTAAAAACAGGAAATAAATAATTTCGATATTTCGAAATTAGCCTCATGATTATTGAGTTAAATTCAATGATTACGGACATTAATTAGTTAATTAAAGTAAATAATCAGAAGTAAATATACTCGAATTTTGCATGTAATTATATTTCCTGGACTTATGAAGCTATCTTTCGGCAAAAATGTCAATTGCCAGAGCAAAAATAGAAAATAAAAAGTGCCGCTAACTTTATCTTCTTTTCAAAGGAAAAAGGAAGGGTATGCCGAAAGCTAATTTAATTATATTTAAAAAAATTTAAGAAATATAGTTAATTAATAATTGAACCATTTACTTTTTAATTCTACTTAAGCTTTTTTTACTTGGTAAATTTTGCAACGGCTTGTACAACTTTTGTACAATAATAGATGCTTTCGAGTTGTCACATCACACTCACCTAGCTTTTTCCTTTGTCTTGTTCTATATCATATATCATTCATGAAGAAATTATCATTAAAACACATTTTATTATAAATTTATTAGAGAGGAAATGCATTTAATATCCAATACAATGTATCAAACAATTAGATATGCATAATAATGTAATAATCTTAATTAAATTATTTTATTGAAAATATATTATTTATTCAATTACGAGATCCTATTATTCAGATTTTGTTTAGTAATTTGTCAAAGTGTGGTCCTTCTTTGTTCATTGAGAAATAATGAGAGCTTTTAAAAACTTTAATCATGGTGAACAAAAAGGTACGAGGATTCATTCCCTTGATAGACTATAATCATTAGATTTTAATTAACATTTGAAATTAGTTACCAAAGATATTATAGTTATGTAATAATGTAAGTTCGTTTAGCTGTAATTATTGAAAGGATTAAGATAGTAAATTAGAATTAACATATCACAAGATGGGCAAATTCATAAGTAATATAATTCATTATCATAACGGTTGGGCTTACAAGTGTGGAATTAGATCCAAAAGTCTGCAGAAAATAAGTTATAGCCCAAGCCCAATAAGGCACAGTTTGGCCCAATAAACTCAACGACTCTCTCTCTCTCTCTCAAATGGGGCAATTAAATTACAAATATAATAATATTGACTACAAAGAATTATTAATTGATCAGTGGGCTGGGCTGGCTATACATTTTAGTATTTAATTACTGTGATCAAATCAAATCTGAGCATGAATTATTTGACTGACCTGACCGATTGGAATTCTAAGTCAGACTTACTTGTCAATTTGTGTATGCATGTATTAATGTAACCAAGCAGAAAAAAACGTTTTTAAGTATGCAGCATGCAATGGGCTCCATTTTTCAGTAGAATTAAGAAGAAAAGTCCAAAGTTTCTAGAGATTTCCTAACTTGACTGCGCGCGCGCGCAACACACTCAACTTCAAGGATTGGAGTAATTAGTAACCAAAGGTCATAACATTTGTCCAAACTGTAGACTAAATTCATAGATTAAGACAATATACGAATTTCATACGATTCAGGGTTGTTTAGACCGCACAAAGCTGATCTAGCTAGTGTTTCCAAGATTTATGGTCTAAAGGAATGATGATGAGCTAGCTGGTTATTGGATACTTTGGGAGATGGGGTTGATTTTGAGTGAAAATTAAAGGACATGTAAAACAAATACATATGTGAACAAATATTTTTACAATCAGGTTGTTGGACATCACATGGTGGTTCATTGTGTTTTCTTTTAGTCAGCACCATTTAGCTATTTTAATTATGTTGAATAAATAGTTAGTTGTGAAGTAGCTATGAGTTATGACTCAACTGCCCCAGATTCCCATATCTAACCTTCACACATCACACTCCAAAATGAAGGCCATGCATGTATATTAGTACTGCAAATTCAAATATTGTTTCAGAATAATTGAAATTGAATTACTAATTATATTAAATTGAATTAATGGATTTGGCATAACTCTAACTCTCAAAAGCTAGCTTAAGAGGGGATGTTTGTCAAGCCATTATTTATTGAACATCACATATTTGATTATTCGATATGAGATGGTTTAACAATTTAAAAAAAGAGATAAAGATTTTTTCCTATCTGAACTATGATAATTTTTGCACTTTATCATACAAACTTATTTTTTTTTTATAGTTTGCCTCCTGAACTATAAGAATTTAGCACTTTGTCATCTCAACCGTCGGAAATTTCAATAGAAACTTGCATCGTGTCATATGAGAAAACATAGGTCCATGTTATATTGTTCCCAATCAATTTCGAAAAACTTAAGAGTTTTTATCACCCAATTGGAATAACGACGACTGTGATAGATTATTTTTAAATATTCAGTTAGGTGATAAGAATTCCAACTTTTATGAAATTGAGTGAGAGTTTATTTTTAAAACGTTGAAAAGAATAATATAACGGGTACCTATATTTCTCATATAATACGATACAATTTTCTAGTAGAATTTCCAATAACTAAGGTGGCAAAGTACTACACTTAGATTGTTTAAGAGAAACTATAAAAAAAATAAATTTAGATAGTAAAGTATAAAAATTACCATAGTTTATATAAAAATTATTATCACTTAAAAAATTTGATTAAAGCTAAAAAAAAACTGGTGGGAGTCGTGGGTTCCTGCATAAATGCTGGTCAAAGAAAAACAATCGCACCAAACTGTACAGTGATGTGCAGTTGTTTCAAATTCCTACCTTTTTTTTTCTTTAATTTTCAAATGCCCCATCTTTTTGACTTTCTCAGAACACGCCTTTTTTTTCCTTATTCTATTCCAATAAAATATTAAACAATTCTTTTACGAATCTCAAATGTAAAGTATCCTAAGCAACAACACCGAAAAAGTCGTCCAATAAACTAATAATCATCCACTTGAAATAAAAATATTCTCGAAATTAAAACATTTTCGTCTTTTTCGGATTCTGTCCTCTAAACCTACCAAATTTACATTAAAACCCCAATTCTAATTTCTAAAATTAAAAAAAAAGCTCTCCCTACTTATTCTCCTTTTCCCCGAATAGTCCCTCCACTACCTCGAAATTACAAAAAGTAACCCCCGTCTCACTCTCTCACCACTTTCTCAACTTTCGGCCCTTCATTTCTTTTCTTTTTTTCATTGAGACTCAAACACCACTAACTGGTCAGGAGCAACAGCGCCGGCAGCAGGTATCTCGTGCATCGCGCCTTGCGTATGCAGGTGCTCCCCCTCGTATGTAACGATCAGCATCGTCGGATCATCGGTTGCCCTTTCCACGTGCTTCCTTGCTGGGCATCCTCTCACTGTACTACACTTGTAATAACCCCTGAAAATTGGAAGAGAAGATTAATTAGCACAAAACAAAAATTGATTGAGATTGGTATAAAATCTGATGAATCAGACGGTTTCTAGGGGTGAAGCATGGTAATTACCGTGGGTATGGTGATCCCTTTATTGGCTTCTGACCGTATTTCCTCCATGAATACTCGTCCGGTGGAATATCAGCAACTTTTGAGCTTATTGCAGGCACCCTTACTGTTCTCTTCACCCTCGATTTCCTGCATCAGTCAAATTACACCGTTAGATTTTGGATCAAGATGAATAGTTAATAATTTTTTAGAGTTCAATCAGAAGATGTCGTACGGTTTATAGTTTGTACAATTAAATAAATATTTCTCAAATCACGGCGTGCCGTTAAAGGTACGGCGGTCGACGTAAAACACGCTTTGAGATAAGTCGGTGTCAACTGACAAGCGTGCTTTTGCAGCAGACAGAGTCGCTGTCATGACTGCTCCGGACGCTATTTCGCGCCGAGTAGCAACACTGTTCTGCGTTGCTTGTATTATTAGAGCTTTTAATTTTTATCTGGTAGCGGAGGAAGAAAGTCAATCCAAAAACCCACTTCGTTCTTACTGACTTACTCCATATTCGATTTAATTCCTCAATTAACTTGAACACGGATGAAATCATTTTGGATATTGAATACTAATATAATGTTTTAATTTATAAGCATAAACGATCTATATGTGAAGGTTGAGAATCAGGTCAAAGAATATACCTCTTTTTGCAGTGGCATCTGCTAGAACCGGAGGTTTTGCCGGAAATGTTATCGGAGTGGTCATGTTCCCGACACCTCTTCCCACCAGAAAGCGGTGGCTTAGCAGCGGAGACGGCCGGAGCAGACGGCTGTAGAAACATTGTCGGAGATCCCCCTTTTCCGTTTGACACGCTGCCTTCGCCAGTAATAGACGACATAAAGGTCGAAGAAGAGTTGCCGGAAGTTGATACCGCCGCTGATAAACCGAAGCCATCTTTGCCCATCGCTTCACTCCCATCCTTCCCATATGTAGCGGCGGGCTTGGTAAAATCAAGCGTCAAAGGGTGAGCCACAGCCGCAGACGGAACAGGAGCTTGCGCCGCAGGCGAAGACGGAGATAGAGAGAACAAGTTCAGAGGCTGAGGCTGGTAAATTCCAGAAGCCGGATTTTGAGGTTGAGTTGAGGCGGACGCCTGCTTCTGATGCTGAACAGCAGTCGTCTGAGGTTGAACAGGACCGCGCCGGAAGCGGGCGTGCCCGGTTCGGTTAAGAATAGAAATTACCTTCCTAAACTTGGAAACGGTGAAATCCGTGATATCTCTGCAGTCAAGCTGCTGATTCTGGCACTGCTGCTGCTGCTGTTGCTGTTGCTGATGAGAAACCGCCCGGATTAAATGCTCCATAGATTTCAGCCCTGCTGAGGCTGCCTCTTGAATAGCCATTTGTTCGTTGATATTCGCGTAGCCCATCAATTCCACAGCCATTTTTTCCAATGAGATAATGAAGAGTATTGATTTGCAGAAGTCTAGATTGTTACTAATCCCTTCTCACTGAAACCTCATCTGAAGAAAAGTATCTTTAGATTAGAAGAGAGAGAGCGAGGAGTAGGAAGACGGAGAGAAATGAGAATGAGATGGGTGAAGTGGGGGGGGGAATATATGGGGAGATGAAGGTGACCGGGTGACCGGGTAACGAGTCAAAGTTCTGATTTCCAATCGAACGGCTGAGATTTCACTTTTGAAGATTTCAATGTGATGTTGACAAAAGACAAAATACTGGCCTATTTTCTGTTTGAAAGTGGTGGAGGTGTGGGACCCAGTAGGTGGAAAATCTGCGAATTGATAATGCCACTCATTTCTGCGTGCTTCCAGTATATTGTACAACTGAGCCAGCACGCCGTACTCTTCTGCCAGACTATTATTGTGTATTGACAGAGGTTGGGGTGCTTTCAGAATATGTGATTTCTTTGGGGTAGAAACTGTGATTTTCAAGAAATATGCAATGATTGAATTTCTCGTGAAGAGAGAAGAGTTGGTGAGAATAAGACGAAATTGGGATTGGGGGTTCCTAGCTGTGGCAATTAATAGCTTCAAATTAATATTTATGAAGATTATGTTTGGTAATTGGGATTTAGGAGATTTTATTTGTATTAGTTTAATTACACAGCTTGG
This sequence comes from Verbena officinalis, assembly GCA_958496215.1. NCBI lineage: Eukaryota > Viridiplantae > Streptophyta > Magnoliopsida > Lamiales > Verbenaceae > Verbena > Verbena officinalis. The sequence continues at coordinate 2,622,101 of OY292390.1, read as the reverse complement.
CGTTCGGTGGAGGACCAAAACTGAATTTATTGCTTCTTAATAGGACACAAGTTTTTATTATATGCTAGCATGTAATAGTGAAGGTGCTTCATGTTTCAGTTGTGTAAGGGGAGAAAGAAGTGAAAAAAATGTGCAAAATATTTTTGGGCAATAAAAAAAAGTTGAGATTTGTTTGACAATTTTGCTTATTTTGGTCTCCTCATAATGTTTAGGTTGTACTTAATTCAAATTTTATATTTAATTTATTAGTTGTTTGTTGCCATGAGTATTTTTATCCCTAAAATTAGTTATGTAATTTACTGAGGGAGGGGTCAATGAATATATATGGTATTGATTTTTTTTTTAAGTAAACTAATTAAATTGTGATTATAAATGCTGAAAAATAATATAAAAATTCAATTTGGCTCGTACCTCGTACAACAATTTTTTTTTTTTATATTAGTTTTATTTAGGCAATTACACAAAATTCCTAAAGTTTGCGTCTTTCATAATTTTATTATTGAAACCTTGTAACTCTATACTTATTACTATGTGTATTTGTAAAGTTTTATAGGGGATAGTTTGTATACAATTTTATGTTTAAAGGAGGGTATTTGTAATGTTTTAGTTAATCATGAAGTATTTGTAAGATTTCAAAATTTTAATGATTTTTTGAAATTTAAACAAATTTCAAAATTATGCCTTTTATTTATCTCAGTTAGTCATTCAAACATAAAATAATTTATACAAAATCTTTATATTTTGACTCCATCTATATATATTTGTAGGTTTGTTAGGGGGTCAATTAAGCTAATTTCATTAAAATTTCTACACAATCTTTATATATATACTTAATATTAGTGGGATTTGGAAGAATTGAGGGGAGGCATTTCCACGTCGTCACTCTAACGTGGCTACGCCACTATGTACTATACAATTATAATGATACAGTCGAAATTTATGAACCTTTACATTTTATCATGATAAGAATAAATGGATTGTCGAATTAATTGAACTGATCAAGTTAGCAAAGAGAACAGTAATCAATATTATCTTTGATTTTATTTTTAACAATTGGATACAACTATAATTTAGCTCTGTAGTACTCATTAATAAGTTTTTTTATATTTTGTGGGTCTGTATGTAATTAGACAAAATAGTATTGGTGAAAAAAGAAAAAACCCACATTGTTAGTTAAAAATTCGCAATCAACGACGATACAAAGTCGTAAACAAAAGGGCATCTCGATATTTTGACAATTAATAAATAATAATAAATGAAAATATGGTCATTAAAAAAGGCTGACTAGAAAATGAGACAAACCACATGGGAAATGGTTGACCAACTTTCACTTTACCTACACTAGCCAGTACTCATTTTCAACCGTGCGATTAACCGAGTTTCCCATCAACGGTGGCGATGCCCTCGAGGGAGTTGACCTCGACTTCATATGATTCTTGAGAATATCAATGTATGCACAGCCTGTGAAAAGCTGCCATCTGGAGTGCAGTACTGAATTTGTCATTTTTTTATTAGCTGCTTACTATTGGAATTGAAAATTATTACAGACTAAAAAAGGGGTCAATGAAAATATCAGAAATTATAGTAATATTTTACAAGAGAATGAAAATATGTTGGAAATTTGACTGGACCGGGTGGGTTGGCACTTGGCAGACTGGCCTATGACTCTGTTCTCGCCCTTTCTTTGGAATCTATGATGCATAAACACTTATAAAAATCTTATCATGTCGTATCGTGTCGTGTTGGATATCCATATCGGACACTTTTATCTAGTGCTGTAAAATGTTAAAAAAAATTCGAATTGCCATGTCCGTGTCATATCGTGTTCGTGTCTGTGTTTCATAGTTTGGAATGTATCACCAATCTATACTATATAAGAGGAAAGCTTTTCTTTTTCCATTTGAATTATATGAATTCTTACGTTTTAATATCTTTTTTTTTAACGAATTACAATCCTAATTATGCATATTCTATACTAATCCATTTTGAAGATTTTAGGTGGTTTTGGCCATTGAAAACCACTCACATGCAAGTTATGTGAATAATTCAAAGCACGTCACTATTAGTGTAGAAAATGAATTATTTGTACTTTGAATTACTTAAAGTTGTCTTCAGGTTATTAATGTTAGCGATATTTCTGATGGTTGAAATAACCTGAAAATAATTCCGAATATCAAACTATTAAAAACCGCAAAGTTGCGATGGTTATTGAAAAAACAAATTTAGATGTCAAAATTAGTATCTCAATTGAAGCAACTAACTTGAATTTAATTCAAATTCTATCATAATAAAAATTGATATACACTTGAACCTAATGAGACCCTATTAAATGTATATATTATTTGCAATTACCTCGCCCGTTAAATCTTGTTGTTTAATTAATATGTTCTACTCTTATTTTTTGTGTTCATACATCAAATATAATAATAAGAACTCAAACCCCATTATATTTATTAAAAAATCGTAACAAACAAATCACTACAAAGTTAATAAGTGCATAGCTCTTTAATATACATTTTTTAATTAATAGAAAAAAGTTTCTAATTTTTTAAAATTATTTTTTATTTTGGATGAGAAGACCAAAGAAGCTCAATGACTTGACCTTAATGTAAGAATATGAAGAATTAGGTTCTAGGAAAATATCTAGAAGGTACATGTTGAAACTTTTAACAAAAGAAATTATTGAATTGTTGTTGAATTGAATATGAACAAGTGAGTTAAAAAGAAATTGGGATCCAACATTAAAGTAAACCACACGCATTTGCTTTTTTAAAAGTAGACTTAAGTGTATGCCACTATTTTGCCTAGAACGTAGTTTATGCTCCAGTTTTCAAACTATACTTTTGACCCTTTAATCTAATTTCATCTTTTAAAAAGCTTTGGAGAACAATACTCGTTGACTTCATTCAACAAAACCAAAATTGGATCCAAGAATTTATATACACATACATATATATCAAATCCAGTTAATTTAGTGGAATTATTGAAATACCAGATACTTTAAACAATGTATATATTATTCCAACTCCAACATGTGAATTAAGTAAATGAATTGAGATTGTCCATCAGTTGGTCTTTGGATACCATAACTAAGAAAAAGGGTAAAAAAACAGAAACGAAATATGTTTATTCATGTATAAAATATAGAAAAATTTACTAAAATTCCAATGAGGTTACTTAAAAAATTCAAAACATTACTTAATCTCGAAAATACAAAAAAATCTTGAAATCTTAAAAATACGCTTGAAAAACCTTAAATTTATCTTCTCATAAGGGTGTAGATATAAGATTTCAAGATTTTAAGGCATTTTTCATAAATACTATAAATTTGAGGGGGTTTGGGAAATTCGACATATATATATATATATATATATATATATATATATATATATATATATATATGGATGGGAAATGACAACATAGCTTATAATGCATCAGTTGTATATGATGTCAATTGCAACTTGCGACTAATGAAAGTGGAATTGGCAATTGCATTGCATGCGTGTAAGATAAACTATGGATATAATGGATTTATTTAATATTATATTTTTCTTTTACTTTTCCAACTTTTTTTTTGTCGTCAAACAACAAATTTAATTGGACAGGAAAAGATGGAAGAATTAATTTTTTCCGAGCTCGGTAACGCAGAGGCTTAATTTGATATGATTTTTCCAATTGTTCGTTCCATACACAAGATATAGTTCGAACTCTAACAGCATTTTAAGTTTTTAACCTTGATCACATTACAAATTGAAATAATTCTACTGTGTGAGATCTTCTAATAATACTCAAAAATCACTAGCTATTGGATTCTAATAAATAATAATGGAAAGATTGTTTATTCTATTGAAAACTTATGGTTGTCAAGTTGGCAATGCACCTGCAGCTGCAGGCCATTGACATTTTCTTTTTGTTGGAAAGCAGCCATTGATTGACATTTTCTAAAAGGTCAACTTAATTTCCATATGCAATACCCACATCAAAATAAATTACAAGAAAAGAAATGTCAACTACAATATGGAGATTAAAAGATGAAGACAATTAAGCAAGTTGGCATTATATTGACTTTATGTTTTTAAATTGTGCAGGAAGATCTGTTCAGGATTTGCTAATTATTTAAATTGTAATCGAATAGTTGAGAATGCCACGGCAACGGCAACGAGTAGTTCTTACAATTTATCATCTAAACTTTGTTCTTACTTCCCGGTTTCAAGGCCATGTTAAGCCCACAAGGCCCTCAGCCCACTAGAAAAATAGCCTTTGTAAACCCAGCAACACATTTGTTTTTCTTAAATCATTAATTAAGCTGGACTTAACACCAGACAAATTTTGAAGCCCAAAATCTAAAGTACCCATCAAACTTTCAAACACTTTTCGTTGAACAACTAATTCAACATTTTCACTGACAATTACTTGCATAAAAATACTCAATTCTGGATCTTATTCTCATTTTCTCTAGAAATTATTGGCACTGACTTGGAACGAAGAGTCGTCACAAATTCTTCAATATGTCTATCCGAAGTTCCTCCTTCATCCATAGCTTCCCTAGCCAATTCCTTCCACTTAATGGCATTTTTTCTAATTTGTTCTCCTCTTTCCCCTTCCATCACATCTCTTATGCAATTCGCGATCGTCTCCCGACTAACAAGCCCATTATCCCCGACCCGAGCCCAAACTCCCATTTTCCAGACATCCATCACAAATTTAGAGTTCGTGCTCTGATCAGTCCACTGTGGAATCGCCACCATCGGGACACCCAAACTCAGTGCTTCCAGCGTCGAGTTCCACCCACAATGCGTGATAAAGCAGCATATTGCCTCGTGGGCCAAAACATCTAATTGTGGGCACCAAGACACGATTAAACCTTTCTCCGAGGTTTCTTTTGCAAAATCCTTGGGAAGTTTGGATTCCTCGGTTGATCTAACGACCCACAAGAAGTGCTTGTTGCTCAATCTTAGACCCCATGCTAGCTCCTCCATTTGGGCTTCTCCTAATTGGGCCAAGCTTCCGAAGGACACGTATATAACAGAATTGGGCTTTTGCTCGTTCAGCCAATCCATGCAGGCCGCCGTATTGGGCTTGAAAACACTAAGCCCGTAATCTCTGTCGTCGGGCAGCCGCTTGTCCAAATACATGGATGGTATAGTCGGCCCAATTGCCTTTACCGATGCTGTCTTCGCCATATAATCAATCACCTGAAAATTCATTTAATTTTATATAGTTTTAGCTGTTGTGTGAAAAAGTTAAGAATAGATATATCCTTATATGTGTTATGTATGAGTGTGTGGTGTGTAGTGAAAACTCCACCGAATTTTTTTTGTGAAATTTCAACATTATCACAAAAATTCTTAGTAAATTTTGTTCAATTTAAGTAGAATTTACAGTAAAGAGCTAGAGATTAATTACCTCCTCCTCCAAGTTATAGAATGTATTGATCAAGATCCAGTCAGCCTTGTCAAGACCTCTGAACTGATTAACAACCAGCTCAAACAGAGGCGGGTAGGATCCATGCACATTTATAAAAGACGGCATATCTTCGGGCTTCAACGCCGGCAGCCCGGGAATCAAAATCTCCTGGCCGGAAATCAGCGGAAGTTTCATTCCGCCTTTATACACGTGGTAGTATATGTGGTCCACGGCGGCGGACTGGGTGAAGAACGCCGCTGCCAAGAGGCCCATCTCCTTCGCCACCTCCAAAGCCCATGGCAGAAACGGGTCGTAAACGACGCAACCCGCGGGGAGATCCGAATCCGCGAGTCTCTGAATGACTTCCTTCAATGATTTTGAGCCGACTTCTTTAAATAGGGCCAGGTACTCCTCCACCGGGGTGTCCGGCGGCATTCCGTCGTCGAATCCGTCGGAGATGGTCTCGAGCGAGATGATGTCGGATGAGAATTGGGTGGTCTTGGCTAACTGTTTGGTTACGATGAAGGTGATTTTGACGGATTTTTGGTGTATGCGTTTGGCGAACTGGAGCATGGGGTTTATGTGGCCTTGGATTGGGTATGATAAGATTAAGCAATGAGCTGCTCTGCCTCTGTGTGGCTCATTTATTTCTCCCTCTTTCTTCATCTTCTTAAAATTAAGCTTGTTTGTTCAGCTCTAACTTTGGAGAAATATATAGACTTACTTGGGGAATTGGTGAGAGTTATGATTTTTGGTGTGGTTTCCACAATTATTTGTGTGATAATAATAAATAAATAAATAATTTGTAATTTAGTTGCTTTGGATCATATGCATGGCCATGACTTAGAATTAGCCATGGCCACGGATTTCTTCCCTTGGACTGTTTTGCTCATTGTTTTTAATAATAAGAGGTGAAAATCTCGTTAAAAACTCTATAGTGTTCGCCGTTTTATGTTAAAAAGAAAATGATAATAGCTCAATTTTATGTCCTCCCTGCAATGACAATAAATTAGTTAGTATCGTATGATTGAAATGAGTCGAGAATATTAGTGAATAAGCCTATCTAGTATGAATAAAATAGAGAGGAATCCTATATCTTAGACAGATCAGGGCACACCATCGACCCTTCGGAATTTACGAGATCTCGTTTGGATTATTAACTAATGCGGATTTTTTAAAATTTATAAATAACCTACCAACAAAGAATTATGACTCGAGGGATTCAAACCCAGAATCATTACCCTGCAGAAAGGAACCTTAGCCACTCTGGCCAACTGCGGTTGGCAGAGTGACTAATATATGGTATTATGAAAAATGAAAAAAGGTTATTAAAATATTGGGGAATATTATCATTAAATTTCGGAGAAAATCCTAATAAGTCTTGTTTAATCCACCAGACAGAAGTCGTGTTTAGGTATCTGCAGAAAATCTTGTGTGGTGCTTGTGAGCGGTGGTTCTTGGCACGTTTAGAACATCATATATCAATTTTCTCATCCAACTTTTTGTTTCACACATTTTCCAGCATTTAGGAAGAAAGGGATAGGTTTCTCTTACTTATTCATTGAGATAGATAGTGAATATTTGGGAATTAATAAAAACCCAAATTTCCCTTCATCAAATCACGTACTTTTTTTGGTGCATATCATCACGTACTGGTGTTGCTTTTATAATTTTATTACCCCTAATTTCTAACCATCCAAATTATATATACTAAATTTTGTAGCCATAGTACACCAACAATTTGACAACGGAATTCATTAATTATTGACTGTCATGTCACTTTATCAGTAGAGAACACAACAGAAGACCCTTAATTTGTGTGCAATGTCAATTCAGGTATTAATTATTGAATACCATGTGTCGCGTATACAGCAAGTTGTCAGGGAGTAGTACATTACACAGCCACTTATACTTTTTCCGTGAATAATTTTCCGGAGTTAGTATTACTTCGACAAGTATGCTCTAGCTGTTTAAAGTTTAAATCTTCATTGTTGAGAAAGAGAGTTATGCCTGAGCACACCATAGATTTCCAGTGGCAATTTTCATAATTTAGGTCAAATTTAGGGTAAAAGAAAACGCATGTGTAAGGAGATTGGTTTACCGAAACAAAACAACCACTTTTTCAGAGCATAACTCACCCAATGTGGCTCAAACTCTTGCCAATGTAGAAACAAATTCTTCAATATTTCTATCTGAGCTCCCACCTTCATCAACAGCTTCCCTCGTCAATTTCTTCCATTTCTCTGCATTTCTTCTAATCTCTTCCCCCTTTTCTCCCTCCATAACATGCTTCACGCAACGAGCTATCTCGTCTCTTTTAACTACCCCTTTCTCATCCTTTCGAGCCCTAACTCCCATCTTCCAAACATCCTCAATACATTTCGCATTCGTACTCTGGTCGCTCCATTGTGGGAGTCCCACAATAGGTACTCCAGCACTTAACGCTTCCAAAGTTGAATTCCAGCCACAGTGCGTGATGAAGCAGCCTACAGCCTTGTGTGCCAACACGTCCAATTGGTGACACCATGTTACGATAAATCCTTTCTCGGATATCTCTTCTTTGAAATCTTTGGGAAGTTTGAATTCTTCCGACGATCTTACCACCCAGAGGAAATTCATTTCGCTCGTTTTTAAGGCGAGTGCTAATTCTTCGATTTGTTCGGATCCCGGTTGGGCAAAACTACCGAATGATACGTAAATTACAGATGATTTGGGCTGATTGTTAAGCCAATTCATGCAGGGATCGGTTATTGGCTTGAAGATGCTGAGACCGTATTGTTGATCATCTGGCAGTCTCTTGTCCATGTACATTGATGGTATGGTTGGTCCAATGGGTTTCACTGGTAATAACTTAGCCATCCAGTCACATACCTTGTGGAATCAAAAACAATTAGAGATAATTTATTAGTTAGTAATATTGACAATACATTATAGGGATAATTACAAAAAACTCTTAGGTTAGATCTTTTTTCTAAAATCACCCTAAAATTTTGAAATATTACAAATAATTCCTGGTCAACTGAAATCTTATAAATACTCCTTAAAATATAAAAATATAATAATATATACATAATATCTCATGAAAAATTTTACAAATATCCCCTCAAGGATATGTGTAAAGTCACAAAGTTTCATGGTATTTTTCGTAAATATTATAAACCAAAAGGATTTTCGTAACTAGCACTATTGACTTTGATCCCATTTTTTTTTATAAATAATCTTGAATTACTTAAATTAGTTTTTTATGTTTTCTATTTCTAGAACTCGAAAATGACAAGTGGTGGAGAGTCTGAGATATGTGGCTCAGTATTTATGTCGATTTGTGACAAGTGCAATATTTCTAAATTCTAATTATAGCTTGAAAACGAGAACCTTAAAAAAAGGAGTATGAAGATAATTTTGGCGTAAATTACATACCTCTTGTTCCAATTCGTAAAACGTATTAACAAAAATCCAGTCCACCATCTCCACATTTCTGAACTGCTGTATCATAAACCCGGATCTCTCCGGATCCGATTCATAATCAACAATAAAAGAAGGCATATCCTCGTGTTTCAAAACGGGTAACCCGCCCGGAATCCGAATTTCAGGATCCGAAAGTGGAACCTTGAGCTCCCCCTTGTAAGCATGGAAGTAGATATTATTCACGCAATTCGACTGAGTAAAAAACATCGCCGCCATCAATCCACACTTCTTCGCCACGTCCAGCGCCCACGAGTAAAACGGGTCGTAAATTAAGCAATCGACGCCGGATCCGGAGCTACGGAGCTTATCCAAGAGCTGGGTCAGAGACTCCGATCCGAATTTCTGAGAAATTTTGAGCAATTCTTGGACAGTGACCTTGTCCGTGCCGCCGTCGTCGAATCCGTCGGAGATTGTTTCCACCGGAAAAGAGTTATCCGGAAAATCCTGAGCGGTTTTGAGGAAGAATTTTGTGACGGCTACGGTGATTCGAGTTGCTCCTTTGTATTTCAAACGCTTGGAGAATTGGAGCATAGGGTTTACGTGGCCTTGAAGTGGAAATGGCAGCACTAAGCAATGGGGATTTCGCTCTTCTTTTCTGTTCTCCATTTTTTGGAGTTGAACTGAGTCCAATCTGTAGCATTGTCATAGATATGGAAATAATATCAATATGTATATTTTAATAATTATTTTCTACTTATTTTATTTTTGTGGTTTTGGAGTTTAGTTGGATTAGCATATCTAATCCGGAGAAATTACATGAGAAGCACTGCCGTAGCCAGAAAAATAATACGTACAGGATCAATTGAATTAAAAATGGACCGCATGTTTCGTAAACCATTATGGGGCCGCGTGGGTTATATCACATGGGTGATAACTGATAATGTGGCACATCACATAATAATTGAGAATATGAACTTTAGTTTAGTTTATATTATTGAGTTATTTTTCTCCTAATCACCGATTTTTTAGGTGGATTGTTGTATTCCATAAGATTTACATGGACCTCAAGTTGAAGTTAAATAGAAATATTACTTACCAATATTTATTTCAATTACAAATATATATCCTCCAAATTTCAGCAATAGTATATTTTGCAATAACAAATATTTTATTTTTATTTGTAATAAAACATAAGGCAAATGGAATTATTTAAGAGGCAAGCTTCTCAACATAGAAACGAACTCCTCAATATTTCTATCCGAACTCCCCGCATTATCAACTGCTTTTCTAGCCATTTCTTTCCATTTGATTGCATTATTTCTTAGTTCTTCTCCTCCTCCCCCCTCCACCACATGCTTTACACAACGAACTATCTCATTTCCTCGAATGATATTTTTCTGATCCGAACAAGCCCTAATTCCCATCTTCCACACATCCATCAAAAGTTTGGCGTTCGTAGGCTGATCACTCCACCAGGGCGCTCCAATCATTGGAACTCCCAAACTCAGTGCTTCCAAAGTCGAGTTCCATCCGCAGTGTGTCAAAAAGCAACCTACGGCATCATGAGACAATACCTCCAATTGTGGGGACCATGATACAATGAGTCCTTTCTCGAAGGTCTCTTGTTCAAAATTTTTTGGAAGTTTGGATTTTTCTGAGGCTCTAACCACCCATAGGAAATATCTATCAGTCATTTTAAGGCCAAGTGCTAGTTCCTCCATTTGTTCTTCGTCGAGCTTCGCCATACTACCGAATGACACATAAATAACAGATTTTCTCGGGCGTTTGTCGAGCCATTTCATGCAATTATCAACAGGTTTAAACATACTAAGACCATATTCCCTGTCCTCTAATAGTCTCTTGTCTAGGTACATCGATGGAATTGATGGCCCAATTGTTTTTACTGGCAGAAATTTTGCCATCCAATCAGTAACCTACAATTGATATATCAGTTGCCAAGTAGAGTTCATATATTTACTACTTTGAAATAATCCCAAGTTCGAACTTCATTGATCATATTTATAATTAATTTGATAGAGAAGATACGTATATATAGAGAGAGATAGTTATACCTTTTCTTCCAACTCATAAAAAGAGTTGACAAACACAAAATCAGCCTTTTCAACATTCCGAAACTGATCCACAACCATCTCAAACGATCCAACATGCGATTCTTTATCCTGTATAAAAGAAGGCATATCTGAGGTCTCCAATGTCACTTCCAATCCAGGCACCATAAACTGATGATCTTTCTCCAAAAGAGGCACTTTCAGTAGCCCTTTCTGCACGTGATAGTAAATCGAGTTCACACATGACGGCTGCGTAAGAAACGGCGCCGCCAGCAGACCAAACTTCTTCGCTACGTCGAGTCCCCACGGCAGAAACGGGTCGTAAATCACGCAGTCAACCGATCGGCCCGAGTTTTCGAGTTTCTCCAGTAGCTCAGCGAAGGTTAGTGAGCCAACTCGATTAAAAGTCGCCATGTAGTCTGGAAGGCTGCCATCAAACTTAAAACCCTCGTCGGACCCGTCGGAGATTGTTTCTACGGCGATTAGACCTGAGAACTGGTCGCGCGGCGTCGTTTTGAGGAGGTGTTCTGTGGCTGCTAATGTGATTTTGATTCCTTTGTGAGCTAAGCGCTTGGAGAACTGAAGCATGGGATTTATGTGGCCTTGGACAGGAAAAGGTAGGATCAAACAGTGAGGTTTCTCATTCTGTGTGTTTGATTCTTCTAATTTCTGATCCATTTTTATGATCTGTGTAATATTAATTGGGTGTTACGTTGCAATTGCTAAATCCATGCATGAATTATGTATATATAGCTTGCCTTGGTAGATGCATGTTTGATTTAGGACACGCAGAGGTGGTGATCATGATGAAAAGTTTCGTCTAAGTTTGCATTAACGTTATCACATAAAATTTCTTTTGTTTAGTTAATCGTCTACAATTGTCGTTGTTACTTGTTAGAAGAGTCGGATATTTATTACGTACACTATAACATAAAATAATAATAGCTTAATTCTAATGTAACATGTCTCATGCACGCCCAAATCAGAATTTAAAATATGGAGTATATGGAGTTTATAAGGAAAGTTAAAACAGAGAGGTTGTGATAATATTTTTAAATTGCTTATGATAGCTATCTTTTCATAATGGGAGAATGAGACATTTACAGAGAAAAACATATGAGCCTTGTTGCGTGTAACCTTAAATTTCATAATCATGATTCATAGAGGTTTTTTTGTTTGATCAGAATCCTTGAATTGTGGCCGAGGTAGACATTCTAATCAGAAAGTTAATTAATAATTTACAAAAAGACTTACTGAGGTTTGTGCTTTTATGATTTAACTATCGCAATCTTACAACCTTCCACATACCCCTTAGGAGATATTTATAAGATTTTTTAGGGGACATTATGTATATATTTTTATGTTTCAAGGGAATATTCGTAAGTTTTGAAAGTTCCGATGATTTTTTGGATTTTTAAGAAAATCTCGAAGGGGTTTGTGTAAGTAGTCCAAGTTCCAACTTCAAGCATTTTACAATATTGAGCCCCATTAATATGTATTTAGAGTTTTGTGAGGGATCAATTAAGAATTTAACTAAAAATTTATACACATCTATGTATACATATATAATGTAGTGAAAATTTTGAAAGTTGAATGGATCAATTGTACCCCTCAAGTGTGAGTGGCTTGGCCAGTAGGGGTGGGCGTCGGGTCGGTTATTCGGGTTTCGGGTAGTTCGGGTCAGGTACCCGAAATTTTCGGGTAGCAATTTTGCTACCCGACCCCGACCCGATGTAATTTCAGGTACCCGAAATTCTGGGGTCGGGTATCGGGTACCCTTTTTTTTTTTGTTTTTTTTTTAATATATACATTTATCTGTTTAAAGGATATGCTGAAATTGGTCCAGAAAAATTACAATTTAGTCCCCTCAAATCTCAATTCATTTAACATCCTCCTAATTTTTGGTATAAGATCCTCAATTCAGCATCATATACATACGATTGGGTGTCCTCCTTAGAGCATTATATAATGTTTCCAAAATTGGCATCAATTGTACCGTCCCATACACATACAAAAAAAGGTCAATATCATACTAAGATTCACAGTAGCAATTCAATTCCACTATTGGCCATTACAGTAGCAATTCAATTCCACTAAAACTCCAACATTAAATTCAACAACATAGCAATTCAAATTTCAAAAGCATCAACATAAATTCTAGTAATTCCATAAAAATCAAACAAGTCCAACAAATACATCACTAAATTTTTTTTGAACTTCTTCGTCTTCTTCAAACATCAACAATAGTATGATCAATCCCCAAGCTCACCAATTCTACAAAAAAAAATTAAAAATCACTTTTAACTCTTCTTGAACACCATCCCCATCATAATCTTCTTCCTCATCATAAACAATTTGTCATAATTTCTCCATGAAAACATACAAACTAGCTGGTACAAACTACAAACTACAATCATCATTTGCAGCCACACAATCAAAATAATTGGAATTAGATGTCAAGAATAATCAAAATTCCTAATTACAGATATCAAGAATACTCAAAATTTCAAAAGTTTACAAATGCCCATCTTCAGAGAAATGCATAACATTATGCAATTCATCATTTGCAGCCACACAACAAAAATAATAGAGAATTTCACTCCATCAATTAAGAAAAAACATCAAAAATAAAATATCGATTTAGGGTTAAAAAATGCAAAACTCACCAGAAAAATTGGGCGGCAACTGTTGGGCGGCACAAAGCTGCAAGAAGACTGTCGGTGGTAGCTTGTGGTGGGCAATGGTGGCGCTTGGTGGTCGGCGTAACGTGGTGGGCTGGTGGCCGAGGATTTGTGGGCGCCGGGGCTTCTGGTGGTGGGGTGGTGGTCGTCTGGACTCTGGCGGCACTGGAGAGAAGTGGTGGCGAGGGGTGGTGGTCGCTGACTCGCTGGATGGTGGAGGACGGAGGCGTGGGCGGTGGGCGGCTGAAGAGTGAGAAATGAGAAGTGAATTAACAGAAGAAATGAAACTATGAATTAGATTTAGAAATAAAATAAAAAAGAAAAAATAAATTAAATTTCGGTTTTCGGGTACCCGATCGGGTAGAAAAAATTCTACCCGATACCCGCCCCGAAAACCAAAAAAAAAAAAAAAAAAAAAAACCCAACCCGATCGGGTTTGTCGGGTAGAAAACCCGAAACCCGACCCGTAAGGCCCACCCCTATTGGCCAGTGCTTGAAATATCTTGCGGGCCCATTAGAATATCTTATATTAAATTATAGGAGTTAATTACACCCAATCCCCTATGTTATTTGAAAGTAGTAAGAAAAATCATGTGATAAAATTTTTTTTCTTAAAAACCCTATAAAATTTAAATTTTGCTTTAAAAACCCTCGTGGGCATAAGGCGCTATGACAGCAATGGTACATGTATTTTTATGTATAAAGTTACCTTTTTACCCTCAATCTTTGCTTTTATTCCATTTTTTGTTACTGCATTCTTCTTTTTTTTTTTTATTATATTTATCTGCCTTCTTCTTCTTCATCACGCACACCCAAAAATCTGAAACCCCACACTGTACACACGCACACCTCTATACACACACTCTAAACACATACAATCTCAGTGACTTGAATTTGGGAATTGTAAATGGAGGAAGAGTGGAGCTAACGAAGGAAACCGTAATTTGGAAACTTAATATGGATTTTATTTTCTAAATAATTTTTCAATTTTGTTTATTGTGTTCAACGGGAGGCTACTGCTGCAGCCGCCGCGGGGACAGTACTGAAGGTGCCGGTGGAGGCTGATAACAAAAGGATGATAATAGAACTCTAAATCTTAAGTCTTTCTTCATAGTATCCCTTAACTCGATCGGTAATATCAAAAAATTTGGTCCCAATCACACAATGGCCCATGTGTGTCATGGCATCAATTAATGTTCATATATGGACACAAATGAAAAAAGCTGACTCTTGAATGAACTTTTAAACTTTAAATGTGGTCAGCAAACATATATACGGGAAAAAGAAAAACAAATGAGAAGATGACTATGGAATAAAAAGAAAAAAAAAATTAAGATTTGGAGGGTAATATTGGAATTTTGTGTTAAAAACACACCAAATTGACTCTAGGGGTTGGTGAACAAATTATCCGTAATACAAGGTTTTTTATGTGAGGTTTGCATCACAAGATTTTTCATGCTACTTTCGAATAACACAGGCATTTGGTGCAATTAGCTTTAAATTTTAGTGGGCTTGTACCTATATATACAAAGCTAGATGCTTTGAGACTTTGAGGAAACGCCTACTGTGAACGTCAACTATTGCCAAGAATAAAATAAAAATTAAAACTGAAATTAGATAAACTTTAATTATTCAATTGTCAAGTAACGATGTATTTTGTAGAGGAAAACAATTGAGCATTATTGAAATACAAAGGGATAATATTACTTTATGTGTCTGAACTATAAACCTTTTTTAGTTTTTATCCCTACAAGTTTCACTCTCACTTCATATTCTTATAGCTTAAAATTTTATCAAATTATATCTTTTCGTCTGGTCAAACCATTAAAGACTGATGGGAGTGAAGCATGGGATTTATGTGGCCTTGGACAGGAAAATGTAGGATCAAACAGTGTGGTTTGTGTGTGCTTGATCTTGATTCTTCTAATATCTGATCCACTTTCTTGATCTGTGTAATTAATGATGAGTGTCGTAACTAAATCCTAGCTTGATTTATATAGATAGCTGCAGATGATTAATTTAGGACGGAGGTAATAGACAAGTTTAGTCCAAGTTTGCATTTGCAAACGTTAACGTCGTGTCACATAATTAAATTACTTTTCTTTCGTTAATTATTGGGTGAGTTTTTCTTTTCTTTTCTTTTCTTGGTAGAATCATTAATGGGTATGTACGTGGTTTGGTAATTTGGTTGTCTATAATTGTCGGTGTCCGCTATGTGTACCACATGTTATCTAAATGTATATATTAATGAGAACTTTTATATTTTTTAATTTACTAATAAATTGTCACTCACTACCAAAAAAAACTGTCAAAAATTGGCCAATGAAAAAAACAAACGAAAAAGATCGTTGCAAAGGCTTCGCAAATTTCCAACGAATTTGCGATGCCATACCAACGAAAACGAGAAAAATATAAAGTAAAATATTAGCAACGAAAATATCGTCGCTAAGTCGTCGCAAATCTCAATATTAAATAAAAATAATTAGAAAACTGTTACTAACGAATCATTTTTCGTCGCAAAGGCGTTGCAAAAACGAGTATCTAATGAAAGAATTTACCAACAACAGTTTGTCGTCGCTAATTCGTTGCAAATATCAATATTTAATAAAAATAATTCGAGAAATATTACCAACGAATCATTTGTCGTCGCAAAGGCGTTGCAAAAACGAGTATATCATGAAAGAATTTACAATGAGTGTTTGTTGTCGCAAATTTGTTGCAAATATCAATTTTAAATAAAAATAATTCGAGAAAAATTACCAACGAGTCATTTGTCCTCGCAAAGGCGTTGCAAAAACGAGTATATCAAATTTTAATTGGTGTTGTATGCATTTTTTATTTATAGTATTCATGCATGCATGTACGTGCACAAAATTATATATTTTAAATATTAATGTGATCGATGAGATTTAATTTTAGGGAAAATCTCATTTTTGGTACCATATTTTTACCCTAGTACAATTTTAGTATCACATAAATAGGGTTTCTCAATTTTGGTACCGCATCTAATGATTCGTTTCAATTTATATATTTTTGGACCATGTTGTTAGCTGATTATGGAAAAAGCGAGGCACATGACCATTAAATATTCTTACTAACTGAGACAATTTTTGGAGAGAAATGGGTTAATTTTTCCCTCCTATTCTTCTGTGTCATTTTATGCATACGGCAGGGGTGGCAAAATTGTAGCTTTTAGCCTAATGCAGCTTTCAGCTTTTTTCAAAAGTTGGAAAGTAGTAGTAAAATTAGTTTTTTTCATTCATTTTTTTGCAATCTCAAATTCTTTTTCCCACACAACTACTTGAAATAAATATTTTTTATCTGGATTCACACTAAAATGCTTGAAACCACATAATTAACAACTTCTCAACTTCTTGAAAAAACAACTTTGAGAAGCAGTACCTATGATCAATGCTTGAACTATTATTAACCTGCTTTTAATTAAACACAAAAAACCTGACCATTTTACAATCAATTTTAACTTTCTTGTGATCAACAAAATAAATTTGATCGTATTAACACAAAAATCTGGCCATTTCATAAGCATAAAGAAACTATTTTCCAGTAATAAAAACTAACCATTTCATAACCAACATTAACCTGCTTTTCAACACAATATGTTTAACAAATCTGCTTTGTCTTTAAGCAAAACAAACCCGCCATTTTCAAGTTTGTAATTTCTCTTAGTACCTTTATACCCAATCATCTCACACATTTGATCAACATACTCTAAAGTCTAACCTAATATGGTTCAGATCAGATCAACATAATCAAATACATTAATATTACCACCTAAACGCCCTATAGGAACTAATGCAAATTCCCCACCATAATGTACAATCATTGTCACGCAAGATTCTATGTCATCTGTAATTTAAATTGAGAGAAAAAAAGTAGCAAATTTTAGAACCTCAAATTTTGCCATAGGAAGACGAAACATATTACATAAATGCTTGTTTTTTTTTATTTTAATCGCGCGAACCATTAGCTTTAAATATACTTGACAACACATTGAATATTGTAAAAGGGGACCACATATGGCAATAAATTCCCAACAACCAAACAATCAAACATTAAAGTTTCGTATAAAATATCGAGATAATTTTGAACGTAAAATACATTGGATGTCGGCTTATATGTTCAATTTTATATTCCTCATGAACTGCTCATGCTTTCTGGATCTTTCCTTACTCCAACTTTTCTTTCTTGATTTCAACAAATACTAAGTATACGTTGCCAGAAAGTTTTTTGCTTTCAATAATTAGGGTCTTTTTTGGGAAATATTATAGTTGACATAGGTTTTATTTATCACGAGCATTTCACATGTGGGATTTAACGACCAAATGTGTGGAGCACGTATCTTTCTCCATTATTACGTAACGGTTAGGCCCAAAAGTATATAAATTGAAATGAATCATTAGATACGATACCAAAATTGAGAATCCCAAAAAATTTGGTACCAAAATTGTACTAGGACAAAGATATGGTACCAAAAATGAAATTTTTTCTTAATTTTAATAGAATCTAATAGCTGTTTCTCTTATTTTGAGCTGGTGTTTGGGAATTTAAAATGTTGGGAAAATACATGTAAAAATAGCTCTAAATGAGTAAATTAAAAAAAAAAGAGTAAATGGAAAATAATGATATCATGTATTTTGGGCTTGGTCAAGTGGAATTCAGTCTAAAAATTTTGTGGGCTTTAGTAGGAATGAGCCCCATGGGTATTGACTGGGTCTTATTTCCTAATAGGATTCTAATATCTGAAAAGAATTATAATTATTTATGCTGGAAAATAAATCTTTATCCTGAAAATTCACCAGAGAATATTATAAAAAATTATTATTAAAGTGTTACATTTACAGGCATCATATATGTACTACTAGTGTAAATCCCGTGCGTATGATAAAGTATAATATTATATTATAACTTATATTTACTTTATATACAATAGTAAAAATAAAAATTATGATGTAGATATATATTGAGATAATTTTAAAATTTAAGGCAGACGTATTGGTTTCAATAAAAAAAAAAATTCAAGATAATTTTTGAATTAATTATCTTTTTTTTTTTTAAGTAACCAAAACTAATCCTTAATCCAAAATGTAAAGATTCATAACATAATCCAACATTGTTAGTTGAGAAACTTACAGAAAATAGAGCAATACAAAATTAAGAAAGAAGCATTCATCTTGTAGATATCCTAATACTTCTGTAGCCGATCGACACCTATCATGAACGAAAGACACCGGATGAAGGACGCTTGTATGGGAAATCATATCATCGTACACACTTTGTTTAGGATAAAAAAAATTAATTAATCATCCTCCACCTATTTTTTTTTTTAACCTTACCCATCAAAAGTTGGGAATTGAACAGAATGTTATCCATGAAAGCGAGGTCTATTTAAACGAAATGCATTGCAAACTTAATTTTAAACCCGCACATAAATACATAAAATATAATTTTATTTGAAATATCGATTTTTCGCTTAGTAGGGTGTGATAACCAAAAGATAATCGGATCGGCATATAGAGTAAAAAAAATTAATCAGTTAAATCCTAAAACAAACATATAAATATATAAATATAATTTAATCTAAATACCGATTCTTCGCGTAACAGAGTGTAATAGCCCAAAAATAAATCGGATCTGCATGGAGCGAAAAAATAATTTCATCAGTTATATAAAATTCTAAAACCACACACATAAATTAATCTAAAATACCAATTTTGTTTCACAAAGTGTGTTAGCCGGATCATTATCGAATCTGCATGGAGTAAAAAAATCATCGGATCAGTTAAAGTGTTATCCTAAAACCACCAACTACATAAAATATAACAAAAATTATAACAACTACATCAAATTCAACTTACCACACAACTCTTACGATTTTTGAGATACGTAGTCACATTCAAGATAAAAGGTATGATTATCCTATTGAAAAAATTTATTTTAGAACACCATTTAACCGAGAATGACTGAGTGAGGAATTTTGCTTATGTTCATGATAATCTGAATAATTAATTTAAGATTGAAAAATATTATAAATATTGGGAGGGTTATGTAGAACCGAAGCTAGCGGCCGACAAAGTAAAAATATCTCCAATATTATGGCATTCACTAATTTAATGGGTTTGCACAAAAAAAAAAAAACTAATTTGATGGGTTAATGTAGGAAGGATCATTTAATTTATTGAGTATATTATGGCATAATATAACATTTTAATAGGAAACCACTAATTTCTCCAATTTTGTCTAGGAATAGAAAAATTATGACTACTAAATAATTACACTAATATCTATATTTATAATTATGACAATTATATCCCACATTAACTAATAAAACATTTTAAAAGGAAAAGTCTTCTAATTTCTCCAACTTTGTCTAGGAATAGGAAAATAATGATGGATAAATTAATTACACTAATATCTATAACTATAATTAATTTCCTAATTATGACAATTATATCCTACATTAAATGATTGAGTGTAATTATTTGTATTAGAAATATATTTATAATTACTATTGACCAATAAGGTTTCTTGTTTGAATTAAAAAACTCTAAAAAAAGGAGAAAAAAATATTGAGTCAAGATGCATATTGGAAAAGTCAAAGCCCGTTGTTCTATATTATATAGTATAGATTGGCGAGTGTAAATTGGAATTAATAAGTAATCACAACGACAATCATGCCAGAATTAATCTTTACTTTTTCCTGTTTTTCTTTACAAATT
The DNA here is from genome assembly GCA_958496215.1 of Verbena officinalis. NCBI lineage: Eukaryota > Viridiplantae > Streptophyta > Magnoliopsida > Lamiales > Verbenaceae > Verbena > Verbena officinalis. The sequence goes on along the minus strand of OY292390.1, from coordinate 2,601,803 downwards.
ACCGTTCTTTACTTTATGCTTATGGACATTTCAATTGTGTACATATTGTTAAGTTGTTAATTAGAAGACAAGCACAAGAAGACTATATTAATTGGCAAGATTTTGAATTGTTTGAATCAAACGTGAGTGATTTGAATTGTTCGATATAATAATACATACATGTATGACGAATTGAATCTACACTGACAAGTGGCAATATTGAAATAAAAGAAATCAAAACACAACAAACTGCCATTGTTGGTGTTAAGTTTGCAATGATATGAGAATTGAATAATTCTATTATTGCAATAATCGGATAATTACAAGAATTAATACAAAAGTATTTATCTTCCTGATCTTTTATGGAAGGTAATAGTTGGAAAAGACAGACGGCTAATTAAACTCTGTTTCCAAAAAATAAAAACTAGTAAATTAAAAGAAATTGTTTTTGTTCAATAAATTTCTTTATCTATGTATAAGAAATGGAATTTCCCTACCGACGAATCAACTATGGGACAAAAGTCAATTTATAAACTATCCATCCAATTTATAAAATAAATTAAGTTATCCTATCGAGCTAGACTTTCTCATCACCTCGATCTATCCAAAGTCCAAACAATCTTTCTATAAATTACGGATTAATTACAGTAAACTTACATTGGCCCCAAAAATGGAGAAATTAGGAGAATCAGACACACAGAAACCTCACTGTTTAATCCTCCCATATCCCCTCCAAGGCCACATAAACCCTATGCTTCAATTCTCCAAGCGCTTAGCGCATAAAGGAATCAAAATCACATTAGCCACCACAAAACGCCTACTCAAGACGACGCCGCACGACCAGTTTGCAGGCCCAATTTCCGTAGAAGCAATCTCCGACGGGTTCGACGACGGAGGAGCCGATCCTGGCGCTGGAAGCACATCAGAATACTTGGCGAGTCTTCAACGAGTTGGCTCGGAAACTCTAAGTGAGCTACTGGAGGAACTCGGAAACTCGGGTCGACCCGTTGACTGTGTGATATACGATCCGTTTCTGCCGTGGGGACTAGACGTGGCGAAGAAATTTGGTCTGATTGCCGCGGCATTTTTCACTCAGTCGTCTTGTGTGAACTCGATTTACTATCATGTTCAGAAAGGGGGGCTGAAAGTGCCTCTTTCGGAGAAATTAGAGTTTGTGGTGCCTGGATTGGAAGTAGCAATGGAGATCGCAGATATGCCTTCTTTTATACAGGACCCGGAATCGCATGGTGGGGCGTTTAAGCTGCTTGTGGATCAGTTTCGGAATATTGAAAAAGCTGATTTCGTGTTTGTCAATTCCATTTATGAGTTGGAAGCAGAGGTATTCATATCCATGTCTTATCTCTATCTACAATCTATATATATATCTATCTATTAACAACGGTCAAACACACCCAATATGCCTCTAAACTGAAAAAAAATATGTAACTTTAGATCGATGTTCAATTTCAGGTTACTGATTGGATGGCTGAATTATTACCTGTGAAAACAATTGGTCCAACCATACCATCGATGTACCTAGACAAGAGATTGCTAGAAGATAAAGATTATGTTCTCAATATCTTCAAGCCTGTTAATGATTGCATGAAATGGCTAGACGAACGAATGAGTAAATCCGTAATTTATGTGTCCTTTGGTAGTATGGCGATGCACGATGAGGAGCAGATGGAGGAACTGGCACTAGGCCTTAAAATGACCAATAAAGATTTCTTATGGGTGGTCAGATCATCGGAGGAGTCCAAACTTCCTAAACATTTTGTACGAGAGACCTCCGAGAAAGGATTGATTGTATCGTGGTCCCCGCAATTGGAGGTACTGTCGCACGATGCTATAGGTTGTTTTCTCACACATTGCGGGTGGAACTCGACTCTGGAAGCAATCAGTTTGGGTGTTCCGTTGATTGGAGCGCCCTGGTGGAGTGACCAACCGACGAATGCTAAGCTTGTGATGGATGTGTGGAAAATGGGAGTTAGGGCTTGTTCGGATGAGAAAAATATTATTAGGAGAGAAGAGATAGTCCGTTGTGTAAATCATGTGATGGAGGGAGAAGAAGGGGAAGAGATAAGAAAGAATGCCAAGAAATGGAAAGAAATGGCTAGAAAGGCAATTGATGAGGGAGGGACTTCAGATAGAAATATTGAGGAGCTTGTTTCTACATTGGGTGATCTCCCTCCCCAAGTGATCAATTGATTTTAGAAATAAACTTAAATGTATTTTATTACAAGAATGTATAGTTGATGAATATCTGCAGGGTATTAATTTGTACTTCACTGCTCAATTGTTTTCTCCATTTTATAGAGTTTTGTGTTTTGAAAAGTTTGCAAAGTAATAAAGCGAGAGTGAGCTTTTGAAAAAGTTAAAAAGTTATTGTATAACTGTAAATTCTACATAAAATTTACTTAGATGGTGTTTCACTGAGCTTATAGGTTTTTTTTTTTTTTTTTCCAAATAGCACATAAGTTGTTTATGAAGTGATAGACGCATAAAAAGTGTTCAGCATATGAAAATGTTTAGGGATATTTACACGAATCCCTCCAGTTAAATTCAACCTTATAAATACCTCAATTGAAACATAAAAATGTATACATAATATCCCATAAAAAAACTTACAAATACCCCTTAATAAGATAAATGTAAGATTATAAGATTCAATGATAAATTGTAAAAAACGCAAATCTCAAGGAATTTTGTGTAATTTATCCAAAAGTTTATAAAATGTTAGAATATACCTTCTAAGTTGGGGTATACCAATTTATTTTCAAAAATTAATACATTTTCTACTTCTTTGTTTTATCATATTAATTACATAATTATAATTTTTAATACATCCCCATCTTATTATATCCAAACATTTTGAGATATTAATTTTAAAATAAAGTTTGTATATCTCATAAGATCTAAAACATCATATAAGATGCGGCGCCTTTTTATTGCTTTTCTCAAAGGTTATACGAAATAATTTTTTGTAGATTCACAACCTAATAATTTTCCAAAAAAAAAATAAAATAGAACACACTCCAAAAATAAAAAGATTAATTTCTAAGTAACATTAAAATATACAAATTGAAAGAAATACACCAAACATAAGGTGGGTTACAAAACAATATCCAACTTTATTTACAGATCTAATTTTGAATAAACCTATAGTTTAATTTCTTTTAAGTAATAGAAAAGATAATTAATTTAAAATAATAAGACCCATAAATAAATATTATATATTTAAACAAATTTTAGTTTTTTAATAATATATATTTGTAATTTGTACATCATCTGAATATATTTTCCTTTCTTCATACAAAGCAATCTGAAAAAATCAATTTATTGAATACAATAAAACTATCAAAAGTGAAGGATGAAAACTCAAAATTGGGCCAAACACATTCTTTTTGCTTTGCTTCCACAATTTTACAGCTACTTTCAATTTTGTGAATTGGAAAATTGAAAGTAAAAAATGAGAGTTTCTTCAACGTAGGTAGAAGACCAAACATAACTGCAGCTGGGCCAAACACCCGACGGGAAAAACCGGAAAGAAGGAAAGGAAAATAAAACATCGCTTCAGATCTAAGACAACCGCGTTTTCAATTCTACTCTACTCCATCTTATCCAACGAACCGTTCAATTAGGTATGGATTTCATTTGCTGAATTTTTTTGATTGAACTGCATTGAAACCCAAGTTTTTGTTTCTGAAGATTTTTATTGTGGTAATTCATTTCTGAAGAATTTATCATCATATTCTGTACTATTCATGAATCGTTTATTTTTTTTCTTTTTTTCTCCCCTTCATTTTTTGGGGTTTTCAGAGTGGCGATCTATGTAATCTAAAGGTTATAGAGAGCTGTTGAGAGCGGATTGAATTGGATTGGATGGACAAAAATAAGAACCGTACCGATCTGCTCGCCGCCGGCCGGAAGAAGGTAACTGTTTTGTCCCCTTATTTTTTTTTGCAGTGTAGTTTTTTCATTATTTTGCAGTTTGTTAACTTAGACGATTGTTTAGAACTGCGAGATAGGGCACTTGGACAATTATCCGTTTAAAAAACATGCATTTCGTTAATATATTTGTATAGATAACTAGCACTCGGCAACAACCATTGCACCTTGCAAGGAGGTTTTACATGAGCGAAGTACAGAATAAACCTGTGTTTGTATACTTTTGCACTGGTATATCATAGTATTCGTCTGTGATTATTTCATATTTCGTAGTACTTGTATTTGTTAACGAAGCCTAAATATGTTTGATAGCCTTGAATGACATTTGAATTTAGTGGGTAAACCCACCGTTTTTGAATGGTAAACTTCCTAAGTAGTTTTAGAGAATTTGATAATTCAGCTAGATGTGGTATATCTAGAACAGTTTAAATAAGTACTGTTCCATTTATCATCTAGGATTTATCTTTCATCTAGTATAAGATTGACGTGCTTCATTTTTTGTCAGCTTCAACAGTACAGGCAGAAGAAGGATACTAAAGGAAATAGTAGCAAATCTTCGGGTAAAGCTGGTAAATCTGCGAATGATACAGCAGCAGGCAATGTCCCTGAAGCGGCAGTAACACAGCAACATGCAGCAGATGGAGAAGCAGCCAAGCATGATGCCTCAAATACTATCACTTTATCAGAATCAAGTTCTAGAGTGGATTCAGTGGCAAGTGGTACCGGTGCTGCCAGTGATGGACTCCCAGCAGAGGCTAATGTCCCAGAAAAAATGTCCATTTCAGAAGCTGCTCTGTTGGAGGGTTCTGGAGCAGATAAGGCAAGGTTGAATAAAAGTGCTGATGATGCATGCCATGTTTCTGCTGGAGTCCCACAAAAAGATGGATCAGCTTCTTTGGTTCCTAAGGAGACAGATCGCAATTTCTCCTCTGAATTTTCATCCAAAATGGAGGGGCAGCATGGGGAAGAGCAGGTAACAGAAGTAGGTTTGTGCCTTCACTCTTGACACTGTCTTCCTTTGAAGCTTATTCATATGACTCTCTTTTTTACATTTCTGTCCCTCTACTTCTAGCTCGAGTTCTAAAGTTTGTGTTATTTTTATGGGTAGGGGCAATGCAGGAAGTTGGCCGTTCCAGTGGGATCCAAATTGATAAGGGTGTGGCAACACAGCTCGAAGGAGATGGTGGTCTTTCTTCAAACAACTTACATGAGACTGCTGGAGGAAATAAGATAGCTAGTTCTGGGCATCCTAGGGAAGAGAAGGAAACCAATGTTGCCAGTCAACCCAGCAAGACTAATGATGCTTCATCAACTGATGTTGCCACTAATGATGCTAAAGAAGCTCGAGAGAGGCATGGCGATTTAGTTGCCACGGGTGCTTTAACCAAGTCAAGTTCGGTGTCAACTGTAAGTCAACAGAAAGAAGGAATATCTGCTGGTTCGTCAAATAAAGAGAAAATGGAAGCACTCAATTTCTCTGGTACCCATGGTGACGTTGCAAAATCTTTAGGATATAAACAATTAGATTTGTCATCACTATTAGATGGAAGTGTTATCGAGCTTTCCCAGCTTGCAGAAATTTTTCGATTACTTGATGAAGATGAATTCAGGTTTGTGTTAATGTCAAGAGACTCATCACATAAGAAGTTCGGGGAAACAGAAGAGATGAAAATCGGGGGGTCCTTTGTTCATGATGCTTTCGAGAGGCTCAAAGAAGAGTTATATGTTACAAGTTTTTCTAAGGATGCTTTTCATTTACAGCTTTCTGAACATCAAAAGTTGATTGATGAAGTCTCTGCAGTCAATTCATCACTCTTTGAAGTTCAAGGAAAGAATGAAGTATTTGCTAAAGAAATTGAGCAGTGTAGGTCTGAACTTAAGAATGTTTTTTCCGAGAGGGAAGCTCTACAGAAGCAGCTTTACTCTTCAAAAACAGAGGTTGAGGGTTTTGAGGTTAAAGTTAATGAATTACAGAATAAACTAGAAATAACACAAGGGGAAATGTCAAACCTATCTTTGGAGCTAGTTGACTGCAGGAATTTGGTGGAAACCCTGCAAGTTGAAAATAAAAACTTAAGCGAGAGTTTGAAAGTGGCGAGTGAAGAGAAAAAATGTCTTTCAGAGGAGAATGGAATTATTTTGCATGAGAATGAGAAATTGGCAGGAGAATTAGCTCAATCCAAAGCTTCTTTAGAATCACTGCAAACCTTGTTAAGGGATGACAAGAAACGGGTTCAGGAGGAAACTGATTCTTTGGTTCGTGAGAATGGTAAATTGCTTGCTGACTTGGCAGATTTGAAGAGTACACTAGAAGCTCTTGAAGTGGAAAACAAAAATTTAAATGAGTTCCTGACATCTGTCTCTGTACAGAGAACGAAGCTCGAAGAAGACAAAGTGTTAGTTGTTCATCAGATGGAGACGGTGTCAAAAGAGTTGATGGACTGCAAAGATCTGGTTGTAACTCTTCAAACAGAGATCTCCAACTTAAATGGGCATCTCACTTCCATGACAGAGGAGAGAAACAAGCTTGAAGAAGAGAAGAAAAGTGTTTGTATTGAGTATGAAAAGCAATCTCATGAATTAGCAGAGATCAAAGGTTTAGAAGCAGGTCTGCAAGCAGAATGCAGGAAGGCTGTGGATGACCTAAAAGAAGCAATGTTCCGCATTAATCAACTGACTGAAGAAAAGAAATGCCTCAATGCTGATTTAGAGGTACACAACCTTAAGATAAAAGAACATGATCAAAGCAAACACTCATCTCAGTCTGAGGAAGTAGCAGATCGAGGAGTTAGAAACGACACTTCGACATTGAATGAGCCCATATCTGATTCGTCATCTCTGGAACAGCCGAAATTGGATGTTTATGATTACTCTTCTGGATTTGAAGCATTAAAAAGGAAGTTAGAGGATGCTGAAAATGTCATGCAGAAACTTGAGAAGGGAATTGAAGGTTTGTCGACTTCCTTGAGTAGATCAACTGATAAAGTTGCTAAACCTGCTGTTTCAAAATTGATTCAAGCTTTTGAGTCAAAAAGACATGCTGATGATGAAGATTCAGAGAAAAGCCCTTCATCTGAAAACCAAACAACTGAAGATCCATATACGAGTACCAAATCGCTGGCGGGGAATCTGCGAGTGTTGCTCAAAGAATTGGTTGCTGATGCTGGGAATGCAGGCGAATTCTGTAGAGTGATGCAGCGTAAACTACTTGCTGATGCTGCTGGGACCAAGAACAAATATGATTCTCTGAGAGAGCAGGCAGATCAGGCAGAAGTAGCAAATATAGAGCTTATGGTTCTGTACGAAGCTATGAGAGAGTCCACCTATCATGCTGTGGCGAAAGAGGGTGAACTTCTTAATTTGCATGATGCTCTGCACAATCAAAAACTGGTTCTAAAGTTAGAGAATAGCCACCTCAGAGAGAAGCTGAATGAGTTTCAAGCCAAAATTAGTGCGCTGCAGAGCCAATTGGATGGAATGTGTACATATTCAGATGAGACGGTTGCATCTATTTCCAATAAAGTGCAAACTCTCCTGACGGAAGTGGCTGACAGGGAATCAGCTCTTAAAGAAGAATGGAATTCCATTTGTGCACAAGTCATTCAGACAGTTGATGTGCTAGATTCTACTGTCCAGACTTTCTACGCCAACTCATCATCGGCTGGTGAGGATACGAACCTTGATGTTGTTGACCGTGTTGCTGCTTCTGTTAATGGTGCCAGCAAAGTGATTGAAGTTCTGCGTGGACAACTTGAAACTGCTTACAGAGATCATCAAGAAATATCGAATAAGAATGATATGGCTTTAAATGCATTGCATAGACTGCACAATGAACTCAGCGTACTTGTGAGTAGAACGTATGGGTACCACTCAGATGAAACAGAGAATGTTGTGTTGGATGATCAAGTGCGGGATCTTTTGCAGAATGACGTTCTCAGTACCCTCTTAGACCAATTAAAACTTTTTGTTGGCGAGCGGTTGCAGCTTGAGTCTGAGAATGAGCAACTCAAGTCGCAGCTGATGAGCAGAGTAAGAGAGATTGATGAACTGGAGAAAAACTGCCTCAAATCAGATAGTATAAAGAGGTTGGTTCAAGATATTGAGCAATCAGTGAAGCTGGAGGGGACAGAGATACATGCAGATGAACCTGCTTCGCACCTGGAGTCTCTCATCTATTTACTTGTTCAGAAATATAAAGAAGCTGATCAGGGCTTAATCTTATCCACATCTCTGGAAATGCAATCAAGTGGACTGCGGGAACGAGTGGAACAATTGAACTTCACTCTTCTGCAATATGAAAATGAAAATCTCGTATTCAAACACAGTTTGAAGAGTGCTGAAGAGGATGTTGTCGTTCTTACTTCTAAGATGCAAGAGAAAGTTTCTGAACTCGAACAATCGGAGCAGCGGGTGTCGTCCCTTAGAGAGAAGCTAAGCATTGCTGTTACAAAGGGGAAAGGTCTGATTTCGCAGCGCGATAGTCTCAAGCAATCCTTAGCTGAGACATCCAAAGAGCTGGAGAAATGCTCACAAGAGTTGCTATCTAAAGATGCTAGGCTTCATGAGCTTGAAACAAAATTAAAAGTTTACTCTGAAGCAGGTGAGCGCATGGAAGCTCTTGAATCTGAGCTCTCATACATTCGGAACTCAGCTACAGCACTAAGAGAATCGTTCCTTCTTAAAGATTCTGTTCTTCAGCGAATAGAAGAGATTCTAGAAGATCTTGATCTGCCCGAGCACTTCCATTCCAGAGATATAATTGAAAAGATAGATTGGTTAGCAAAATCAATTGGAGATAAATCTTTGCCAACCAGTGACTGGGAAGGGAGAAGCCCAGAGGGGGGAGGTTCATATTCTGGTGATGACATGCAACCTAACCCTAATTCTGGTGAGGATTTAAGAAGAAGATTTGAGGAATTGCAGAACAGATTTTATGGGCTAGCTGAGCAGAATGAGATGCTTGAACAGTCATTAATGGAAAGGAACAACCTAGTGCAGCGGTGGGAAGAAATTCTGGACCGAGTAGACATGCCTTCTCAATTACGATCCATGGAGCCTGAAAGTAAGGTTCAGTGGTTGGAAAGTGCACTATCGGAGGCTCAGAACCATTGCTATTCCCTCCAGCAGAAGGTTGATAAATTGGAAACATTTTGTGGATCCCTGACTGCTGATGTGGAAGATTCAAAGAGACGAACATCTGAACTTGAGGCGGCCTTCCAGCAGGCTTGCTTAGAGAAAGAAACCCTATCAAGGGACTTGGAGGTGTTGAGTCATGATAATGCTGAATACGCACACAAGATGGCTGATTTCAAGATTAAAAATGAGAACCTTCAAAATGAAGTAAGTACGTTGCAAGAACTGAAGCTTCGCATGGAAGAAGATGTTCATCATACTAAGCATGCAATTCGAAGACTGCATGAATTGGTGATAGATGCTCTTCAAGATTCTTGTCCAGCAGATGTGGTCATTGGTCAGGAAGGAGTCGAATATTTCGAAGAAATGCTGAGGAAGCTTGTGGAGAAATATGAAACACTTGCCTCAGCGGAGCCTATTAACGTCGATCCTATTGATGTGCATGTCAGTGAAAAAGAAGAGCAGTCTCACACTTCAAGGGATTTTGAGGACCAGGATATGCTCAACCTGAACAAGAAGCTGGAAGATTCCTTGGGTGAAATGATGTGTTTGAAGGAGGAAAGAGATAAATACATGCTGAACAACGAAACCTTACTCTCTGAAGTTGAAGAACTTAAAGTAAGAAAGAAAGAACTGGAAGCGCTACATAGTCAGGAGGAACAGAAATCAGCTTCTTTGAGAGAGAAATTAAATGTTGCAGTTAGGAAAGGAAAGTCCTTGGTGCAACAACGAGAGGGCATGAAGCAAGTGATCGAAGAGCTCAATGCGGAGGTTGAGCTCCTCAAATCCGAGGCTAAGCATAATGAAAAAGCTATTTCTGAGTATGAGGAAAAGATGAAGAACTTATTCACTACCCAAGAAAGAGTACAAGCTATGGAATCTGCAAATACTCTCCTCAAGAATCGCCTGGCAGAAACTGAATACCATTTGCAGGAACATGAGGGTAGCTGGAGAAGTATTATGGATTCTTTGGCTAATATTAATTTTGGGCTCGAGTTAAATTCTGAAAATCCAGTTGAGAAGCTGAAGGAGTTAGGCAAGTACTTGAATGATATGCGCAATGGGCTTAACTCCCTAGAACAAGAATCAAGAAAATCAAAGAGAGCAGCTGAGCTACTACTTGCTGAGCTGAATGAAGTTCAAGAAAGGAATGATAACCTTCAAGATGAGCTAGCTAAAGCTGATCATGAGCTTTCAGAACTTTCCAGGGAAAGGGATTTGGCCGAAAATGCCAAATATGAAGCTCTTGCTCATGTTGAAAAGCTATCTTACCTACATGCGGAGGAAAAAGACAGGCAGCTGTCTGAAATTATGGTCTTAAAATCTGGTATGGACAACATGAGAGAGGACATTTCTGCCATTGAAAGAGAACTGGGCAATGTTCTATCTGAAGATTTGGAAGTTTTGCACAATGTGAAGGCCATGATGAAATCATTTCTGCAATTAGGTGGCACTCCTGATTTTAGTGCTCCATTCAGTGGTGGCATGATGTCAAGAGAATCAGCAAAGAAGGTTAGGTGGTTATGAAGTTTATATTTTTGTATACTTAAAAACTAATTCGTTATCTTGCAACAAGTTCCACCTTTTTGAATGTCCCAAAAATAATTGTAGCATTTCAAGTCTCTAGGTGTTTTGGTTCTCTAGCTACCAAAAGAACTAAATTTCGATTAAAACATTTTTATTTTTCAGTCCATGTATTTCATATTCAACTTATCAGCTATAGGAAAATGAACCAAATATCATGGTCATGATGCTATTCATTAAGTTATAAATTGTTGTGATTTATGAGGGCCAAGTCAAATTGTCAATAATTATCTTTTGTGAGGGAATGTAAGAATTTAAATGCTTGTTACCGTGGTGTCAGGACAAAGATAAATATAGTGTTGTTTCTGTATTATCCTTCAAGTTTGTGTAAGTAACTCATGTACTGTATTTTTATCAAGCATACGTTACTTGGCGAATCCTAGGATTTTGGTCTTCGGGTTAATTCTTTCTGAGTGTATAACTTGCCTGAGCATGTTGTCTTATTTCACCTGCAGGTTTTGTTGACCAAAATTGGCTCCTCTCTTAGAGAGAGACTTTACAATCATTCACATTTGTTAGAAGAAGAAGTTTCCGAGTTACGTGATGTAGTAATAAATGTTCATCGAGAATATGCTTCTCTGAAAGAGTCATCTGATTCTGTGAAAAAAGACGTTAAGAAGTTAGAATTGATTGAGAAAGAGAAAGAGTCAGAATTACATACCTTGCAAGGAAACATATCTTTGCTTTATGAAACTTGTGCTAGTACAATTTCCGAAATCAAACATTGGAAGGATCATGTTGTTGGAAACTCCAGAACTTCAGAGAGGAATTCAATGTCTCAAATATCTATTGAAAGAGAGAATAGTTTCGATAATGACACTCACATCTTCAATGAGGATGGCATCAGGGGCATGCGCGACAAACTCTTATTGGTTGTGAGGGACTTCATTAGCATGCAGAGTGAATTTATGGAAGTTGGCCAGAGCGAGATGAAAAGCACCATATTGAATTTACAGAAGGAGCTTCAAGAGAAAGACATCCAAAGAGACAGAATTTCCATGGAGCTTGTTAATCAGATTAAGGAAGCTGAATCCAATGCAAAGAATTATTTGCATGACCTCCAGCAAGTAAAGGGGCAGCTAAAGGATTCACAGAGACAGTTGGATGTAAAGGAAGAGGAGCGCAAGGTTTTGGTAAATAGAGTGAGAGAATTACAAGATCAAGAAACTAACTCCACCAATTTACAGCACGAAGTTAACACACTGACTGATGCACTAACTGCAAAAGTACAAGGTCAGCTGTGTATTATATATTAGCTTCATTCTGTACTGACGAGGGCCTTTGTGGAAGACACCATTTTAATTCTAATGCATTATTTCTTGCAGAAATCGAAGCACTGACGCAGGCCCTTGAAGAACAAGAGGCTGAGATGGAAGACCTTGCAAGCAAGATTGGGGGCCTGGAAAACGAGTTGCAGCAAAAGAACAAAGACTTGGAGAACCTTGAAGCTTCTCGTGCCAAGGCTTTGAAGAAGCTTTCTGTCACTGTGAGCAAGTTTGATGAACTTCATTCTCTCTCTGAAAATCTACTAGCTGAGGTTGAGAAGCTTCAGTCCCAACTGCAAGAGCGAGATGGAGAAATCTCTTTCCTTAGGCAAGAGGTTACTAGATGCACTACTGATGCACTAGCTGTTACCCAAATGAGCAAAACGAAGAGTTCAGAAGAAGTTCAAGATTTAATCTCTTGGTTAGCTTCTTCAATATCTAGGGTACAGGTTCATGATGCGCCTTCTGATGATTCAAATAGGCAGGAGAACAAAGAGTTCCTACAGAAGAAGATTTTGGATGTAATATCTGAGTTAGAAAATCTTCGCCTCGTGGCACAGAATAGTGATATATTGTTGCGAGAAGAGAGAAGTAAAGTGGAAGAATTGGAACAAAGAGAACAGTACCTCAAGAATTCTTTGCATGAAAAGGAATCTGAACTTGTCATGCTTCAAGGTGCTGGAGATTCTGCAAAAGCTACAAACTCTTCTTCAGAGATTGTGGAAGTTGAGCAAATGGTATGTTGCTTAAATATTGTGGATAATTACCCAAACCCCCCTGGGGTATGCTTAAAAATCTGAAACACCATTCAAACCTGAAAACCTTACAAATACCCCCTCTCAAGGGGGTATTTGTAAGGTTTTCAGGTTTCGATGATGTTTCGGATTTTTTTAGCAAACCTCAGGGGATTCTATGTAATTGACCCTAAATATTGAGTACATGTAACTGATCTATTTACAGAGTGGTCATAATATTCTAAGTTTCTTCCTGTTGCTCAAATCCTGCAACCTTCTAAATATCCCTTGATCAAAGTGGGTCTTAAATCTTTCAAAACAATAATGGAACTCTACAAAGAAATCCTGCTAGTAATTATGACTTTATGATATATGCAGGCTTCCTTTGATTCCTGTTTAAGATATCTTTGTAGAAAACATATTGTTGTGATGGTTAGATAGAAATCATAGCTTACTGATGGTGATATCCTCTAGATCAGTTATGTGTTGTGTGCAGAAAATACATTTGTATTTAACTACTATTGCTGATGGCTAAGTCTTACTGTATGCCATTTAATTTTATTTCTTACACTTCATATCTTACTTTTTCCTACTTGCTTCTGGCAATTCCATTCTAATTGACTTCGACAACATATAATGCAGACAAACAAATGGGTATCTGGGACCGTTGCACCTCAAGTTCGCAGTTTGAGGAAAACAAATAATGATCAAGTTGCTATTGCGATAGATGTGGATCACAATAGTGAGAGGTTGGAACATGATGATGATGACGATAAAGGTAATTCGGTTTTGGTCGAAATTGTTTATTCTTCTTAAGTCCCGTTTGGAAGCAAAAAAACTTATCCTACACTTTATTCTTGCTGTTCCTCCAATCCAGCTCATGGTTTCAAGTCACTCACCACATCAAAGGTTGTCCCACGGTTTACACGGCCTGTGTCAGACGTCGTTGATGGATTGTGGTAAGAATCAATATCAACTTATGCTTCGAATATTTCTTTTTTAATTTACTGCATCCACATTAATTTCCATTCTTCAATTGTCACAGGATGTCCTGTGATCGGGCACTAATGAGACAACCTGCTCTACGACTTGGTCTCATCATCTATTGGGCTGTGTTGCATGCTCTCATTGCTACTTATTTTGTCTGAGAATCTGAAGAACTGGTTAGTCTCATTAGTTATTTTGTTTATAATTAATTCCCATGATTTAATACCATTGAAAAGGTCTAAAGTTATTGGACTCAATCAATTTGTTGTGTTGTATAATAATTAGCAGCAAAGTAATCTTAATTGTTTTTTCACAGGTATTTCGCACATTAGGTTTTCTTGAGTTAGTAATGATCTTTTAACTGTAATCCACCATGTGCGATAATTTGGTTTTTGTTTATCTTTGTATAACTGTATATTATCTCTATTCTTTTTGTTGCAAGTTATTTTGTGCTGATGGGTTGCCTCACTTTCTGCAGGTAAAAGATACAGGATAGAGGTGATGTCGCAGATATGTTTATAAGGTTTTTGTACGTGTAACGATCGAGTTCATCATATAGGTGTGTGGTTCATTCTTTTATTATTCATGAACCAGGAAACTGTGATTTCCTCTGTTTTATAACAAATCACAGATGGCTTGGTGTTGTCAAATAAAGAAGAAAGTATGATTTAGGGTACAAAGAAAGTGAAGTTATAGGCGAATGTAGTCTACGAGAAGGGTTTTTGTTCCAACTACTGACTGAGTTGTGCTTGTTGCAAAGATTGTCGGGTGTAAGGTATTTGTATTTACCAATATCCCTCAAATGTAGGAATTCTAGAAATTAGAATGGTCATGATTCGATACTGACGCTGTATGCAACATTATCCATTTTGTTCATGCTTGAGAACGGTTCTACAACTTCTCTCTCTCTCTTTTTCTTTCCCTGAATTTATCTCGTGAAATCTTAAAAGTTTCTGAATTTATCTGTTATATCTACATTTAAATAAAATATTATGAATGATTAATGGACAACTTATAATAAAAAATTGAAAGGACAACCAACCACGAGCAATTGGTGGTGGTATATTATTTTGGTTACAGGTGGTGGTATATAACAAGATTGTTGTACATTGTCATTAGACAAAGTAATTAAATTCCTCAAAGGAAAAGATAAAATAACACGTTTTTTTTGGCTTGTTTTTTGTTATAAAAATATGATCTAGACGTTGCATTACACTTATTGACAAGACATAAAATGATAAACAAGGACATAGACTAAGACACCACTCACTAATCAGTACACTCTTTTACACCCCCAACGGCTAATAATAAAACTCAGCAAGTACAAAAGATTAAACCTCAAACTGACATTTCTTAATGGGACCCGACTTGCTCATCAAAATCCTTCACATTTCCTTTGCAGTTCCCGTCAAATCTCCCCAATCTAAAGTGCGTGAGGTCCACGCCCTCCGCTCCCCCGCTCCCCACCATCTCCGCCGCAATCCGCCCCACCACCGGTGCCATCTTAAATCCGTGCCCCGAAAATCCGCCGCATACCACCGCATCCTCTCCGAACTCGCCGCCTAGGAAATCAATCACGAAATCCTCATCCGGCGTCATCGAATACATGCACGATTGATTAAGTACCGGTTTATCTCCATCGATCAAATCCCCAAATCGTCCCTTAATCCACTCCCCACATGTATTCACGAGCGCCGGCGCCGGCGCCCACGTTCGATCCTCAGGCTCGCAGGCGCGGCCGGCGTGCACCGCGATTTTGATCAGTCCTGGGAACTCCACCGACGGCGTTCCGTAGATGTACGGCTCGCCATAGCTCGCGAACGTAGGAAACCCGCTCTCGATCGTGAATTTATCTTCGTACCCTTGTTTGATTTTCCAGTAATGAACTGTGGTCTCCAATGGCTGAATCGGAAGAACTAAGCCTCTAACATTATCAATTAATTTTCTGGTCCAAGTTCCCGCGGTGATTACGCATTTTCTGCCCCCGTAAACTTCCCCCCGTCCTGTAACCACCACAATTCCGTTAGTTCTGGCATTCTTCTCGATGTTCACGAC
Organism: Verbena officinalis; assembly: GCA_958496215.1. Classification (NCBI taxonomy): domain Eukaryota; kingdom Viridiplantae; phylum Streptophyta; class Magnoliopsida; order Lamiales; family Verbenaceae; genus Verbena; species Verbena officinalis. The sequence goes on along the minus strand of OY292390.1, from coordinate 2,586,118 downwards.
TTCAGTATTATCCCTCAAAACGGCGCCGTTGCGCAGAGCAAGTGATTGGAACATCGACACCGCTTTCGTCGGCTTGATAATTCCGCCGTCCTCCGTGACGACTCCGATCCAGTTTTCCGGCAGCTGGAACATCCCAGAAAACTTGTCAATCACTTCAGCTGGACTCAGAACACGGACAGGGATTGAGTTTTTCCGGCAGCTATTTACGACGGCGAGCAGAGATTTGTTCTCCGATGGGCCCAGATCGAATTGCTTGGTCTTGAAATAGACTCTGTATCCGACTTCAGCCTCAGCTTCCTCCCACAGACGCGAGGATTCTATCACCATGGCGGAGTAGTAGTCTTCCGGGTAGGTGGCGCGGATGGTCCGGGACTCGCCGTGGGAGGAGCCGCGGTGGTGGAGGAAGTCGAATTGCTCGAGGAGGAGTGTTTTTAGGCCGCGCTTGGCGGTTTGGTAAGCTGTGGAGCTTCCCATTACGCCTGCTCCGATTACTATTACATCAAATACTTGGTTGGAGATCTCCATTTCTCTTCTGTCTGTTGGAGGAGGGAGGAATATCTGCAGCTCACTGAAGTAGTGAAGTGTCTTATGACTCTTATCCTTGACAGTTGACTCTTATGTGATTCTTATTGTGTCATGATGCCACTTTCTTTTCTTTTAATTTTTTTGTTTGATTTTGATAAGAACAATGTATTGTCAACTGTGTATTCTTAACTTCAAAAATTCTTATTTTATAAGGGGTTTGAAACTAACTATTTATTATTAGTTTTATATGTATAGTATTGCAACAGAATTGCATAATTTAATGGGACGAACCCACTCGGACTTTAGGTCGGGATCTACGATCCCGACTTTCGAACCTTATAAGTTCTAAGTTCACCGATCTACTGAGATCCGAATATATTAGAGAAATAAAACTCTCGTAAATTCAATATAATTTGAGTAGGGAGTACAAGTTGATCATTCCAAATGAGGAAACTAAGCTATTTATAGTGTCCTATCTAGGATTAAGGGACACTAGGACGATCTAGGCTCTTCATCCATCTTCTAGTGTGTGGCTTGAATCAACTCTCCTTCTTCTTGAGCCTCCTTCTTAGCTTGTTGGGCTAGATTAATAGTGGTAGGTTTGAGCCAGCCTATATCAAGTATATTTGTGATTGTCTGTGACAGTTCAAACATTACCCACGAACACCCCCGGCTGGATCATATAGAAGAAACACCCCACACGCAAGGATATTGAATATGACAGTTCAGGCATGAAAAAGTAAGGTTGTCATGATCTTGTTTTTATCGTTTTGATGCCGAGTTACTACATACACCAACTTGTTATATTTACTGCACTTTGTACTGTATTCCAGTTTCATGTATTGTTAGTAAATAATGTTGTTAAATGTACCAGCAAATAAGGACCTTCAAGTTTGTTTGTATATAATACTTTTGTTAATGATGAATAGATATCTAGTGTCTTATTATATGATGAACTTTGTCATACATACCAGTACCACTGGTGCTCTGTTGGAATATTGGACAATTTCTGTTTAAATATTCTCATTCTGCATTACTAACAAAATCAAAATCTTTTTAAGAATAATAATTGGCCAGAGTACTATTTTTACGCAATGTTTTGCTATTTTAGGCCTGATAACTAAAGTATACAAATTCACAATATTAATAACCATCCTTCAATTTGAAGTACTAATAATTCACGGGGAGAGTTTATTAAACAACCCATTTAAGTTTCTATTTAATTAAATAACCCTCAAGTTTGAAACTCTTTAATAGATAACCCTTTTTACTAATTAACATGAATAATAATATTAATAACTTATCTAATTAAGAAAAATAGTTTACCCATTTTTAAAAATATAATTTTAACCCCAAAACTTATAAATACTATAAATCAAACCCAAAAATATTTACAAACCCTAATTTCTCATCCCAATTTGACGAATTTTTATCCTCTCTTCTTCACCTTCCTTCATTTTTCTTGCATTTTCTCCACGTAGAAGACATCATTTCAAGGTATTTGATCACTTATTCTTCTCTTTTGCAAACATTCTTCCAAATACTTCTATATTGAAATCCTACATTATAAAAAGAAGTTTTGTGGTCCAAGATAAAATATATTTAATACCCATATTAAGGAGGATTTCCACAAAAGTTGAACTAGAAAATTGAAGGTAAGAACTATTTTGTACCCATATCAAATATATATCTAGTTGGGAAGATGGGTAATGAGATTTTGATGATTTTTCGCGATTTTTTTTTCTGTTCTGCGCGTAAGCGATTTCGCGACCCATAAGCGATCTCAGAGATCGCTTATAGGACGCGAGATCGCTTATTAACAGTCCGCACGTTTAGCACTTTGAAAAAGCGATCTCACATCCCTTAAGCGATCTCTGAGATCGCTTAAGGGATGCGAGATCGCTTATTAATAGATTTCGCATCCAATAAAACCTCTCTTTTAGCAATCACAATAAGCACTTCTAACAAGGATATTTAAGCACTTCTATATACAAAATTACACTATAATTCTTTTTAAATTCAAATTTATAATTTTCTAAGCAATTTACTGATATTCTTTTTTTTTTTATAATGCAGATATTTAATTGCATCAATGGAAGCATTTATTGTAGGTATTGTATATGGCGAGTGGGTGGAGAAAGAAAGTGGTTGGGAGTGGTATGCAAAAGGTAATATAACTACACCACTTCTTTTGAGTACATATACTACTTATGAGATGTTTATTGATGAAATTATCAAAAAGAGCGAGCTGAGTTGCTTACCTACTCATGTACATGTGAAGTATATTATAACAAGTGCACCTCCGAACGAAAAAGTACATCCTACTGAAATAAAGTCGGATGAAGATCTAATGATGTACAAAAGTGATGTTGGTTGTGGTGGTTGGAAGCCCATTTTAAAAGTCTCTATATCTCATGTTGGAGAGGACAATCAATTTGAATTACCGAAAATTTGTTCACCAAACGAGAATACAATATTTGATTTTGATTTCAATGGTGAAGATGAGACTATGGATGTAGATGAGAACAATAAATTGGAAGAACTTAATGAAGAACAAAATAAGATTACGGATAAGGATAATAGTCTAACCAGTCATCTACTTCTAGAGGATGGTGATGCCGATGAAGAAACTATGTGGAGTCAAGAAATGTTAGAGGGAAAAACAAGAGGTGAAGTTGGAAAAATTATATATCACACATTTGATGACGGATCAGATTTGTATGAAGGATATTTGTTCAATGACAAGATGCACGCGATAAGGAAGATAAAATTTGTTGCTGTGAAAGGAAAATTTGAGTTTGTAACAAAAAAATCTACAAAATCACTAATTGTTGTTGGATGTTCTTCCCCAAATTGCAAGTGGTGGATTCGATGTGTTAAGAACCCCGATTCAAGTAAATTTGTTATTAGAAAATACATTCGTGAGCACATATGTGGTTTGGAACATATTGGAGGTGAACATCGGCAAGCATCGACTGATGTTATTGGAGAGTTTGTGAAGCCTCTATTTGTAAATGGAAAAGGTCCTACATCCAGTGATTTGAAGCATTATGTGAAAACACACTTGGGATGTACTGTGAGTTATTAGAAATGTTGGAAAGGGAGACAACATGCAAAAGATTTTGTGAGAGGAACACCAGAACATGGGTTTGCAGTTCTTGAAGCATATCGTCATATTTTAGATTTTGTGATAGGAACACCAAGACAAATTTAGCGGTTGATAAAGAAAATAGATTTCTTTATTTTTTCGTAGCTTTTGGACCGTGCATAAGGGGGTTTGCGTTAATGAGGAAAATTGTAGCCCTTGATGGTTGGCTTTTAATTGGAAAGTTTGGTGGTACATTATTTGTCGCCACTGCACAAGACGGTGAGAACCATATATATCCTATTGCATGGGCAGTAGTTGACTTTGAGAATGACAAATCATGGGGGTGGTTTTTGAAACATTTGCAAGATATAGTTCCTGACAGTGATGAGTTATGCATAATATCCGACAGGAACCAGTCTATAAAGAATTCAATTGCAAAAGTTTACCCCATGGCGCATCATGGGTATTGCATGAGGCACCTCGGAGAGAACTTAAGGACAAAATTCAAGCGTGGTGAAATTATTCGTCCCTATTATTCGGCAGCCCAAGCTTATACACTTGATGACTTTCATGAGCATTTTCGCGAAATTCGACGGATCGAAAGCAAAACGGCCGACTATCTTGAGCATGATGTTGGATTCCACCGATGGAGTAGAGCTCATTCTCCTGCAAACAGGTTTAACATTATGACAACCAACATACCTGAGTCTATTAATGCAAGGATTTTAATAGAAAGAGAATTTCCAATTATCGCTCTTTTTGATGCAATACAAAGAATACTTTCTACGTGGTTTTATGAGCATCGTATGGAAATGGTTGATTGCACAACGATATTAGTTCCATCCAAAGAAAGCTTATTGCGCAAAAATTTGGAACTTTCCAATGTACTTGTGGCAAGTCCAATTAATGTGCATGAATTCATTGTGCGCGGTGGAAGTCAGGATGTTGTTGTTGATCTTAATAAAAAAGAATGCAGCTGTAGAGTTTTTAATGTTGACAAGATTCCATGTTCTCATGCACTAGTTGCTATTAGAGAACAAAAACTATCGGATTTCGGTAGGAGAATCTACACATTTTGCTCTCCTACCTATAAAACTGAAAGTTTCTTGCATGCTTATGTAGAAAATATATATCCTACTCCAGCAGAGGAACAATGGGAGGTACCCAAATCAGTGGCAAATATCATCATTTATCCGCCAAAAATAAAGGTATCAAGGGGCAGAAAAAGAGTTAAGAGGATTCCTTCCGCTTGTGAGGGCAACAAGAAGAAAAACATGTGTTCGAAGTGTAAGCAACCGGGTCACAAGAAGCATACTTGCAACCAACCACCTCTTTCCAAATGACCAAATATATATTTTCAAATTGTGTACATTTATATTTTTCAAACGGTGTACAATTTATATTTTCAAATTGTGTACAATTTATATTTTTGGATTGTACTAGTCTACTTTAATTATTTTACACGAATTTCTTCTATTTTAATTTATTAATTTGATTTTTGTATAAAAGCGATTTGGCGTCCCTTAAGCGATCTCAGAGATCGCTTCCCTTAAGCGATCTGCGAGATCGCTTAAGGCAAGCGAGATCGCTTTTTAAAAGATTTCGCATCAAAAATCACAAAAACACACTATATACGAAATATTTAAGCACTTCTATATATATATTACAAAATATACAAAATATACAACGTGTACATATACAAAATACACAAAATATACAAAATCAAACTATTTATTTTTTACCTGCACTTCTTCTTGAAAGATCTCTAAAGCTAGAGCCTCTCGGAAGTATGGAATCATGGAGTCGTTAAGTAAATCAATGGGAGTCTTAGTCATATGAAATTCCACGAATTTAAGTGCATACATCCCACAATCTCCACTGCAATTTAAAAAAAACAAAAATATAAAAACCATAATTTAGAAAATTAATAAAATAAAAGGATAATTTAAGGCACTAACCCATGTGAATTTGAGGGTAAGTTGTCATCGAACTTGTATTTCCACCGCCGGTCAAATATTTCCGATTTCAAATGAGAAAACTGGCAAGAAGCCTTTAGTAGCTTCGGAAATAGCACGGACGGTGCCCACATTACCAGATCTAAAGCCTCTTTTCTATAGCAAGTTCTATTACAATCGAAAAGTTCAATTTTTCCCTCATCAAGAAACCACACAATAGTAATCCAATGCATACCTGCAATATTTAATATACCATAAACGTTTTGAACTTCACGCCAATTTCGTCCATTATGTGGTCTCTTTCCTTCAAAATATTCATCAAATGTATCATTATATCGAGACCCAAGGAGAAGCTTCTCAACTTCTACCATACTCATCGTATGCCCTTGCTTGACGTTTTTCTTCGCTTTTATTTTCGGATTACTTTGCTTTATTTTCCAAAGGCGTTGAACTTCTCTATCAAGAACTTGCACAAAATAAGCATCGATGACTGCACAATGTTGATCATAAGTTGAGGAATACGACTTTGTTTAGACCTTATGAGAGCTAGTCCTTCCTGCAGGTGCTGCATTAAAAAGTATTACTGATAAGTATATATAAAAGTATTATATAATGTATAAATATATTGAAATATATACATATACTTACAGAATCCTCAAACCAAGCTCCTACATTCAATATCTGATAAAAAAAGTAATGCAAATACTCCCCATGAAAACATTTCGCCCACTTCGACTTGTCTTTTCCATCGTACCAATGGTAAAAGGATCTCTTTTTTTCTTCGGAAATAGACATTGAAATATCCAGGGGTTGTTCCACTTTTTTTTCATCAATCTTTGTTTTTTTCTTGGCTCCATCTGCAGTGTATGGAGATGTTAAGTAATGACTTCTTTTTCTTTCTCTTTTTGGTCGTTCTTCAACATTTTGTTGAACGAAGTCATCTTTCATCTCCAACTCTTCTTTTGTTCGAAAACTATCAAAATCTTTCCTCAACTCTCCCAACTCAACAACCGCAAAATCCACTCTCTTGCTCAACTCTCCCAACCCTTCTACCACAAAATCAACTTTCTGGTTAAACATCTTTTGTTCTTTGATTATGGTGTTCAGTAATTCCACTATTTGAGAATCAGGAGCAGAAGAGGGTGGTGGTGGTGGTGTGCTTTTCAACTCTCCTCCACATTCTGGCACAGAAGAAGGCAATGCTAGTGGAGTTACGGCGTTTTTAATTCCAAATACGTCCTTATCATGCGAGACAATTAGATTAGTCAGCTTTGTGACACCTTCCAATGTCTTCTTCAATCGATCAATATTCTAATCCGAAGCATCCTTAAGCTCTTCGAATGATAATATATATTGTTCTCTCATTTCACATTTAGAAGGAATTAAAAACGCATGCACAACCACTTAAAATTAGATGTAGACATATTAGCTAGGCAATAACATAAAAATATTATTGAAAATTACAAGTATCAAAACCATTGTGTTGCAATCTAACCTCGTTTGATTTTAGGAGTGATTCAAGCGTGTCGTAATCCCATTTTGCAGCTCTTTTCAAATGATATTGTAACATTCTCGAAATTGGCCGTAATGAATCTTTATTTGATCGAATAAGCCCATATCCGAGTCTTGCAGAAAGGGGAATAGCTTCATACGCCCACACCTAGATGCATGTAAACAAATTATATTATAATTTATAACAACATATAAACGAACCAGGAATGAAAAAATAACATGAAATTATTATTACCATAAATGCCCATGGAAAGCCTTGGAGGTTGAACTTTTGCAAAGTTTTATTTCCTTGCCACTCCTTATATGCTTTCTTCAAATTTCTAGTTTGAAATGACTTGAGCGTAAGCTCGAATGACGTCTTACCCCACGGAAAGGAGTTGAAGTAATCAACATCATTCACAATCGAGATCCAAAGAGGTTCAACATTTTTGCTTTCATCCTTGGCCATAAGAACATAGTGTAGGAATAGTACAAGACAAATCTTTAACTTATCTCTTGTACCAAAAGCTTTGTCATTATTAAGCATGTCCTCTAAATCTTTACCCTTAACACCATTTCGTCTTCCTAAAATCTTCTCTAAAAAATCATTTGCGTTCTTTACGACCTTATTTTCGACATCCTTGCTAGGCATAGGTCCGCAATTAAGGCCGGTGAGAAGGGCAAATTCTTTCATCCCAAAGCATAAAGGCTTATTGTCGACAATAAACCACATCTCCAAGTCCTTCCTACTTTGAACCAAATGGAGCAACAGATAGTGACAAAGCAACCCCGGAAAGATCCAATCGTTTGACAAGTCAAGAAAATGACCAAAACAAGTCTTACGAAATAAACCCATAACCTTCGCATTCTGGTGGAGGTATGCTTTTATTTGAACAAATTTAGACCAAGACGATCTCACCGTATAATTTCCCGGAAAATACGCGGACTCGTCTATCACCGTGCGTAGGTTAAAGTCGCGTAGGTCGATTGACTTTGGATGTTATGGAATGGAAAGCATGTCCCCGTCCTCCTCATTCTCCTACATATGAAGAAAAAAAAAATGAAGTCTTCATATTTCCACAAATATAGTAACTTTCATCTTCTCCAACCAAATAAATGTACCTCATTTTCCCCACTTGTGGTTAAAGTCTTGCCAGAATCCATCAAATATAGCTAATCCAAATATTGATTAATGAATTGACACACACACACAATATCATCGCTTAAATATGATCAAATTTAGAAATATAATAACATATGTTTATTCATAAATATAAGTGTAAATTATATTAAGTGATCGTTTCATTTCATAAGCGTATAAGAATGCAAGAACAATTTATATCATTTCGACAGCTATTTCTTCTTCCTCTAGCACTTCTTCATGATGAGGATTCTCCGGATCCTGTTCAGGAAAGAAAATAAATAATTTTAAGTGCAATCTATTAATAAGCGATCTCGCGTCGCTTAAGCGATCTCAGAGATCGCTTATGGGACGCGAGATCGCTTTTCAAAGCGCTAAGGATGTGAAATCTGTTAAAAAACGATCTCGCTCCCCTTAAGCGATCTCAGAGATCACTTAAGTGAAGCGAGATCGCTTTTTCAAAGCGCATAATTTAGAAACTGTTAAAAAGCGATCTCGCTTCCCTTAAGCGATCTTAGAGATCGCTTAAGGGAAGCGAGATCGTTTTTTCAAAGCGCATAGTTTAGAAACTGTTAATAAGCGATCTCGCTCCCCTTAAGATCGCTTTTTCAAAGGTCACTGTTAATAAGCGATCTCGCGTCGCTTAAGCGATCTCCGAGATCGCTTATGTTGCGAAATCGCTTGGAAAGAAGCAGAACGACAAAAAAAATTTTGGCATTCAAAAAAATCGTAAATATCAAACATTTAATACCTTATATTGGTGTTCTACAACAACTTTTTCTCCAAGAATTTCTTCAAAATGTTGAGATGGTTGGGCTTTTTCCGTAGTCTTTTTTGGAGATTTTCTAATAATTGTCATTTTTCTAAAGAAAAGAAGAGAAGAAACCAAGTCGTTGATGAAGAACGGGAAGAAGAAGGAAAAGTTGATGAAGCTTTCGCGTAAGTTCTCAAGCGACGGGAAGCGACGGGAAGAAGATCACAGCGAAGAAGAAGAAGAACTTGTTCTTTTCTCAAGCGACGGGAAGAAGATCTCAGCGAGGGGAAGAAGAAGTTATCTCTCTCTTGAAGCATGCAGGAAGCGATAAAGAAGAAGAAGAAGTTCTCTTTTTTTTTTTTCTCAAGTGACTACACGATCGCTTATGGGAGTAGGACTTTTTCTTCTGCGTTTTTGTTTTCTTAATTTCAATTTAACACTTTTTTAACTATTTTTTTATTTAATAATATTATAATTATTATTATTTAAAGATTAATCTAAAAATAAATAAAAAATAAATTGAGGGTTATTTGTTTAAATGGAAACTTGAGGTCACTCAAACAAATTTTCTCTAATTCACGTAAGTATGATATCTTAAGCTATGGTATGCTTTTATATGGATCAATATTATCATATATCACTTATGGTAAATCTCTTAAATTTGAAGACGATGGTTTTGTAGCAACTTAATTGTGTATTTGTGTCTTCTGGGTTCGGAATCGGAGTCGGATTCATGTGAGCCAGCCAGCTTCTTCTGACGTAGCTGCATCATCTTCTTCGTCATCACCGGATTCTGATTCGGATTGGACGGTCGTTCCCGATTTTTAGCCTATGTTTTCAGAGGTAGAGGGAATTTAGTGAGAAAAATTAAAGTTTAGTGAATTAAACTCGGGGTTTTGGACGAAGAAAATCCTACATATTTCAGCGCCTCTGTTTTAGAGCTTTATTTTTTTCTTTTTAAAGACGGGGAAAATAGCTTTTTTTGTTTTTTTGGAGGATGGGAAAAGAGTTTTTTTAAGGTAGTAGAAATTAAAAAATCCAAACCAAACTTTGGCAAAGCCCAAGACGATTTTATCCATTTGTGTGGCTTTGTTTGGGCCAGACACTGCCTAGCAATACGGGTATCCTAACTTATTAATTACCTACTCTTGTTAGGGGTATTAGGGTAATTCAACAAGAAGCCAACTATCTTCTTTTTAACAAGGTTGGCACAGGCACAGCTAATATAAGCTCGTGGTTAAAATCAGTCTTTACCAGCAGCACCTAGGGTTTTTCTCCCACCTTCAACTATTTCAGGTTTCTCTCCCGACCGCACGAGTTTTCTTTTGTAGTTGTTTCAGTCACGGTGATACGTAGATTGTACAAGTATTCAATTTATTTCAAGAATTCTCGATACTATAATCAATCTGGTCGTTGTAATAGTTTGTAATTTTACCTCTGTATCTCTGCTTGTTGAGAATTTGCTGAAAATTTGACCTATTTTAATCGTGTTATTTCTTTCTATTCAGTAAAAAAGACTCTTTTTTTCTCTTGCAGTTGTATATATTCGTTAAAATAATTTATGCTCTTGTTTTTTTATCCTCAATTTCGTCTCAGAATTGATGTTTTTGTTATTTTTGATCAACTTACACTATTAGGTGTGTTCTTTGAGAATTTGATTCAAGATGTCCAGAGTGTATGTTGGGAATCTGGACCCCCGGGTCACTGAGCGCGAGCTAGAGGATGAATTTCGCGTTTTTGGAGTTATTAGAAGGTATAACCCTAGAGTGTTTATTATCAGGTTATTCTAAATAACCCTTCTCGAAGAGTCGTAAAAAAGCAGATAAATGTAACTTACGTATGAATAGATGGTCAGGATGTTAAGCTCACATAATCACTCGCATACCTTACAGATTTAATATTTTTTGTCCATCTTTCCATTTGATTTTGTATTTCTTTTTCTGGCAGTGTTTGGGTTGCCAGAAGGCCCCCTGGTTATGCTTTCATTGATTTTGATGACCGAAGAGATGCCCAAGATGCCATCAGGGATCTTGATGGTGAGCCATCAAATATTATTAGCTTGCATATATTTTAGCATTTCAACAAGTTTTAATTTTTCTTTACGCCTCCTTTCTTTTGGCTTTAGTTTGTTCTTCTGCTCTGTTTATTACTGAGGTTAAGTTGCCTGTTTGGAATTCAGTCATGGAAACTGAAGATTGCAACGTACATTCCATCACATTGTGTTTCAATTCCAAAATTCTTTCTTTTTTCATTTTTTGGTTTCTACAATAAAGTATTCCGTCGATCGGATTTCGTTGTGATGTTAGCTGAGTGTTAATGTTGCTCTACTTACAGTCTTTTTCTTCCTTGGATCAGGTAAAAATGGCTGGAGAGTTGAGATGTCCCACAACTCTAGAGGTGGAGGTGGCGGCGGCGGCCGTGGTGGTGGTCGTGGTGGGCGTTCTGGTTCTGATTTAAAATGCTACGAGTGTGGCGAGCCTGGTCATTTTGCTCGTGAGTGCCGATCTCGTGGAGGTTCTGGAAGGCGTAGGAGTCGAACCCCACCTAGATATCGCCGTAGCCCAAGTTATGGCCGAAGGTAATGTTTTAAGGCAAGAAAATGGCCACGATGGTTGTATCTTTTCAAAGAAAGAGGGAAATAACTTATGGAAATTGATTATAATACATTTAAATGTTTAATATATATGTAGCTGCGCGGTGTATGTTTATCTTACCATCTACTTGATGTCGTCACAGGAGTTATAGTCCACGTGGTCGCTCCCCTCGCCGTAGGAGCTTGTCACCCAGAGGTCGCAGCTTCAGTAGGTCACCTTATCGTGGACGAGATGAGGTGCCATATGCTAACGGGTTAAGTCTTTTTTATTTTTCTCAACTTTTTTGTGGGCTTATTAGTTTTGGGCGTTCTTGAATGTGCATGTATATTTTTTTGCATTTTGGAAAAGTGAGGATGAGATGAAGTTTCTTTCATTGCCTATATAATGTTGACATTGACATCTAATTTTAATTACAGATATGAAGGGTCGGAGGAAATGTACTTCCTATTATAGAAACATAGATTTTTTTTTTGTTGGTACATTTGTTTGTGATAGAACTCCATTAAAATATGTGATTCATTCTGGTTGTTAGTTTCATGGATTTCCTAGAAGCTCCATGGCATTTGTCCCTGCTGATAGCAACACATGCATTGGTGTTAAGCTGTTAGGTATTGATGATATTATCGCAACTCTACTTATTTGTGTTTGCATTTGTGTCTATTATGCAGAAATGGCATTAGGGACAGGCGCAGGAGCAGGAGCTGAACTTGGATATAAATTATTAGTACTTCTGAATCTATGCAGAAGTTTTTCAAAATTGTGTCTTTACTGTGCTTGGACTTAGTTACGCCTATGTAAGTGGGGCGACGCCCTCAGCCTCGACTCGTGGATTTGGTTGTGTCTTTACTACTTCAGTAGTAAGTTAGTTATTTTTATCTTTATTTAGCCCGTCTCTCTCTTTTTAACATATGAACCAATCTTGACATAATGCTTATGAATACGGTTTTCATTTATGATATATTCTACTTGAGTCTTTTCAATAGAACATTGCTAAATCTTTTATAATTTTGTTTTTGTGTCGAGGTATCTACATGCTTCTGCTTCATTGGTTTTGTACATCTGCACTTGTGTTTCGACCTTCACTGCCCCTTCTGTGGGATCTTCAATTTGAAAGATTGTGATGCTTCTTTTGAGACGCGCCTCTCCTCAAATTGTTTTTGTATAGATTAAGGATGAAGAGCCTCTCTCACACTCTGCGCCTCTCCTCAAATTGTATTTTTGATTAGTTAAGGATGAAAGAGCCTTCTCACACTTCTGGCAGATAGATAGTCCGTCACATGGATGTCCTGATGATTTGTTTATCGTTTTTCTCGAAGTGGGCTTCTCGCCATCTTTTACTGTGAGTTGGAAGTTTTGGAATGGAAGTCTGGTTAAAAGAGCCGAATGCTGTTAGGTTGTGTGTGACGTGACACCCTTGCATCTGCACTGTGCCTGCTTTCTTGATTAGAATAGGATTCATGTCTTGGATTCTTGATCATATTCTCTGCTTTTAATCTGAAGCGTCTTTGGACAAGATGATAAGCTCTTCTCTTTAGTTTTTTTTGTTAACTGCATCTGAACCTCCTGAGGATAGGTGAAATTACTGAGTAGCCCCGAATTGGGAAATTACCTCCCCCAACTTTATGCGCTGTCTAACACTGGTGGTCTAGTTGGTAGTGTGCCGGTTAAGAGTTTTGGAAGCTTTCCTTCCATAAAATATGTCGCTTTTCCAAATTTACCCTTGAGTCAAATTTTCTTGTGTATAAAAAAATTGTTCTTTTTATACTTCTTTTTATGAGTTTCAAACATGGGCATTTCTGTACTTTTATGCTGCAGTTAGGCTTAACATTGAGAACCGTGGGGAAGGGGTGGGGGTATAATTTCTGAAAGTGGGAGACTCATCTGTAATTTTGCTAATGTTGGGAACTCTTCTAAAAGAACAAATTTTGGGGACTAATATGTACTTTTACCTATCCCTGAGACCGGGTTATATAGTTGAACCTTATTTTCCTCTTCGAAATCCTCCAAAATCTACATCTCATTTCTCGGCTGATGAAGGACTGATGTATGTATGATACTGTACCTTGGATCCCAAATTGAGATGTTTTCACCCAGGGTCTGTGGCTATTTGTTTCCTTTGTTGGTGTTTTATATTGAAACTGAGTCGATCTGTATGGCATCGGTTAGGTTTTGGGTTGATTATAGAAAAATATAATATCCTGGAGCATTTACTGGTTGCGCCTTGGAAGTCTAAAGCTTTACTGCCTTGAAGACAAATATCTGCAATGGCACGCACCGTGACATTTGTGCTTCCTTGCTTCACTTTCGGGACCTATTAGGATCATTATCTATTTTGTTTGTGATATCGAAAAGCAGCCTTGTTGTCGACATTCTTTTCAACACTTGTATTATTCATTGTTTGGCTACCTTGAAATTTTCTGTATCTGCAGTTACTTGAGCATGAATATCTTGGTTAGGTGATTATGCTTGTTAAGTGGGAAGAAGTTAAATAATGATGATTTGGTGCTGAAATTGTGACTTATGAATATGTGGATAATCAGACTCTGTTTTCGGTGATGAAGGTTGTACTGTACCGCTGTTGAAATAGATGCTTACCCAGAAAAAAAGGAATGAGTTTAAGAGGTGTAGGGTAAACTGGTTATATCCGTTGTAGAGACAAATTGGTTGGTGTTGCAAGACTTTTAATAAATGGATACGAAGAATAGTCCTTTTCGAGTTTTGGGTTTGCATGTTGACTTGCCAATGCCAATTCTACTGTAGGCGACCTTATATATCAAGAAAAATTATATGAGTTTGATCTCAATGACGTCCGTCCACGTGGGTTCAACATGCAGCAACGAGTATGGCGCCAAAATCATCGGCATGCAGCTAGCCAGGCCGGCCAGCCTCTCGATCGAATTGTCTTTTCGATCTTACACGTGCGTATCTACGTGCTTTCATAGCCAAATAGTTGACCATAACATTATTAAACTATATATTTTCCCACGTCCAATTAGTTAGTTCTATATATCAAACACTAATTTTGTACAATGCATGATTTGGAAGCTTTAATTGCTAGCTAGCTCTAGAAAGCAAAGTGGCAACTATATATGTAACATTTTTTCATGTTGTAATGTGCTCCAAAATTTATCACTTGTTTCATACTGTAATTAATTAATTGTGATAAGGACAGTCCATCTCAATTCTCATATGCAATGCAAAGGAAAACAAGAACGATAAGTTATATGTTAATTTGTAATCTGTCTGTAGTGAGCGCAAACGCAATAGACAATTATCATATATTACTAAATGCATGCATGTCAAAATATCAAAGAGTACTTTTGATAAATCACATATCATAATTAGACTTTTATGTTGTGTCGGTATGAAGTGACTTTCTTAATTCTGCTATTTTTCATTGAAATGTATACGAAATCTCGTTGAAGCAATATAAAAATATTATCCTATTTGGGACTCATAATTAGTTTGGTGCAAAGTGATTCTCTTGATTCAATAGTACTTTTCAACTAATTTTCATTTTAAAAAGATTAATGTATAAATTTTCCTGAAGCAAACCAACCCCGGCCCAAGAATCTCCTAATAGGTTTTGTGTTGGTGAGAAGTGATTCTCTTTATTAATTCCATGTGTTATAAGCAACTTGAAGATGAGAAGAATTGTAATAAGCTAAATTTTGTCAGAATATCACGTCAATAATTCTGCATGCCTCACTTAAACAGATTGATCAACTGATTAGAGCAAATAAGTCAGCGCATGCGCTTTACAATCATACGCAAGTACTGCCAACACTATTTCTCTTTACATCTTTGAAAAATGTTGAGCTTGGATTTGATCCATTCCTACCGCGCGCAGGTTCATTGAAATTGGCCTAAATTGTACGTATATCTGCAGTGAAATGTAGGCATGCTAAGATCAAGTAATTTCCTACAGTAAAACTTAACATAATGGTATTCACTCAAATACTTTAATCTATTGAAATTAGAAACTTAAAATTTCATTTGAATTACAATATTTTAAAATTTCCCCGAAGAAATAAATTATAGTGATCCATCCCCACAACAAAGAAATTAAGAGTGCATTGTATGCATATATATTTTCCATGTTTAATTAATGAAAAGTTGAAAACCCAATAGATTAAGTATTGCAATTAATTAATGATGAAACCGAAAAAGTTGATTTTTCGCTCTGGCCAGCTCGATGGAAACTCGAACTATGTGATGCTGATCAATGTGCTTAACCATAAATATTATTATTAACACAAATGGATGTTAGTTATACAAGATTATCATTATTTATTAATTGAATTGGAGGCACTACACCTGATTAATTTTTCTAGGGGCTAGGACAAATCATAAGCCCAACTGTAATTTGATACTTTTTATTCTTTTTTACTAAGCTATATTTATTTACGTGGAATTGGATCGAATTAATAAAATATAAAACTCTTTCTATTACGAGAGCTGATTCAAATTCAAAATCTCTTATAATTTACTTTTATACATGCAAAATCATAATTGAAGAGTCATTACTATTTAATCACTTCAATAAAATACTATGTACTTTATAATGATCTTGTCTCTGATCCCTCTCTCTTTCTGACTCTCTTTCTCTTTCAAACTACAGTTTCCATTACTGCATCTGCATGAATAAATAACTGACTTACTTAGCTGTGTTTCATATTTCAGTTTACAGCTGCTATCTATGAAGCGATCTTTTAATGTGAAGTCAAACCCAAATAAGGCTCCACTTCCATCAAAAGAAGTCATTTTTTTCACGATTTCGGCTTTATTTCATTTTCCAGACTTTGGTAAATTCAGTGGAGTTTGACAGCCTCTTCAATTTCCCATCCATTTTTCATTCCCAATGATTGCTCGAACGGCTTATCAAATAATGGGTTCGAGAAATTACATGGGAATCGCTTACTGAACTCTACATTTTTCTTTCTTCCGATTTTCTGTTGTGCCAGCATGGAATTGAAGAAAGATAAGCAAGTTAGGTAAGTTTTTCTACTCATTCTGCTGTTAAATTAAGTCCCATTTGGTTAATTTACTTAAAAACATATATATTTTCCAGGTTTCACAACGACGAAAAACAGAATCTTGAGGCTTTCTGGAACAAAAATGGGGCTAAAAACCCAGAAAAACAACTACCCATGTATAAAAAAGGTTCATCCATAGGTTTATTATATTCAGACAAGGTTCCTAAATTCGGCAAGTCTAAGGTTTTCCCCGAAGGCCGAGAGCCAGAGCACAAAAGAATATTGGATCCTGGAAGTGAGATTGTTTTGAAATGGAACAGGATTTTCTTGTTTTCTGGTTTGGTGGCATTGTTTATTGATCCCTTGTTTTTCTATCTACCTTCAGTTTCGAATCATGAGAAATCTTCATGTATGCATATCGACTTGAAATTGGGGATAATTGTTACATGTTTTCGGTCGTTGGCGGATGTGTTTTATCTGTTGCATGTAATTATAAAGTTTAGGACAGCTTATGTTGCTCCTAGTTCAAGAGTGTTTGGGAAAGGTGAACTTGTTATGGATCTAAATAAAATTTCGAGAAGGTATTTGAGGACTGAGTTCTTCATTGATGTGATTGCTGCACTGCCTCTTCCTCAGGTAAACTATGTTTCCTTTGTCAGAAATTGGAGAGTTTAATTCTATCATTTGATTTTGATCAATGTATTAATGTTAATCTTTAAGTTTAAGAAATTAAAAGATTGAATTTTTGGCCTGAAGCAAGGTATTCTATCAATGAAGATTTTCTTGTTTCCCACGTGATGATTCTATATGGAATTACCAAAGACCCCCTGATATTTGGTTCAATTACCTAAGGCCCTTTTATTTATTTAAATTACTGAAGTACTATTACCCTCTGACGGGTGAAGCAACCAACTGCTGGAGCTGTAAGACAGAAACAAACCTCAAGGCTGGGAATTGCAACTTCATTAGATAGAAGGGTTTTTTTTTGTAATTTGGCCAAAAACAGGATTTTTCCGGTAATTTTCCCTTGCTTTAATTATTTTCCAGGGAAAGAAGAAGTAATATTAATCTTAGATGGGGTTGTAATTGTATTCCTTGGGGTTTGAATCAACTTATCAAAATAGAAAATTTGGAGTTCTTTGTTGCAACTTTTGAACCTTACTTTATTTTCTTTTCAGATTGTAATATGGTCCATATTACCAGCAATTCGAAGCTCCCATGGTGATCATACCAACAACGCCATTGTTTTAATCGTCCTGCTACAGTATATTCCGAGACTATATCTAATATTCCCATTAAGTTCTCAAATTATCAAAGCTACTGGAGTTGTTACAAAGACAGCTTGGGCAGGCGCTGCGTACAATCTGCTCCTCTACATGTTAGCAAGTCATGTATGCGTTTACCATTATTACAATTATTTTTTTCTTTTCTCTTTTTTTTTAGTGCCTGGGAAATGATTTGTATACTTTTTGCTAGGTATTGGGGGCGTCATGGTACTTGCTCTCGATTGAGAGACACGCAACGTGTTGGAAATCAGCATGCAGGGCTGAATTTAATAATAGTGCTAAATGCTCCCTTAGTTTTCTTGATTGTGGCACTTTTAGTCGTAGTGAAAGAAGAAATTGGGCAAACGAGACGCTTGTGTTCAAAACCTGCAATCCTGATGATACTACCTATTTTAATTATGGCATATTTGGAAATGCCGTTGCTAAAAACGTCGTCTCGTCTGACTTTCTGGAAAAATACTTCTACTGTTTATGGTGGGGTTTACAAAACTTAAGGTATGATCAATTTTTTTAAACATTTTACTACTAAGCCAGATTAAAGAAAGAGGAAAACAAGAATTTTTTAGTTGATACATACTTTTTCGTGTACAGTTCTTATGGGCAGCCGTTGTCGACAAGCACGTTTATTGGTGAAACTCTATTTGCCATACTGATTGCCATATTGGGGCTTGTGCTGTTTGCTCATTTGATTGGAAATATGCAGGTTTTGGGAGAAACTTGTATTTCTCCTGATTAATTGGAACAATTTTTTTCAAGTTAGATTTCTTTTTCAAGCTTGACATTTTGTCAATGCAGACATATCTATCATCTATCACTGTGAGGCTTGAGGAGTGGAGGCTCAAGAGACGAGACACTGAGGAATGGATGAGGCATCGGCAGCTTCCGGAAGATATACAACAACGTGTAAGGCGTTTTGCACAGTACAAATGGCTAACAACAAGAGGAGTTGATGAAGAATCCCTTTTGCGTGCCTTGCCTACAGATCTTCGTCGTGATATTCAGCGCCACCTCTGTTTAGACCTCGTTCGTCGTGTAAGATTTCTATTTTGATCTTTTCATGTTGACTGGTCAGGAGTTGATAGTGAGGGGTTGCTTTGCAAAAACTTCTGCTTTTTAAGAAGCTAAAGTTGTAAAGAATTGGAATTGAAAAGGTTGGGAGTGCTTGAATAAGAAGCATGCAAGCACTTTTAAATAAATGAGTAAGAACTTCGAAGCTGAAAAAAACATCTCCAAAGGTGCTTCTAGCTTTTAGCTTATTCTACAGTCTACACTGAATCTGTAAAACAAAAAAAAAATGAAAATTCCAATTCTTTTTTTCAGAGTTTGAACACTACCTACAGTTGGCCCTCTCTTCCCCACCTCAAATCTTCACAGAGCTATTTTTTAAATTCAAAATTTCTCTCCCCAAAAATAATAAAATGCAATCGATCTCTATCTTAGAAAATTTTCTGACTCCGTCTCTATACTAAATATATATCTAATTTAAAAAAATGAAAGAAATTCAAAACTATGATCTGACAAAAACTAAATAAATTAAAATTTCTGGCTGCGCAATGTAATGAGAAATTTCTCTCCAATTCCAGGTCCCGTTTTTCTCTCAAATGGACGATCAACTCCTCGACGCCATATGCGAGCGTCTTGTTTCATCGTTAAGCACTCAAGGCACTTACATAGTTCGCGAGGGCGATCCCGTGACCGAGATGCTTTTCATAATCAGGGGATCCCTAGAAAGCTCCACCACAAACGGGGGCCGAACAGGATTTTTCAACTCGACAACACTAAGGCCTGGCGACTTTTGCGGCGAAGAGCTTCTCACATGGGCTCTGCTTCCAAGATCAACCCTAAACTTACCTTCCTCCACAAGAACGGTAAAATCACTTGGTGAAGTCGAAGCATTTGCACTAAGAGCGGAAGACCTCAAATTCGTCGCAAATCAATTCAGAAGACTTCACAGCAAGAAATTGCAGCACACGTTTCGGTATTACTCCCACCATTGGAGGACTTGGGCTGCATGCTTTATTCAGGCTGCGTGGAGACGACACAAAAAGAGAATGACTGCTAAAAGTTTGAGTATGAAAGAGTCGTTTAATTTGTCATTTGAGAATGATGACGAACAATTGCCTGATGATGAGAAGGATGATAAAGAAGAGGTTTTGGAGAGTAGAAATAGTTGTTTGGTGAAACAGAATTTGGGAGTGACGATTTTGGCATCGAGATTTGCTGCTAATACGAGGAGAGGAGCTCAGAAGATGAAGAATATTGGTGAATTGCCTAAGTTGCTGAAGCCTGAAGAGCCTGATTTCTCAGTTGATCCTGATGATGAGTAGTTTAACTATATATAGTACTGTTGGGATTATGTAAACAGCTTTTACTTGTACATGTTTAAAGTTCGTAGTAAGTTGTGACGATTTTACGTTGTTGGAATACAAATTACAAGAGAAAATATAAACATTGATAAGAGGTATTGGAGCTATCCTATATTCCTATGTTTGTTGGGCACACTCTACTTGATTGATTCGTGTCCAAAATAAGAAGGAAATGTAACTTTAACTGCATATTTAGGTTTTGATATAAATATTTATTAAAGTTTCATGCTTAGTATCTGACTCTGTGATGCTTGAAGTATTGAATGTACTCAGTATTTAATTTTTTTTTCTTTTTTTTCTGAAGCCTATTTATATGGTTTGAGTCGAGTCAGACCACTAAGATATAAAAGTCTTAGAGTCTGTTTATTTACTTAGGTTATGCTAGATAGGTTATATAATAATTAAACATGTTTACATGGACTTGCTTGGGACTTAGTGTTAAAGTGTTAGGCCCAAAACTAAATGAGTTATGACTATGCATGATAAATTGCTATTATAATAGCTATTAATCTACATACAACCATGTTAAGTAAACAATAGATTAGTTACCTTATAAATTGCTAATATTCATAACTAATCATTTGGTTATTCAGTCTAATTAAGTAAACTAGCTCTTAGAGACTTGAACAAGAGAACTCTGATTAAGCTAATTAA
Organism: Verbena officinalis; assembly: GCA_958496215.1. Taxonomy (NCBI): domain Eukaryota; kingdom Viridiplantae; phylum Streptophyta; class Magnoliopsida; order Lamiales; family Verbenaceae; genus Verbena; species Verbena officinalis. The sequence goes on along the minus strand of OY292390.1, from coordinate 2,565,288 downwards.
TGCCGAACCACTAAACAATGCCACTTAATGATAAAAATGTAACTATGTGATTAAAGAAATTTATCAGAAAGATAAAAGTTAAAAACACTTAGAAAAAGGGAGCCCGTATGGACAATAGACCCATTAGAAATAGACTTTGCAAGCAGGGCTCATAATAATATAAGCCCATTATGACAACTATATTTTTCGTTACGTTTTTTTTTTCCCGATTAGATCTTCGTTTCAACAAACTAGTACTTTTCAACTTGAACAAATAAAGAAAGACACAAGTACACTCAGATATCCTGTGGTTTGACCTACTTACGTAAGTTTTGTGGTTGCACGAATTTTAATAAAGTTTGATTTTATTTATATTTTTTTAACAAAAAAACAAAAAATATTACGTAAAATGAAAGTTTTCTTTTCTTATAATTTTTCAATTGCTCAATATGTTTCAGGATCAAACAAACCTATATAGTTGTCACATATGAAAGAGGTTGCTGAAATATTAATGAGCAATAAGAATTATTATGTGAAAGACAGTTGTAAATATGCAGCTCAGTTCTTTTTGACAGTTGAGTTTATTTATGTCTCTTTTCTTTAACAAAGTTCTGTTGTGGCTTCAAACCCCAAATCTATCTATCTGTTGTTTTCTCATAATAATGTTTTCTTTCACGAAATTGATCGATGTGTCGGTCGGTCACTTCTTCTCATTTAATAAATCCCCATCTATTAAATGATCAACAATTTACCCGAAAAGGAATTTCAGAAAATCTAATTTTGCATCTCTCTCTCTCTCTATTTATGACCAACAATTTTATAATATAATCTTTCCAGAATGATATGTTATTTCTAGATAATAAAATGCGAATTCAAGAAACCGGGACAAGATTCCTCCTATATTGAGCATGTGGAACAAACCAAGGAACCTTAACCACTTGTCTAAATTACACGTCAAACAGCACTCTCGTTTGCAAGCGTGAGGAATGAATATCAACAAAAAGATATTATTAATCCAAGATGCCAACTATTCTGCAGTTGGGCTGTCAAAATCAATGGCTCCTTAATTGTCCAAATTGACAAAATTATTCTAATAGTAACTCGACCATACAATACAATACGAAGCTAGTCAATGAAATAGCACCTTTACAAAATCTGCAAAAACAATATTTCGTGGACCCTCAACTTAATTAAGCTCCCCTGCCGACACTACTCAAGATATTCATCTCACACACATATAAAACTACTAAACTAGCAAGAAAATTGAAATATGGAAATTACAGTTTGTACCCCTCTAGATGTGGATATAGTAGATACAGTAAAATCCAGCAAGTGTGGAATGTAACTTTCATTTAAATAATGTTCAATCATGTACAATATAGAGTGAATATGGAACACCATAGTACACACACAATATGTTTGATAAATGAGAATCAAACAGGAGACTGTACTGAGGAAAACGAACGATGAACTACCTGTGGGGGGGGGGGGGGGGGGAACTATGTGCTGTTATCCTATCTAAAAATGTTTTTTTGTGGTATACGGAAAAGGGAAATTTTATTTCCTTGCTAAAAAATGATATTCACTCTGAAAAATTTGCGGAAATTAACTAATTTGCTCTCCGATCAAATCAAGACCAACGACGACAAAAGTGAGACCTTGGAAAAGCAGAAAGTAGAAATGAAGTCCATGAGCAGCCAAGAGGCTTCTCACAGAAGCTGTAAGCAATAGCAAAGCAAGAGCCAGCTCTTTTCTGTATATCTTATTAGTTTTCTTCACAGGTTTGACTTTCTGTTCTTGTTGTTCCTTGAGATCAGAAAGATCATTTTCTGAAGAGCCTCTGCTAATCTGTGGTTGGCTCATTGCTCTCAAATCCCTGTCAGCAGCAGCCAATAAATCAGATTCTGACGCACGGCCCGCTTTTTTGGTCACGATCCATTCATACGAGCTGCCTAGCTGAAATAGGCCCGAGACCATTGCATTGAATTTGGTCACTGACATTGTGTTTTCGAAAAGAAGATATGGAGCAATGAAAGGAATGGATTTAGGTGACGGGAGAATGTTGAGGAATGTCATGAGAATTGGGATGAAGCAAATTACCCACATGGGGAGTTGGGCTTCGGGGATGAACATGGTTAATGGGAGAACTATGCAGAATAATGTGAAGGAATAGAATGGGAGGATGAGTTTTCGTAGAAGAAAGAAGAGGAATATTAAGTTTGCTTTCTTCAATATGGATATCTGCAAAAAATATTTCATAGAGACGATGAATATCAAAAAAGGGTTTTTTTTCTGCTTTTAGCTTAAATAGAAACAGAGTGTTTTGTTTTGCTGTTTTGCTTAAAATAAGCTAGAAGCACCTTTTGGGTGCTTCTATTTCTGGGTTCTTTTTTATATTATTTAAAGTTATTTTGCATTTTTTCTCTAAATACTCCCAACTTTTTAGAACTTTAGCTTCTGTAAAAGCAGAAGTTCTTGCAAACACCCTATAGTTGTATTTTGTGTGTATTCTTTAAAAAAAATTGGTACTCAAAACTATAAAAATGCCTTCTATACTTTGTAAAATTTCAAACTTCTGCAGTCAGACAGAAAATTCTGATTCTGTCCCTGGCAAGAACCGAATGTACCTTTGATGATATGACAGCTGGCAGGCAGAGGCGGAAGAGCTGCATAGGGCCAGAATGCCACCGGTGTTGTTGCTTCCTGTAAGCTTCAAAAGACTCGGGCACTTCACATAGAACCTAATTTATTTACACAATAATTAGAGAAATTCATTTTGCAAGAAATATTTGAGGGTTAAAAAACTGCTGAAAAATAATTAGATGCTTCATATATATACCTTGACATCATTTAGATATATGAACTTCCAACCATTGAGATGGGCACGTACAGCAATATCCATATCCTCCACAGTCGTTCGTTCAAGCCACCCTCCGGAATCTTCCAAAGTTTTGATCCTCCAAACTCCGGCAGTTCCATTAAAACCAAAAAAATTCAAGAAAACTCCATTAACCTGTTGTTCAACCTCAAAATGGAAACACAAATTGATGTTCTGGAGACGAGTTAACAAGTTTTCATCCTTGTTCACGAACGACCACCTAGCTTGAACCAATCCCAGTTCAGGGTTGTCCTGCAGGAAAAAGAATTTCTGTGAATAATGATTTACAACAGTTATTATTTTTTATTTTCTATTTCTTTAGATGAAAATAATTGAGACCTTGAAATGTGGAACAGTTTGCTTCAGAAAATCTGGGGATGGTTGAAAATCTGCATCAAATATAGCAACATATTCGTAATTCTTGACATAATCACAACTCATTGCAGACTTGAGATTTCCAGCTTTATAACCGGTTCTAACCAGACGGTGCCTGTAGATTATGTTAATTCCCTTTTGGCTCCATTTGGAGACCTCAGCCTTTATCAGACACTGGATGCTCTCATCATCAGAATCATCAAGAATTTGTATTAGTACCCGTTCTTTTGGCCAATCGAGTTGACAGATTGCAGAAATGGACAGCTCATATACCTTCACGGAGAAACACAGCAAAAGACTTAATTAAGGTTTAAACTTTAATATAAAGAAAGACACTAAAAATTGCTCATAAAAATCACATCACCTTAGTAGAAGAATAGAATTAGTGTAATATATGTGATAAATTGCAATTACTTCCCCTGTTATCACTAAAGATTAAACTTTTGTACCCATAAATCATTTTTATAGTGTTTTAAGAATTTTCAATACTAAATGAACGCAACATGATATAATTTGAACAAAAATATATTGCAACAAAATAGGAAGAGAAAATAAAGAATTTACCTCTCTCTCATTACACATGGGAATTTGGACAAGAACCATGGGGTAATTATCCAGTGCTCCTTCTGCATCATCCGTTCCAAAGGGATCACCATTAATGGTCGGTCTGATTTTCCTGAGCTTGATATATAAGCAACCCAGACAAAGAACCAAACGATCCAAAGACTGGATTACAAACAGGACAACACAGAATGTGGCAAGTGATTGAACAAATGGAGCAATATATTCCCCTCGAAATTCCAACCAACCAACATAAACCAGATGAAACAATCCCTGTATATCAGAACTATGTGGAATGTACAAATTTGGGTTGTCGAAATAATGCCAACCTTTGAAATAAGCGACAACCTCAAAAGCTAGAATTGCCAGTAAAGTTACTAAAAAGGTTTTAATGATTTTCAGCATTAATTTACCCTTTCCTAGCTTCTCACTTGCAATACCAACTCCTTGTCTGAAAATCAACCTCCTCTTGATTGTTCTAAGAAGAGACCACATAATGGTGGCGGCTCGGTTAGCTTTGAGAAGCAGAATCCATCTCACTTGCTTAGCGTTTTTTAGCCGGCCTTTGTCGACCGGCTTGAATGCAGCATCTGGGCCGTCGATTTCCACGATGGAGAAATTTGGGTTCTCCATTTTAACTATCACTGGAGTTCCTTTCGGTGTTTCCTTAGCCCACCACTCGAAAAGATTCAATTTTGGAGCCATTTTATGAACTTCTAGTTACAAAGTTTTGTTATTTGAGGGAGATTTTTATAGCCCAGATCTCAAAATGAAGAATTTGATGCAACCCATTTGAGAAGCAAGCTCAATGAAAAAGAATTGAGTTTTTTCACCAATGAAAAACTCTTCTTGAGAAGCAGTTATTAAATAAAGCTTTGAGTTTTCATAGCCAAAGTTGCAGAGTGAAAAATAAAGAAATGTTTTCTACAATATTCTTTGCACACTCTCAAACGCTACCCTGATGAAAAACACTACACAAAGCAAGGTACCATGATAGGGAAAGGTATATACCATCTGCCAGCAAGAGCTATAAGACATTTTGTTTACATTATTCATTTACCAGACACAAAAAAATAAGCAATTTTTTCTCATTTTAATCAACAACTGAAATCTTTACTTTGGTCAAAAATTAAGTAAATGGGGAGTTTAAAACACATATAAAAAAATCACATTAACATGGTGCGTTGAAGAAAAATAATTTAAGAAAAAAAATTCCCAGTAGTTGACCACCCCTCAGTTTCTTGAGTTTTCCAATGGCGGAAGCAAGTATTGAGTATTGACTATCAATTATTGAGGGCGTCGAACATGTATGTATATGGTATGGTAAACTTTTGTGCTTGGCGAAAAGACAGAAATTCTGCACATATATTTAAGAAAAAACACATTATTTTAAAGTGGGGTGAGACTTGAGAGTAAGAATAATAGAATGCAGATCCCTATGCTCGAGATGAGCTTCACCTCATTACTGGGGAATTCTTTTTTGGCTCTTAAGACACTTTTACCAGTTCTTTTATATATCTTATTGTTTCCTAATGCATTTTTGACTAAATTTAGTCTAATTTGGGAAGAATCTTGCAAAGTACAATGGTGGGAGCAAATGTTCATAAGTGCATGTAATAAAGGAACAAAGTCTATACTTTTATTCAGAAATATTCTCATTACCCTATTGCTAACTATTTTACATCATAATCTCTAACTTTATGCGTAATGCCACGTAATGATGTTGATGATCATATTAAGCTGTAATGAGTGCCTTTTTAAGTTTTACCTATATATTTGCCTTTTTGAAAAATCCAATAGATTTACTTTACAAGGTTTAAAAAATGTTACTACAGCTAACTAGATCAGGTAACAGAACTTGGAGTTAAGTATACCAAATTTAGCATTATTTAATAATATATAGTATATTTTTTATTCAATATACTCTCTAAATGTTTTATTGTGTAAATTTTGAGTCAAATTATAAATCTTGCATTTCTGTTCTAATTTGGCCCAACTTCTGGTCCTGCCAAACTCGTCATTGGTATTATATGGATCATCTGAAAGGACCACTTTCTGCAAAGCACGGGACACGGCAAAAAATTTGCTGTTGAGTGTCCGACAGTCGGACACGGTTCCGACACGTGTTGAACACGGTAAAAAGTGTCTGAAAAAAAAAAAAAAATTAAGACACGGTGTCGGACACGGCTGGGGGAGTGTCCGACACGGCTAGGACATGGCTGAGGGAAGTATCCGACACGACAAACTCAATTTTTTTTTTTTAATTTAAAAGGGTCAAAATTTATTTAAAAAAAATAAAAAATTATAAATGAATGAAACGGTGTATTAAATTAATTTAAATTTATTTTTTCATCTTTTTTAATTTATTCTCACAATATTATAATATACAAATTATAATATTCTTTTAACATAATAATCAATTCGTATATTTAAATTTTACTAATAATTATATTATATTGTGATAAATTTATTTTTTAATTAATATTTGTACATATATTATATATGAACATTTATATTTTTATTAAAATTTATATTAGTCAGCCGTGCTGTGTCCTAAAATTTTTAACCATGTTGCCGTGTTCGTGTCGTGTCGTATCCGTGCAACATGGACCACTTTGAGCTTGATTAATCAAAAAACTTTAATAATTTAATCTTAATGACATCAACGATGCCAACATTCCACCTTCTAAAGAGTAATTAAACTAAAGACCACACTTTAGATTGAATATATATCCTTTAGTTACCCTATCAATTGCCCCTAATAAGGCCAAGAAGTTTATGTGCACATATTTACGTTGTATTAAATTTTTATTTCTTTGGTAGGTAAACTTAATATTGTTTATTTGGGTGAAGGAGGAAGAAATGGACAAAGGATGAAGATGAACCCAATTTTTAAATAAATTAAAGAGAAGACCATTAACTTTAGTGGAGGAATTATGTTAGTAGATTGGTCCTACTACTCGTACCATCTTTAATTTTTTGGATTGTAATTGTCTTCTTAATTAAATCTTCATCGTATTCATTACTAGAGATTATAGAGTGCGAATTGGAATTTAAGATAGCTAGCTAGCGTCGGTGTAAAATATTATATCCTGTTTTGCTTATATTAGCACATCTAAATTGACATTAAGTAGATCGATATTAATTTTAGAGAGATTTATAACTATTATTATTCTCGCAAATCAATTCCTCTTATTTTAACAATTACAAACTTTTCTTGACCATTAACTTTAGTGAGAGAATGAGGAAGAGCTCACCGACAGAGCTTTTATAGAAAAGTATAATGGCATGCATATTCTGTGGTCTGAGACCAAAATATTGATGACCTCGGCCCACGGGTGAGTGATTCATGAGTGCACCTCTAAACTTAATAAGAGGAACATCCACTCATCATCAAAGCTAAAAATATAAACGGGTCGGGTCTCACTTTTAAATAAATATATATATATATATATATATACGAAGTAAACTGATACAAGCCCATTTCTGCCGGGTTGACAGCCCATTGTAATAAACTTACGGTCGGTCTGGTCTGGCTTACTTGCAATTGTGATAAGTAAACATAAAATCAACTTGGACACTAGATAAAACAACCCGGCCTCTTCCTGGGCCTGAAAAGACTCAAACCCAAATTTGATCTATTAATAATATTCATATGATTTTGATTGGTTGAGTTACTAAAATATTCCTACACTTTTAAAACGTTCAACTTCATCCAAACAGTACTATACTACTGAAACGAGAGCGCTCTTCTCTCTTTTATCTATCTATCTATGAAAATAGTACATTTCGAAAATTACGAGTCAGTCACTTTTCCAGCCTGCAAGCATGCCACACCATTCAAACACCACAAATTAAACCCTAATTTCCTCTCCTCCGATATTCCTTAGACAACATTACTCATATCCATTAATTCTCCTCCAAAAATACGCATATACATATAATAAACACATCCATCAAATATTCCAATTAAGCTCGCTCCATTAACCTGCTGTTGCTGTTGCGGAGGAAAACTTATTTTTGCTTAAAATTAAACTGCAACTTTTATTAATCTCAACAAAAAGCAAAAATGAGTCTCTCCACCACCACCCTCCTCCTGATCATCTCCGCCGTGCTCCTCCTTTCCACCACCACCACCTCCGCATACAACGTCACCCACATCCTCGAGAAACACTCAGATTACAGCGAATTCAACGCCCTTCTCTCCAAAACCCACCTCGCCACTGAAATCAACCGCCGCAAGACCGTCACCGTCCTCGCCCTAAGCAACAGCCACATGGGCGAGATCACCGGAAAATCCGATGATATCCAGAAGAGAATCCTCAGCACCCACATAGTACTCGATTACTATGACACCTTGAAACTCAACAAGCTCAAGAGCAACAAGACGACGCTCACCACCTTGTTCCAGACCACCGGAATGGCCGAAGGACGCCAAGGATTCCTCAACGTCGGACACTAAGACGGCAAAATTGCTTTCGGCTCCGCCATGAGAGGCTCACTTCTCGATTCCACACTCGAGAGCTCCGTCGCCTCCATGCCCTACAATATTTCCATTCTCGGCATTTCTCAGCCGATTATTGCCAACGGAATCGACGGAGTCATGAGGCCGATGCCAGCGCCCGCTCTGAAAGCCGCCGCCGCCCCATCTGGTAAGGCGCATTCCGCTGCAGAAGGCCCAGTGGACGAGGAGACAGAAGCTGATGCTCCATCCGCCGCGGATTCTCCTGCCGATGCTCCCGCCGCCGATGATGATGACGGTGATGCTGATGCTCCCGCCGCTGATGATGAAGGTGCTAACGCCTCAGCACCAACAAGCAGCGCCCCCGCCATCGGAAAACAAATGATTTCGGCCGGTGCATCACTTGGATTGGCAGTAGGGTTGATATCTTTCGTTGCAGCTTTCTGAAGTCGAAGTGGATCTAGCTAGCTAGCTAATCAATTTTGGTCAAACTTGTGGTGATTGAAACAATTTTTGTATGAATATTTAGGGAGTTGAAATTAGTACAGTTTTACAATCGATATGGTGGTGACTATGGTGATAGAGAGAACAGTTTCCATAACATGTTTGCTGTAATCATTTTTTGTCTGGTCTGGTAGTATTTATATGCTTTTTTTGTACGTATTTTTATGGTCCTGAAATTAATTTAATTTCATTGTTAAGTTATTAAACTAATTCAACCAATTTACATATAGCTTCCAATCTTGCTTCATAACTAGTAAAAACTTTTAATTTTTTGGGATAAGTTTCCCCAAATTGATTTTCCGAGCATAGTTCATAAAAAGTTGGACAATTTTGTGCTAGAAATTAAGAAATGGGTTTGTTAGTGACTAAAATTTTCATCATACAGGACAAATTAATGTTTTGTCAACAAATTGTGACGAATTATAATTTTGTCACAAGTGAATGTCTTTTACTGACAAAGCTTTCGTTACATAACAATAAATAATAGTCACCATAAGTTAATTTCGTCACTACAGCATTGTTCTTACTTATTTACCGTAACAATATTTTTTGTCACAAAAACTCTCCAATTGTCATATAAGATAACTTTTGTTTGACAAATTCTTGTTTTTGTGTCCTTACGAAAGTTTATGTGACGAATTTTTAAAATTTGTCATCTAAATTGAATTATACGTGACGAAAATATGTTTCGTGACAAAAACATGTTTTTTTTAGTGTTATCATATTTTATTAGACTTACAATGAGTTTAGTTGAATTAATTATATTGGAAAATTTCAATCAAACTTTGTAAATATGTGGACATTGCATATGCATGGATAACACACATATATGTACAATAAATACTAGCTAGGTACATTAATCTAATACTTGTACAGTTTAGTACAATTAAATTATACTCCAATTTTAAAAATTGTAAAATTCTTATAAATTAATTTGATAAACTTATAGCTAGGTACCCACAGTTGAAATTTTTTATTTTTTAAAAAAATAATTTATAATTACACCTGAATTTTTCGATATACTATACACCATGCATCCACATTGGTAATATATATTATCCACAAAAGTAGTCAAATTTTTAGCCACTTTACATTCATTACCATCCAAACTCTATGGAAGGGAAACCATAACACATAACATATTCTCTATAGATAGATATTAAAAATACATATAAATATCCATATCTCTTCACTTTCCAAAATCAATCACATTTTCATAAGCGACATTAACAATTAGACTCATTTTTGCCATAATAAAGGCAACCTTTTCGTAATAAGCAGCAAAAATGAGTCTCTCCAGGCATCTAACCCTCATCTCCGCCGTGTTCCTCCTCTCCGCCATCTCCGCTACCGCCCTCAACATCACCCACGTCCTTGAAAAATACCCAGATTTCAGCAATTTCAACAGCCTTCTATCCAGCACCGGCCTCACCTCTGAAATCAACCGCCGCAAGACCATCACCGTCCTCGCCCTAACCAACTCCAACCTCGGCGAGCTTAATGGAAAATCACAAGATATCCAGAAGAGAATGCTCAGCACCCACATCATCCTCGATTACTATGATACATTGAAACTCAGCAAGCTCAAGGACAAATCCACAGTCACCACGCTGTACCAGACCACTGGAATCGCCGACGGCCGTCAAGGGTTTCTCAGCGTGACGCACCAGAACGGCAAAGTTGTCTTCGGCTCCGCCATGAAGGGATCCCCACAAAATTCCCAGCTTTTGGGCTCCGTCATGTCGCAGCCCTACAATGTTTCGATTCTCAGCGTTTCTCAGCCGATTATTGCTAACGGAATCGACGGAGTAATGAGGCCGATGCCGGCACCGGCACCGAAATCCGCTGCCGCCGCCCCGTCTGAAGATTTAGCTCCGGATGCAGAAGCCCCAATCGACGAGGCAGATGCTGATGCCCCCACCGCCGCGGATTCACCTGCCCCAACCGAAGCTGATGCCCCGGCCGCCGCCGATGGTCCAGCAACTGATACTCCTGCAGCAGACGTGGCCACACCACCGTCAGGCGCCACCGCCGGGAAACAAATGATTTCTGGTGTGTCGCTTGGTTTGGTGGCGTTGGTGTCCTTCCTTGCAGCTCACTAAAAGATATATACATTGGAGGGGAAACAAACATCCTCTTTTATACAAATTAAGCGTTAATTTGTTGTTGTACCTCTGTGTACCCATGTCGCATTTCAATATTGTTTTAAAATTTATTATTAAAAGTAAATAGAATATCATAATTTACATTTATATTAGGTGTGTGTGTTTTTATTTTGTATTTTGTACTTTGGAAATAATTTACTTTTATTAAAAGTAAATAGAATACTCTCATCTTAGGCCAACCACATCTCATCAAACTGACTTTAATCTATTAAAAATTAAAACCTTGTACTCTATACATATGTACACAAACATTCTGCTCAAACACAACACAACTCAAAACATAGTTAGTTCAATTTCCTCACTTAGCAATATACCATCAAAATGGCAGCTTTCAATTATTATTTCTTCGTTTCACTAATCATTGCACTTTCTTTCTCAACCCTCCGCACTTCACAAGCAGCTCTAGTCTACTTCAAACTATGCCCACCATACCAAACCTGCCGAAGCCCACGCTGCCGACCATGCCAAACCAGCTTCCCGCCGCCACATTACCTCCTTTGCCGGCAGCTTTCCCTACGCAGCCTACTCTACCATCTCTGCCTAAGCCCACATTGCCGCCAATGCCGACAGCTATCCCGTCGTTGCCGACAATGCCAAAGATGACTTTGCCGCCGCTGCCCACCATTCCCACCACCATGCCGGCGTTTCCAGCTTTCTTTTCACCACCTCCGGCCGCCGCCAGCCCGTGAAGTTTGACATTATGAAGTTTGTATTTTGGGATTTGCTATGAATATTTCCATTTATCCACGTGGAAGTTATTTTCTTTGAAGGGGAATTAAATTTATTAATTTCATGCGTGTACTTTGTACAAGTTTATTGTTTGTTGTGTGGTCTGTTCTTTATTTTGCTTATGTCATTATTGCAGTGTAATGTATTGGGTAATTGAAATCTAATTTATTTGCATTTGCTAGCTCATTCCTTTAACACAATATAATTATTCTCAACAATATAATTCTTAATTTAGTAAAATAAATTATTAATTTCGGAATTTCAATATCTAACTGTATTGTTTGATTTCATATCCCAAATCATAAATACTTATAAAATCATATCCGTTAAATATCTAAAACTTGAATCCAACCCATATGAACACAAATTAATATCCAGTACCCCATTGTCAACCTAATATAAATGGGCTTCTCTTAGCGGGTAGCCCAATTCAGAATATCCCATAAAAGATTATTTTTTATCTTAAATATAAAAGAAACCTTCATTACTAGTAACTATATTACCCTAATCCACCGGATTACGAGTTACGACAATAAATAAGTAGTAGCTAATCGAATTATCCAAAGCAACTAATTCTAATACATCAAACTTGCAAAAATGAAGAAAACCAACTTATCCAATGTCATAGCCACATAAACATCTTTAAGTTAAAAGAGTTTCATTAAAGAGATACAAAGAGTATCCTGAATCCATGATTTCTGTAAATATTGAAACCCTGGAAACATAATTTCCCAGCACATCCAATTGTGGGGATGGGATCTTTTAATTTATATAAACAGAAAAAAATATTGCTATCTTTAGAACTGAATATCAACTCTATTATTTATAAAGACTTCCAGAAATGATGAATCTGCATAAGGAGAACAATGATTACTAACCAGATTCACCACAATAACTGTAGACCTTCCTGAACCTGCCACTAACTTGATGAACCCTAATCTTCTGCCCAAGTTTCTTCTTTAAATAAGTTAGAACTCCAGTTGCAAGCGAGAAATCACAGTATTACCTTCTCAAGACATGAAATTTCTACCTGCAGTTATCCATTTGACTTGTTATCAAATATGGGGTTTTTACCTTTTCTAACCGGAGCCGTTTACAACACTTAGATCACTTGAATATCCATTTTCAAGGCTCTTAAAAACACCAGATTTCTGGGAAGCCTTTCCACTCTCATGCATAATTTCAGGTTTTCTGTTCAACAAGCCACCATTTTCACATGATGTACGAGGTTTGCTCTCTTCATGTATATGATTATTTAGCTCTGGTGTGACTTCAATGGGTTCAGCAGACACTTTATCTTCGGAGTTGATGCATTTCTTTCTTGGGTGTTTTCCCAGAAAACCCGGAGCAAAAACTGGCTTTAACTTTGCTGAAGAGCTTTCTCCAACTTTTTTCTTAGTACCATTGTTAATAATACCATTGGATGATGATAAACCATTTTCCGGTCTGACATATTCAGGCACAGGTGTAGGGTTGGCAGGTTTTAGTGAACCATTAGAATTTACATTGCCTTCCTCAAAGGTAGACTTCTCAGTGGTATTCGATTTTTCAGACAAATCTCTCAACAAACCTACACCATCATTCTCAGCATCAGAGACCGAGGGAGATGATTCAGAATTCTGGGCATCCAATGGTGTAGGAATTTTATCAATCAAGGAATTATTGGGTGAATTTGCCTCGTTATTATCAGGTTTTACAGGAGAAGCAACTTCTTTTTGCGAAACAGGCAACCCGTTACTGTTTTGAAGTTCAACATCCTTGACAACGGGTAAATTATCCTCTCTCCCATCTTCTGTTTCTCTGGGTAAAAATAACTCTTCCTCAAAGTTTACCTCTGATAAACATTTTCCGGAATTAGCAGGACCATTTCCGGATAATGCATCTGAGAAGCATTCAGCAGGTTGTTTTAAGGAGTCATTTACTTCAATTACTTCCGGGTTTCCACTTTCTTCTTTCTGTAATGATTCAGAGGGAAGTAAGCACGATGGGCGTGGACAGATCCTGTCAAAACCAGTGCAAAGAAAATGTGATACACTAATTACAACATGATGTCAAGCAATCAGCATATACCTCCCCCAATTCCCATTCTCACAAACTCAGAGAGAGAGAGAGAGAGAGTTCTAAATTTTGATCAAGCCCATGAAGAAATTACCTGCTATACAAGAGCATATAAGCTCCCTGCGAAAGAACCTCATCTAAATCAACGCCAGCAACCTGTGAAGTAAAAGATTTAACTTAGTGTAATAATGGAAAATAGATGGCTATTTCTGAATTCCAGCTGTGTGATATATAACCAGATTCGTAGGATAAATTATCTTTTCCCAGTAGAACATCATTGAAGTACTCAGAATTTACTGATGTATGCGTATAAATTATAAACCTTTCCCAGAAAAGCTATTTACCGCATTACTGTATACTTACAGCTGAACAATAATAATAAGATCAAAGTTATTGTTTACTATCTCAACAAAAGCAGTCTCGTTTAGGATTTCCTTAGTACGTATGTAAAGTTTCCTATGTTGGATATGGGGTTATCTAATGTTATCCATTCCCATACCATATGAACAAGGATATGTTGAGACAAGTGCAGAAGAAGAGAACCATGAGACGTTTGATGTGCAAACCTGATGTGTTGTATAATGGATGCATGTATGTACGCAAGCAGAAAGGAAGCAACTGTTACCTTACAATCATCAATCCTGTACCATTTTCCACAGAAGTCCGTAACATAGCAGATGTAGTGGCCAAAAAATGATGCATTTAGCATGTCAACATGGACAATAACAGCATATAGCTTGTAAACGTTATTTGTATCTTCCAATTCGCTCATGTATGGGCTGAGATCCAGTGTTTCCGGGAAAGTCACCCTCTTATTAAGTTTCCCAAACCTTCCACTCTGCATAAGAAGAGTTGCAAAATTTTCATCACTTACTCAAGGAAATGATGATATGGGATCTTCAAAACTGAAGTAAGAGCTAATAGGAAAAGGGTAGGGATGGAACTTCTTCGTTCCCTAGCCACTCTACCCGTAGCCCTAAAAGCGTAGGATGGGGCCAATATATAACCAAGTACAGAAATCAGGGAAGCGAAAGGCATGAAGAGAAGAAGAGAGAGATGACATATCAGCAGTAGATTTCACAAGTCAGATGATTTATCCTAAATAAGTAACATTATAGATGTGTAATATCACACTTCACATTCATGTGTAACGCTTTATCTACTTGTACACATTATAGATGTCTGAAAAAACAAATCAGCACCACAAAGCAGACCTGGAATCTTTTCAAGGCAATTGTAAGAATGTTTGGTGCCTGCTGGATAGTGAGGCGCTTCCATGCCATGACATAAGCATTGCAACTGCAAACAATTCATTCTGATTGGTCAAAAGCTGTTTAATCAATAGTATAGAGAAGAAAAGAACAATTTCCACGTTACATCTTATTTCACATCAAGGGGCACTCATCTGAAACATAAGAACAATAGCAACAAATAAAATGCAAGTCAAAGAAATCATGTGAAAGCAAATAAAACTAGAAAATTCAGGTAAATAAATTATGTATTTAAGTACAATGTGTGCCAAAAAGATCTGACAAAGTCATTACAATAATATTACATAAATATCAATTATCAAATAGAAAAAACATCTCTTCATTCAAAGAGAGACTACAGACTGACTCAATATGGATGAGAAATAAGTAGGCTTTTGCAAATAGAGGCACTCACCCATCACACTTGTACATATTATCCCCATGAAGCCACTCTTTAGCAGTGAATTGATCCAAACACTCCTCCAAAGAACCAGCATCCCCATGAATTTCAACAGTTAAGTCCATCATATTCTCAAACTGGTTTGAAACATTATTACATTCTGTGCATATAACCTGAAAGGGTAAAAAGGTTAAGCGAAAAGATGAAGACAGGAGTACTTGGAGAGATGTAGTATGAAAAGGAAAGTTACGACTTGATAAACGAAGAAGAATAATGTGGTAAATGAAAATACAGTATTTGAGGCAAAGAGTTAGCTGTCTTATCATGATGATGATTTATTCTAGTATAAATAAAGCTTTCCCCCAGTAAGTGGCAACATTTGGTCAATCGCAATGTCATGTGCTAAATCATCATAACGAGATTTAATAAATCAAAACATGTCCAACAGGAGCCAGGTAACTTATATCCATGGTGCAAGCATGAAATATTTCAAACGAAACAAAAGTTTATCAAAATAAAAGCTTAAGGTTCATCTCTCAGGCAACCTGAGACCTAAGGCGACCGCCAAATATATGTTGAATAAGGGTTGTTTCTTGATAACTAGGATGAACAGCCTTTTCCCCACCAAATTCATCAAGGCACACAGACTGCATAGTGTCGATGGCAAACCTACAAATAATTGAACATTGCTTTAAGCAAATTAATTATTTACGCAAAAAGTAAAGTTATGATGTTAACATCATTCCTGAAACTTTATAAAAGGGGGAAGAAATGTCAACTAAACCACATGAGAAACATGTAATATGGACCTCATAAACTCATGTGCATCCTCCTGTTTCCCATAGCCAAGGTTACCGCCGATATTAGGTAATCTTGAGAGAATGTTCATGGGAGAAAATGGTTGAAGACTTCGACTAGCCCTTTCCACATGCGTCTGAAATTCACAGAGAAAGCACCAATCGTCCTTTTGACCTGGAAAACAAAGAGATGGAAAGCGAAATTCAGGATCCTCCGATAACAAATGCAAAGGAAGAAACTATGAGCCATGTAATTCATATATTATAGCAACAGTTAAAGTGCATTACATTCTCTCCGATGGCCTTTCTCCAACAAGTAGGCAACAAGTGGTCGGGTAAAAGTTAGACATTGAAGTACCACGTTGGCAAAGCAGCTGCATTGGGCAAGAGGGGGCTTAAGTTTTGGTAGTTCATATTTTAAATAAGAGAAAAATGAGCCGTACCATAAAAACTTCACTTACCTGTTTCCACAGTTCAGAAGTCCACAAGGAGGATAACCTGGTTTGTCCCAATTGAAAAAATTCACAAATTCCTCATAGGGGAAAAGTATCTGAAAACAAGAAGGCAGCAAAATTCTCATCAAAACAATGATTTTATACATGCTAAAAGAAAGTAGGTAGAGAAATACTTTGTTCGACTGCTTGAGAATCTTTGAGCTTCCACCCGAAGGAACTAAGGAAGCTTTTCTTCCCCTCAAATAGGATGGTTTAGTATGGTTAGCTTTGTAAAATGATTGCAAGTCCTTGCACTTTGTCTTATGCCCAGAGTTCCAGTGAGATTTTTGACAAGCCTCGGAACTATAAATTCAGATGCCAAGAAGTTCAGCCAATTGGTAGGATTAGTATTGAAGAATAACTAATGCTTTATACGAATAAAATAACATTCCTATCATAATAACTAAAATGGACATGAAGTTAGTGGAAAAGAACACTATAATGTCATCAAAAAACAACAAACTGCAAATTACCACAGATTAGGAAATTCAATGCTTATGAGCACAAATATGTTGGCTTCCCCCATGAGTTGGACAACATAATATAAATACATATGTCTTTGTCCGAAATGAATTAAGAAATTTTCATTTCCTAAGAGCATTTAAAGAGTCCAGTAGCTAGAGTAGCAAATTAATATAGTTGTACAATTTTTATCAAGCTTGGTTACTCTATAGCATAAAGAACAGTGTGTATTTTGCTCCACATCACTGAAGTAAGTAAGTGTGTATTTTGCTCCACATCACTGAAGTAAGTAACCTTTTGTTGCTAGCCCACAGTACTTAACATTTAGTAGATACATCGTAAGTGCGGACGAGAATCTGAATCCCAACAGTTTAAAATCATTATCAATAAATGATTACAGATCCCATTATCTAAATTTGTCATAAGATTTATGACAAATATACGAGGCGGCCAAAAGAAGTCGGGAACAATTATAATCCAAGATCTTCGCTCGCTTCACCAAGGTATAATCTTTGAAGCAGAACGTAATAAACAAAGTACAGAACACTCTATTCCCTTGTGTTCAATGTCGAGCAACGGAAAAAACAAAATCTCAATTTCCACCACAGAAATCACATGCACAAATAACGCCATAAAGTACTACTCATACGCTTAAGAAAATCAATTAAGAGATATAAGTATGCGAATTAGTAGCGCGTACCAGTACTTGACCATCTTGCACCGGGCACACTGTTTGGTCGTGGAAAGGCCGCAAACGGCACATGAATCAACACTTTCGGCGGCGCCACCGGCGGCCTCCGACATGTTGTCTCTTTTCCTGCGATCCAAGGAAGAATAATCGGCAGCGGGTGAATCGAAATTGGAGTCCACCACAAAATACCTGGAGGCAGTGTTTCGAACCAAATACAGCAAGGCGAAAACCGCGGCGAATGCCAACACTACGAATTGCAGGAACCAATTAAGATCCACCGCGACATGCATTTAAAACTTGCAATTTCCTCTTAATAGTACGAATTTCGATACGGGTATTTTACTAACCATTAATTACCATGAGTGGGATTTAGGGTTTCTGTAATTTGGGAGGGAGGAGGGGAAAATATTGAATTGGTTATGGCAATTGGCAAGTTCTCAATATATATATATATAGGTTTTTCACCTTTTCTATAGTTTTTCTTTGCGTTCTGTTTCTGGAATCTGATGTTTGTAGAAGTACAGATTTTTTTATGAGAACTCAAATGTAATTGGTTGTTTTTTATTTCTAGAATTCTAGTCTCGACAGACTTTGGTTTTCTTCTTGGTGAGGTTTGTTTTGACGAAAGGTCGATCGCGACGCGCTGGCGTTTTCCGTGAAAAACGTTTTTTTGACAACTCTGTATATAAGATCTGTATGAGGATCGAATTGTACGCTTATATTTAAAAAAATAATTAATTAATTAATTTAATAGTTTCTAATTGACATGGTAATTTATGCCGGAAAAACTCTCATATATTGTCCATTGAGAGACTATAATAAATTGAAATTTAGATATATCCTTGTGTAATTTAGTGAAATTTTACTATGAAAAATCCAATTTTCGTTTGGACTAGTTGAATTGTGATTTTATTTACTTTTACTTGTTACAATTTGTTGTAAAAGTTTATAACATTTTAAATATATTGTTTATGACTTATGAGTGAAAAGTAAATTTTATGTGAAACTAAATGTAGGCACTTATATTGTCACATAAATTATCTCGAAAAAGAAAATTAAGAATTTGTTGAATTATATTTAATAATATAATGTTTTTGTTTCATAAAAGTTAAGCCCGAGAGACAAGGTCAGTTTATAAACTATACTTTATTGTCACTTCGTAAGACAATATTTTGATATTAGGACAACATTCTAATGCAACACACAAAATTAAGCAATTCTTCATCTGTGACATATTTGGGCATCATTATTAGTGTTGTGTCTCATCTCGCATCAGATCACTTAAATATATAGTTGAAACGACGACCTTGTGCCTTTGGATCCCTTTGAACTTTGCTCCTCTTAAACGGATTTGGTCTCAGTCTAATATTCGGGCCCAGTCCATGTGGGCCACCCAGACATCCAAGTCCAGTAGTAAATACATAGCGACAATTGCTATTATCTTCCACCAAGAATCTGAATATGAATTATTATTATTTTTGTTTTGTCCAGAGGCATTTCCCAATCCAAGTGATGCTTTGAGGAGCAAACAAAATTAATGGTATCATTACAACGAGATAATCAGCAGGTCACCTCAAAATATCAATTACTATAGTAATTAAAACTCTAGTATTAAAGGGTTGGGTTATAATCTATTAAATTATTAACAATATATATAATATAATATTTACTGACATGTCCTAAGGCTGTGTTTGGTAGTCTAAATTTTATTGTAAGGGCCTTTCCTAATGCTATCCTAACAAGGCCAACATCTTATCCTAGACCATGATAATTGCTATCAAACTGAAATAATAGGGGTGAATATGATAAGACTTTATATTAGCCCGATTAACCTCTACCAACCGCAGCCTAATATACTAATTAAGAGAGTATTTTAGCTTTTTTGTCCGAGACTGGGAAATCCTGAACTACTTTAGGTTTTTTGTACAAGCTTGGTGAATTCTTAACTAGGAAAAAGTTCCTTATCCTTCTTCTTATAGCTAAAAGAGCTTTTCCGGCCTTGGACTTCAGGAATGGCTTCCCAGCTGAGACTTTCTGCACATACCGGCTTTTTAAATCCTCATACTCCACCAATTCATGAGCAATACTTGCAACCTGCTTCTTCAAATAGGCGACCTCAGTGGCGAGTTTCTTGTTGGCAACCTGCAAACGGCTCGACTCCTCAAGGTGCTCAATGGCTCTCTCTCGCATCGAGCTGATCTCTATGATCAACTAGAACAGGAGAACAAAACAAGAATGTTAAAAAAGGGGGTTATGTGTAATTTTCTCCTTTGAACTCTACTAAAACCTCCTAGCTAGTGCATTTTAAAAAGCACATGAATGAAACTGGAAACAAGAACGCAACAGATTTCTGGTTAAAAGCATATGAAGTGGTATGAGTATTAAGAAGTTTGCAACGAAAAGCAGGTAGAGAAATACTTTGTTAGACTGGTCGAGAGTCGTTGAGATTCCATTGGTTCTTTATAGTTAGCTTCGTAGATTGATTGCAAGTCCTTGCATACTGCCTTATGCCCAGAATTCCAGTGAGTTCTATGACAATCTTCAGAGCTAGAAATTCAGATGCAGAGGAAATGTCAGCCAAGTTGTAAGATCAGTATTGAAGGATTACTGATGGTTTCTGCTAATAGAGCAATAATCATAACAAAAGAACACTATAATGTCATAAAAAGTAACAATAAATCTTTAATTTACATTTTTCTTCACACTGTCTCAAGGCTACAAGAACAAGCTATCCCAGGTGGTTACAGATTCATTTCCCTAATTGTTACTCGATCTCATCAACCCTGTCAACGAAATTATCCGATCGAGACCGAGAGAGATAGGGAGATGCATACTTTCCAGTGTATTCACTCTTAAGCAATGAGAAATAGAAAACCTCTATATAACACAAAATCGTTTAATTTCCACCACAGAAATCAAACTCACAAATAAATATTTATTTAAGAGAATAGCTTTGCAAATCAGTGGCGCGTACCAATAGTCGACCATTTTGCACCTGCGGCACCGTCTTCCCGCCGGAAGGCCGCAAACGGCACAGTGATGATGAAGTTTGTCCGCCGCGGCACTGCCTGTCTCCGCCACATTTCTCCTTTCCTGCGATCCAACAAAGCATCATCAGGAGCAAGTAATCGAAAATGAAGTTCAGGTAAAAAATAAAAATAATAATAATAATAATGTTTGACACCAGATAAAGCAAGGCGATAGCACCAGCCAATGCCAACACTATGAATAGCAAGAAACAATCGAAATCCACAACAACATGCATTTCAGGTTCGAGTCCTAGCTCGGAACCCAATTAATGTTATTGACAGATAATTTCAGCTTTAAAACCTTAGTAAATTTTGAAAATATTTGGTCGAATTTGTGCGATCAATAACTACTCTTAATTATGCTCGCTAGAATGTAGACAATGAAGCCTAAAATGTCACATTTCCCAAAAGTTAAATTTCCACTCTTTTAACATAGATAATGACGTAGTAACATCTATGCATAATTATAAATAGAATATCACATTTTGAGAATTGCCAACTCTTCACGTAAATTATTGAAATATAAAACTTTGACTATGGTGTAGTCACAACTATGTATAGTTATAAATTGTAAAAGGTATCATGCCATGAATTGCCAAGGTTTTACTTAAAATATTAATTAATAACTTAGCACAGACTATGATCGTATAACAAGTTAAAAACTATCTAAAATTTTCAATTAAATATTAAACTTTGAAACTCAAACATAGACTAAATGATATTATTGGTGGCCACCTATGAAACACGGACATAACATAAATATGGAGACATGAATTTTTTTCAATATTTTATACTAGAGAAATATGCGGCACGGTATCGGACACGACACGACACGACACAGCATGTTATAATTTTTAAAAGTGTTCGTGGAGCATAGAATAACATAAAAAACATTCCTATCATAATAATTAAAATGGACATGAAGTTTGTGGAAAAGAAGACTAGCTATAATGTCATAAAAAACCAGAAGCTGCAAATTCACCACAGATTAGAAATTACAATGCTTAATTGAATGAGGAGTGATATTTTCTTGCTCAATAATATATGTGATACCATCACGCTGCGACATGCATTTAAAACTGCCAATTTCCTCTTAACAGGGCCTTTGATAGCATGAGCCTTCAAACCCAATTTAACTCTGCATCTTTAAATGGATTTATTAATTTACAATCTACTTATTGGGCCGCCCCAACATTCAAGTCCAGATGCAAATGCTTGGAGCACTCAATGTGTAAACTTTTCGTAAATCACACATTTGCATGGTTAATTAATAATTAATTAATTAATTAATTATAGACCAGCTGCTAATTAGTGCTAAGCCTGGTCCCTCCCCTTGTTTTAGGCTATATATAAGCAAATAAAATGTTGTTTTACGGGGAGTATACAAGTAAAAATCCAGGAAATCATCATTATAAGCTGCCTAAGTACGTAATTTTTTACTTTTTTTTGCATTATAATTATAGGAGGTAAGTGGGAATTACTGTTGTTGAAACAAACTCATTAAAGTTCTTACCTTTTTCTCGATTTGCCTTGGGAAAACCAAACCAAATTAAAGGTGCATGAGAAATATGATGTGGCCGGCATGCATCTTCTTTAGTGCTATTAATTGTCTCATTAGATTTGCAAATGCCAATTAATTAGCCACTAGTAAGAAATTCCGGAGTGGTGTTGTCCAATATAGATCTAGCCTTGTCTTCGCCGGCAGAACGCATCAAATGCTCAATTTGTAGATTATTCAACTTTTTTCCTCTAATCACAGGAGGGTATATTACATTACGTACGTTGTTAATTAGTTCACTAATTTTCATTTTAAATATCTACGTTTGAATCTCATTTAATATTTAGATCTTCTCAATTTTATAGTAGTATATACGCTTACAATTGTCTATGAAATAGGTGTACAAACACAACACAGTATAATGATATATTTAAGAATATACGTTTTAAAATTCCTTTTTTTTTTCTTTTTGTACACTTTAATTTCTTGTCTTTTTTATTTTTTATTTCTAGATTATACCCTTCAATTTGTGGTTTGCGTTTCTATTTTTGTCATACGTGGCCCATTCTTTATCCTTAGTTAGTTTTATTATAAAAACAGAACAGGAAAGAAGAAAGCTGTCACATCACCAAATAAGGTTGTTATCCCGGAGTTTGGGGTTTTTGTGTTTCGTGTTTTTGCTTATCTTGGATTGCCTTTTGAGGGCCCAACTAATATTACCCAAACTATTTCCTTTTCATTAATTATGTAATCACAAAAAAAAAAAAAAATTTATTTATGCATGTACCTTACAATCTTTTTCAAACTAGTTAGTTTTGGACTCGAATTTTTAGGAATATAACTATTATTATTGGGAGAATTTTACACCGTAGTAGTTCGACCCGACCCAATTCATATAATTGAGTTTAAAAAAAATAACCCATTTTATTCATTATAAGCAAGTGATGGACTCAATCATGGCTTGGCTTACATGTTTAAGCACTTTTGATATCAGCTGTTTTTTGTCTATGACCTCAAAAGTTGTCAGTTGTCACCTTAATTAAAATTTTCAAAGGAAAAAAAAAATACTAATCAAATTGTTGATCACTTGGATCACTTAATTATGTTTTGGTTGGCATTCATTATTAGACAGGTAATTAAGCACTAATTAATTAGCCCGCCCAAGTTGACATGTGCCCGGCTAATTAAACTAAAATCTTTCATTTCTCTAAAATTAGTATTCTTATAAGCTGAATAAATATCTTAATTCAAAAGAACATTAATTGGAATACTATATATGTTCCTTAAGAATTGCATGTTCTGCTAATTCTGTTGATCAGTTAACTTTACATTTTTAATAATTTTAATAGTTTTGATAATTCAATAACTACATAATTGTCATCGTAATATTTTGTATTGAATGAAACCTACAGTAATCCTATAAAAAAATAATTTTTTATTATCAAATTTTAATAAAATTAAATTTATGATGATTGCCCTATGGGCCGGACCAGTGGCGTACATAGCCACGTTGGAGTGAGGGGGTGAAAATGATCCCTTCAATTCTTCTAAATCCCACTAATATTAGGTATATGTATAAAGATTGCGTAGAAATTTTAATGAAATTAGCTTAATTAATCCCCTAACAAACTTACAAATGTATATAGAATGAGATCAAAATATAAAGATTTTATTAATTAAAAAATATGTTAAAGTATAAATTCTCTTATGCTTGAATGATTAACTGAGGTAAATAAAAGGCATAATTACACAAACTCTATTAAAATTTGTTTAAAATTCCGAAAAATCATTAAAAGTTTGAAATATTACAAATACCCCATTGTTAACTAAAACATTACAAATACCCTCTTTGAAACATAAAATTTTATACATATTATCCCCTTAAAACCTAACAAATACCCCACACAGGAATAAGTGTAGAGTTACAAGGTTTCAATGATAAAATTGTAAAAGACGCAAACCGATCAGGGATTTTGTGTAATTGACTAAATAAAACTAATATCAAAAATGAAAAATAATTGTTTAAAATTTTATATTAGTTTTCAGCATTTCTAATCACAATTTAATTAGTTAGTCGTTTACCTTAAAAAATTAATACTATATATATATTCATTGACCCCTCATAAATTTTCTGGCTTCGCAACTAGGCCGGACTATTGCCATATTGTGCATAGTTGTGCATTGCATTTTATTATTGCAATTTACGACATTTACCACATCACCACCATGTATTTTCATGTCCCCCGACCATTTTTTTTTGTATTTCAGAAAATCATTGGAGCTCCCTTCTTATTTAATTCTTGAAAAGACATTTAGCTATATATATATATATATATATATATATATATATATATATATATATATATATGTAAAAGAAAAAAGAAGCCCTTTCAGAGTGTAAAGCGCATTTTGTTTTTCTTGAAAGAACTATTTATTTATTTAGCTATGGCAAATTGGCAACATGCAAAATTATATTTTTTAGTTTTTTCTTTCTATTATTTCCCCAATTCCCAAAGAAAAGTGAGCTTTTCCAGAAAGGATGAATTTTTAGTATGCATTGTGGACTGCAAAAAGTAGCATGCTCGTATATAAATTACACTCTCCTTCAAAAAAGAAAATATAAATTACACTCATTAATATTTCATAGAAAGCAAAAGGGAAAAAAATAAATGTTTTTTTACACAATAGTTGTTATTTAATTATTAAATGTTAATAAATAAGTTACAATTAAATGAATATCTCTATCGATTATTACTAAGGCGAATTATATCTTCTATTCCAAAAGTTAATTTGAGCTAATTATGATTTAGTATCTCTATTTTCTGTGATTAAAAAAAATGTCATGGCATTTCAATTCATTACAAAAAAACTATCTGAAATAGACTGATTATTTGTATTTTTTTGGTCTCATGTCGATAGTTGCAAAGAATTTTTGGAAATAAAATGAAATGTAAAGAAAGTAAATTATAATGATAGATATATATAACTTTTTTTTTTCTCAATGAATCTTCAACAGTCTCACGTGTAGACAGATCACAATTCCAGGTTAGGGAAATACAACTACTTCATTCAATCAATAAGCATAAATTTCAGAGCTTTCATTTGTGAAAATTTATGGCCCAACAAAAATAACATGGGCAGCATACCTTTTCTGTTCTTTCTGTTACTTTGTCGATTCATTTGCAAAAACAAAAGTATTTTTAATTTTTCATGCATTTTAGAATCAGGGTACATTTACATCTTTGGAACTTTAAAAGGTGGCACGCAGATTTTATATATACTTTATCGTATACCTATTCTACACGGAATGTTAATGTGGTACATATACATAAATACACGGGAAAATAAGGGGTGCCATCATACCGATAGTACTAATGCACTGAATTTCATCAAAACTTTGAAGTTAAGTATGTTTGGGCGAGAGTAGTATTAGAATGAGTGACTCCCTGAAAAGTCATCATGTTGTACCCCTATCCCCCATTTTTTAATTAGGAGGATGTAGTTGAGTGAAAGAAACTCATCCATTCTTAATCAAACGTCAGGGAACTAGTCACTGTAGTCGACGATGAATGCCCTTGTCTAAACAAAAAAAACAAACAGGAAAAAATAAAAGATAATTAAATCCGTATATTTTTGTACCAAAAAAAAAAGTAAAAAATCTGTATATCTTGATATTTGACTTGACATAAATACTTTGAAATTTGAAAAATTATAAAAATATATATTAAATGTCATTTGAAAATCCTAATGAGTAAGAGTATTTATGATCTTTCACGTTATATTCCTGATTCACATTGCGGGTGTAATCACAATATTTGATAAGATATATTTTTATAATTTCTGAAATTCCATATACAATTAGCCTAAATATGTGAGCCAGTAAGTGCAAATCATTACTTAAAATGAGAAATTGGAGATTGGAGAATAAATATGTGCAACTTGTACATTATACTTACGTGATGGCAAAAATTTCGTACAAGAATAATTCAAATTATTAATATATTTCATTGTAGAGGTAATAGTTTACTATGTCAATATGCTAAATAATTATTAATTCAAATTATTAATATATTTCATTGTAGAGGTAATAGTTTACTATGTCAATATGCTAAATAATTATTAATTTAGTACAATCATTAACAAATAATATTATTAAATACTAAATATGTACCCTTAAAAAAGTAAAAAAAAAGGAAGCTAATATGCATACATTTCTTCCCATGGTTGTCAAAAATTAATTTACGGCTTTATCTAGAATAAAAATAATTATTTAGGTGTTTCTTTTTTCTTTTAAAAAAATATATATATCTAATCACTTACAACTAGAAAAAGGCAATAGTGTTCTGTACAGCTTATTTATTTTTTCAAGAGAATAAGTCACACGTCATGAAACCCATATAATTTCTTTATTAATAAAAATAATATTCATTGTACATTGAAAAATAAAATAAAACCATATGGGTTAAAATAATAATAGATATTAGATAATGGACTACTAAACAAATACATACAAACCGACTCTCTCCTTAATAAAATCCGTTTTATATTAAGTACGTATTCTTGAGTAAGCTTTTTCCATAAAAATTACCAAACAGCCCTTTAATTAATTATATTAATACTAAGACCCTATGGCTTATTTTATTTAGTAGATTTCAGCCATTATTCATACCAATAAAAACTGTCAACGTGCCCTTAACCATTTCATTTGCCCGATCCAAAGAACCTTTTAATCGGTCTATAATTCTATTGTTAAAAAATAATAATCCATCATTAAACCTGAAGAAGAACCATACAAATAAGATTCTTCACTTCGTCGTTTGTTTTTCATGGCTGAAAGCCAATTATTTATGTACACTTATTGTGGTTCACTATAGCAGATATCCATATTAACATGGGGGCGGTACCAAAATTTTTAGATTGGGGGCGGGAACTATAAAATACTAAATTTTATTTTTATTTGGGGAGCGAAACCTTATATTATACATAAAAAAATCTATATTTTTACCTATAAAATTAATTTTTCTTAAATTTTTGGGGGACGAAACCTTATATTATACACAAAAATTTAAATTTTTACATATAATTTTTTTCTTTCAAAATTTCACTGCATATTAAATAGCTAAGGACGAATTACTTATGGGTATCTAACATTTATCGTATTTACATTTAGGTCTACTTAGATTTGTTTATCTATATATAATAATTCAGAACCCTTGAGGCTATCCACCTAAGCGTACACGTGGATAGCCTTAATGAATTTTATTTTGTCATGTAATTAAACCTATTAATTATTTTCATATTTATCTAAAAGAATGAAAGATTTTGTATAGATATGTTAGTTATAGATCTAATTCAAATTAAATTATTATTTATATTTTAATTATCTATATACAAGAGTCCTATAATATCTTTATAAATAAATAAATTTTAAATTATATTAAAAAAAAATTAAAAATAATTAAGTATAAATATAAAATCATCAAAGATAATATATAAAAGAAACACGATAATATCGTTCAAATTAAAATAAATAATTTTAAAATTTTACAGCAAACTGATTTCTTAAAATAAAAAATTAATTAAATAAAAAATACTTTATTAATAAATTAACACCCGTGCCTTGGCACGGGATTTTAACTAGTTACATTTAAATTTATATTTGGTCAAATTTAACATAAAATGTGTATCTCTAAATGTAAGCGACACCAAATATTATTTAGTTTAACTTATATTGTATACATTTAGGTCTAACCATTGATTTAGAAGCGAATGTTGACCAATATAGGGACCTATATGTAAAAATATTGACCACTTTAGGGATCTATTTGTAATAAATACATTTAAGTGGACCTAAATATAAATATGACAAATATCAGGAACCCAAATATAATTCGCCCTATTAAATATATATGTTGTGGTAACTATTGAAAAAAGTATATATTTATATATTCATATTTGTGTATTCTTCTTTATTTTATGATGATTTTTTTTTGTTAATAAGAGATTACTTTTCTTAATATTTTTTTCTAATAACTATATCACTTATATATTACTTTTGCCTAAAAAAAAGAAGGTAAAATCAATTATTTTCATTTTTCCTTTTGTTTATTTCTTTGTTTTCTCAACGTTTTATCTTCCTTTATCTATTATTTCATTTTAAAGCATACTATGCATATTTTCAAAATTTTAGTTTATTTGCTGGTCCAGTAGAACAAAAGAAATAAATAAAAAAGGATTATCTCCTAATTTTATTAATTTAATATAAATTTCGAAAATTAATTATACTTAAACCCTAAAAGAGTTTGCTAAATTAAAACTCGTAATTTTTTAGGCAAATAATTACAGTTACACCCCACACAAAATTAAATAATTACACAATACATTGAAGCATTAGGATTTCGTTATTAATTAATGCAATATTCCCTTTTTAATTTCAAAAAATTACATTTAGACGTTAAAAGAGTTTATGATATTATACTTAGACCCCAAAATAGTTTATGATATTACAATTAATACTCAAGTGAAATTTAGGAGCAACCTATGATATTAAAAAATAAGAGTATTTTCAGTATTTATTATTTATTTTTTATGATGGCATCCACTACATATTGGAACCGTAATAAAATTATAATGCTTGGGTGTATTTAGTAATTATTTAATTTTGTGTGGAGTGTAACTATAATTAATTAACTAAGAAAGTTAGGAGTTGTAATTTAGTAAACTACTTTGGGATCTAAGTGTAATTTTTCCTACATTTAAACACGTAATCCTGTATCAACTGCTTTCTTTTTAAGTCCAAAACTCTATTATATTCTCCAACTCCGCATGTAGCCTACACGCGCCGCCGATGTAGGCCACCTCGTAAAGGGCGGGGCGCAGATCCTCACCTATATATTTAAAAACTCCATCTCTCTCTCTCTCTAAAAAAAAACACATTTCTCCAGTCCAGAGTACGTGTTGATTGATAGAATTATTTCGCATAGTTGTTTGTGTAATTATACGCACATTTCACAGTTTCACAAACAGATACTCCGAAGTTAAACACAGAGAGGGATTAAAATAAAGGTCGGATAGATAAATCTCCACACTGATCAACCAATGAAGCTCCCACCATATGCACAGCACACCATGCATACAAACAACAAACACACAATACACACAGTAAACACGTTCTGAAACCGAAAGAGAGAGAGAAACAGAGCTGACCTATAATTTTTTCGCATTTTTTTTTCAACTTCGTGTATTTATTTTTGCTCCTTTATCTCCGTCGGCACATGCAATCCTCTAATCGCCCCACCTCAGCTACTCGGTTCTCTATACATTTTCTATGCGCTTCAAACCTTTGCCTATTATTAATTCCTTTTTTTTTTTTCATTTGACTGACCACTCTAACTAGATTCCTTCAGATCTATGGTGAAAAGTTAAAGGGCGTAAAGAAACCTTAGCCTTTTGTAATTGTTCCTGAAGCAAATAAAGTAGCTGCCAAGAAATTTTGGAATCAGCAAAGGTCAGCCTCTTTGGGTTCTTTGATTGGTTTTTGCATATGGGTTTCTGGGATTTTTTCGTAATTTTGATTGGCAATTCAAAATTTTGGTCAACGGGCCTCTGTTTTCTATGTTGATGAAATTGCTTCGACTGTAAATAAGCTGGGAAAGCTCATTTTCTTCGAAAGTTTCGACTGTATTGCTGTTGGAATTGAATGGAAATCAGTAGAAGATACTGTTCTACACAGAGTTGATGATAAATTTTGATTATTATTTCTAAGTTCTTGAGCACTCTGTTCATTTCCTCTGTTTTCTCTCTGCTAAAATAATGAACCTTAGATCTTTAAAATTTTCTTTGTAAATAAGTTCTGTTTGGAAAATAACTTATCCAACTTTGTTTTCCTAAAACGGGTAGACTTTTTAAGTAGATAATGCTTCTTCTTTTTCTCTTTACAGCTCTTGTGATCATTCTTTATTTCCTTATTCTGTTTATGATTTTAAGTTGATTACTACTCCCATTTCTCCACAGAGACCTCAGTCAATGCCTAATTTCTAGAGAGGATTTTATGTGAAAAATATAAATTCCAACCATACCAAAAATGGGTTGTGAGATTGAGGTTGAGGCTGATCAATCAGAAGATATGGATGTTGTCCTCTCTTCAATGTGGCCAGAAGACATAAACGAAGCCGGAAGACAATTCAATGTTGAAATTCCAAGAGCAGATCAAGATATGCTAGAAGAGGTCACAATCAATAAAGAGCCCAATATTGTTGATTTCAAACGCCTTATGGAGCTTACGAACAAAAGTGACAAAGGTAACTGGCAACTGGCAAATTTGATCAAGAATTGGGAATATAAACAGGCTAATGCTGTTCGTCTCCTTAGAGAGGAGCTCGATAACCTCAGCAAGCAACAACAACAAGCTGAATTGAAAAAATTGGAGATATTGGAAGAACATAGGTTCGAACAGGATGGATTTGGAGGATATAGACGTCCCATTTCGATTCTTGATGAGAATATGAAGTATTTGTATCAAGATGCTCCTAGGAGAAAGAATGATGTGATTTATCAGGATGAAGAAGTTGAAACTGATGGTGAATATGATAGTATATTATATTGGAAGCAACGGGCTATGAATTTGGAGAAGCTCCTAGAAGCAAGTCTGAGACGAGAGCAGATATTGTTGGGGAAATTGCAGGAGAGTATTGAGAATTTGGAAAAGCAGTCATCTCCTGTAGAGGAATTATCTCAGGTTTTGAAGAGAGCTGATAATTTCTTGCATTTTGTTCTCCAGAATGCTCCTGTTGTTATAGGTCACCAGGTATATATTAATACATCTATTGCTAATTTGATGATTATTAAATAATTTAGGTTGATTTATTTAATTAAGAGGAGATTGTTTTTTGCATGTTTTCCAGGATAAAGACCTGCGTTACCGGTTCATTTTCAATCATTTCCCGAGCTTGCGTGAGGAGGTAAATTATACATGATTGATTTACTTTTAATTTTGCATGCTTTTCTGAATTGTTTGCTGCAAATCATTCCTCAGAATAACTGATTTTACAGGATATCATAGGCAAAACGGATGTAGAAATCTTCCACGGTTCTGGTGTGAAGGAATCTCAAGACTTCAAGAAAGAAGTACTGGAAAAAGGACTACCTGCAAAGAGAGAAATCACATTTGAAACTGAGTTATTTGGTTCGAAAACCTTTTTAATTTATGTCGAACCTGTTTTCAGCAAGGCTGGAGAGACAATTGGTGTAAATTATATGGGAATGGAAGTAACCGATCAGGTAAAATTTTAATTTCAGCTGTTTTTACTTCCCATAATTTTCAACTTTTTAAAAATAATTACTAATTATGTTTGTGCCGGTTTTACAGGTGAGGAAACGAGAAAAGATGGCAAAGCTTAGAGAAGAAATGGCTGTACAAAAAGCTAAGGAGACGGAGCTCAATAAAACAATCCATATAACAGGTTATTTTCGTCATAGCTGAAATGTGTGGAATTTTTTTTTTTGAATGAGAAATGTGTGGAATTACCATAGATACAAATTGAAAACAGTTAAACTTATTTTTACTCGATCTAATTGTTGCAGAGGAATCAATGCGAGCAAAACAAATGCTGGCTACAATGTCTCATGAGATAAGATCTCCTCTATCTGGAGTTGTCAGCATGGCTGAGATTCTTTCCACCACTAATCTTGACAAAGAACAAAAACAGTTGTTGAATGTAATGTTGTCTTCTGGTGATTTGGTTCTTCAACTCATAAACGATATCCTAGATCTTTCCAAAGTGGAGTCAGGTGAGGGATTAATGGTATTTTTGACACATTTTAGTGAACTAGAGTAATATATTTCAAGCTTGAAGAAATTTAAAAATTAATCATTTTTAGGAGTTATGAGATTGGAAGCTGCAAAGTTTAGACCCAGAGAAGTTGTAAAGCATGTACTCCAGACAGCAGCCGCATCATTACAGAAATTACTGACTTTAGAAGGACATGTAGCAGATGATGTCCCTGTGGAGGTAATGGAACTAGAAATTATATTGCGATAATTACCAACTACCCCCTGGTGTTTGACTCAGATACAGAAACCCCCCTGAGGTTTCAGAATTACTAACTCCCTCCTGAGATTCACTATCTCTCTCATGAACTACTCCTGAGGTTCACTATCTTCCATTAATTTTTCTGTTAGCCTCCAAATCTGAAACCTCAGGGAGTTCTCTGTATTTTAGCCGAACCCCAGGTTGTAGTTGGTAATTATCCCAATTAGATTTTCTATCAATAATCAAGAACTTTTCTTATTTAATGGGATCCTTTTAATTTTCAGGTTATTGGAGATGTCTTAAGAATTCGTCAGATTCTTACAAATTTGGTCAGGTTGGTATTGAATAGCTCATCGAAATGGTTATTTGTTAGATTATTTTAAACTTAGAATTATTGTATTATGTCTAAAATTATCTACCGTTTTAATGTTTATAATAGCAATGCCATCAAATTCACACACGAGGGCAAGGTCGGAATAAAGCTTTATGTAGTTCCGAAGCCTCGCAATTTAATCAAACAAGATTCTCAGAAATTTTCTTCAGATCAATCAACTAATAATTCATCGAACACAAGGCAAGCTACTTGTGATAACAATGAACATGACAATATTCCCAATGGTCAAGTGAGAAATGGAGCTCCAATGGATGAGGACAAAGTGAGTATTAGCAATCCTGAAGAACAAATAGTGTGGATTCGGTGTGATGTCTACGACACAGGAATTGGAATACCTGGTATATGTCCAACACTTATTTATTTTTCTTTTCAAATTTCATGCAGGCTGGTTAATTACCGTTTTAACCTTCATGTAACAGATCATGCTATGCCAACTCTATTTAAAAAATACACACAAGTTGGTGCTGATACTGCTAGAAAGTATGGAGGGACGGGATTGGGACTTGCAATCTGTAAACAATTGGTAATTCTTTATATATTCTTAAAATTCTCAAAAAAAATGAACACTTATTTCATTTTTTTTTTGTTGACATTTTTGTTTTATGAACAGGTTGAGCTCATGGGTGGTCATCTTACTGTTTCGAGTGTAGAAAATAGTGGCTCTACTTTCACATTTGTTCTTCCATACAAAGTTTCATCAATCTCTGATACTTCAGACGATCCTGATGAACTATCAGACATGGAAAACCAAGATGTGGCAGATGATGGAATTGATGATGATTTACATTCAGGCGTTTTTCTGTTCCAACCACGCATGTTGGGTTCTTTATTTCCTTCTCAAACTTCCGGAAGGATCCAGAATCTCTCTCCAAATGGCATTAATGTCCCGCGTACATTATTAGAAGACTACGACTCTCCATCTCCCTCTAGCAGTATTATTACATATAGAGATATTAGTTTAGAAGATGCTTGTTCACCGAGTCAGAGTTACTCTAACTCAGCTGAAAGAAACGAACGGGGCCCACTTGAGAAAAACGGTCATTTTCATCCCTATGCGCACTCAACGAATTCATTGACAGCAATCACAAATCAAAATGAAACAACTTCAGAGAGTAGTGTTCCTCAAGAAAGGCATGAAAGAAGGGGTCAAACTCAAACAGAAGGAAATTGTGATTGCTCTTCCAGCAATAACAGTCCTGAAATTATGAAATCTGAGATGAAACCTAGGATACTTCTTGTGGAGGATAATAAGATTAATGTGATGGTGACGAAATCGATGATGAAGCAGTTGGGCCACACTATAGAAATTGTGAATAATGGAGCTGAAGCTGTTCGTGCAGTTCAAGGAAATTGTTACGATCTTGTTCTAATGGTAAGTAAAGAAATACAAGAAGCCAAATGAACTTTTATTAATAGCAATAACTAAAATGTCCTCCCCTGCAACTATATATAATTACACAAACGCCCCCTATTGGTTTCAGAACTACATGTACCTTCCTTTTAAGTTTCTTCAAACTTATAATTACCCCTCTTTGCTGATTATTAGACATAGATAACGACTTTATAGTTTAATTTTATTAATCTTCCCAAAATTTTTCTTTCATTCATATATGATATTATCCATGTCTCAAAATGATATTGTTTAGATTTGAATAAATTTCACTAACAAGGGGGTATTTGTAAGTTTGAACCTCAGAGGAGATGTGTGTAATAATAAAGTTATAGTGGAGGTAAGTGTAATTGACCCAGTATATCACAAGATACTAAAAAATGGAAATATTCGCAGGACGTATGCATGCCAGTGATGGATGGTCTTCAAGCTACACGATTGATCAGATCATTTGAAGAAACTGGTAGTTGGGCCGAAGCACTAAAGGCCGGAGTCGAGCTGCAATTGCCACCTGAAAATTCTTCACATAATTCACAAGAAGGAAAACCAGGAAAGAGGATACCTATCATAGCGGCAAGCACTTGAATCTACTTTATTAAAGTGTTCTTTATAAACTTATGAAGAGAAAATGCATGGCAGTCTGATTTTAACATTACCTTTTTCGCTTAACAAATTTGGTTTATTTTTCTGCAGATGACGGCGAATTCATTATCAGAGAGTGCTGATGAATGTTTTTCTAATGGTATGGATTCGTTTGTATCGAAACCAGTTACTTTCCAAAGCTTAAAACAATGTCTACAGCAATATTTACCATAGTAGTTGAAGGCAGTAGGACGTGTAAATGTAAGCATGTTGTACAGCAGCTAAAGAAACGAGTTAGGAAAGTTTTGACATCGATGTATAGCGCTAACTTTTCTCTTTAATGTTAAATATGTTTAGATCAGCATCTTCTCTACGCAGGTTAAAACCTTACAAATACCCCCCTTAAAATGTAAAAATGTAAGTGAAACCTTACAAATATCCCCCTGCAAAACCTTACAAATACTCTTCTCAGGGGGTAAATGCAAGGTTTCAAGGTATTTTCAGTAAAAAGCATAAACCTCAGGGGAATTTTCGTAATTGGCCCTATATATATATATTCTGTGTGTGTGCGCGCGCTCGTCATTCTTGATCAAAGTTTGAAATGAACTACAGAAGTTAAGCTTCGTTTATACTATCACAAGGGTAATTGTGCAAAAATACAAACTATAGGGGTTTTCTTGATACCTTTCCATATCATGGGGGTCAAATTGCAATATCGTCGTTTTGATGTCAATTAGCAGGCTCAGTTTCCTGCTCCGTCATATGATATGCTTCCCCATCTGAATTTCTGATTTCAATCCTATCCTTCCCTTCGAAAACTTATCTCCTGCTCCGTACAATCGGAAAAAATTGCACTCGCCGGGCTGTTAATCGGCGGTGGAGACGACAACGTAAAACTTGACGGGCTCTGTAGATTCTCATGGGGTTGCATTTCTCGCTCCGCAACTTCATCATTAATTCTATGTTTCAACTCAATGTTCCTAAAAGTGTGAGAGCTGAGATCTCTATTGTCAAATCGGTGAATTAGCTCTGTTATCTTACTCGAAAACGTCGATTCGCGATCTGAATCCGCTAAAACACGCCAATTTTCACGGAAGAATCTAATCATATGTACTATGAAGGCTGAAATTGAAACTAT
This sequence comes from Verbena officinalis, assembly GCA_958496215.1. Classification (NCBI taxonomy): domain Eukaryota; kingdom Viridiplantae; phylum Streptophyta; class Magnoliopsida; order Lamiales; family Verbenaceae; genus Verbena; species Verbena officinalis. The sequence goes on along the minus strand of OY292390.1, from coordinate 2,529,421 downwards.
TCCGACGATCATAAAGAGGCCCCAGAAGCTTTCGAGCCGTAGACTGTTGTACGAGAGTAAGTTAGCCGGGTCTTCACATTTCGTCTTGTCGCCGAGCCATTTCTTCTCAATCTCCACCATTTTTTCACTCTCTGTTATGTTGAGAATTGCTCTAGAAACATCGGGTACCAGAGGAGAACCCATGGGAAAAACCTGGGAGAAGAAAAAGAAAAAAGAAATGATGACAGCATGAACCCTAAATAACTATTCATAATTTTGTCAATTTTAATGATATATTTATGATTACGTACGAATGCGAAACCATCGGTCTTGTATGTAGGATCAACCATGGTGTATTTTGAACAGTATTTGGCGAGAAAAAGATTTATATACGGTATCTCATCAAAAGCAGCAGCTATGCCACCATTTCCACTCCCTTTGGAGAAAAGTTCATCACATTCCTCTGCAGAGTTATATACCAATAATCTGGACTCATCAAAGTTCATTCTTCTCAGAAGACCATAAACAAAAGATCCCTCTTGGTACCCCACATACTCTTTGTTTCTTATTAGCCAATTAACATCTGTAATGGTAGGCTGTAATTGCTGAACTGTTAGCATTGATGTAAGACTCGCTGTATAGCTTTGTGTTAGTATGAGAACCACAAAGAACCATATAACCAACACAAACCTCGCCAAGTTGCTTATCACTCTCTCCTCTGCAAGAAAAAGCAATGCTAGAAGGTTAGTTCTTGTAAAAGTTGTTCAAACGTAAGTTTTGATTAAATTGTGTTTTGACTTACTGTGAGCAAAGACCATCGTTGAGAAGGCGAACCAGAAAATCATGCCGACTTGATGCCAAGGAGGGCCTCTGAAATCTTCATTTATTTGGTGTTCGAGAATCCAAATCAAGAAGCCCATGAAAACAAATGAGCAGAAGCTTGTCAACCAAAGATCCCACGTAAGTGGCTTCAAAAATACCCATGCATTTTTGCTCTTGTAATCTTTTATAGGTACAACCATCGAAACACCAGACTCTGTAAAAGGCAGAGTGAAGTCTACAAACTGAGATCTATTTGCCACCACAGTTACATCTCCAGCTACAGCATCAAACTTCTGTATAATTTCAATCAGGGAAAGGTTAATAAAAAACTTACAATGATTTTGTTTTTCTTTTTTAAATTCTTATTTTATACTTACTCCAACATACACTTGATAGGCTAAATCATTGTGAGTACCAGCATCCTTGTGATCAGGTGTTGCAAATGGAACATATTCATATGGCACACCATATGGTAATGCTGCCATCACTGCATCGAAAACATCTATGCAATATCCTTCAACTTCTATTGAATTGTCGGTATGCCAATTGACATGAACGAATTCAGTGAAACCATCCTTTACAGGCACTCCTATTCTCAATTTCTTCCCATTTGTGGGAAAAACCCAACCCTTGGGGGGAGATGATGAATCGCCAGGCCAAATAATAGATCCGAAATTGGTTCTTGAAGTGGAGTATGTGTTTTCCTTTCTGAAATCGAGTTCTTTGACTATTCCATTCTCTTTTGTCCAGTAACCAACCACTCGGGCTCCGGGTCCCACCACGTTTACTATCTGGTAAGGAGGTGATTGGAGTTGACCATCAACTAATACAAAATCTCCAGCCAGGCCTCTGAATGAAGTGCTTGATAAAGCCTGAATGAGATTCAGCCCATTAGAGGAGACTCCAATGGCTTCTAGATCAGTAGAATTTCTAGAAATATTCATCTTTTCAAAGGTACCATTTGTCAGTCTTGCTTTCTCTGCTGCCATGGCTAGTGCAATAGCCGAGTCATAAGCCCATAATCCAAAAATGTTCAAATCTGGATACAGAAATGTGGGATTCTTCTGCTGAAGCCTTTTCTTGTATTGAATGGTGAAGTTATCAAGTTCTTTTGTTTTTGGAATATATGGTTTGACCCCTATTACTCCTAGCATGGACTCTATAACAGATGGATCCATTGAACTTAATTCATTTGTGACACCATCTGTTATGATCCATGCATACTCTTCACTCATCATTCCTAGCTGTTTTGCTTTGGTGAAGAGATGAGAACCAAGAGTTCCCTCCATATGTACTACAAAAACTCTAGTTTGCATAGTCATAAGCTTGTAAAGCTCTGCAATAATTTGATCATCTGTTGCTACTGGTGATAGAACGCTTCTGTAAGGAACATGCGTGTTTACTTGTTCCAAAGCATCAGTTAAAAATGGTATGATTCCTTCACCAAATTCATTATTCGCATAGATAAGAACAACTTCTCGCCATCCAAAGGCTTGGATTATTGCACTTATGGCCCGTGCTTGGGAAGAGTCGTTTAGAGTGGCGCGGATGAAGTACGGGCTTGGGATTGATGATAGAGAAGGACTTGTGGCTGAGAATGTGATTATTGGAACTTGAGCTTTGTCTCCAAGATTGATCATGAAGTTGGCCTGAACTGAGCTCACGGGACCTAAGATGGCTTGCACTTGAACATTCTTCAGTAGGTCTAGAGCTGCATTTCATGTGCAAGGGGATGTCAGAGAGAGAGCAAGAGAGAGAATACATATTCTAATTTAGGTCCAACTTGAACTCCTTTTCTACAACTCAAAAAATAACAAAGTTTAATCCAAATCACATCAAATAGTCGTGGGGTAGTGAGTGGGTTTTTGAAATGAATTTTTATATGACGGGATTTTATATGCAATTTTGGATAAACACACGATTTTTTTTGTGAAGTGTTTACAATTCAATCATTTACAAGCATGTTAAATAACTCATTTTATACAGAGAAATACATGCCAAGAAACTATACAATAAACTACCACCAAAGATAAATACTTTTATACAGAAGACTAATGCCCACAGTCGTGGAACTCGAACCCATAACCTTGCAGTCATGGGGCCTCCTCCTAGCCACTCGGCTAAATGATATTCGGCTAAACACAAGATTTTTTGTGCAATATAATTTACCCCATAAATAAAAAATACTGAAAAATAAATAAAATATCCGAAACAACAGAAATTCACAACAACCGATGTACACTCCCTTATTATATGGTAAGTTGTGAGGCATTTGCCTCATCTTCAGACTTCAAGATAGATAATTTTGTAACCTCGCTCCATGATTAAAAAGTTATAAGCTATAAGCTATTTAAGAATTCTTCAGCAAATCACGTACGTACCTAAATTACACAAATCTCCCTCTTATGATCGGAGGAGAGATAAAAAGAGATGGCAAATTAATTAAATTGAGTTTGAGCTAATAAGTACGTACGTACCTGCAGCAGCTGCCCCAACAACATCTCTGTTGGAGTCCCTAATGTCAATTTCCAGCCTAGTCTTATAATGATCATTTGCACCATAGAAATCTGAAAGCGCCATTGAAATGCAATTGATGCCCATCTCTCCGATGTAGTAATCCATGTCTACCACCACCCCAACTCTTACGGTACTGATCATCGGCTGAGCCTGCGCCGCACCCATTTTCAACATGAAAATATTAATGGTACTGAATGCAATGATAATTATTAACAAGAGACTATGAAAAGTACTCATGATATGGTTGAAATTATATTTCTTCTCCATATCCATGTACGCATGAAAATATCAATCCGATAATTTGGTTTTGATAGGTCCCTATCATATATGTATCAAAAATTTAAGGGGGCGGCCCCCCTATGGTTCCGTCATTGGGGAAATTAAACACCAATAGGTTAGTACTTGACATATATAGGACAAGAACAGTACTGTCATAAGTCAAGTCGTCGGATAGATTATATATTTTGCTTAGAGCAACTTGCGTAGAATTAATGAGTCAATAGCAATAGGGTTTACTTCAAACTTCAGTCGATGATTCTGCATATAATATATAGTAGTAGCTGGTGCTCAAGCTCAACCACCCGCCATATTACAAAATTGTCACACTCAGGCTAGCTAGCTACTAGATTATCCTTTACTTAATTATGTGTTGAGCATGCCACCAAAAACGTAACTAGTAGAATATGATGACGATGATGTCCATATGTACAGAGTATGATCAAATAAAAAAAGCATTGTAAAAGACCTAGACCTTGGATTAGTACTTATACGAGAAGATGAATTAGACCAACTTAGGAGTGGCATTGCAGAATAATTAAACAAAATGGTTTTTTTTATTAAATTATAAATAAAACCATTACTTGAATTACATTATATGATATAGTACTTAAACAATATAGATTAATCAATATTAATCTATTTGATACAAATATATAACTAAACAATTTAAAACCAACAAGTCGTTGTAGTATAGTGGTAAGTATTCCCGCCTGTCACGCGGGTGACCCGGGTTCGATCCCCGGCAACGGCGATTTTTTCAATTTTTTGGATCTTTTTATTACATCATTAAAAGCCATTTTTTTTTCTTTTTATTACATCATTAATGCAAAAGCAAAAGGGATAGTAACTGCCTAACAGGATAGGAAATTACAGATAAAAACTTAATGATTGCAAGTCCTAACACAACATTCCAGGAAGAGAATCAAGGAAATTAAATCACGTAGAACTAACTTACATCTACAAATTACATTACCACATCCACATTTTAAGCAGCACGCCATCAAATAAGGTCACCTGCAGTTGTCATTTCTATCAGCAAGCTCAATCTGCTGCTGGTTTACAGCATTCTCTGCTGGACTCGAGAAAACTGGACTTGGTCGGCCCGGCGACGCCATCGAAAAGATTGATGGACTTTGATTATAGTTTCCGTGAGGTGAATTCATTGGGCTCCCCATCCAATCATTTCCCTCACCCGGTTTATGATTCTTGAAAGTATGAGACCTCAAATCTTTGTCATCAAACTTCTCTAGCAACTCTTGCATCTTGCTCCACATAGTGGATTCAGTATCAGATATTACGCTCCAATTTTCACGTACGAATCTAATTACATAGATTATCAAGGCTGTAACTCCGGCTATTGCCACGATCATAAAGAGTCCCCAGAAGCTGGCAAGTCCAAGATTCTTGGGTGGAACTAAGTTGTTAGAATCTGGACATTTGGTCTTATCACCCAACCACTTATTCTCAATATCGCTCATCTTATGACCCTCTGTCACGTTTAGAATTGCTCTCGAAACATCAGTTACTAAAGGAGAACCTCTAGGAAACACCTGCAAAGGAGAAGGAAAACAGAGTTTAGAACGAACAATGAGCTAATTGCACCTAACCCCCAGTGTTCTGGCTATAATGAACATAAAAAGCTCTGAAAAAATTTATAAAAAAATCCTACGAAATTTTAAAATTTGTTCACAGTCCCCTTGCTTTTAACTTAAACAACAAAAACTATGAAGTTACCATATTTTAGCATTGTTCAAAGAAGAGAGAACAGAAAATTGATTAGGAACATAGACAAAATTTGGCCATAAAAGTAGTTTTACTGTAAAAAAAATGCATGTATTTTCGCAGTCAACGCTCGTGAGACACATTGACTCTGCAAATTTTAAATTTTAAAGTGCTTTTTATGAGATTTGTTTTATCACAAGTTTCTTGTGTGCTCATCAGTCATAACACAACAGGAGATTGGGTGCAATTAACTTGAACAACAGTAACAAATAAATTAGAGAATAGAGGGATTGGGTGCAATTCACTTGATTAACACTAGCAAAAAAATTGGAGAGAGAGAGAGAGAGAGAGAGAGAGAGAGAGGACATACAAATCCAAAACCATCAGCCTTATATAAAGGGCCGACCATCATGTATTTCGAGCAGTATTTGCCTAAGAAAAGCTTAATATATGGGATCTCATGGAAAGCAGCAGAAATGCCGCCATGTCCACTCCCTTTGGACAGAAGTTCATCTAGGTGCTCTGATGAGTTGTACGCGATGAGACGGGACGGTTCAAATTTCATCTTGTCAATTAGAAGTCCATAAACAAATGACCCTGTACTGTACCCAACATATTCCTTGCTTCTTACAAGCTCGTAAACATCCGTAAGCTTTGGCTGCAGTTTCTGAACGGTTAACATGGACGCAAGACTGGCAGTATAGCTCTGGGTTAATATAAGTACCACCAAGAACCATATGATCAGCACAAACCTAGATAAGTTGCTTATCACCCTCTCCTCTGCAAAAACAGAACAACCGGAATTAGTCTGAAATATTATTATGTTTAATCATTACATTACGTATCTGGAAAATATAATGGTAGACTTACTGTGAGCAAAGACCATAGTAGAGAAGGCAAACCAGAATATCATGCCTATTTGATGCCAAAAGGGTCCCCTGAAATCTTCATTAATTCTATGTTCAAGGATCCAAATCAAGAACCCCATGAACACGAATGAGCAAAAGCTCGTTAACCATAGTTCCCAAGTCAATGGCTTCACAAATACCCATGCATTTTTGCTCTTATCATCTTTGATCTGTACAACCATCGCCACACCTGACTCTGTATAAGGTAGAGTGAAATCGACGTACTGTGACCTATTTGCCACAATCGTTACATCTCCAGCAACAGCTTCAAAGTTCTGTTCATTTATCCAAAAAAAGATTAGGTAAAATGAAACACACACACACACACATATGTCCTAACTTACCCCAAGATAAACTTCGTGAGTCAAATCATTGTAAGTTCCAGCCATGGTATGGTCAGGCATTGCAAATGGAACGTATTCATATGGGACACCATATGGTAACTCAGCCATCACTGCATCAAAAATATCTATACAAAATCCTTCAACTTTTGTTGAATTGTCAGAATTCCAAGTGACACGAACAAACTCTGTGAAACCAACCTTAACAGGTACTCCGACTCTTAATTTCTTCCCATTTGTTGGAATCACCCAACCTTTTGGTGGAGATGATGGATCACCTGGCCATATAATGGATCCAAGATTGGATTTGGAGGTGGAATATGAGTTAGTTTTTGGACTTGTGAAGTTAAGTTCTCTGACAATTCCATTCTCTTTTGTCCAATATCCTACCCCTCGAGCACCAGGGCCCACCATATTGACAATCTGAAAAGGAGGTGCTTGCAGTTCACCATCAACTAATTGGAAGTTTCCGGAAAGGCCTTTGAATGTTGTACTTGATAAAGCTTGAATGAGCTTTGGTCCGGCTTCTGATACTCCAACAGCTTCAAGATCTGTAGCATTTCTAGAAACATTAGTCTTTTGAAATGTTGCATTTGTTAGTCTTGCTTTCTCTGCTGCCATTGCTAGTGCGATTGCCGAGTCGCAAGCCCATATCTTAAAAATGTCCAAATCTTGGGGAACTGATCTTGGATTGTTCTTTTGAACCATCTTCTTGCATCGGGTCGAAAATTCGTCGAGCTCTTTCGTCTTTGGAATGTATGGTTTTACTCCAATTACACCTAACATGGACTCTATGACAGATCGATCCATATAATTCAATTCATTTGTGATGCCGTCTGTTACGATCCATGCGTACTCTCTACTCATCATTCCTAGTTCTTTTGCCTTTGTGAAGAGACGAGAAGCTAGATGGCTCATCATGTGTACTACGAAAACTCTAGTTTGCATAGTCATGAGCTTGTAAAGCTCTGCAACAATTTGATCATCTGTTGCTAGTGGTGATATAACACTTCTATAAGGAACATGCGCATTTACATGCTCCAAAGCATCAGTTAAAAATGGTATAATCCCTTCTCCAAATTCGTTATCTTCATAGATTGGAACAACTTCTTGCCATCCAAAGGCTTTGATAATCGAGCCTATAGCATCTACTTGTGATGAGTCATTAACAGTAGTGCGAATGAAATATGAATTCCGAGTTGATCTTAGAGATGGACTTGTGGCTGAGAAAGTGATTATGGGAACCTGTGCTTTGTGGCCTAGAGAAATGACGAAGCTAGCCTGTGCTGAGTAAACGGGACCTATGATGGCTTGCACTTCGACATTCTTCAATAGGTCCAGAGCTGCATTTCAAAAAATTTCGGAAGTGTTTTAACGAAATTGAGTAATAGCTGATATATCAATCTTGACAGAAAATATTCCCATTCTCAAAAAAATAAAATAAAAAAATGACAGAAAATATTCTCAAAATTTAAGTATCTGTTATTATGCAAAAAAAATTCTTGAAAAACAAATCACACATATACATATGAAACCAATTACTATAATTTTTAAGTTGGACTGTGCAAAATGAATTGGAAAGAGACAGTCTAACTACATATCACTTGCTCAAGTAAATTGTCCTGTGAGGAACAAAGTCTTAACTGTTTCCACTAGCGCGCGCACACACAGAGAGAGAGAGAGAGAGAGAGAGTCTGACTCAAACCTGCTGCAGCTGCCCCAACGACGTCTCCTTTGGAATCACGGTTGATGAGAACGAGCTTCGTCTTATAATGATTATGTGTGGCATAGAAGTCTGAAAGTGCCATTGATATGCAGTTGAGTGTCATTTCTCCATAATCATCCATGTCTAGAACCACTCCAACTCTTACAGGGATAAACTGAGCCCCTCCTAAATTTGTGTAACTGAAAATTGTTAACCAGAATAAGTGAAAGAAAAGATACAAAAGGGGATGACTGCAACAAATTTTCATCTCCATATAGTAAAGCTAAGTTTGTAGCTCTGCGAATTGGGAGTTTGGGTACCAAAACATAGTTTATATATAAGTTGGTATGTGAATGTTTGGACTATCACATCCATAAAACTAAATATATGTTGTTGGACCCAAAGTGATACATATAGCCTATATAATGCTATATGTACTTAGTGTCATTGGAATAAACCATCATTGGAGTTTACTTTGTGAAGTCAATGTGTTATATATTTTACATGTAACATGGAAGAGGAAGGGGGTGGGGGTGGGAGGGGGTGGAAAGTGAAAGATAAAGATAAAATTTTAATTCCATACATAGTGTTGGAGTCAGTAATTTCATCAGAGAAACTGTCTTTGTAAGGTAAAATTGACTTTGAAAGATTCGGTGAGTTTAACTTTGTCAAGAATAAGAAGAATATAAAAGGACCTAGAGTCCTAGATCAAATATGCGTATGCCATGATCACATATGCTTCCAGTTGCTACTCTTCCTACTCATTTCCCAATCACTTATATTCCTTCAAGAACAAGTATCTCATTTAAATTTAAAATACATATCTTAAGAAAAGGACTACAGATAACAAGTTATCTTTCTTTTCTTGACATGACGAACAAGGAGTAAATAAACTATAGTCTTTCTATCCAAAATCAAATGAATTTTTCTTTTGATACCCATAGATAGCAACTCACTTGCAGAATATCAAGAATAATTTATTTATTCAACTCTTCTATAAAGTTTCAAGTCAATTCAAAATGAAATATTTACCATTTAAATATACAAGAGGGAGCATTAGTTGAACTAAAGAAGTCATACTTGCACTGTTGGACATCCAGTAGTGACAAGACCTGTTTTATACTACACCATGTGAATTTGGACTACAAGATTAAAGACTCAGATAGAAGTAATATAGTTGACTGTTAGTATAGAAAATCAAGGTATAACTTTCTCTGTCCCTTACTTTATGGACAAACTGAGGAGGGAAGTTTGATATCTTCAACTCTGAAAAAAGATTATAGAAGAGGAATATGTCTCTGAACTTTCTATGCCATTCAATATATTTGCATTTTGTTACTTGATGTGAGGGAACTGGAGAAATACAAAAAGTCTTGTCAGAAATAGTCTCACTAAGAGGTCATACTTGAAGAGGTTTCCAGGAAAACTGGTGGAAGCTAATGATAATGAGAAAAAGTATATATTTTGCAAACCTCAGAGGGTCGGTGATATCTTTTTCATATAAATGTCACAGTCGTAGTGGTCACCTTTGCTGTACCCTTCTGTCAGTCAAAATGTACCAATCTTTCATATCTGACAAAGCATAAACAGAGACAAATACTGAAATGCTGCAGCCTATATATAGAACATTAACACAAATATCGTCCCAAAATACCTTGACCAAAAATATAAATTTCCTTCCAAAAGAAAACCAAAAAGAAGAGGAACAACATTCTTTTTTTTTTTTTTTTTTTTTTTCTTTTCTGACAACACAGACCAGGGCTATTAAAAGTAAATTGGGACTCTTTACATGAAGAAAATTCTTACAAAATGCTAAAAGTGGATAACAACATGATTCGAGTTTTTCATTATCTAAACAAAACAATAGAACATCAGGAAGGAAGAAAAAAACGACATAAAAACACTTAAAATGTTACCAAAAAAATATAAAAAACTACCATAAAACATACATCAAATATATGTACAGAAAATATTTCCACCAAAAAGATAAAATCAAATATATGAATATGTACACTGAAAAATAGAAAAAAACAAAAAACAAGTGTTATCTGATTGTACCTTCATACATGCTTAGAAGTAAACTTAAAATCTCCAGCTAAAATTGGCGGCACAACTTCAAATTCCATTGATCGTTTCACGGCGATCTCTTCTATTGGTGAAACGGTCATTTTCGCGAGATTTCCAACTGAAAATGGTTATCGTACAATAGTCAATAGCAGATTGAGTTGGGGTTTTGGTTGGAGTTTCTTCTTCGAAGGCGCCAAATGAATTTCGTGATTTGTATATATAGTCATCATAAGGGGTACGTTTGTCTTTCCGTAATTATTTTTATTTATGTTTTCTTTTTAAAAGAAAAAATAAATGAGGGCATAACGCTTCCGTTAGATTTTTCAATTGACGGACGTTAATATAAGAGGATGCAGAAGTAATTATGCAAATTATAAAAGATCTATGTATATTTAAGCTAAACATGAGGACCCTTTTATTAAATCCGTAACGAAGCAGCCTGTTAGATTGGTGTCAAGCAAAATAGAACATTTAGATTGAAAATTCATTGATTACATCAACAAAGAATAAACAATATATTTCCAAAAGAAATCAAACAACACAACTAAAACATGTAGAATTGGATCAATATCAGTCTCATCAAGATCATTCTCTGTTTGAAGTACTAAACAATAACCTTCCCATCTCAGTGAAAACCAAGTGCCAATTTTGATGTCTTTGGTTGTCTTCTGCATCAGCAATTACCACAATCTCATTCTCATCATTTCCCAATCCCATCTGAGGTTGATCCGTACGCGCATTCTCCGTAGTGCACCTATTCAACACCCTACCCACGCTTATACCAAACAACATTGCCTTACTCGCACGATCAGCGGAACAGCCATCATTTCCCTCATCAGGCTCCACTTTTTCAGTGTACTTTTCCAGTAACTTGTTCATCTTGCCCCACATTGTTAATCCAGACAAGTCATTCTTATGTTCACGTTTGAACATAATCACAAAGACTGCAAGAACTGAAATTCCAACTACTAATAAGACTACAAAGAGTCCAATGAAGCTGGCCGGCCAAAGACTTTGCGGTGGATGTAATGTGTCAGAATCAAGACATTTGTTCTCATCTCCGAACCATGTTTTCTCAATCTTCATCATCTCTTTGCCCTCGGTGACATTTAATATTGCTCGCGAAACGTCGGCTACTAGAGGAGAACCTATTGGAAACACCTGCAAAAGTGTAAAAGACAGAGTTAATTGTAATTTAGTGAAACTTTTTATTGGATAAAAACAAGTACTTTAATTTGTCATCCAAAGTAGGACGCTTTTGAGAATCATCATCTAAAGTTTGCAAGTTTTGCAAAATATGGTCTGGATACACATTCCGAAAGAAAGAGACGTATTTGATCCCACTGAAACTTTCTCCTACATGGGTTATATGATCAGGTCAAACATGTTTTTCCGTGGAAATGTGCAAACCTGCATACTTTAGAATATGGTGATCTGCAACCAAACATATTTTCGATGGAAAAATATTATCATATCTGATCCTGCATATATAGGAGAACCATATAGATGAGAAACGTACAAAGCCAACACCATCAGCCTTATATATGGGTTCCACCATCATGTATTTTGAGCAATATTTCCCCAAGAAGAGCTTTATATATGGGATCTCATGGAAACCAGCCGAAATGCCACCATTTCGACTCCCTTTGGATAGAAGTTCGTCTAGTTCATCCTGTGATTTGTACTCGACGAGTTGTGACTTGTCAAATTTCAGCTTTTCGAGGAGTACTCCATAAACAAAGGATCCTTGCATGAATCCTACATTTTCCTTGTTTTTAATCAGTACATTTTAACTGTCGGCTGTAGCTTCTGAACAGTTAGGATAGATGCAAGATTGGCAGTGTATCCTTGCGTTAGCAGAAGTACCACCAAGAACCACACAACCAGCATGACGCGGGACAAGTTGTTCATCTCTCTATCCCCTACAAAGGAGAAAAAGAAGGAAAATTAAGAGCCTTGAAATTAGTTCAAGTATTAGTGTTGTTTAAAAGATGATAGCTTACTGTCACCAAAGACCACGGTTGAGAAGGCGAAACTGAATACCCTTACTGGTTGATGCAAAAAAGAACCTCTGGCCTTTTTTCTATTGGGGTATTCAAATATCAAAATCAACAACCCAACAAAGAGGAATGAGCCCACGATTGTGAGCCAAAGTCCCCAAGTCAGTGGCTTAATGAATATAGATGAATTTTGGCCCTTATTATCTTTGATTGGTACAACCATAGCCACACCCGACTCTGCATAAGGTAGAGTAAAATCAACGTGCTCTGATCTATTCCCAACAATCGTCACATCTCCAGCAACGGTATCAAAGTTCTGCTCATTAATCAACAAAACAAAAATCTAACTCAGAAAAATGCTCTTACTTTTCTAAATTTTGAGTTAAAGAGGTAAAGAAAGAAAGTACCCCAAGCTTTACTTGATAGACCAACTCATTGTAATCTCCAGCTGTGTTGTGGTCGGGTGTTGCAAACGGAATATACTCATACTGGACACCATACGGTAATGCTGCAATAACTGCCTCGAAAACCTCTATACAGAAACCTTCCACTTTTGTAGAATTGTTTGAATTCCAAGTGACACGAACAAACTCTGTGAAACCGGCCTTTATTGGTACTCCTACACGGAGTTTCTTCCCGTTTGTGGAGACCACCCAGCCTTTTGGCGGAGACGACGAGTCACCAGGCCATATAATTGGCCCCAATTTGTTTTTAGTTGTGGAGTCGAGTTCATTGACAACTCCATTTTCCTCTGTCCAATATCCTATGCCTCGTGCACCGGGGCCAACCACATTGACTATCTGAAAAGGAGGTGCTTGGAGTTGACCATCTACTAATTCAAAGTCTCCTGAAAGGCCTTTGAATGTGGTGCTTGATAGAGCCTGAATGAGCTTTGGACCGATATTAGTGGATTTGCTTGATGCATTGTAGTCAGGAATGCTCATGATTGCATTTTATGCAGATATGGCTAGTGCAATAGCGGAGTCCTAAGCCCAGAACCCGAAAATATCCAAATCTTTAGTTTTTAGGTTGTTTTTCTGAATCATATTCTTGAATCGGATCGAAAAGTCATCGAGTTCTTTCGTTTTTGGAGTATATGGTTTTACTCCAATTACACCTAACATGGACTCCACGACAGATGGATCCATCGACTTTAATTCATTTATGATGCCATCTGTCGTTATCCATGCGTAGTGTTTACTCATCATTCCTAGCTCTTTTGCTTTTTTGAAGAAACGAGAAGTGAGAGGATTCATCATGTGTACGATGAAAACCCGAGTTTGCTTAGTCATCATCGTGAGAAGGACGTTTTCGATTTGATCATCTGTTGCTACTGGTGAGATAATGCTCGTGTAGGGTACGCGAGCATTTACCTTTTCCAATGCGAGAGTAAGAAACGGTATAATACCTTCTCCGAACTCATTATCCTCGTAGATGGACACTACTTCTTTCCATCCGAAGACTTTAACAATTGCAGCTATGGCATCGATTTGTAGGGAGTCGTCTATCGTAACACGAAAGAAATATGGACTTCGGATTGATTTAAGAGAAGGGCTTGTAGCAGAGAATGTGATGATGGGAACTTGAGCTTTGTTTCCAAAAGAAATAAGGAAACTTGCCTGTGCTGAGAAGGATGGACCTATGATGGCTTGAACTTTGATATTCTTCAACAGGTCCATTGCTTGGTTTTCATGCAGAAGAGAAGAAATTGAATTATTTGCTATACTAAATGCAGCAAACATTAAAACAGATTAAGTTTTTAAATCAGGATCGGATCTCCAGTCATTCGATATGGTATCTGCAGAGTGTTACCAAATAACAATAAATGGAAATTGCAGTAAAAGAAATTTGAAGAACAAGAAAACAAGTGTTAGATATTAGGGAAAACATGATATGGGAGGAAAAACAATATTTTTCTGTATTACTGTTCTATATCTTACATCAAGCTAATTACAAAGCTATATAATATACAACGATATACTATCCTGGGAAAGTCAACTATAGGATTATATGGAATCCCTTAATTATAGTACTTTCCTAACTAACACTCCCCCTCAAGTTGAGTATCGGGTCTCCGATGTTCAACTTGTTTAACACTTTACTGAAGATCCTTCCATTTACAGCTTTTGTAAGGATATCTGCCAATTGATCTTCTGATCTTACAAAGGGAATATCAATAATCTGCGCCTCCAACTTTTCTTTAATGAAATGTCTATCTACCTCGACGTGCTTAGTTCGATCATGCTGTACTGGATTTTCTGAAATGCTGATGGCGGCTCGACTATCACAATTAATTTTGCAAGCTCCGACTGCTGGAAAGCCAATCTCTGCCAGTAACTTCCTTAGCCATAGTATTTCAGCCACTCCTCGTGCAATACCTCGAAATTCTGCTTCTGCACTTGAGAGAGATACAACTTTCTGCTTCTTACTCCTCCAAGTTACCAAATTTCCTCCAACAAGAGTAAAATATCCAGAAGTCGACCTTCTATCAATTGGATTCCCGGCCCAATCTGCATCAGTGTAAGCTTCAATGTCGAGATGTCCATGCTTCTGAAACAGTACGCCCCTTCCCGGATGCCCTTTCAAATATCTACAGACTCTGATTGCTGCGTCCATATGGCTCTTCTGGGGTCGATGCATAAACTGGCTCAAGATTCCTACTGCGTAGGCCACATCTGGTCGAGTATGTGAGAGGTAGATCAGTTTCCCAACCAATCGCTGATACTGACCCTTATCAGTCTCCTCTGCCCCATCTTCTATCTGTAACCCATGGTTGACGACCATCGGAGTGTCAGCTGGTTTACACTCAAGAAGTCCAATTTCAGACAGAAGATCAAGGACAAACTTTCGTTGTGAGATGAAGATGCCCTGCTTGGACCGCAATACTTCTATCCCTAAGAAATATTTCAGCTCTCCCAAATCCTTCATCTCAAATTCTCGAAAAAGATTCTCCCTCAACTGAGAAATCTCTTCTGTGTCATCTCCAGTAATGATCATGTCATCTACATAGATGATGAGACATGTCACCAAGCCATTTCTCCTTCTCAGAAAAAGAGTATGATCAGAGTTACTTTGACTGTATCCACATTTCTTCATGGCTGTTGTGAATCTCCCAAACCAGGCCCTGGGTGACTGCTTTAACCCATATAAAGCTTTCCGCAGTCTGCACACTTCATTATTTCCAAAGCTATGATTAAATCCCAGCGGAGGTTCCATATATACTTTCTCTCGAAGATCTCCGTGCAGAAAAGCATTTTTAACATCAAACTGGTGTAACTTCCAATCTCGATTAGCAGCTAATGAGAACAATACTCTGATAGTGTCAATCTTGGCCACTGGTGAGAAGGTCTCAGAATAATCTATCCCATATGTTTGTGTGTACCCTTTCGCCACCAGTCTAGCTTTGTATCTTTCGATGCTTCCATCTGCTCGGTGCTTTACTGTAAAGACCCATCTACAACCCACCATTCTCTTTCCGTTGGGAATGGTGCATTTTTCCCAAGTACCATTTTTCTCGAGTGCCTCCATTTCTGTTTCCATAGCGCGAACCCATTTGTCATCTGTGAGAGCCTCTTCCACTTTACTCGGAACCTTAGTGGAGTGTACTGAAGCATTGTATGCCAGAGCTCGCTGTGACAGGTTCCCTCTAGCAATGTCAGCTATCGGGTATTTAGGGACTCTTCCTATGTGCTCCGGTTCATATCGTTTTGGTGGCACACCTCGATTTGCCCTCGGGGGCAAGATATACCTGTCTTCCTGTTCTGTCTCATTTGGTAACTCCCCCTGTGCTGGAATCACATCTTCCTGTATTGCAACGGCAGATTGATCTTGTCCTGTACTGTTAGACTTATTCTGATCAGAAAAACTATCACTACCAGTATCACAACTACGTACCTCAAGATCCTCAGTCTGATTGGTTTGAGTGATTGGAGTGGGAGGTAGGTCTGTGGGACTGGTCAGCTCGGTGGTTCCGCCTACTTGCTCTGTTAGGACTATGTCCGGCCAAGAGTGTGACACCCAACCTAGTGGATCCTGTCGAGTCTCCCCCTGACCACTTGGCTGGGAAAAAAAATATTCGGTCTCAAGGAAATCGCAATCCATGGTGGTATAAAGACGTCGAGTACCCGGGTGATAGCACCTATACCCCTTCTGATTAATCCCATAGCCCACAAACACACACTTAAGGGAGCAGGGATCAAGTTTGGTACGATTGAGCTTTGGAATATGGACAAACACAGAACACCCAAAGACCTTAGGAGGTAGTACTAGTGAGGAAGGTATACTGACCTGTGTACTCAAATACTGTAAGGGTGTTTCAAGAAGGAGTGCTTTGGTGGGTAATCGGTTCACAAGGTAAACCGAAGTGGCAACAGCTTCAGGCCAGAGAGACTTTGGACAGTGAGATTCTATCATCAGAGCTCTAGACATCTCAAGGAGTTGGCGATTTTTCCGTTCAGCGACGCCGTTTTGCTGAGGGGTATGAGGACACGAGGTCTGATGGATTATCCCATGTTCCCGAAAAAACTGTCTCAAGGTGGTATTGACATATTCCCCCCCGTTATCCGACCTAAGAACCTGAATGTGCGACTTGTATTGAGTTTGAACTAGTTTAAAGAACTCAACAAATTTCGAAGAGACATCGGATTTATGTTGCAGAAAATAAACCCACATCATGCGAGAACAATCATCCACAAACAAGAGAAAATACTTAAAGTCATGATCACCAACATTCGGGGCAGGACCCCACACATCAGAATGAATAATAGAAAATACTGTTTTTGCTCGAGAAACTGACGATGAAAAATGTTGTCTATGACTTTTAGATAAAATACATGTCTCACAAGTCAACTGACTATTCTTAGGAAAAATACTCGGAAATAAAGACTGAAGGTAACCTATGGATGGATGACCTAATCGACGGTGCCATAACCACTGCTGGCGATTCACTGTCCCGTGAGCAAGCGCTGCAGTTCCTTGTTGAGCAACCTCATCCACATAGTACAGACCTCGTCGTTCAGTACCACGCCCAATCACTCTCCCCGACTGAAGATCCTGCAACAGACAAAAGTTGGGAAACATCAGTACAGCACAATTTAATTCTTTCGTAACATGACTGATGGAAAGTAATTTACAGGACAAATTAGGTACATAAAGACAATTTTTTAATGTTAACGAAGGAGATAAATGGACTGTTCCCGCTCCATGAACAGTTGACATTCCCCCATTAGCATCCTGGATTGACATTTTCTGTGGGATAGTGTATCCAGTCAAATCAGCCCGATCATAAGTCATCGTATCGGTGGCTCCGCAGTCAAAAATCCATCGATCATTTTTTGTATTGCTGCTAGTGTGAGCTACGCATGCGACACCCTGCTGTGAATTGGACTTGCAAAAATCTTGGTCAAAAATGGTGAGCTTAGGAACATTTGACCCAATTGAATTATTCACTAAGGGTGAGGGGCAAAATAGGTAATTATGCCTATTATTATTTATACCTAAATATGCAACCCCAACCCTTGCGCCGTCTGCTCTTTCATGGTTATCTTCTCCAGCGGCTGCGTCGTTCGTCTGAGCTGTGTGGGCCGCCGCCCGATGGTCCCCGTTGCGGGCGGCCGTCGAGCTGTCACGGCGGCGGCTCCGCCATCCCTCAGGCCACCCAATTAATTCGAAGCAACTCTCCTTGCGATGACCTGCTCTGTTGCACTGTTCACATTTAATTTTTTCGTCGCTGCCGCCTCTGCTGGTGTGTCCGCCGCCGCTCATCCGCCGCGGAGCCACCGCTCCGCGCCGTGGATGCTCCGTCGGAGGCCTGGTGGCACTCTGTCCCGTCGCTCCTGTATTTCGTCCTCGCTGATTTCCGGCGAAGAGGCCCGACCCCACTCCGTCCGCCGGTGACGAACTCCGACCCCCAAGGATATCTCTCCGTGTTCCCTCTCGTCGGATGGTGGCATAAGCACGTTCGACGGTCGGGAGGGGGCTTTCTTTTAGCAGATCTCTCCGGTCGGCATCGTACTTATCGTCGATCCCGACGAGAAATTGAAATAGCTGGGTCTCGGATCTGAGGCGGTTGAAGATTTTAACATCTTCTTCGTGCACCATAGGGTTGGGCTGTCGAATCTCTATTTCTCTCCAGATTCTCTGAAGTTCGCTGTAAAACTTCTCGATGCTCTCTCCTCCCTGTTTTAGGTTGTTCGCTCGAGTGGTAAGATCGAAAATCTGAAGCCCGTCTCCACCTTGACTGTAGGTGGATTGAAGGGCGCTCCACAATGTTTTTGCCGACGGATACTCGGCATAAACTGGAATCAGGTCCGGTTCCATGCTTTCGAGGAGCCATGAACAAACGATGAGATCGGTTTGTTCCCATTTTGGATAGGCTGGACTATCCATAGTCGGCGGATGAGGAATTCCGGTGAGGTGGCTGAGTTTCCCTCGACCTCCGATCGCTATCTTGATCAATCGAGCCCAAAGGGAGTAATTGAATTGATTTAATTTTACGCTAATTGATATGTTCTGGGGAATATTCTGAGATTGATTGTTTTCTGGTTGTAGATTTTTGAGGAGGCTGGCTAGTTGCGTGGCTAAGGAGTCAACGGGCTGCTGTGACTCCTCGCCGGTGGGACTGCTGTCGTTGGCCATAGCCGGGAAAGGTACCGTGGTACGTGATGAGCAAGGATCGGACCCGTTAATGGATCGTCACCCGCTTTGATACCATGTTAGATATTAGGGAAAACATGATATGGGAAGAAAAATAATATTTTTCTGTATTACTGTTCTATATCTTACATCAAGCTAATTACAAAGCTATATAATATACAACGATATACTATCCTGGGAAAGTCAACTATAGGATTATATGGAATCCCTTAATTATAGTACTTTCCTAACTAACAACAAGTGCATAAACTGAAATTGTGTATTACCTGCTTCAGCTGCCCCAACGACATCCTCTTTGGAGTCACGGTTGACGAGAACGAGCCTCGTCTTGTAATGATTATGTGTAGCGTAGAAGTCTGAAAGTGCCATTGTTATGCAGTTGAATGTCATCCGACCATAGTCATCCATGTCCTGCACCCCCAACTCTTACTGGGATAGTCTGAGCCCCTGTCAATTTTGTGTTACTGAGAATCATCAAGGAAAATAAAAGATACAAAATGGGATTTATAGAAATTTTCTTCTCCATATCATTAGCTAGCTTTGGTACTTGTGAGGGTGAGCATCACAGTCAGGCACCGATATAATTAGTTTTACAGGGAAGAGTTTGAGAGTTTGGATTTTAATTTTTAACTTTGAACTATCACATCCACAACTAAATGTATGTTGTAGGACCCGAGATCGATCTATTCTATATATTATCATGTACTATTGTACGTTTACAGTAGATATTATATGCATACATGTTACTGTCATTATTTCACCAAAAAAGAAAAAAAAAAAGTTACTGTCATTAGAATGTTTGAACTAGCTAGTTCACATTTGAAACGTCAAAGTACTATTTTGTACATGCAACTTGGAGATATTCAGAGGATGATTAGTTTGCAGTTTGGATAAATTTGATAACGAGATGAATGGAGCCGGAAATTTCTGATGGGAGACTAGGCGAGATTAAATTTGTGTAGTTTAAGATAGCAAATTAATTGTTAAGAAAGTTCCAAATAATTTTTTCATTATATGAACTTGCGCTGTACTTTCCAACCCTCTCTTGGCTCCATCTCCGAATGAAGAGCTCGAATATAACATAGGGTCAACTACACAAAATCTCCTGAGATTTGCATTTTCATAATTTCACCATCGGAACCTATAAACCTTACACTTACCCCTAAGGGGGGTATTTTTAAGGTCTCATATTACTAGAGGTATTAGTAAAGTCTCAAGATTTCGATGGTTTTTCGGATTCTTAAGTAAAGCTAAGAAGAGTTTGTGTAATTATCCCTATAACATAATATTACCTTATTTTTATGTACTTCTGTTGTCTTTATCTCCAATCACCAAGTCCATAAAATTTTTGGAAAATTTATTCCATGAAACTTAGAGGTCATTTGACCATTCTCATTGGTACATGATGTAGCTCATTACAAGGATAACAACTCAGCCAAAAACTGATTTTTGTAAGAAGATATATATACTATAGATTGTGACTGCCTCTCTCTTAATTTCCTTTCGTTTATTTATTCAAGTGGAAATAAAAAAAACAGATTTATTCAAGACCTGCCCAAATAGAATTCTGCCTTATTCTAACAACGTCGTTTAAGTCTTACCATTGGCATCGTAATTAATATGCAATAACGAAGTCCTCTAATTTCTCCATTAAATAGATTATAGCTCCTTGGCTTGCTTGTAGACTCGGACATTCTCCAGCAGTCCAGCTACGTAAAATATTATTCGTTATCTGTTAATATGATACAATAATTAATAGGGAAAATTGCATATAGTACCCCTAATGTTCGACATAATACAGAATACCCCCTCTATTTTCAAAAATTACATAAAATACCCTAAGGTTTCAAACAATTACAAATTATATGCGAAATCTCAGGGGGTTTTCTGTAATTTTTTAAAATAGAGGGGTATTTTGTAATTATGACAAACATTAGGGGTACTGTATGTAATTTGCGCTAACTAATATTGCTAATTTCATGCTAAAAGTAGAACTGGCCACAACATTTCTTACTTAATCTCGTTCCGAACACATTTTTTTTGTTTGAATAATATTCGAAGATGATCTAAACATAGGAGGTTGAAGTTCGGTTTTGATTTATGTGCAAAGATTATTACATAGTTTCTAAATCGACAATTGTTAAGTTCAATCTACACCAATGACAATAGAAATTCAGTAAGTCGGATCTGACATAAGAGACCTGGTCGACCAAACTTGCCTATGTCATGGTCATTGACACAATGACACTCATTACATCCAACATGTCTTTACATTTCTTATTCGGTACTCATAAGGATTTGTTATAGTATTTCTAGTTGCTATTTTCTTAATTACTTAGATTTTCTTTTTAGATCAAGTGGTGATAAAGACTAAACTCTTTCAAGAGCAAGTAGTGATTAAATCGACCTAACTCAGACTGTTTTATCTGATATGTATAACAATAGAAAAAAGGACACCCCTAATAATAAAATTACTTATTGACTAAATGGGACAGTCCATCCGTTTTTGTGGATCTTGCTCGGTTTGTAGATGCGTAAAATACATTTAATCGTCGAATAAATAACCAGTAAATTGTACTCACAATTCTGCCTTTTCCAAAAGAGCAAGGAGAAGTACTCTATGTTACATAAATAGATTTAAAAAATCCTATATTTTTAAAAAGTTGTACACTGTTCAGTGTTCACTGGTTAATTATCAAAATACCAAATTTGTCTTTCTTGATATATTATATTGACTGCGCACAGTAATCAGCAGCAAATCGGATAACATTCGCTGGAGACATCGTAAGAGCCCCTGCCTGCCTTTTCTTCCTTAACTACCAAAGAGACCAGATCATAGTTGTAAATTTGGTCCTTTCCTCGCCCGGAAGTTCTCCTACAAATGATATTCCAAGGGATATTGGACAACAATCCAAATCGCTCTGCAAAAGGGCATGAGACGAGAACATGGACCGTATCCTCATCCATGAATCTGCAAGTAGTGCAGGGCAACTTCATTACACGGTTGCAATCATTTAGAGTTTGCGCAGCCGGTAAGATGTCAGGGCATTCAATCGAATTAAATTCTTCGTTTGATATAGGTAGTAATTCATGATCTTCATGATTTCAAGCCAAGTAGTATTGGTAGTAGATTATGATATTCATGATTTGAAGGCAGAGTTGTATTTACAGTATTCTAACTAAATCTAAAACCATACCGTAATCAAAGTGTTATGCATATCAAATTTATGTTGGGATAATTACACAAAGCCCCCTGAGGTTTGCTTAAAAATCCGAAAAGCCATCGAAAACTTGAAAAATACAAAATCATTCTTAATGTCCAATATGCATCAAATATCACTTGTATATACATAAAAATCCAAAAGAAAATTTTAAGTGTTACATCAATATGATCATCTTAATTAACAAAATAAAAACTAATGCAGAGGTTAAAGAAAAGAATATATTTCCCACTTAATAAACATCATCATACTTAACTTAACTCTCTTCTTTGAACCTTTGTATCAACAATTTTATCATTTCCCACACTGTGAACCGAGTATCCGAGGTTATATCCCTATGTTTTTGTAGAAACGTATACACGTATAACACGAAGGCTATAAATGCAACTATTCCTATGAATGCGAAGAGCTCCCAAAAACTTGCCAGGCCAAGACTTTGTGGAGTCTGTAAAGTGTCGGAATCTGGACATTTGATCTTCTCACCAAGCCATTTTTTCTCAATCTCCACCATCTGTTGGCCCTCTGTCACATTTAGAATTGCTCTTGAAACATCAGCTACTAGAGGAGAACCTTTTGGGAACACCTGCAAAAGTATATATAGAATATTGATGTAATTCACTGAATGTAATAGATTCTGTATATAAGAAAAAGACTAATCTCAAAATATCGTGTGTGTGTGTTGTCAGGGGGTGGTGGTGGTGGTGGTAACATTCAACCCCTCACAAACCCCCTATGGGCCTATCCCTGAATCAAAATACAATAGGGTGAATTACATACAATACCCCTAAATTACAAAAAAAAAAAAACCTTGAGGTATCAAACAATTACACATTACATGGTTTTATTTGTAAGATTTTGTATAAAATACAGGGGGTATTTTGTTAGATTTTTTTAATTGTTTGAAACCTCAGAGTTTTTTGTAATTATGGCAAACCTTAGTGGTACTGTATGTAATTCGCCCAATATAATAAAGAAGGGTTACTTACGAAGCCAAAACCATCAGCCTTATATACGGGTTCGACGGTCATGTATTTTGAGCAATATTTGCCTAAGAACAGCTTTATATACGGTATCTCATGGAAAGCAGCAGATATGCCGCCTTTTCCACTCCCCTTGGAGAGAAGTTCATCGAGTTGCTCTGGTGAGTTGAATGTCACAAGTCGTGACTCGTCAAAATTCATTTTTTTCAGAAATCCGAAGACAAATGATCCTTTCATGTAACCCACGTATTCCTTGTTTCTAATAAGCACATCGACATCTCTAACCGTGGGCTGCAGCTTCTGGACGGTTAACATAGATGCAAGATTGGCAGTGTAGCCTTGTGCTAGCAGTAGTACCACCAAGAACCAAGCTATAAGCACAAACCTGGACAAGTTGTTCCCCAACCTCTCCCCTACATAAAGAAGAAATGATAAGGAACATTTCTATAATTTTGTCCAAATGTTATGGTATTAGTCAAAAGGTACATTATTGCTTCTGCTTAAAATAAGCCAGAAGCACGGAGGTGCCTTTTTCAGCTACTATTTCTTTTCTACTGTTTAAAGAGATAATACACTCACATACCCTGAGGCTTGGTCTAATTACGCAAACACACACACCCAAAGGTTTAAGAAATTACAAAAACATACCCTGACAAAAAAATTCATCACATTTGTTTAGTGGTTAGACAGATTATAGGGATATCTATTCAATAAAGTCTGATTTTATTTATATTTTTACCACAAAAATCAGGAATATTACATGAAAATGCTCTTTCTCGTTAAGGTTCTTTACGGCAGTTAGTGTTCATGCCGGTATATTCTGTAATTTTTCAAACTTCAGGATATGTTTTACGTAATAATTAGGTCAAACCTTAAAGTATGTGAGTATAATTATCCTTTAGTTAAAAGTAGAATTTGTGTATTTTCTTTGAACATTTTCAACTTTTACAACGACAATTTTAAAATGACTTTAACTTCTGCAGAAGTTTTTAAATAAACACACTCTAAAAGCAAAAGATGATAGTTGACTTACTGTCACCGAAGACCATAGTTGAGAAGGCAAAACCAAATATCCTGACTGCTTGATGCCGAAAAGACCCCCTGAAATCTTCATTTGTTGGACGTTCAAGAATCCAAATACAGAACCCAACGAAGACGAACGAAGCCAAGATTGTAACCCAAAGTTCCCAAGTCAGTGGCTTAATAAATATGGACGAATTTCTTATCTTCTCATCTTTGATGGGTACAATCATCTTTACACCAGACTCTGTATAAGGCAGAGTGAAATCTACGTGCTCAGACCTATTCGCAACAATAGTTACATCTCCAGCAACAGCATCAAAGTTCTGTTCATTAATCAGCAAAACTTATTAGCTCAATACCCAAAAACTAAAGTTGGCATAATATCGAATTTATAGGACGAAATTGTAACAGTGACATCAGAAAGAAAGAATTTTGCAACTTTACCTAACAAAATTTCAGGATTTAGAGGAACAACTACGTACCGCAAGTTTTACTTGATACGCCAGATCATTGTAAGTCCCAGCCATGTTGCGGTCGGGTTTTGCAAAAGGAATGAACTCATATGGGACACCATAAGGTAATGCTGCTATTACTGCTTGAAAAACATCTATACAGAATCCTTCAACTTTTGTTGAATTATCAGAATTCCAAGTGACACGAACGAACTCTGTGAAACCAACCTTTACCGGTACTCCTACTCTCAATTTCTTCCCACTTGTTGGGATCACCCAACCTTTAGGCGGAGACGACGAATTTCCAGGCCATATAATGGATCCAAGTTTGTTTTCACCTGTGGAGTTGAGTTCTTGGACAATTCCTTTCACTTTTATCCAGTACCCTATTCCTTGTGCACCGGCCCCCACGATATTGACTATTTGAAAAGGAGGTGCTTTGAGTTGACCGTCGACCAGTTCAAAGTCTCCGGAAAGGCCTTTGAATGTTGTGCTTGATAAAGCTTTAATGAGGTTTGGTCCGGTGTCTGATGTTCCTATGGATTCAAGATTAAGATCTGTAGAATTTACAGAAATATTTGGATGAAGATAGTTAGGATTTGTAGTGATTGCTTTCTCTGCAGATATGGCTAGTGCAATCGCCGTGTCGTAAGCCCAAAAGCCGAAGATGTCCAAATCTTCGGCTTTGAGGTTGTTTGTCTCAATCCTCCTCTTGTATCGAATAGAAAAGTCATCGAGCTCTTTCGTCTTTGGGATATATGGTTTTAATCCGATCACACCTAACATGGATTCTATGACAGATGGTTCCATCGAATTCAGTTCATTTGTGATGCCATCAGTCGTTATCCATGCGTAGTCTTTACTCATCATTCCTAGCTCTTTTGCTTTTTTGAAGAAACGGGAAGTAAGAGGATTCATCGTGTGTACGATGAAAACTCTAGTTTGCTTAGTCATCATCATGAGAAGGACATTTTCGATTTGGTCGTTCGTTGCTAGTGGTGAGATAATGCTCGTGTAGGGTACACGAGCATTTACCTTTTCCAATGCAACAGATAGGAATGGTATGATTCCTTCTCCAAATTCGTTGTCCTCGTAGATTGGCACGACTTCTTGCCATCCGAACGCTTTCACAATTGCTGCTATGGCATCAACTTGTAAAGAGTCGTCTACAGTTGCGCGGAAGAAATATGGACTCCGAAATGATTTGAGAGAAGGACTTGTTGCTGAGAATGTGATGATGGGAACCTGAGCTTTGTTTCCAAGAGAAATGACGAAGCTAGCTTGAACTGAGAACGTGGGACCGATGATGGCTTGCACTTCAACATTCTTTAGTAAGTCCAATGCTTCATTTTCGTGTTCAAGAAAAGAAATCTGAGTTAGGTGGATGCTACAGTCAGTGCTGGAAATATTAAATATTCTGTATGGTATCAGAGTTTGATCAAACTGTCAAACTTCAAGCAAATTAATTGTTCTCAAGGGACCAAACATCATGCTGTGTTCCTTTCTAATAAAGAAATCTTATTAAAAGAAATTAAAACATACTCTTAAAGTATGCCTTAAGCTGATGCTTAAATAAGGTTACGCGTTACGACTAATGGAATGTATAACAGTGTTGGTGCGGATCCCAACTCAATCCTGCAAGTAAGAATTGTCCAAGTCATTATAAAATGGGGTGTTCTATAGAATAAGTTGACTTGGGCTTAACTCTAATTAATTCAAAAACTAACTCATGAAATAAGTATAATCCACATCTTTATATTTAATCAAGGGTCAACTACACAAAACCTCTTGTCCATGAGGTTTGCATCTTTTACAATTTCACCATCGGAACCTTGCAACATTACACTTAACCCCCTGGAGGGGTAGATATTTGTAAGGTTGTTCCAAGGGTATTCTGTTTACATTTTTATGTTTCAAGGGGGGTATTTTGTAAGATTTCCGTTTACTTGGGAGTGTATTTGTAAGAATTTTATGTTTTTTTTCGGGATTTTTAAGCAAATCTCAGGGGTTTGTTTAATTATTCCTTTAATGAATGTTGGATAGTTAACATAAAAAGAAAAACGGTACCTGCTGCAGCTGCCCCAATGGCATCTTCTTTGCCATCACGGTTGAGGAGAACGAGCCTTGTCTTATAATGGTTATGCGTAGCGTAGAAGTCTGAAAGTGCCATTGATATGCAGGTGGATGTCATTTGACCATAAGCATCCATGTCCAGCACCACTCCAACTCTCACAGGGATAATCTGAGCCCCTGCCATCTTTATGGTGGTCAATATCATTAAGGAGAATAAGTAAAAGAAGAGATAATACCAAATGCAAAGCCTACAACAAGTAGTCTTCTCCATAATATCATTAAATTTGGCAAAAAAATTAAATGTGTAGCTTCGAGGCTTGAGACTTGAGACTTGAGAGGTTGATCTGTTGTTTGGGGGCAGCAGAACATAGTTTATATAGGGCAGAATTTGAAGTTTTCAAAGCTGATTCGAACTATCCCACTCATAACTAAATATATTTGGGTTGGGACATGTTAGCAGATAATATATATACAAAATCGAACACTCATTTGAATGTTTAAATTCTATCATTAGAGTTTACTTTTTCTCATGTCAATGGATTATTTTACATGCAACTTGGAGGCACGGTAAAAGTGAGAGGAACAAAAAGGAGGTGATCTGTAATTTAGATGTACGTACGTAAGGGTTTTGATTTGAACTCTCCTCGTTGAACAATTGCAAGTAGATAAATTACCCTTTTATTAGTTCGATTAAAAATTTGATTTAATTAACAGTACTTTCTCTAGATCGAATTTTATTTAGAATATATTGAACACATTCCGACACGTAAGGACTTGCTATTTCAGTCGTTGACATTGACTAATATGCAACAAGAAGTCTGCAGTTTGCTGGTCCTGACTCGGACATTAATTCTCCAGCTAGGTATCGGTTAATAAAATACAACAATTCGTTTACTTATAATTATAAAATCAAGTGGAACTATAAAATTAAGCAAATGGTGATTAAGTGTAAACACGTCCAAGAGCAATTGGTGATTAAAAATTAAAATAGAATGTGAGTACGTGCTTGTTCTACTATTTACTTGTTTTGTAGAATCTTTACATTTTCTAAATGAAAGCGCACTAAATTTGAATTATTGATTGATATTAATTAATATAATTGATTGCTCTATTTATTTTTTTTAATCATAAATTTGGGGTAATCCTACGCTGAAGGTCCTTAATCGGATTCGGGGTTTAGTCACAGTTAAGACTCTTCATCCCTCCCAATAAATGTGTTTAATGGGGATCAAACTTGAAATTCTTTCCACAAACTCAACCTGTGATTGATTGCTGTACCTACAAAAACTAAGAATAAATAAAAAAGAAGTGTTACAAATCAAATTATTGTTTAGTTCTATGCATAAAATGATAAAATTATATGTGTATTATCTCATTAATTATTAAATATGAGTAAAATAATAAATAATTCTGAATTTTGGATTGGAATGAAGTTGAAAAAAATATTGAGTTTATTATAACATTCTTATCATTAGTATTTAAAAAAAAGGAATTCATTCATATCTTTATAAATAAAAATTGATTAAGTACATAACACAAATAACTTTCATATAGAAAATATAAATCAAACTTTAAATTTAAGTAATAATACATTTTTTATTTAAATAATATATTTATTTTAAGATACGTAACATTAATAATTTTTTTTTTTGTATTTATGTATAAATAAAATATTGAATATTACTATAGAGATAATTACCAACTATTTTAGAGGATCTGGCTGCGGACAGTAGATACGTGGAAAGACGAACCCCTGACGCGAGATACAGTACCGCTTGATCAAGTTTGTGGATGGTATGTAACTCTTTTGCCAAATCTGGAGAACATTAACGGAAGAGTGAATGGGAGAATCGGAAGTGTAAGTATGTCTTCTTCTTAATGTCTATGTTGATTAATATGTTGTTAATGTTAGATTGTGTTATATCTATTAAACTGTTTGTAGAAATGCCAACAAGGATGTGAATCTTACATGTTAATCTTCACTCTTAGATTTGCAAACTCAGATTGAATGTCATATTAAACGCATTTTGGCACTACCATTCTGATTTTTCCTTGATGAATCTCCAACTGTTTAAATTTATGTAAGCAACAATTCACTTCTTTATTTTCTTTTCTTTTAAGAACCATCTTGGCAATGTTATTCTGAAATTTTAAGCTTTTATACCTGCAAATTTTTGAAGTTACACATTTCAGCATTCTGAAGAGAACTGTAATGCACTATGTTACACTAGAATATCTATAGAAGAGAAAATGAGTAGCTTTACAAATTACAATTGCTGCCTCAATAAAATACAAGATGTCACTCATCATTGGAACAAAAGCCACCCAAATCTTAGTGAATTTTATATGACTGATATTGAGGTTAATTGCTTGTTTTTATTTGTATCAGCAAGCTCAACTTCCTGTTTTATCACTTGAGATGATTCTCCATGTTGATTTCTGTATGATATGTCCTCCTCCACTTGAAAATCAACATTCTTCCTTTCAGGACTCGAGAATACAGGACTTGGTGGTCCATTAGTACGTGGAGAGTTCAGCGAGAAAGTTGATGGACTTGATTGGAAATGTTCATGGCATGATTTTGATACTCTCGTCGTGCATCCATTATCTCTTTCTCTTCGTTCACTGTTCTTGAAAGTATGAGAGCTGAGATCTCTATTGTTAAACCTTCGAAGTAACGCCGTTATCTTGCTCCATATTGTTGACTCAGGATTAGAGTGATCTATGGCATGCCAATTTTTACGTAGGAACCTAATCACATAGATTATCAAGGCTAAAGCTGCAACAATTCCTACAATAGAAAAGAGGCCACTGAAGCTTTCTAGGCCAATACTGTTGGATGAAACTAAGGTGCTCGAGTCTGGACATTTGGTCTTGTCTCCAAACCATGTTTTTTCAATCTCCGTCATCTTTTGACTCTGGGTGACATTTAATATTGCTCTTGAAACATCAGGTACTAGTTGAGAGCCTATTGGAAATACCTGTGAGGAAAATACAAGCGTGCAAAAAATATAATGTGAGAATTTTATGGATAAAAAGGCAAAAAAGGAGGGAGATAAAGGAGGATCACTTACAAATCCAAAACCATCAGTCTTATACGTTGGACCAACCATAGTGTATTTCTTACAGTACTTGGCAAGGATCAGCTTCGCATATGGGATCTCATCAAAAGCAGCAGCTATACCACCATTTCGACTCCCTTTGGAGAAGAGTTCATCAATTTCGTCCAAGGAATTGTATGCCAAGAGTTTGGATTCATGAAAATTCATATTTTTCAGAAGTCCAAAAACAAATGAACCCTTCTGGTAGCCCACATACTCATTGTTTCTAATGAGCTCATTAATGTCTGTAATGGTAGGCTTCAGCTGTTGAACTGTCAACATGGAAGTAAGACTGGCAGTATAGCTTTGCGTTAGTATGAGAACCACCAAGAACCATGTGATCAATACGAGCTTAGCCAAGTTGCTCGTCACCTTCTCCTCTGCAGAAAAGGAAGGAGGCAAACATACAATGAGATATGTGTAAGTTTAAGTGAATTCTGATTTCCCGCATCTAGATTACTTAATATATATTGAATTAGCTAGCAATTAAAAATTCTTACTGTGAGCGAAGACCATAGTTGAGAAGGCGAACCAGAATATCACACCTACTTGATGCCAAGGAGGACCCCTGAAATCTTCATTGGTTTGATGTTCAAGGAACCAAACAAGAGCACCTATGAAAATGAATGAGCAAAAGCTTGTCACCCAGAGTTGCCAAGTCAGTGGCTTTAAAAATACCCAAGCGCTTTTGCTCTTATCATCTTTGATTGGTACAACCATTGAAACTCCAGACTCAGTGTAAGGAAGGGTGAAGTCAACATACTGTGATCTATTCGCCACAATAGTTACATCTCCAACTACAGCATCAAAGTTCTGTTCGTGATCAGAAAATAATTAGCAAAGAGAAAAAAAGAGAAGAAAAAGGTAAGAAACATTTTTGTTTTTGTTCTTCAAAATTGGAAAAAAAGAGAAAACTACTTACTCCAAGATATACTTGATAAACCAGATCATTGTAACTACCAGCAGGTTTTTGGTCAGCTGTAGCAAATGGAATGTATTCATATGGCACACCATATGGTAGTGTTTCCATCACTGCATCAAAAACATCTATGCAGTAACCTTTCACTTCTGTCAAGTTATCAGTATTCGAAGTGACATAAATAAACTCGGGGTAAATATTTTGGATAGGTACTCCTATTCTTAATTTCTTCCCATTCGTTGGAATCACCCAACCCTTGGGAGGAGATGTTTTATCTCCTGGCCATATAATGGATCCAATGTAGGGCTTGGAATTGGAGTATGCAGTTGTTTTAGAATTTCTGAAGTTTATCTCTCTAACAACTCCATTCTCTTTCGTCCAATATCCCACCACTCGAGCTCCTGGACCAACAACATTGACTATCTCATAAGGAGGTGATTGGAGTTGACCACCAACTAATTCAAAATTTCCAGCGAGGCCTCTGAATGTTGTGCCTGATAATACCTGAATAAGCTCTGTTCCAATGCTCGAGACTCCAATGCCTTCAAGATCCGTTGACTTTTTTGAAATATTCGACATTAGGAATGTAACATTTGTTATTGTTGCTTTTTCTACTGCTAAAGCGAGTGCAATGGCCGAGTCGTAGGCCCAGAGTCCGAAAATGTTCAAATCCAGACTAAGAGCTGTTGGATTGTTCTGCTGAAGCCTTTTCTTGTATCTAAATGTGAAGTTATCAAGCTCTTCTGTTTTAGCAATATAAGGTTTCATACCTATTACTCCTAGCATGGACTCCACAACAGATGGATCCATTGAATTTAATTCATTCGTGATGCCATCTGTAATTATCCATGCATACTCTCCACTCATCATTCCGAGTTGTTTTGCTTTGGTTAAAAGTCGAGAAGCGAGACCCTTCAGCATGTGAACGATGAAAACTCTTGTTTGCATTGTCATCAGCTTGTAAAGCTCTGCGACAATTTGATCATCTGTTGCTGATGGCAGAATGATGCTTCTGTAAGGTATGTGGGCATTTACCTGTTCCAAAGCATCAGTTAAATATGGCATAATCCCTTCCCCAAACTCGTTATCCACATAAATTGGCACGACTTGTCTCCATCCGAAGGCTTGTACTATAGCACTTATGGCCTGTACTTGGGAAGAGTCATTTAGAGCAGTCCGAATGAAAAAAGGGCTTCGAATTGATGCGAGAGATGGACTTGTGGCTGAAAAAGTGATAATTGGTACTTGAGCTTTGTCTCCGAGTTTTATCATGAAATTTGCCTGTTCTGAGAACATGGGACCTATGATTGCATGCACTTCAACATTCTTCAGTAGGTCCAGAGCTGCATTTCATTATGTAAAGAGATTCAGTGGGGCAAGCAGTACTACTTTTTGAAACACTAAAATAGTAGCAAAAGTTGTAAAAGAGTTATAGTAGTAAAAGTTGGGAGTGTTCCAGGAACAAAAAAAAAAGGTGAAAAGTAGAAAACTAAGTAGTTGAGTGCTGGAAAAAAAAGCAAAAAACACAAAAGTGCTTCTTTTACTGTGTGTGTACAAATGCATTCATCGTACTTCTCCATAATTGTTTTTCATATTCTTCTATTTACTGTGTGTGTGTGTGTGTGAGAGAGAGAGAGAGAGAGAGAGATGATTATTACCCGCTGCAGCTGCACCGACATCATCCCTCTTGGAGTCCCTGTAGTTGAGAACAAGCCTAGTCTTGTAATATTCATGAGTGGTATAGAAATCTGAAAGTGCCATATCGATGCAGTTCAACCCCATTTGTCCATCATCACTATCCATGTCCAGCACAACTCCAACTCTTATGGGGATAGTTTTTTGCTGCGCTGTGGCCTTATTGTTGGTAAAAATATTTACGGAGAGAATGAGAAAGAAGAGATGGAAAATGGCAAGAGTACTGGGAGTTCTAATTTCCATTATTTCCAAATTTTTCAGCTTTTGTGATTTGAACCTTGTTTATATATTGCAGTATTTGCATGTCTCAATTATCATTGAAGAAATTATCATGATGGGCTAGCTCTATATATTATGATCCTCCCTTATATTAGCAAGTATACCTTCCTAATGATTGGAAGCTAATTAGCGAAGTCAAATTAGACTTTCCAGACCGAGTTTTAGGAGTTAACGCAGGAGCTACGTACTATTGCTTCTTTTATATGAAACGCGCTTACTTATTATTCTAGTTTCCTGTTTTACTCGTAGATAGTAATTAACTAATTACCCTATTTGCCCTTTTCAGTGGTTCATTCATGTAATTCTTGCCTTCTTGGGAGGTTTGGCAAAGCTTTTTCACTAGCTAGCATCAACTTATTGATGTACAGAAATTTTCTAACCCGATCGAACCAGATTTGGCCGCACTCAACAAATTGAAAAGCAATTGTTATTTGTAATTGTCTTATCATTTGATTGGACATTATGTTTTAAATATGTACCAATCATTTGAATCAGCCAACCTACCCTAAAGTTAATGTTTGGAAGTTCTAGGTGAAATCACGGTTTCATCTCCACATTTCAAAAGTTACAAAAAACTCCCCCAGATTATCCGTCGTCTAACAATATTGGTCTATACGTTGGTCAGGATTTTTGATGGTCACCATCAAAATTTGTTGGTATTCCAAATTTACCTCTGGACCCATTTTATGTCAAAAATCATTCAATATTCCTCCGTTTGGATATTTTTACGTAATTTTCCAAATGTTGGTAATTAATCTGTAATTACACGTATGACGGAGGTGTGGATGTATAATGTCTTTAATCCTTCACTTTGTAGACTTTGGACTTTTTTGTAAGTTATTCGAATCTTTGTAATATGAGGTCGATCATATTTTAAGATCTAACTTCCGTTTTGTCAATTAAACCTCAAGGTTTAGGTCAGTATATTATTCTCCTATGAAGACGTGATACCTTTTGTTTCATTACAATATTTTACGAAACAACTAATGTGGTATTTACGTTCGGGGTCATTGAATATGATTATTTGTAGGAGAGCATGCAAATTGCAAGTCCATAATTGTTTGGTGGAAGTTGACTTTGAAAGTTTAATTCGCCGAAATTACCAAGCCGACGACTTGGGAGTTGGGACTAGACTTCAATAAGAAATTAATGAGCTATGTCATGGTCAATTGGTCAAGATGACGTGACATGAGTGAACTTTCGATTGGATATACAGGGTGTTTGCAAATTTTGAAAATCTGTTAGAAGTGAATAAAAATGATTTTTCTTACCACTTTATGATTCTAAATACTTTTTTAACTTCTATTAAATTTAATCAGAAATAAGTAAGAATTCAAAAGCATTTAAAGACATCCTTTTGGATTCTAATTCTAGATTGTAGGTATTTTCATAATTAAAATATAACTATAATTAGTAGTTTTATTACAATTAGGAGTAATTCTCAGTTTTTTTCCAAACATTCTACTACCTTTTCTCCTTACTTTTAACTTTTTTCCAAACACTCCCTGCTTTTACTACTACACTTTTTTTTAACTTTAACTTTTCCAAAAAGTTAGCTTTTACTCTTTACGAAAATATAATGTACAACCCTTAAAATTAAATTTTGTATCCAAATATTCGCAAAAATTTTGTTAATTGAAGTCACCCATTTTATGAAATTTAGATTCTAGAAGTGAGAAATCCAATTGTTGAATTTGACCAAATTTCTTGGTCAAACTACCTTGGTAATTTCTTCCATTAGTTTTCCTTATATTTTCTTACAAATTAATTAACTAATGACAAAAATTTTTTAATTAAAATTGACTTATGAAGATTTAAACTTTGTTTGTTTTATTTAAGTTTGAAGATTTAAATTATCTCAATTATAATTTATAAATAAAATTTTGAGAAAATATTTCCCACAAACACATGCACATATATAAATATATATAAAATAAAATTTCCAAAAAATAATATTTTCAAATCATCCCTTGCAAATATTAATTTATTATGTTTTTCAATTTGAAATGTACCCGTGGGCCGTGGGTAACTTAGTCTGAAAATTAAATGTTGGACTAGTTAGGACGAAAAATTGGTAGAGTGTAGTTTTAAATTGATAAATTCAAGAGATTTTCGTCTAGAAATTAAATTTAGGGTCTTTATCTATGAAATATGAATACGCATATGGTATTTATTTATTTTTTTTGTGTTAATTATCGGTTCGGAAAATTTTATATTGATGGTCCTTAATCTGGTTCGGACTTAGTCATAGTTAAGGCTCTTCATCCCTCCCAGCGAGTGTGTTTAGTGGGGATCGAACATAGACTCTTCCCCCAAAGGTACAAACTCAGTCTGTATTGCCAACTGAGCCACACTATATTGGTCAGACATGGTATTTATACCGATAGGATACAAATTTTTTTTCGATATTTTATATTAAAGAAGTATCTGATACTCAATAAAATAATTTTTTTTGATTTATTCGTGCATTATAGGTTACTATAGTATTTAATTATCTTCATAAGCTTTATATACCATGAAATTCATTTTCGCGCTCAAAAAACAGCAAAACAACAACCTATCGTGGTGGTATCGGCCGGTGCCCAGACCTTTGTTCTTCAATCTGCATTAATCCGTTAAAACCGTAGAAGACGATCTCTACGATTGTTTTGAGCATAGTCAAGAGATGAAAATAGGAACGTGTTGTCTGGGGGAAACGCGACGCAAGAATAAACAGGAGGAGGACGCCGGGGTCTTTGGCCGGAGAATCAGATATTGCGCCGGCGAAATGGAAGGGTCACGGACCAGATGGGTAATCGGAAGACGAAGTCAATTAAAGGTATAACTGCATCAATTATCTGATTGCTCGGGCAAAATTACATCAATTTTATTTTTTTTAAGAAGTTTTTCGCAAATGCAATGTGTTTATAAAGTTTCTGTTTCATCCTGTAAATCGTGAATCTGCTTGATTTCGTTATTACATAATTTCCGTGCATTCATGCATATAGATGAGTTGCATCAGTATCCTAAGAAAGCATAAAGTATACACTACTGTAGAGTTACTTGAACAAAAGTATTTTCTAACTTATGTAACATCATCAGAGTATAAGAAGTATAGAACAGAAAGGAAATTACAGAAGAGAGCTTAGTGATCTAAGTCCTAGGACACTCGCATCATGCTCTGTTGAAGTAAACCAGAACATACCAATCTGAGTGAATCCAACTATCCTACATTTATATCATTTGTATGTTTTGATTTATGTTAGGAAGCTGAATCTCCTGGTTTATCATCTGAGGCGACTCACATTGTTGACTTGTCCTTGCATTCTCCGCTGGGAACCTCTGATCTCCTTGAAGATTTAAGGTGTTATCTGAGGGACTTGACAAAACAGGACTTGGTGGGCTGTCAGTGTGTGGCGAGGCCATTGAGAAATCATATGGGCTTTGTTGGTTATTTCCATAAGGTGAATGGATGTCCCTGAACATGCAATCACCACAACAGCCATCTTTTCTCTCACTTGGTATATGGTTCTTGAATGTATGAGCACTCAAATCCTTGTTGTCGAACTTTTGTATCAAACCTGTTATTTTGCTCCGTATTGTGGATTCAGGGTCGGAGCTCTCTAGTACACTCCAATTTTCATGTAGGAACCTAAACACATGGATTACAAAAGCTGCAGCTCCAACTATTCCTACAATTGAGAAGAGTCCCCAGAAGCTTTGCAGCCCAAGACTCCTGGGTGAACTTAAGGTGTCAGAGTCTGGACATTTGGTATTTTCACCAAACCACTTTCTCTCAATTTTCGCCATCTGTTGTCCTTCTGTCATATTTAAGATTGCTCTTGACACATCAGCTACTAGAGGGGAACCTTTGGGGAATGCCTGCAGAGAGGAAGAGGAGAATTTAGCACACTAATAACAAGATTTATGATAACCTTTTAATCACATACTGAAAAAAGGAGAGAGGAGATGGATCACATACAAAGCCAAAACCATTAGCCTTGAACGTTGGTTCTACCATCATGTACTTTGAACAGTATTTTCCCAGGAACAGCTTTATATATGGAACCTCATGTAAAGCAGCAGATATGCCACCATTTCTACTCCCTTTGGAGAGAAGTTCATCCAGTTTCTCAGGTGAGTTGTATTCCACAAGTCGTGACTCATTAAAGTTCATGTTCTTAAGAAGTCCGTAAACAAAAGATCCTTTCATGTAGCCAACATATTCCTTGTTTTTAATAAGCACGTTGACATCTCTAACCGTTGGCTGCAGCTTTTGAACAGTTAACATAGATGCAAGACTGGCAGTGTAGCTTTGGGTTAGTATTAGTGCCACCAAAAACCATATGATCAGTACAAGCCTGGACAAGTTGCTTATTACCCTCTCCTCTGCACAAAGAGAGAAAAACGAGAAGCAGTGGCATAAGAACGCCTAAAAATTTGCAGAAATGATATATGTGGCATACGCGGGTCATTAGAAGATAGTAAATGGCTTACTCTGAGCAAAGACCATAGTTGAGAAGGCAAACCAAAATATCACACCTACTTGATACCAAAAAGGCCCCCTGAAATCTTCATTTATTCGATGCTCAAGAATCCAAATCAAAACCCCAATGAAAATGAATGAACAAAAGCTTGTTAACCACAGTTCCCAAGTCAGTGGCGTCAAAAATACCCATGTATTTCTGCTGTTATCATCTTTGATTGGTACAACCATTGCCACGCCAGACTCTGTGTAAGGCAGAGTGAAATCAACATACGTTGACCTATTCTGTACAATTGATATATCTCCAGCGACAGCATCAAATTTCTGCTCGATGATCAGAACAAAAAAAATAAACTTAGAACCATTTACGTGGAGAAGAAAGCGTATTACATATTGCTCTAAATTGAAGAGGAAAATACTCACCCCATTGTGAACTTGATAGACCAAATCATTGTAATCTCCAGTTGCACTGTGGTCATGCGTTGCAAATGGAATGTATTCATATCGCACACCATATGGTAATGCTGCCATCACTGCATCAAAAACATCTATGCAGTATCCTTCCTTTTTAGTAGAATTGTCAGAATTCCAAGTGACGCGAACAAACTCAGTGAAACCAGCTTTGACAGGTACTCCTACTCTCAGTTTCTTCCCATTTGTTGGAATCTCCCAGCCCTTTGGTGGATACGATTGGCCGCCTGGCCATACAATGGATCCAAGATTGGATTTGGAAGTGGAATATGAGTTAATTGTTTTTGCACTTGTGAAGTTAAGTTCTTTCACAATTCCGTTCTCCTTTGTCCAATATCCTATGACATGAGCTCTTGGGCTAACCCTATTGACTATCTGATAAGGAGGTCTTTTGAGTTTGCGATCAGCTAGTTGGAAGTTTCCAGCAAGGCCTTTGAATGTGGTTCTTGATAAAGCTTGAATGAGGTTTGGGCCATTATCTGAAACTCCAAAGTTTTCAAGGTCTGTCGAGTTTGTAGAAATGTTTGTCTCTTGATAGACCCGATTTCTTATTATTGCTTTCTCTGCTGCCATGGCTAGTGCAATGGCTGAATCATAAGCCCAGAGTCCTAATATGTTGAGATCATTAGAAAGTGAATTATTCTTCTGAACCCGTTCCTTATATCGCATAGAAAAGCTATATAGCTCATTTGTCTCTGGAACATAAGGTCTTATGCCTATTACTCCTCTCATGTGCTCTATGACAGAAGTATCTTTTGAGTTCAAGTCTTTTGTAATTATCCAGACATACTCTTTACTCATCATTCCGAGCTCTTTTGCTTTTGTGAACAGGCGGGAAGCAAGATGTTCCATCATGTGTACTATAAAAACTCTAGTTTGCATAGTCATGAGCTTGTAAAGCTCTTTAACAATTTGATCATTTGTTGCTACTGGTGAAATGACACTTCTGTAAGGAACTCGGACATTTACATTCTCCAAAGCATCAGCCAGAAATGGAATAATCCCTTCTCCAAATTCAGTATCCTCATACACAGTTACAACTTCTCGCCATCCAAATGCTTGAATAATTGCTCCTATGGCTTCTACTTGTGAAGAGTCGTCTAGAGTAGCCTGAACAAAATATGGACTCCGGAGTGATGAGAGAGAAGGGCTTGAGGCTGAGAAAGTAATGATGGGAACTTGAGCTCTGTCTCCAAGAGAAATTAAGAAGCTAGCTTGGGCTGAGAACATCGGGCCGATTATAGCTTGCACTTTAACATTCTTCAATAGGTCCAGAGCTGCATTTTATTTGGACGAAAAAACAGTTGATTTAGAAGATGTGGATTGCATGTTCCTAGAAAAAAGGTATATAATTCTGCCCCTTTTGAATAGAACATAGAAATCCAGTTTTCTTCAAAACAAAAAGTAGATCAGAAGAAAATTCAGCTATAGGTTATTATTTGATGGCAAAAACTGAATCCATCTTGACAGCAAATGTTAACATGTTCTTCATAATTCAGTTTTACTCAGAAGTTATAGTATTTCTCCGAGATCAATCACTAACACTCGTAAGACAAATCCGCAGATTTTAAGTTAGTATAACCATCAGTTCTCGAATTAAACTGTTCTGTGAGGAATATATGATGAAAACTTTTGCTCAATGATTTTTTAGCATAAAACATGTTGCTCTGTTTCCGTTTCTTATGCATACTAGACCTCATAACAAGAATAAAAAAGAATAAAAAAAGTTAAAGTAACTATACTGATTCCCTGAAAAGAAAAAAAAAAAAGAAAATTGCTGCTGTAAAGTATTGCTAAGAGAAGGCAAATTTTCAAGATTGATACTGTAACTTCAACACTTTTGGTATTTCTTCCTCTCCGATGTCACATTTTAAATTTAGTCCTGGAAGATTCAAAAGTTAGCAATTTTGATCCGTATTTTCATATGAATTGAAAATTCGCCGGAAAAGTACAGGCGACACCATACGATTTCAGGCAATTTTATCAATTTCCAGCCAAAATCGGACTAATATTACCAAATTCACAAACCTACCGGATGAAATTGAAGAAGTAATATGGGATAGGACGGAAGGCCGAATGTGAGTTGAAGTTACAAGACCAATCTTGCAATTTATCACAACAGTATAATACCTGCTGCAGCTGCCCCAACGACATCATCTTTGGAGTCACGGTTGATGAGAAGAAGCCTCGTCTTATAATGATCATTTGCAGCATAAAAATCTGAGAGTGCCATTGATATGCAGTTGAATGTCATCTCTCCACGACCATCCATGTCTAGCACTACTCCAACTTTTACAGGTATAATCTTTGCCATTCTTGTGGTGGTGAACTGCATCATTAACGAGATCAATACGTAAAAGAAGAGATGCAAAGTTTTCTTTTCCATACTACTACCTGCAGCTAATACAAAAACATAAGTCAAACTTTGAGGCTTTATATAGCTGCCTCGGACCCAAATTATATTTTGTCGTAAATTCTTGGCCTGTTATATGTTATCTGTTCGCAAAAGGTTGAAAAATCAAAAATCAATGGATCGGCGCTTACTTACGTGCGAAGTCAGTAGATATTTGTCCCAAGCAACGTGGAGTTAGAAAGGCAGATGGTCGATCGATATACTGTAATCTTACATGCAGAGGTGCATGTGATGTCTGATGGATATTATGAGTTGACCAAGAAATTCATCATCAAAGTGCATGTATTAATTCTAGTCAAAAAACGAACCCAGTTATTTGTCTGTGTCTATGATTGTCATCCACAAATATTAGCAACTCATGTCTTCTAACAAAGATGCATTAGGCACTAAATTTTAGTCAAATGATTCCAAATTTATCATATTTGGATTTAAATTCTTTTTTAAGTAAATTAAAGATATTGTAAAGTTTAATATATTATATTTAGGTGCATGTAAGAATCTCATTAATTTTCTTGAATCTTGACTCCGTCTTAGGCCTCTTAAGTACTGTCATTCTCGTACAACTGAACCCAGACAATGTCATGCACCGTGCTCTGCCCGGCAATGACTTTGACTAATCATCATCAGATTATGCAATTAACTAAATTACCATTTTCTGTAACAATATTTTGTCTTTCTTTAAAATAGTAAGTGAGTGATAAAATTTCTCACATTAGTGTTTGGCTAAGCTTGTAAAACAAATTATTAATCTATAAAATTTGTTAAATTTCAATTGTTATTTTTAAAATTAACTTTTCGATATTTGAATAAAATAAAATCTAATAATTATAAAATATTGCCGCTTGATCAAGTATGACTGTATGAGGATGCTTAATCAGTCTTGACAGTCAACCTTGGAGAATTCTGAATTCTAAAGGAATGCGATAGTGAATCGGCAGTCACATAAAGGTTTGTTCTTGCTTTGCGCGTTTGTTAATGTCCGCGTCTGTGTTTGACAACTGTGACTTGATTATGTAAGGTTGTGCCAATACCTATTACGTGTTTGTTGAAACGCCTGTCTATGACACTTTCATTTTCATGCTCAGTTGCTGCCACCTTCCATATTGCTGCAATTTCGGTTGTTGTAGAGTTACGTCAATATCTTAACAAAGTAAATTGTTCTAGAGGTTCTTGAACAACTTGCACATGATAGAACAGGGAAGCAAATTACAGAAGACAAGTACTTATTGATCTAAGTCCTAAGACGTACAATATTTTCAGAAGAGATTTAAGGAACTAAAACATATTTAATAACATGTCTAATTAGATCTACAAATTACAATTAGACCTCCATATCTGACTAAGCAGGAAAGAATCACTTTCACTCGAATCTCATTGAATCCCATGTGCCAATGTTGTGGTCCTTTGCATGTTTCCAGGTTCCAGCTAACCGAATCTCCTGGTTCATCATCTGAGACGTTTCACCGTGTTGATGACTTGTCAATACATTCTCTGTTGAACTCCTCTGGTCTCCTTGAAGTTTTAAGTTTTGCTCTGAAAAAACAGGGCTAGGCGGGCCATTAGTACGAGGCGAGGCCAAGGAGAAATTTGAAGGACTGTTTCGGTAATTTGCATGAGGTGATTGCATTTCACTCCCCATGCAATTACTACAGCTGTAATTATCTGTCTCACTCAGTTTGCATTTCTTGAAAGTATAAGACTTGAAATCTTTGTTGTCAAACCTGTGTAGTAACACTATTATCTTGCTCCAAATTGTGGATTCGGGATGAGAGCACTCTATCACACTCCAATTTTCTCGTAGGAACCTAATCACATAGAATACAAATGCTGCAACTCCAACTATTGCTACTATTGAGAAAAGTCCCCAGAAACTTGCTAATCCAAGACTTTTGGGTGAACTTAAAGTGTCAGAGTCGGGACATTTTATCTTATCACCAAACCATTTTCTTTCGATATCCACCATGTTTTGACTCTCTGTCACATTTAAAATTGCTCGTGTAACATCAGATACTAGAGGAGAACCTATGGGGAACGCCTGCAAAGTGGAAAAAGAGAGATTACAACAGAATAGCAAGAATAAATTTTTTAATGAATATAAAGCAATGCAGAGGATCACGTACAAAACCGAAACCATTAGCCTTATATGTGGGTTCGACTGTCATGTATTTTGAACAGTATTTTCCTAGGAACAGCTTAATATATGGGATTTCATGAAAAGCAGCAGATATGCCGCCATTTCCACTCCCTTTGGAGAGAAGTTCATCGAGTTGGTCTGGTGAGTTGAATTCCACGATTCTGGACTCGTCAAAATTCATTTTTTTAAGGAATCCATAAATAAATGATCTTTCCATGTATCCTACGTATTCCTTGTTTTTAATGAGCACATTAACATCTCTGACAGTAGGCTGAAGCTGCTGAACAGTTAACATAGATGCAAGACTAGCAGTATAGCTTTGGGTTAGTATAAGTGCCACCAAGAACCATACGATCAGCACAAGCCTGGACAAGTTGCTTATCACCTTCTCCTCTACACATATACACGCACAAAAAAAAGAAATGGTCAGAAACATTTACTATAGTGCATATCTATAACATAAGTGGTTTTTAATAAAACATGGTCTCAAATGTTTTACTGACAAAAGATACTATTAAAGGTACGAATCGATCCCTCTAGTTTGAGAAGTTACCATATAATCCCTCATGTTTCATTCCATTTATTGAAAACATCAGGGACTATATGGTAATTTCTCAAACTAGACGGATTGATTTGTAATTTCACCTAACCTCAGTGGTAGTAGAAGTAGTTCTCCCTAATTTAAAAGATAACAACAGCTTACTTTGAGCAAAGACCATGGTTGAGAAGGCAAACCAGAATATCATGCCTACTTGATCCCAAAACGGCCCCCTAAAATCCTCATTAATTCGATGTTCAAGAATCCAAATCAAAACCCCAATGAAAATAAATGAACAAAAGGTTGTTAACCACAGTTCCCAAGTCAGTGGCTTCACAAATACCCATGCATTTTTGTTCTTATCATCTTTAATTGGTACAATCATCGACACACCAGACTCTGTATAAGGCAGAGTGAAATCAACGTACTCTGACCTGTTTCCAACAATTGTTACATCTCCAACCACAGCATCATAATTCTGCTCATTCATCAGCAAAAAGGGTAATTTTAAGTTATGAAAAATGCTTTTTGTTTTTAAGTTTCATAGCAAAGAAGAGGGAAGACATATACTTACCCCAAGATATACTTGATAGATCAAGTCATTGTAATCTCCAGCCATGTGTTTGTCAGGTTTTGCAAATGGAATGTATTCATATGGCACGCCATATGGTAGTGCTGCCATTACTGCATCAAAAACATCTATACTGAATCCGTCCACTTTTGTAGAATTGTCAGAATTCCATGAAACACGCACAAATTCAGTGTAGCCAACTTTTACAGGTACTGCTACTCTCAATTTCTTCCCATTTGTTGGAATTACCCAACCCTTAGGTGGAGATGATGGATTTCCAGGCCATGTAATGGGTCCAAGATTGGATTTTGAAATGGAATATGAATTTATATTGGTATTTGTGAAGCTCGGTTCTTTGATAATTCCATTCTCTTTTGACCAATATCCTATGGCTTGAGCTTTAGGGCCAAAGACATTGACTATCTGATAAGGAGGTGCTTGGAGTTGACCGTTGACTAGTTGGAAGTTTCCCGCAAGGCCTTTGAATGTGGTTCTTGATAAAGCTTGTACGAGGTTTGGTCCACTATTTGAAACTCCAAAAGCTTCTATATCTGTAGAGTTTCTAGAAATATTTGCTTCTGTGTACTCAGGATTTCTTGTTATTGCTTTCTCTGCTGCCATGGCTAGTGCAATGGCCGAGTCATAAGCCCATAGACCATAAATGTCAGAATCTGCAGCTGTTAGATTGTTCCTCTGAACCCTTTCTTTATATCGCCTCGAAAAGTCGTTGAGCTCTTTCGTCTTCAGAATATAAGGTTTTACTCCTATTACTCCTTGCATAACAGAAGGATCCATTATATCTATTTCATTGGTTATTGAATCTGTTTTTATCCACGTATATTCTTTATTCATCATTCCTACTTGTTTCGCTTTTGTGAAGAGACGAGAAGCAAGAGGCCTCAGCATGTGGACAACGAAAACCCTAGTTTGCATAGTCATGAGCTTGTAAAGCTCTGCAACAATTTGATCATCTGTTGCTAGTGGTGAAACGACACTTCTGTAAGGACTACGAGCATTGACTTGTTCAAAGGCATCAGTCAAAAATGGTATAATTCCTTCTCCAAATTCACTGTCCTCATAGATTGGAACAACTTCTCGCCATCCAAAGGCTTTGATAATTGCACCTATTGCATCTACTTGTGATGAGTCATCGAGAGTGGTACGAATGAAATATGGGCTCTTGCTTGATGAAAGAGAAGGACTTGTAGATGAAAAGGTGATTATGGGAACTTGAGCTCTGTCTCCAAGGGAAATTAGGAAAGTTGCCTGTACAGAGAACATGGGACCTATGATGGCTTGCACTTCAGCATTCTTCAGTAGGTCCAAAGCTGCATTTCAGTTTGGAAATTTATATGATTTCAGTTTGGCTTGCAATTCAGCATTCTTCAGTAGGGTAAGATATGTTATAATGCAACGTTTCCCCTATAGTGATAGTAGATTTCTACTCTTTTAACAAAACTTTCAGTTAAAGGCCAGTAATGATTTGAGTGAATTGCATTCACTATCCCTCAGTTTCGTTCAATTACAAAATTCTCCCTTAGTT
The DNA here is from genome assembly GCA_958496215.1 of Verbena officinalis. Taxonomy (NCBI): domain Eukaryota; kingdom Viridiplantae; phylum Streptophyta; class Magnoliopsida; order Lamiales; family Verbenaceae; genus Verbena; species Verbena officinalis. Next base: position 2,484,549 of record OY292390.1, on the reverse strand, counting down.
TTCATTTATTATAAGAAAATGAGGTTTCTGTATTCAAGTAAATTTGTGAAAATTGTGGCAAAGAGAGGCTTTGTGACAGGCGTCGATTGTGGTTTAAACCACATCGACTCTTATAAATTGCAGGAGACAATGTGCTTCTAATGGTGTGAACACAATCAAAATTCCAACAAAGGTTTTACATGAACAATGAACCTCAAGGGGTTTTTTGTAGTAAATAGAAAATGAGGGAGTATTTTGTAATTTTTTCAAACCACAGGAGTAGTAAACCTAACTCTCCCTAATAATTTAATGCAGAAACATGAATCCATCTTCACAGCAAATATTCAAAAAATGTTTCATATTTTTAATTGTACCCCGCATTTATAAAACAAAAAAAATCAAGTATTTATTCTTCAACCTATTTCTTTAAAATAGATTACCTGTCCATATATGACAATTTTATAGCTTTTAAGTTCGATTTTATATAACTAATTGCTTGCAACACAAACAGTTCCTGTGAGAAAAGATAATGAAGACTTTTTGCTCTGTGATGTGGATTGAAATGAAGTCATGCACTCATAAATATACCTTAATCGAGAATACTTGTGTACTTATTTCATTTTTTTATCATGTTTCGATGTGTGTATGATCTGTAGGGTGAGTAATACCTGCTGCAGCTGCCCCAACAGCAGTTCCTTTGGAGTCACGATTGATGAGAACGAGCCTCGTCTTATAATGATCACGTGTGGAATAGAAATCTGAGAGTGCCATTGATATGCAGTTTAAGGCCATTTCTCCATAAGGATCCATGTCCAGCACTGTTCCAACTCTTACAGGGATAATCTGTGCGCCTGTCATTCTTGTGGTGGTGAAAATCTTTAATAAGGAGATTAAGAAGAGATACAGAATAGGATTGATCATGTAAGTTTTCTTCTCCATAATATTATTTGCTAAAAATGAGTTGCTTTGAGAGGATGAGTTATGGTTTATATGTTGAAATATTTGGATGTTTTCAACTTTTAACTACTAAATATATGTAGGACCCAAGAATGGGCAAAAAAATTGGGAGTTAAATGCAATTTAGCCCCTTGTGAAAAAACAAATAGCAAGTGAAAACGCATAGAATTTACTGCTCATTTTTCAAACTCACGAGGAGTCTCCCTGGTAATATATTTTTTAATGCATGGGTCTTTATTTAAGATTAGATCTTTCGCAAGGGGCCCATAGGATTTAACCCAGAAATTGGCTAAATTATATGTTATGGTATTTCACTATTTTGGAAGAAGTTATTGGATCAGTTTCCTTTGGTGAAGTCAATGACTGATTAGATGTAAATGGGTAGGAGACTAAGAAACAAGGGGGTAATTATGTAATTATTATTATTATTATTATATTGTTGTTCTTGATGAAGGGTTTCATATTTGATTGACATTTTAATTTGCAGTTACCTCGAAAATCACCAATATTGGGCCTACTCAATTTGGATTAAGATTTAAGAGTTTCCTCTCATAAGCTTAAGATCATTTTGATTTTTGTGGTTCAAAATTTATAAAAATTGCGTTATTTATTTGCAATGACTAAGAGCGTCGTGCATGAGCATTCCATGCATGGAAAAATTCTTATGCTTTTGTAGTGTACATTACTTCAATTTTTATAATGAAAAATAGCACGCTAAAATTACCAATTCAATTGAACAAAGTTACACGCTTAACCTACCAATTTGATCAACATTCTACGCAACACACTTAACTTCGAAAGAAAATGGCTCTCTAAATTGATTTCAATAGACAGAGATTGTCACAGCAATCTGACCTTTTCAATAAACATTTCACAAAAAACAGTATAAACTAAAACGTACAACAATGGTTTCATAGAATTTCCAAAATCCAATGACCAATGCCAACATATTTAATAGCATTCAAGTAATCTGGGGTTGCCCTTGGCGGAGCTACATACAAGTAAGGGCGTGCACGTGCATCCCTTGACTTTAAAATTATTCTACATATATAATGTATTTTCTGAAATTATTTCATAATATCTAGTATATATTTTATTTAGTGACCCCCTGAACTCACTCTTTATGTCAGGTGCACCCTCATCTTAGTATCCTGGCTCCGCCACTAGTGGTTGTTGCCATATTGCTGCAATTTCCTCTGTTGCAAAGTTGCACCAATATCTTAACAGAGTAAGTTGTTCTAGAGGTATTTGAACAACTTGCACATGATAGAACAGGGAAGCATATTACAGAAGATAACATAGTGATCTAAGTCCGAAGACAATATTTTCAGAAGAGATTTAAGGAACTAAAAAATAATTAATAACATGTCGAATTAGATTTACAAATTACAATTAGACCTCCATATCTGACTAAGCAGGAAAGAATCACTTTCACTCAAATCTCATTGAATCCCATGTGCCAATGTTGTGGTCCTTTGCATGTTTCCATTGGTTCCAGCTAACTGAATCTCCTGGTTTATCATCTGAGACGTTTCACCGTGTTGATGACTTGTCAATACATTCTCTGTTGAACTCCTCTGATCTCCTTGAAGATTTAAGTTTTGCTCTGAGAAAACAGGGCTTGGTGGGCCATCAGTACAAGGCGAGGCCAAGGAGAAATTCGAAGGACTGGGTTGGTAATTTGCATGGGGTGATTGCATTTCACTCCCCATGCAATTACTACAGCTGTAATTATCTGTCTCGCTCTGTTTACATTTCTTGAAAGTATAAGACTTGAAATCTTTGTTGTCAAACCTGCGTAGTAACTCTATTATCTTGCTCCAAATTGTGGATTCGGGATGAGAGCACTCTATTACACTCCAATTTTCTCGTAGGAACCTAATCACATAGAATATAAATGCTGCAACTCCAACTATTGCTACTATCGAGAAAAGTCCCAAGAAACTTGCTAGGCCAAGACTTTTGGGTGAACTTAAAGTGTCAGAGTCGGGACACTTTGTCTTATCACCAAACCATTTTCTTTCAATATCTACCATGTTCTGACTCTCTGTCACATTTAAAATTGCTCTTGTGACATCAGACACCAGAGGAGAACCTATGGGAAACACCTGCAAAGTGGAAAAAGAGAGATTAGAACAGAATAGCAAGAATAAATTTTTTAATGAATATAAAGCAATGCAGAGGATCACGTACAAAACCGAAACCATTAGCCTTAGATGTGGGTTCGACTGTCATGTATTTTGAACAGTATTTTCCTAGGAACAGCTTAATATATGGGATTTCATGAAAAGCAGCAGATATGCCGCCATTTCCACTCCCTTTGGAGAGAAGTTCATCGAGTTGGTCTGGTGAGTTGAATGCCACGATTCTGGACTCGTCAAAATTCATTTTTTTAAGGAGTCCATAAACAAATGATCCTTCCATGTATCCTACGTATTCCTTGTTTTTAATGAGCACATTAACATCTCTGACAGTAGGCTGAAGCTGCTGAACAGTTAACATAGATGCAAGACTAGCAGTATAGCTTTGGGTTAGTATAAGTGCCACCAAGAACCATACGATCAGCACAAGCCTGGACAAGTTGCTTATCACCTTCTCCTCTACACATATACACGCACAAAAAAAAGAAATGGTCAGAAACATTTACGATAGTGCATATCTATAACATAAGTGGTTTTTAATAAAACATGGTCTCAAATGTTTTACTGACAAAAGATACTATTAAAGGTACGAATCGATCCCTCTAGTTTGAGAAGTTACCATATAATCCCTCATGTTTCATTCCATTTATTGAAAACATCAGGGACTATATGGTAATTTCTCAAACTAGACGGATTGATTTGTAATTTCACCTAACCTCAGTGGTAGTAGAAGTAGTTCTCCCTAATTTAAAAGATAACAACAGCTTACTTTGAGCAAAGACCATGGTTGAGAAGGCAAACCAGAATATCATGCCTACTTGATCCCAAAACGGCCCCCTAAAATCCTCATTAATTCGATGTTCAAGAATCCAAATCAAAACCCCAATGAAAATAAATGAACAAAAGGTTGTTAACCACAGTTCCCAAGTCAGTGGCTTCACAAATACCCATGCATTTTTGTTCTTATCATCTTTAATTGGTACAATCATCGACACACCAGACTCTGTATAAGGCAGAGTGAAATCAACGTACTCTGACCTGTTTCCAACAATTGTTACATCTCCAACCACAGCATCATAATTCTGCTCATTCATCAGCAAAAAGGTTAATTTTAAGTTGAGAAAAATGCTTTTGGTTTTTAAGTTTCATAGCAAAGAAGAGGGAAGATATATACTTACCCCAAGATATACTTGATAGATCAAGTCATTGTAATATACTCCAGCCATGTGTTTGTCAGGTTTTGCAAATGGAATGTATTCATATGGCACGCCATATGGTAGTGCTGCCATTACTGCATCAAAAACATCTATACTGAATCCTACCACTTTTGTAGAATTGTCAGAATTCCATGAAACACACACAAATTCAGTGTAGCCAACTTTTACAGGTACTGCTACTCTCAATTTCTTCCCATTTGTTGGAATTACCCAACCCTTAGGTGGAGATGATGGATTTCCAGGCCATGTAACGGGTCCAAGATTGGATTTTGAAGTGGAATATGAATTTATATTGGTATTTGTGAAGCTCGGTTCTTTGATAATTCCATTCTCTTTTGACCAATATCCTATGGCTTGAGCTTTAGGGCCAAAGACATTGACTATCTGATAAGGAGGTGCTTGGAGTTGACCGTTGACTAGTTGGAAGTTTCCCGCAAGGCCTTTGAATGTGGTTCTTGATAAAGCTTGTATGAGGTTTGGTCCACTATTTGAAACTCCAAAAGCTTCTATATCTGTAGAGTTTCTAGAAATATTTGCTTCTGTGTACTCAGGATTTCTTGTTATTGCTTTCTCTGCTGCCATGGCTAGTGCAATGGCCGAGTCATAAGCCCATAGACCATAAATGTCAGAATCTGCAGCTGTTAGACTGTTCCTCTGAACCCTTTCTTTATATCGCCTTGAAAAGTCGTTGAGCTCTTTCGTCTTCAGAATATAAGGTTTTACTCCTATTACTCCTTCCATAACAGAAGGATCCATTATATCTATTTCATTGGTTATTGAATCTGTTATTATCCACGTATATTCTTTATTCATCATTCCTACTTGTTTCGCTTTTGTGAAGAGACGAGAAGCAAGAGGCCTCAGCATGTGGACAACGAAAACCCTAGTTTGCATAGTCATGAGCTTGTAAAGCTCTGCAACAATTTGATCATCCGTTGCTAGTGGTGAAACGACACTTCTGTAAGGACTACGAGCATTGACTTGTTCAAAGGCATCAGTCAAAAATGGTATAATTCCTTCTCCAAATTCACTGTCCTCATAGATTGGAACAACTTCTCGCCATCCAAAGGCTTTGATAATTGCACCTATTGCATCTACTTGTGATGAGTCATCGAGAGTGGTACGAATGAAATATGGGCTCTTGCTTGATGAAAGAGAAGGACTTGTAGATGAAAAGGTGATTATGGGAACTTGAGCTCTGTCTCCAAGGGAAATTAGGAAAGTTGCCTGTACAGAGAACATGGGACCTATGATGGCTTGCACTTCAGCATTCTTCAGTAGGTCCAAAGCTGCATTTCAGTTTGGAAATTTATATGATTTCAGTTTGGCTTGCAATTCAGCATTCTTCAGTAGGGTAAGATATGTTATAATGCAACGTTTCCCCTATAGTGATAGTAGATTTCTACTCTTTTAACAAAACTTTCAGTTAAAGGCCAGTAATGATTTGAGTGAATTGCATTCACTATCCCTCAGTTTCGTTAAATCACAAAATTCTCCCTTAGTTTTCATTTATTATAAGAAAACGAGGTTTCTGTATTCAAGTAAATTTGTGAAAATTGTGGCAAAGAGAGGCTTTGTGACAGGCGTCGATTGTGGTTTAAACCACATCGACTCTTATAAATTGCAGGAGACAATGTGCTTCTAATGGTGTGAACACAATCAAAAATCCAACAAAGGTTTTACATGAACAATGAACCTCAAGGGGTTTTTTGTAGTAAATAGAAAATGAGGGAGTATTTTGTAATTTTTTCAAACCACAGGAGTAGTAAACCTAACTCTCCCTAATAATTTAATGCAGAAACATGAATCCATCTTCACAGCAAATATTCAAAAAATGTTTCATATTTTTAATTGTACCCCGCATTTATAAAACAAAAAAAATCAAGTATTTATTCTTCAACCTATTTCTTTAAAATAGATTACCTGTCCATATATGACAATTTTATAGCTTTTAAGTTCGATTTTATATAACTAATTGCTTGCAACACAAACAGTTCCTGTGAGAAAAGATAATGAAGACTTTTTGCTCTGTGATGTGGATTGAAATGAAGTCATGCACTCATAAATATACCTTAATCGAGAATACTTGTGTACTTATTTCATTTTTTTATCATGTTTCGATGTGTGTATGATCTGTAGGGTGAGTAATACCTGCTGCAGCTGCCCCAACAGCAGTTCCTTTGGAGTCACGATTGATGAGAACGAGCCTCGTCTTATAATGATCACGTGTGGAATAGAAATCTGAGAGTGCCATTGATATGCAGTTTAAGGCCATTTCTCCATAAGGATCCATGTCCAGCACTGTTCCAACTCTTACAGGGATAATCTGTGCGCCTGTCATTCTTGTGGTGGTGAAAATCTTTAATAAGGAGATTAAGAAGAGATACAGAATAGGATTGATCATGTAAGTTTTCTTCTCCATAATATTATTTGCTAAAAATGAGTTGCTTTGAGAGGATGAGTTATGGTTTATATGTTGAAATATTTGGATGTTTTCAACTTTTAACTACTAAATATATGTAGGACCCAAGAATGGGCAAAAAAATTGGGAGTTAAATGCAATTTAGCCCCTTGTGAAAAAACAAATAGCAAGTGAAAACGCATAGAATTTACTGCTCATTTTTCAAACTCACGAGGAGTCTCCCTGGTAATATATTTTTTAATGCATGGGTCTTTATTTAAGATTAGATCTTTCGCAAGGGGCCCATAGGATTTAACCCAGAAATTGGCTAAATTATATGTTATGGTATTTCACTATTTTGGAAGAAGTTATTGGATCAGTTTCCTTTGGTGAAGTCAATGACTGATTAGATGTAAATGGGTAGGAGACTAAGAAACAAGGGGGTAATTATGTAATTATTATTATTATTATTATATTGTTGTTCTTGATGAAGGGTTTCATATTTGATTGACATTTTAATTTGCAGTTACCTCGAAAATCACCAATATTGGGCCTACTCAATTTGGATTAAGATTTAAGAGTTTCCTCTCATAAGCTTAAGATCATTTTGATTTTTGTGGTTCAAAATTTATAAAAATTGCGTTATTTATTTGCAATGACTAAGAGCGTCGTGCATGAGCATTCCATGCATGGAAAAATTCTTATGCTTTTGTAGTGTACATTACTTCAATTTTTATAATGAAAAATAGCACGCTAAAATTACCAATTCAATTGAACAAAGTTACACGCTTAACCTACCAATTTGATCAACATTCAACGCAGCACACCTAACTTCGAAAGAAAATGGCTCTCTAAATTGACAATTTCAATAGACAGAGATTGTCACAGCAATCTGACCTTTTCAATAAACATTTCACAAAAAACAGTATAAACTAAAACGTACAACAATGGTTTCATAGAATTTCCAAAATCCAATGACCAATGCCAACATATTTAATAGCATTCAAGTAATCTAGGGTTGCCCTTGGCGGAGCTACATACAAGTAAGGGTGTGCACGTGCATCCCTTAACTTTAAAATTATTCTACATATATAATGTATTTTCTGAAATTATTTCATAATATCTAGTATATATTTTATTTAGTGACCCCCTGAATTCACTCTTTATGTCAGGTGCACCCTCATCTTAGGATCCTGGTTCCGCCACTAGTGGTTGTTGCCATATTGCTGCAATTTCCTCTGTTGCAAAGTTGCACCAATATCTTAACAAAGTAAGTTGTTCTAGAGGTACTTGAACAACTTGCACATGATAGAACAGGGAAGCATATTACAGAAGATAACATAGTGATCTAAGTCCGAAGACAATATTTTCAGAAGAGATTTAAGGAACTAAAAAATAATTAATAACATGTCGAATTAGATTTACAAATTACAATTAGACCTCCATATCTGACTAAGCAGGAAAGAATCACTTTCACTCAAATCTCATTGAATCCCATGTGCCAATGTTGTGGTCCTTTGCATGTTTCCATTGGTTCCAGCTAACTGAATCTCCTGGTTTATCATCTGAGACGTTTCACCGTGTTGATGACTTGTCAATACATTCTCTGTTGAACTCCTCTGATCTCCTTGAAGATTTAAGTTTTGCTCTGAGAAAACAGGGCTTGGTGGGCCATCAGTACAAGGCGAGGCCAAGGAGAAATTCGAAGGACTGGGTTGGTAATTTGCATGGGGTGATTGCATTTCACTCCCCATGCAATTACTACAGCTGTAATTATCTGTCTCACTCAGTTTGCGTTTCTTGAAAGTATAAGACTTGAAATCTTTGTTGTCAAACCTGTGTAGTAACACTATTATCTTGCTCCAAATTGTGGATTCGGGATGAGAGCACTCTATTACACTCCAATTTTCTCGTAGGAACCTAATCACATAGAATATAAATGCTGCAACTCCAACTATTGCTACTATTGAGAAAAGTCCCCAGAAACTTGCTAATCCAAGACTTTTGGGTGAACTTAAAGTGTCTGAGTCGGGACATTTTGTCTTATCACCAAACCATTTTCTTTCAATATCCACCATGTTTTGACTCTCTGTCACATTTAAAATTGCTCGTGTAACATCAGATACTAGAGGAGAACCTATGGGGAACGCCTGCAAAGTGGAAAAAGAGAGATTAGAACAGAATAGCAAGAATAAAATTCTTAATGAATTTAAAGAAATGCAGAAGATCGCATACAAAGCCAAAACCATTAGCCTTATACGTGGGTTCGACCGTCATGTATTTTGAACAGTATTTTCCTAGGAACAGCTTAATATATGGGATTTCATGAAAAGCAGCAGATATGCCGCCATTTCCACTCCCTTTGGAGAGAAGTTCATCGAGTTGGTCTGGTGAGTTGAATGCCACGATTCTGGACTCGTCAAAATTCATTTTTTTAAGGAGTCCATAAACAAATGATCCTTCCATGTATCCTACGTATTCCTTGTTTTTAATGAGCACATTAACATCTCTGACTGTCGGCTGCAGCTGCTGAACAGTTAACATAGATGCAAGACTGGCAGTATAGCTTTGGGTTAGTATAAGCGCCACCAAGAACCATACAATCAGCACAAGCCTGGACAAGTTGCTTATCACCCTCTCCTCTACCAAAAAAAAAAACGGAGGTCAGAAACATTTATTACATTACATATCTTTAACTTATGTGGTTTTTAAGTTCCAAAAAACATGGCCTAAAATGTTTTACTGACAACAAAGACTATAATTAAAAATATGCCAAGTTACATCTACCACTCCGGAGGTTTGCCCTAGCTACATTTAAGTCCCTGTTTTCAGAAATTACAGAAAACTCCCTCTCATTTCACTTTAATGGAAAAAAATCACCGAAACTATACATCATGAAACCAAAAATGCAAATAATCAGCCTATTCAAGGGAGTTTTTGTGATTTCTAAAACAGAGGGATGAAATTGTAATTAACTCAAACCTCAGGGGTGGTAGATGTAATTTTCCCTAATAAAATAAATGGCTTACTTTGAGCAAAAACCATAGTCGAGAAGGCAAACCAGAATATCATGCCTACTTGACGCCAAAATGGCCCCCTAAAATCCTCATTAATTCGATGTTCAAGAATCCAAATCAAAACCCCAATGAAAATGAATGAACAAAAGGTTGTTAACCACAGTTCCCAAGTCAGTGGCTTCACAAATACCCATGTGTTTTTTCCCTTATCATCTTTGATTGGTACAATCATCGACACACCAGACTCTGTATAAGGCAGAGTGAAATCAACGTACTCTGACCTGTTTCCAACAATTGTTACATCTCCAGCCACAGCATCAAAATTCTGCTCATTCCATCAGCAAAAAGGTTAATTCCAAGTTGAGAAAAATGCTTTTGGTTTTTAATAGTCAAAGCAAAGAGGAGGGAAGATAGATACTTACCCCAAGATATACTTGATAGATCAAGTCATTGTAATCTCCAGCCATGTCTTTGTCAGGTTTGGCAAATGGAATGTATTCATATGGCACGCCATATGGTAGTGCTGCCATTACTGCATCAAAAACATCTATACTGAATCCTTGCACTTTTGTAGAATTGTCAGAATTCCATGAAACACGCACAAATTCTGTGTAGCCAACTTTTACAGGTACTGCTACTCTCAATTTCTTCCCATTTGTTGGAATTACCCAACCCTTAGGTGGAGATGATGGATTACCAGGCCATGTAACAGGTCCAAGATTGGATTTTGAAGTGGAATATGAGTTTATATTGGTACTTGTGAAGGTAAGTTCTTTGATAATTCCATTCTCTTTTGACCAATATCCTATTGCTTGAGCCTTAGGGCCAAAAACATTGACTATCTGATAAGGAGGTGCTTGGAGTTGACCGTTAACTAGTTGGAAGTTTCCCGCAAGGCCTTTGAATGTGGTTCTTGATAAAGCTTGAATGATGTTTGGTCCACTATCTGAAACTCCAAAAGCTTCTAAATCTGTAGAGTTTCTAGAAATATTTGTATCTTGAAAAACCGGATTTCTTATTATTGCTTTTTCTGCTGCCATGGCTAGTGCAATGGCTGAGTCGTAAGCCCATAGCCCATAAATGTCAGAATCTGCAGCTTTTAGATTGTTCCTCTGAACCCTTTGTTTATATCGAATTGAAAAGTCGTCAAGCTCTTTCGTCTTTGGAATATAAGGTTTTACTCCAATTACTCCTTGCATGACAGAAGGATCCATTATATTTACTTCATTGGTTATGGCATCTGTTATTATCCATGTATACTCTTTACTCATCATTCCTACTTGTTTCGCTTTTGTGAAGAGACGGGAGGCAAGAGGTCTCAGCATGTGGACAACGAAAACCCTAGTTTGCATGGTCATGAGCTTGTAAAGCTCTGCAACAAGTTGATCATCTGTTGCTAGTGGTGACACAACACTTCTGTAAGGAACACGAGCATTGACTTGTTCAAATGCATCAGTCAAAAATGGTATAATTCCTTCTCCGAACTCATTGTCCTCATAAATGGGAACAACTTCCCGCCATCCAAAGGCTTTGATAATTGCACCTATTGCATCTACTTGTGATGAGTCATCGAGAGTGGTACGAATGAAATATGGGCTCTTGCTTGATGAAAGAGAAGGACTTGTAGACGAAAAGGTGATTATGGGAACTTGAGCTTTGTCTCCAAGAGAAATGAGGAAGGTTGCCTGTACAGAGAACATGGGACCTATGATGGCTTGTACTTCAGCATTCTTCAGTAGGTCCAAAGCTGTATTTCAGATTAGAAATTTATATATGATTGTCATTTTCAGGGGTAAGATATGGAAGAATGCAATGTTTCCCCTAAAATGTTACGATTTCTACTTTTTTTTAATAACAAAACTTTCATTTAAAGGTAATGATTTGGGTACATAACATTTACTATCCTCAGTTTTGGTTAATTAATTACAAAATTCTCCTCTAGCTGTAAAGTTGTGAATTTTTTTGCAAAGAGAGGCTTTGGTTTAAACCGCATTGAATCTTACAAATTGCAGTAGACAAGGAGCTTCTAGTGGTGTGAACATAACCAATTAATCCAATGAAGGTTTACATGAATAATGAAACCCCAGGGGGGCTTTTGTATATAAAAGAATAATGAGGTAGTATTTTGTAATTTGGTCAAACCACAAGGGTAGTAAATGTAATTCGCCCTAATAATTTAATGGAGAAACATGAATTCATCATCGCAGCAAATATTCAAGAAATGATTCATATTTTCAATTTACCCTGCATTTATACGCAATTCAAGTATTTATGCTTGAACCTATTTCTTTAAAATAGATAACGTGTACGTGTATGAAAATTTTTAAGTGCGACTTTATATAAAGAAATTGCTTTAAACACTAACGGTTCCTGTGAGAAAGAGATAATGAAGACTTCCAGCTCTATGATGTGGATTGAAATCAAGTATATGCAAGAATATATATGTACTTCATTTTTATTTTTCAATGTGTACCTGTAGGGTGAGTAATATATACCTGCTGCAGCTGCCCCAACAGCAGTTCCTTTGGAGTCACGATTGATGAGAACGAGCCTCGTCTTATAATGATCACGTGTGGAATAGAAATCTGAGAGTGCCATTGATATGCAGTTTAAGGCCATTTCTCCATAAGTATCCATGTCCAGCACTGTTCCAACTCTTACAGGGATAATCTGTGCACCTGTCATTCTTGTGGTGGTGAAAATCTTTAATAAGGAGATTAAGAAGAGATACAGAATAGGATTGATCATGCAAGTCTTCTTCTCCATAATATTATTTGCTAAAAATGAGTAGCTTTGAGAGGATGAGTTATGGTTTATAGTTTGAAGTATTTGGATGCTTTCAACTTTTAACAACTAAACATATGTAGGACCCAAGAATGGGCTGTACTATGTGAATAAAATTTGTCAATATTTGTATATGTTATGGTATTTTGGAAGTTTAAACAATTATTGGATCCATCGGTTTACTTTTGTGAAGTCAATGACTGATTTTATTAGACGTAACTGGGAGGAAACTATGAAACAAGGGGGGTTGTTGTATTATATATTTAGTTCTTGATGAAGGGTTTGACATTTTGATTGATATTTAATTTGTAATTACCTCGAAAATCACCAATATTGGGCCTATTGGCATTACTTTAGATTAGTTAATTTGGATGCAGAGCTAATAAGCTTAAGATCATTTTGCTGGTTCTAATTCAAACCTAATAAGAAAACTTGGGTAATAAGGAATGACGAAGAGCGTCGTGCATGACTTAAACTATATGCAATGAATGATATACTTGTTCTCCTTCTAAGACGGTATCCCAGTTAAAATATATGAGTAAACAAAGAAACAAGTAATTAAACTATTGCTGTAGAATATTCCAAAGTCAATATCTTCGCTTATTTGAAATTGGATTGAAATTCTTAGACACAATATTTCATGATTGTGTCCCGGACGTAATGGGTAAGCATTGACACTACAATCTGTATTTGTTATTGTTGACTGCTGACCTGGTGCGAAAGAAGACTTGGGAGATTGATTATCAGAAATACGACGTGACAGGCAGATTATCAAGTATTATGATATATCTAAAATGAAATATATTGTACTATTGATGGGAGGCACCAAGTGGTCCAAACTGCAATAGAATCATAGATCATAAAGACAATATACAATGGTGAAACAAGAATAGGACTTGACTTTGTTCGAAATGAGCTTCATATCGCATAAATCATTTGGAGGCAAACAGACACATGTCATTCATCCAACTATAGCGCAATATATACAAGACCTTATGCCAAACAATATTTCGTGATAATTCAGTTATTAAGGTCAATCAATGGCATGTCTTGTAATTTTGTTGATTTCAATTCTCAAAGCAAAACGCAGATTCTCAAATCTCAGCGTTCCCCCTATACAGTATTGCAACATATCAAGTTTCACACTCTAGAGTGATGGATATCTTAGGATGTCAAACTACACAAAGACCAGCTATCATTGGTAATTTGACACATATTTTACAATATGAGTCACATTAACAAACACCAATCCTGGAAATACGTAATAAACATTGTTTTAAGGTTATTTGACTAAATTCAATAGACTTCCATCATAACAAGCTCGATATTTCCGGTAATGTTACTAGAGATAGAGACTACAACACTTAATGAAACTTCATATGCAGGCAGACATATGTCCAAATGATATTTCTGTTTCAGCTAATTGTCACTCGTCTCTTGTAGTAGGCTCTAAACCAGCCGAGGGACTATCAGCAAAGTATTCTTGATGTTTCACATTCACACCATACTGCAATCAATATGGAAAATTATCATGCTATATTAATGTAAAATTAAAGATTCAGCTTAACATTGCAAAAAACATACTAACATATTGAAAATAAAATAAGGTGATGAAACAGCTAATTCAGTCTCAATGCTGGGGTGGGTGGGTATTCTTTCTGGTTACAGTTTCATTTAGAAATTTTCAAATTTAAAAGAATATATATATATATATATATATATATATATATATATATATATATATATATATATATATCATGTGAAGCAGATACCGTCAAATACTATGATGGTTACCTCACGCAGAGCTTTGGAAAGATCATCCATCGTCAAGATCAAACGCTTATCCTGTTATGAAGTAAGTGTTAAAAACTGTTGACAGCAATAGGAATTGATATAAAGCATAAATATTGCACCTTTTGTTGTTTATCTCTTTTTTCCTTGATTACAGCTGACTGTCTTGCCTTGCATTGCCTGCATCAAGATATGAAAATATTGTTTCAAATTTCAATATAATCTAAATTCAATTGATAAGAAACACAAAAAGAATATTAAGCAGTTCTACAAGGGGAAAGAAAAAAGATGTGCTCGCAAAGTAGAATTAGCAAAGAAGAGTAAGTACAACTTACTGAAGAGCATCAGTTGCAACATCGGCGATAAACTTCTGAGTAGCAACTGCTACCAGCCTCGTCCTAAAGAAAAACATCGGATTTATGATACAGCAAAATAAGATGTGGACTAATAATAAACACAGGAAAGGAGGACGAAAAACAAGCACAACAAGAAGACAGTATGATTTCCACTATTTGAGTTAACAACTCATTAGAACTAAGAATAAAAGTCATGATGTGTACAGTAATAGCTGTATTTAGATTATAACTTCCTCATCCACAAGGTCTACTTTTTTTATGTTCTCGTACTGCCACAGTGTCCAAATCAATCTTCTGAACAAGAGACTATTACCGTTCAGCAGAAGTATCCTTTATTGTTATAGGACAGATGAAATTCTAGGTCTTTTTCTTCAGAAGATGTCGCTTCCATGTCTATGTCAAATGTAACTCAAATTTGTGGCAATCCTCTTCAAAAAGATGCTTAGTTTTGAAAAGTTTCGGTTATTGCTAAAAATTAACATATTTATAGGTTTACACACAATCCGGTAGAACGCATATAAATCATTAATTTCCGCGAAAATTGGTGAATTCACTCTAGAGAAAACTACTTCAGCAGACATATAGTGCAACTCCACGATGTTTCCCCCTCTTCTAGGGTACAGATGTGCAGTAGAGAAAAAAGGCAGAGAGTACCTACAGTCGTACATCGGGGCACTGGAATCCACTTTTTGCCAGGTAATGCTCAACCAATTCGTCAGGTATCTGTAAATTATCGAATTACTTAGAGACGAACAGAAATTTTGAAATAAGAGAATAAATATATCAGTAACCATTACGGTGGGGGTATAGTCCATTAAAGAAGCAAGGAATTCTGTAAGCGCAGCATCGTCATCGTGACGGGCATCCTTCGGTTGCTGATGGCTACTCTGACCGTTCATTATCAATTTCCCGGTGGGTTTATACAACGGGCGGGAGGTAAAGGCGGCGCGCTACCGTGATAGATACGATCGCCAAAGCCCAAGTACTGGAAGAGACGTTTCTTCCTTTCTATAACACCGCTTGGGGTAAAAACTGTTATGCCAGCCAGAGCGATTTTCCCATTCACGGAGCCTATGTTTTAAAACCCGGACCGGACCGGTCGGTCGAACCGGTTCAGTCGGTGACCGGTGGCCTATCCGGTCCGAATGGGCCTACAGAACCGCTGTTGAATTTGACCAGTTAAGGCCGGTGAGAACCGGGCAATAACCGGTACCGGTTCACCCGGGCAGACCTATAACGACCCAAAATTTCGGATATATTTTCGAAATAATTATACGACACCTCGTGAGATTTTAAATGAAAATATTAGCTTCGTTAGCTAATTTTAATTTATTCTAATTTATTTCCATATCTTCAACCATTTATAATTACCTTTTTTACCCCTCGAATTTATTTAATCTCAAACGAAACCACACCCCCTAAGCACACTTGCACCCTCTTGAACACACTTACACCCTCTTGTGCACACTCTCTTGCACAATCTTGCTCACACCCCAAAATCGAGAGAGAGAAAGAGAGAAGAGAAGGAGAAAGGAAGAAGAAGAAGAAAGGAGAAGGAGAAATCCTGTCCCGAATCCGTCGCTTGATCAGTCGAAATTCCGAGACCAACTATACGATCCTCATTCAATTCTCTACCGGTAACCTTCTTTTCTCATTTCATTTCATCCATTAAATCCTTCGATTTTCTAGCTTTTAAAAAATTTGATGGGTTTGTAGGTTAGAGTTTATCATTTTTAGTGTAGTTCGGATCAAATGGTAGCTATTAATGTGTACAATGCATGAGTGTGAATTTTATATGTTGATTTTAGCTATAGAATCCACCCTAGTTGATTTTAGGACGAAACCCTCGTGAGAAACCTTGAAATCGCGTTTTCTGCACCTGGAAGATGAACCACACGGTCCAACGCAAGGTCTTGGCAAGACCGTGCACCAGACCGTGTACACCACCTTGAGCCTGCACCGGCCTGTGCACCCCGGTGCGCAAGCCAGTGCGCCTTTGTTTTGGCTTGCACGGTCTTGCGTGCGTGCTCAAGACCGTGCGTTAGCCCGTGCGAATGCCTTAACCAAATTTTCAGCCTTTTTCCTTAGTTGCTCACGGTAATGGGGTCAAATGGCCAAAAATAAAAGTTGACTTTTTGCATACGACCCCCTAAAATCGAGCCGTTTTCACCTATAGCTTCCATATGATTCAAGGATGAATATTTCGTAAAGTTTTCAAAATTCCGACCTCGTTCGGACCTTGAATCGAGCCTTTTTTCGTTTAGGACTTTTTCCCCAATTTTTGAATGTTGTCCGAATGATCCGAAAATCGCATGAGTGCTTCTTTATAATATATTATGCATGAATGTGCAATTAGAATTTCAATTGAGCATGTTTAGCATCTTTAATTGCGTATCTTTCGTTTAATGGATTTAAATGCATTTTACTTGTAATTTCAATTACTACATGATTTTTAATTCTTTCATGCGTTGTAGTCCTTGAGAGTCGTACGTCGTGTCTTATCTTATTTGGTTTGTCGTCTGACAGTTTCAGGCCGTCCTTTCAAGGAATAGCTTAAGTGTCTTGTCGTTCATGTGCTCCCAGGTGAGGGTTTTAAAATGCTTTCAACTAGAGTAAGGATTTCTTTTATTTATTGCGAACTACCCTTACGTGCTCATATTGATTTGATTTCCTTCTTGTATATCTATTAAATATTTAATTATATTTTCATGATTTTAATAACAAATGTTTTGATATTAACTCCTACCTATTAGTATATCTAAATCGTTTTGGTTTCCAGAGGCAAGTAAACTCTTTCTTTTCAACGTGATACTTTGACTTTGGCTGGGTCTATGAGGGAAGTCGTTAGGGGAGGGCGTCAGTGCTTCCCGACACGTATGAAACTTATAGTCACCCCCTCTGTCGTCACACACTTGCCTAAATGCCCGTTTGGCTTTCAACTTATAATGCTTCTTGAAATGCGAGCAACTTCATGTACTTTTCTTTTACTTGGGGCCCGGGAGGGTATTCGAGGGTCTCACTTGGGGACGAGCGTCCAGGGTGTTGCCCGAGGTACTTTTCCCAAAATTAAGCGTCAATCGTGGCCCGTCAGGAGTTGATAGCCACGGTTGGGAGCGATGGTGGGCGTTGCATCCGTTGCACGTTTTCCTATAATTCAATTAGTCGCCCATGTTCGCACTATGGGGTCAGACACCGAAGATGGAGTTTTATAATGACATGAAGGGGTTATAAGGATAAACAGGCCCATTCTCGCTGGGATATTATTTGCTTCTATTTATGCTTTACTATTACTGCCTATTAATTATTGTTATGCAAGTCGAAGCACATTTCGGATTTTCTTAAATTCTGCACATTTTCCTATATATATATATATATATATATAAAACCCGGAAGCGTGGCTCGTACTTGTTGCCTCTTTACCCTCACTGAGTATCATTTATACTCACCCTGTAGCGCCCCGCTCTACAGCCCCCGAACCTGCACGGATTCCCAATTCGAGAACGGCGCCTCAACCCGAGAACCCATGCAAGCTAACGGGTCAATCCCGACACTTGGCAACAGTGGATCCCCAAATTAGAACATCTAACCAACTCAGAATAAACAGCGGAAGCAATTTAAAACATATTATCAAATAAATGCCACTCCGGGGCCAATTAACTAATTAGTATCAAAGCTTATTCAGGGGCAACATTAAATAAATATCAAGGGACGGGGATCAATGTATCATATCTACATGTCAGGACAAAAGAACAACTAACTAGAGAGTTAAAAGACAACAAATGAGACTCGGCAAAACCAAAAAGCCTATTTATGCACTGTTGCCCATCCGACACGTGAGACATGTCGGTCTCTCTCTCTACCTGAGGCAAGAACCAATGAAAGAGGGTGAGTCAAAAATACTCAGTGAAGATGTGAGAGCAAGTCGAGTCATGCTTCCGGGTTTTATAGAAAATACATATGCGATAAGGAAAAAAACCGAAATATGCTTCGACTTGGATATTCTATTAAAACGATAAAAGTAATAATAATATAAAGCGATAAATAAATATCCCGCGAGAGTGGGCCTGTTCCTCTTTATTTCTCCACGATACATGATAAAAAAATCTCCATCGCCGGTGTCAAGCTAAGGAGCAACCCGAAGCTCGACTAATGTGAATTTTAGGAAAATGTGCAACGAATGCAACATCCACCATTGCTCCCAACTGTGGCTATCAACTCCTGACGGGCCACGATTGACGCTTATTTTTGGGAGAAGCACCTCGAATTACACCCTGGACGCTCGTCCCCGGCTGTAACCTCCGGATACTTTCCCGGGCCCATTTTGAAATAACACGAATTTGCTCGCTTTGAAAATAAGATTTGAATGCCAAACGGCAATCTGGGCAAGGGTGACGACGAAGGGAGTAAATCCTAAGTCAAACCGTCACTAAAATAAAGAGTTTCTTGCCCTTTTTGAAAACAAATCGATTTGGTTTAATATTGTATAATTTTGATATTAAAGGATTTGAGGATAAAACATAAAAATATAAACTCGAAATATATAATACATCAATAAGGGATTAGGGGGTTTCGCAAGTATATATATATGTTCAAGCCCAGTTAAATATTTAAATCCTCACCTGGAATCAAAAATAGAAAGCCTAGCAGCTAGACTCACTGGTCACCGACGCCTGATTGATCTGAAGACAAGACAGGACCTAGACGAATTAGTAACGACTATAAAAGCGCAAATAAGCAATTATTGGACGAACGGCTAACCAAACATGTTCACAATCATGCATATGTCAATTATAATATATAAGGAAGTTATCATGTAAATTTCACGAAATTCCGACAAGTTGTCAAAAATACACATACTTAAAATTACACTATTCACAGCCCGAATAAGGGTGAAATTAAATAAACCTTTCAAAATATTAATCTACAAGTTATAAGGGTTTTATAGGTGAAAACGGTATAATTTTTGGAGTCCGTACGCGAAAAGTCAACCAAAAATGGTGACCCGAAGACTCAATTACCGAGAGCAACATTTGAAAAAGGCTGGAAAATTTTCTAAGTGTTTCACACCGGCTTGTGCACAGTCTTGAACACGGTGGCAAGACCGTGCACGCACACACGGCCGAACACGGTTTGGACACACGGGCTTGAGCCCGTGCGGGCAAAAAGAGCTGCACACGGGCTCCTGCACGGTCTTGCTCAAGATCGTGAGTTAGCCCGTGTGGTTCAACTGGACACAGCAGAAAGTTACGGGTTTTTACGAAAATCGAACCAAAAATTCATAAAAAACATATTTTTAACGCAAATCAACACTCATAATTTATAACAATCAATAATCATCATCTAATACACATTTACATCCAATAATATCACGAAATGATCAAGAAACGGGCTCGATCTAAGCATATTACCTAAAAATCCCGAATTAATAAAATATTCTCAAAACATCGAAATCCGTGAAAGAAATTGGGAAAATTGGTACCTAGAGAAAGGTATCAACGAAAGGATCGTTTAGGTTCGATCGGCGCGAAATTCCACGGAGAAACGAGCTCGGCACGATCGATTAGGGCTTCGGTAGAAAATTCTCTTTTTCTTCTTCTCTCTCTCTCTCTCGAATTTTGAAATAAGGTTCGAATGAAAGTTTCAAGACTTTTATCAATTATTTCGAAATATCGAAAAATACGAAGGGTTATTTTAGTAATTTTAGAAAGTCCAATTAAATACACGTCGGTCAAATATATCAATTTAATATCGAACAAACGCAATTAGACAAGAAATTTAAATACGAAATTAATATTATCACATTGGGTCGTATACGAAAATAATATATAATAATTCACACATTACGAGAATTTAGGGTTAAGAAAGATAATTAACGCGGGAAAAAATACTCACAATAATTCTCGGATTTCTGGGTCGTTACACACCCCCTCGCTGTTTTAATTCTTACTTCAGGTCGACAGGTGGCGTTGTCACCCCTCATGTCGGTTGGCAACAGCGGGTCGTAAGTCTTGGTCTTCGTGTCCTTTGGTAATTGTCGGTAGTGTCCAACAACAGTCTGTCTTTTATTATTAAATCGTTTTGTTCATTAGAAATGGATATATTAATGATGATTGATATTCGGTGATGTGATGGATATTCGTTGAGCATTGACTCGTTAATTACGTTTTTTGTTGAATATTGAGTTATATTAATTGACGTCCCGTGTGGCTTTGAATATTTAATTGTTATGAATATGTTAAGCTTCCGCACTATGTTATTTCTGTTGGTTGTTGTTGTTGGACTAGGTACGTTGTTGCCAGGTATAGATTGAGTGCTTGCCGTTCGCCGGGATGGATTTTTAAATGGGGTACATCTACCTCGTTTGGGAGTTTGTCTCGGTGCGGATGTGGGGTCCTTTCTCCTCCTACGGAGAGGGGCGCTACAAGACCGCCGGTCTGTTCCATTCTCTTAGCTTTTTTCTTCTTTTTTTTCTCTGTTGTTCTGAACGTCAGATGAGAATTGAGATTTTAAAGTTTTTCTGACCTTTAATTCGGATTAAACGGTCTCCTCTTGAAGTGGTAATTTGGGAGATGAAGGAATTCCTGGCGAATTGGCGATGGTGACGGCTAGATCTGCGAAACCACTTCCACTTTTTTCTCCCCCATTTTACATCTTTCTCTCTCTTTTCAATCAATCTAAGTTTTAACTATTTTTATGTTTTTGGATATTTAACCTATTGGGCTTACCTTTTATTAATTATTATTAACTTTTTTTTATATAATCTAAAATAATATGACAATTATTTATAAAAAAGTTAACATAGTAATTGAAATGTTATCGTATTAATTGTGTACTGACAATGTTTTAGACAATAACAATTATGAAAAAAATCGCAATTAATATATTTTTTCTATATTATTACATATTTATTATTTATTTAATAAATATATAATTAAATATATTTATTACGTAATTATGACGTCACACCAGTTCGACCGATAATTAAACCGGTTGAACCGGTCAAACCAGTAACCAATAACCAGTAAGGTCTCCGATTCGACGTCCGGTCCGGGTTTGAAAACATTGCACGGAGCTAATATTATTAAATTGACAACTCTGCCCCTAAGCTGTAAATCGACGCCTGCGCCAGATTATATTTGATTATTTTTGGGATAATTATACTATATTGAGTTAATTGCATTTAGACCCCTTTACGACATCAAAATTACGGATTTGTTTTTCTTTCTTTTGGATGGTCAAATAGAGAAAAAATAGTGCACAACCGCATAAAACTGATATTAGAACTTCACTTGACCACGTTAGACAAATGAGCTCGCATGGACGAAAACCATTCTTTATTACATTGAATATTGATCATGGAATCATTTCAACTTTATATAGCAAAGGACAAATGTAAAACAAATCCATTTTTGAAATTCTTATTTGGGCCTCAGAGAAAACCAAACTCTACACAAAGAAGAGAACTTGGAACTACGAGTAATAATGTATGCCTATCTCTGCTGACTGTATCGTAAAATTCCATAAACGTCAATAATGCCTGGGGGGAAGACAGGATCAACAGCGGCTCTTACAGCAACCTTAGCCACAGCAGTGACATTAACTGGAGGTGTGAGAAGAGGTCCAACCAGGGGTACCTGGGTAAGTGCTTTAGCATGCTGGAGCACCTGCATAATAACATCAATGCCAAACATGTTATTGTCCAGCCTTCAGAAAGATAGTCAACAAATTAAGAATCTAGAGAGAGAGAGAGAGAGAGAGCACCATCTCCAATGGAGAACCAATAGCACCAAGTGGCACATTCATGCTCCCAACACGACGAGTTCCATATATAAATCCAGGCCTCAGAATCACTCCTGAATCAAAGACCAACTTTCAATCAGAAGGGGAGCGCGCGCGCGCGCACACACACAGCGAGAGAGAGATATTACCTCCATACGGATACCTGGTGAGTAACTCTGTCTCAGCAGCTCTCTGTACCACACAATAAACAGAGACATATAAGGACATTGCAATAAAATATAGCACAATACGTAATCTGCCAACTTCAGGTCCATCCCTCTTTCCTATTTCAAACTACACTAGCATTTTCAGTTTTTACATTAATATAAAATTAATCTTTTTCCTTTCCCCGGAAGTTGCACAACTCATAATTGAAGTATCATAGTCCTTTCCTGGTAGCTATATATACCCCATCATTTGGAATAAACAGTAACTTTATATCTTGTAAATGCAATTGGGAAACAGTAACTTCGTATCTTGTAAATGCAATTTGGAATTTTGCGTAAATACCTTCCCCTCATAATATCCTCGTATCAGATAATTTACCACACCAAAGTCAGCAGCTGAGATGTATACTAACCTCTTCACCCCTACAGATGATAAGAAAGAGATTAAATATCCAAAGCACAGATCAACTTAGGGTCTAAATTTTCTTTCCAAAAAAAAAAGGTAAGGTCACTCCAACAACATAGATCAGGAAAAAGGTTGCCAGGGAATCACAGTCTCATATTTTATTTACCTATTTTATCTGTGGGATCAAAATCTAGGTCTTAGATAATTCCTCAACTAAAGTGAACAAGGTAGAAGAACAATAGTATTCAATTCTGCACTCAATAACTGCTATCTGAGGAAAAACATGCAATAGAACCCCTTGGGATTTGTAAACTAGT
This sequence comes from Verbena officinalis, assembly GCA_958496215.1. Classification (NCBI taxonomy): domain Eukaryota; kingdom Viridiplantae; phylum Streptophyta; class Magnoliopsida; order Lamiales; family Verbenaceae; genus Verbena; species Verbena officinalis. Next base: position 2,461,237 of record OY292390.1, on the reverse strand, counting down.
TCACAGTCCAGAATGCACCTCAGATGCTCACAGAAGTTCTTATCAAGAAAATTGCGGGTACAAGTGAACTGTCAAAAAGGAAAATACCCAACAATAGTACCTCCTTCTGAAGCAGCTCTAATAGCATTAATATTTGCAGTTCCATTGATCTTGTACATTTCTGCATTGGAACCAAAACCGCCAACACAAGAAATCTACACACATAAACTTACATCAATATCACAAATGAGAAATTTGAAAGAAAGAGAATGCAACGTCACATTCACGAAAAACAGAATGAAACAATTAAAAGGAACATGAACATGACCAAAAAGAGAAAAAGGGCGGAGTAAATGTTTCTTAGGAAAATGAACAGAAAAAATAGAACTATCCCTTCCCATGATGACACATTCAGATGAGGACTCAGCAAGCACCAGTATAAAGTTTCAAAGGCCAAATTTACCTTGTTCTCCTTTATTCTCAACATATGTTTTACAATGAAATACTATAAATGCAATTTATAAGCAAATCTCTGTTCCTCTCATGTAAAGATTACACTACAATATAAATATTCAAGGTTGAATTAGTACGCACGATCGAGGTTACTCCCTTCAGCGCATCCTTCCATGAGTCAGTTGAGAAAAGGTTACCTTCAAACAGGAAAATCAGAAGCTCAAATCAGTAAAAAGTCACCACTAATGACAGCAAAAAAGACATTAGAATGTAAACAGCATCGCAATCAGGAACCTTGGTGCCATATCACACTGTTAGCCCAAGATTCTTGCACTGAGGGTCTGCCAGATCTGCAGAGGGGAATAAATTAGTTAGCAAACACCCTAAGTAACAAAAATTTGGAGAATAAATCATTAAGAGAGAATGCTCATGGAACATTCTGTAAGACTATAGAAAAAGTCATAGTAAATTTCTCTCTTGTTCCACCCTCGACATAACCAAGTGTGGAACAATGAATCAATAATATCCAACATATGCAATCAGCAAGATCAGGAAATGGATCTTAATGTCAGAAAAAATACCTGTTGAGGCTAGCAACAGTCAGACCACGATTTACAGCTTCCTTGCAGATATGAGAACCAACAAATCCATTTCCTCCAAGCACAAGCAACTGAATTGTGAAAAACAAAAATAGTAAGATCTAATCGAGCAACTAGCTCAATATCAAGAGATGGTAAGAAGATTTATGTCATCACAAGTACCTTCTCTGTTGGTGGTGGAGGGACCTCTACCGTCTCAGCTTCCTCAACTTTATCAGTTTTAGCAGAAGTAGATTGATCAGAACCAGTAGAGAGAAACCGTCTGTTACTTGAGGCTGCTATACTGATGTTTCAAGGACAAGCAATAATTATGGAAAAGAACTAATAATTAACATAAATTACTGACACAGTATTGAATATGGAAAATCAACAGGGAAAGGGAGCCAAGTTACAATAGAGATCACAAATGACATTACAAAGAAGTTTCACCTAGAACATCGTATAAGAATACTGGCTGCTTATATTATAAATATACATATTTTCCAATCCAGAGATGATTGCAACCAAGCATTATTAGGCAACACTAATTTTTTTCTTTTTTGTATCTTCCATTTCTCTCAAGGAAGATGTTGCAGATCGAACAATATGCCATGCTAGCAACAGATGTAACTGTTCAATATTATCTCTGGGATAAATCAAAATGAGAAACCCGCGAAGCCAATCACCTGTCTCCCTTACATACTCTCTTGTAGCTCAGAGCCTCAGACATTTCTATGGTATTTCCGTAATAATAAGGTATCGCACCCTGTTGGAGTCATAATGAAACCTTGCTAGCAAAGTACTAAGGTTCTCTATTGCTTGGCACCAAAGAAAGCACAAAATTACCCATCTCAACTTTCTCCAGATATTTAAACCTATAGAACTACCTAAACCCATCTACTCAAATAATTAAGTCACAAATTCTGGCCAAATTGAGCTAAAGTTCTCTCCAACCGAAATACTTATAGTCAGTAAACATATCAAAATTCACAACGAAAAATCACACCCATGTTCATTGATTCAAAACCTAAAAAACAAACAGCTAAGTAGCTTAACCGAAACCTGCATCAATTTTCAAATGTCAGCAATAGCAACCATTATTACCACTGCGCAACAAGTCCCGGACATACCTCACTCATATTGCACATTTTTTCAAAATAAAATCATCAAAGGAAATACTAGCAGTCACAAAAGCAAGAACAATAAAACCTACGAGAATCTGGACACTGAGACTGAAAGCTTGTAATGATGAATCAATCGAGACATTTCCTTTCTGGCAGATGAAACCCTTCTGTGATCGGTGAATAAATACAGTGTCTTTCAATTTATGTAGTTCAGAGCGTAAATGCGTCTCTAGTTCTTTTTTTATTTTACATTTTTTTGGTTCTTTTGCTGTTTATATACGGTTCGGCAAAATTGCACCGTCAAGATGTAGGGCACGTGGCGAGTGATTGTGGCGTCACGTAGCACAGAAGATGTGGCTCATTTTGCGCCTAAAAGTAGTGGAACTTTCCTCTCCAACATGTTGACTTTCAAATGCAAATTAGTTTTAATTTTTAATCAAGTTATCTTTTTTATAAAAAAAATCGATTCTTGTCATTGCAATGAGTAGAATTCCAGACCTCCATATCTGGTGGTCACTGGATTTAAATTATCAATTATTTAAAAACATTAATATATTACCAAATAATTTGAGCTACTAATAGTGTCTTTAATTGGAGAATTCAATTTTGACTTTTTAAATTATGTTTGGGCTGGAATCTAAGGTTCTTCATAAAATAAGATTTGGGCCTGATTCTGAAATATAACTTAGGCCCTAACCCTTGGACCCATACATAAAACCTTAACACGGCCCAACTATTAGGAAGCCCACAAATTAACCGTTCAAGGATATAATTAGGCACATTGGTCACGAGCCCAATAAGCCTGCCCCCGTTTAAACTTAATTTAAACATAAAAATATCAAATTTTCAAAATAAAAAGCCTGTATATGTGCTCGATGCACCAAAGTTCAGTTAGTCTAGTGAGATGAGGCACTAGATTTCTTAGCAAGATCTAGATTCAAATTCTAATTTGTATAAAGAGAAATTGAATTTGGAGAGTCACTTCCAATAAGGTTTATAGTTTATAAAGTACCTTGAGTTTAGAAAAAACAAAAAACAAAAAAACGCTAGGCAAATGTAGTGTGCTAAAAGCATTGTATCCCCACAAGCAAAAATATCTGATCGCAATAACTTTGTGTTTTAGCAATAATGAGTAGCACACTAGCAATTAATTAAAGCTAAGTAACATTTAAAAGTAATATACGATAAATATCTCACCTATTCTAATCTAAGCCTGCGATTGCGAGGCCTCGTGACGTTGAGAAATGATTGTTTTAGCCTTTAATGTGGGTGGAGTGGACATATACATAGTATTGGTGCTTCCTTATCTAAAAAGAGAACAATGGCTGACTTTTAAATAATCAAAAAAAAAATGCTTTATGTCAAGTATTAACCTCTTTGGGGAACAAATTCCCCATGTCTCCCTATTTCTCAATTGTGACATCAGATTCTAATACCATTAATTTGATTTTAATTGATTAATTATATATGAGCTCACCAAGTAAATTTGGCCCAATGTAAGTGCTTTTGCATGCCACTTACTATATACTTAATTATTATAGCATATATATTTCATTGGATACGCGCGATCTTGTCGATCTCATTTCTTAAATATTAGTGATTTCGAGATTTAATAGGCGATTAAGAATTTACTTTTAGGTTTTATTGTTTATTCTGTTCTTTATATATATATATATATAAATTGGAAAACGTGATAGAGTTTTTACCGAGACTTTCACTTCAATTCATATTATTCAAATCAAACAACCGTAAAATCCAACTATAAAGGCAAAAAGTATATATAGAAGGTTTACATCTGTTGTTCCTTAGGTTTGGTAATGTTGTAAATTAGTTCTTGTTACTAAAGTTACTAAGACACTCCTGTAGTTTTAATATTCATGTAAAATATTTACCGAATTTGTGTCTATTACTATCATTCAATCTAAAAATCACTGCGATTTAAACCTCAAATCATAGTCGATATCGGTCAAAACCTCTGTTTACTTTCAATTTCACCAAATTTGCAAGAATCTTGTAGATTTTTGATAGTTTAAAAACAAGATGGACTATTTATAATTACACTAGAGTTCGAGAGATTACTAATAAAAATGTGATTTTTTTGTACTTTTTGAAACAAGTAAAATAGTCTACTTTGTCTTTGTCATGAACATATATAGCTAGCCTGAATTAAAATGAAGTACATAAGTTATTGTGTCGATTTATTTTTGGTTTTGGTATTGTGTTTATTTATGTAACAGCTTGTACAAATACTAGTTCCCTATCAAACAGAAGCCAAAACCAAAAAGACAAAAGCAGTGCGAAGAGGGTCATGGTTTTATTTATGAAAACTGGAAAGTTAGAAGCTGTTAAATAAGTGGAAGCCGATGAAAGATTTTGGGCCCAGGAAATGATCGCACTATTGTTTGGATATGTGTTCGAGGGATCCAATTAATCTCCCACACAGACCCCGTCCTTTCACTTGATGTACGGCCATAAATATTATACCATAATAATAATTGAAAATTGGTACCTTCAAATCATTCAATGTGTACTCAAGATTAAACTTTAATAATTTCTCTCTCCCTCTAACTTTGTGGTAAAGATTTTTTATTTAAAAAAAAAGTTGAAGGAGTGAGGATTAGAAATAACGAATAATTATATTTACATCCCCTCGACTTAGAGATAAATACAGCAAGACCCTTTGTACTATTGAAAACTACAGAAACACCCACTCGACTATGGTTCTATCTTACACTTAGGTCCTGCCATTAGTCATTTTCTTATTTCTAAGTAGATGCTAATATTTTATTAACTGCAGAACAATTTAATAACTTCGCTCATTTCATGTATAACAAACAATATAACAAATATATTATGGGTAATTTAGTCATCTTAACTTTTTGTTAAGTTTTTTAGGTTTCCGTTAGGGTAAGAGGATCTATCTGTAATTTTCAATAGTACAGGGGGTCTTGTTGTATTTACCCTAAGTCGAAGGGGTGTAAGTGTAATTATCCCAATATAAATAATGAACTACTTAAAAAAAAATCTTATCTAAGTAGTTCTCTGTAAGACCTAGGGTTGGGTGTTATATCAAATAGTATAGATAAATGTATTTAATTTATTCATATTTACAATTTTTTTCATTATATTATGTGTAGTGAAAGCATAGATATTGCGCTATTAGAGAAATATACTTATCCCAACACTTAAAATGCTATGGAAGGGCCAAGCATCGAAAAAGATTGGGGCCTGCACGGCGGAGACGGGCCCATTTAAAGACATGAAACTGGTGGTGCGTTGGTGGTGCTCCGTGGGGTCCAGCCACCATTTTCCTTTTCTTAATCTGGCGACACTTTTTGGGTATATCGGATCTAAGTGTCATATGGATGTTAATTAGATAAACGGTAATTAAAAAGACAATTCCTTTTGACTATTTTACACGATGTCGTGTTTTAATTTAATAGTTTTATCATACTATTATAACTTAATAATGATGCTAAAATTAATTAATAATTTATTAATTTGTTAACAAAACAAAGGGTTTAATTATAAGTAATTAACAAAATAAGAATATATTCGATCGGGGCTAATATTCAGCCGAATAAACTTGATGTTTGTGACAATTCCAGACCAAATAGGCATTTATTTTAGCAGGAATTACATCTACTATATATCTTTCAGATTCGATTTAATTACAAAAATACCCCCAAAATTTCATGATTTATGTAAGACCTTAATCAAATTTTAGTTATATTCACACCATCGAAGCGTCTTATAATTTCCTGCAGTCCATTGGTCTAATTAAGAGTCCGTGTTTGGTAATATTGTTCATAAATATTTTTACATGAATAATAAAACCTCAAGGGGGTTTTTGTAAATTATAAAACAATAGGGAAAGTGGATGTAAATTTTCCTTTATAATATTCTACATGCTGACTTTAATAAGATAAAATACTTAATTGTCAAATGAAGATGAGAAATTCTTCGCCAGGATTTTGGAAAAGACATATCATACGCCATTCGATGGATGTTGCCATGCATTTTGGGTAGCTAGCTTTTCATGATCCGATTCTCGTTATAATCTGAGTGAGGTTTACATATCATTACAGAGTTATCAGATCATATATATAGCTACCCCCAGGGCCAGGGGCCGCATCTTGTTTGGGGTTTCAGGTTTGCAAAAGTCGATCAGCCATGCATATTATACACATGCATGTCTCAGAATCTTGTGCTTCTGTTTCTGTAATAAATTAACTCTCATTTTCAGCTTCATATTTCGGCTAGCTACTTTTCTATTTTATTTTGTTAAAATTTGGCTATTTGCTATTTTTTTCTTTTTAAATAGTGCTGATGCCACCCATTATTTTTTTATATTGGGCTTGGGTCTATCCGCCTATGGGAATTCACCCACTTGCTAGACTGAAAACTTCTTTTTATGGAAGTCGATTAACTCATTTCTCACACAGAAAAAAGAAATTGGTTTACCTCTTCCACTACATAAGAACTCAACCGGTCCACCTCTTTCATAGGAAGTCCATCGGCCCACTCCTCAAGTATGATGGTTAGCAGCCCACACGGAGGTCCATCCAGAATCCAGTAGAAGGCCAAGTCCAGGAAGAGTAGGAGAGGAATTCAAATACAGTCTCATATGCTCTTCCAATTCTCAAGTATCTCAGAATTTCCTTCCTATCTTCACGCCAACGTTCTAATTCCTCAGAGAGACTCGAGCAGACGATTTCCATAGACTTCCTATCTACAAGTACTCTGGAAAACCTACAGAAGACTACCACTGAACATCCAGTATACATAGCAAACTCAGCACTCTCTCTATTCTACTGCATTATTCTTACTTTACTTTCATTACACATTTCATTTTAAAGGTTGACTAACTCTTTCAACTTAGTGGAGGATTAAAATTTATTTTGCAGATTTTTCCACCAAACTTTCCTCAGAATTTCCAGCAGATTTTACCAGCTAGCTCAAACATGCTATCAACAAATCTTGTGGTGCTCGACCGGATCTGTACGCATCAAATATTAAGGTTATATATGGCATAGTACATTTTGGTAATTTAGAAGGAGGCAGGACGAGAGATGAAATCATAAAGCAAATGATGAAAAAAAGAAGGCCACTTTGATAGGTGTTGCTCACTTAGCCCACAGTGCTATTCTATTATTTCATTTATTCATCATGATTGCTTTCACTTTCATGATGCGCATATCGATCTAAAACAACAAAACCTGAGTGAGTACTGAGTGAGTGAGTGAGTGGGTTCTCCCTGTAGCTGGGACTACGTACAAATTCAATTGGCCAACTAGCTAGCTAGGCTAGCTAGATCACTTCTCCATTTCGTGATTTTAGTATGTGTGTGTTTTTTGTGAAATGATGATATGGATAAACACTCGTTCGTTGCCAATTGCCATACACCAATTGGATTGAATTTCTGTATACCATCATCACTGTTTTACTTTTTTATAATTTGAATTACACAAATATTCAACATATGAAAATTATAAAATATATTGTAGTGATTTATATATATGTCGATATATTAATGATTTTTTATTAAAATTTGAACTAATCATTATTTTGTTTGTGGGCCTCAACCCACTTGTTACGAACGTGAAAATTCAATATCAAAATTTAAAGCCCTAGCTATCAGATGAAATGTAAATCAAATTAAGAATTTGAAATAGAGGATTCTAAAGTGAAACCAACTAAGATTTCACCCAAACTACACACGTGTGGGATGGGTTCTCCAAGCAGCACTCATACACATGGGTCTTCTTTGGGAACAAACTGTAACAGCGACCCAACAAATCCTTAAAAACTGGTTGTTAGGGGGAAGGTACTCCATCATTATATACTAGCTAGAACAAGTTAAGATTCCTAACTAATGTGAAATGGGTTAAGCTTATCCACTAGACAAACTTTTTTTTGTTCATTTTCTTTACTTTTTCACAATTAAGATTTTAAAACCCATTTATATGGATTTAACGTTCTGAATATGGATATATACTTTTCTACAATAAAAATTGCAGTCTTTTTTTATTCCGTGGGAGGGGATAAGCCAGCGCCAAACTATTTGACGTAATATTTTCAGCCTAAATATATTATCCAATATTCTTACGTTAGAATGTTGTTTAGATCATTTTTTTAAGTGAAACGATAGATGATTCTGATCATTAGATTTGATTTAATTAATAATATATCTGAATTACATGTTAATTTAAGGACACGAGAATAATCCAGTCATGAATAATTAATAAACTAGCTAGCTAGATCAATATATATATCCACTTCTGATTCTTCTGCTCTAATCCTATCATTTTTGGACAACCTAGCTAGCTAGTTGATTGCTTTGCAGTACAAGATTAACTTATTTTTATGGCTAAACAATGTCAAAATTAGGCAGAAGTACCTTATGTGAGAATCACGTGAAGTTGAGAACTGTAATAAAAAAAATACGTCAATCTCATCCAATTCAGAATCCATTCTAAGAAAGAAAGAGATGCCGTAATATTATTGCTCATCTGCCCAATTCAATTAGAGCCACGAATTAATGAAGAAAAGTTAAAACTAATTAATTACTGATTATTCTTATGTGTGGGTTTCACGTAGCACAATCTTATAATTCCGCACATCATTTTCCTTGTTATTTTAAACTTTTTTACTGGAGTGATGTCGTTTTCTTACCCAGAAAACATGTGTAAATAAGTTTTCATAATTAATTCTTTAATTTCATTTGATGGAAACGAGTTAAATTTCAATAGTACTACACATAATTAATTAATGGCAGGCAAAAAATTTCCACCAAGAACCAATTATTATTAACGTGTGATGATGGTACAGATAGCTAGCTAGGGCATGCAATTTCGCACATCAACATATATATATACTGATATTTATGAAATTTGAGAAATTAAAATTGCATGCCATCATCAAGATTTCCACATTCTCAAAATGTTTAACTTTAATTTTTGTTACTCCAACCAAGGACACCATATCCTCACAAATGGGACCTTTAGTTTCCTTCTAGTGTGCCCATCTTAAGCATAAAAACATGGCCTAGGAATAGGGCTCAAGAACACCCCCAACCCCACCTCTCAAGTGTGAATGACCTAAGCAAATATTCTCCAATTCAAGAAAAATTCATCAATATGATGATGAACTTATATATCCCACTTTTTAGTTTAATACTTTTATTAAATTTATAGTAATCTTTTTATCCATAATGAGAATCCAACACTTGATAGATAGATAGCATGAAATTATTTCCAAATTCCAATCCAATCCCCATTCCATTCCCACCCTGGAGTGAATGACCTAAGCAAACAGTGCGCTACTCCCTTCGCTATAAATATACTCAAAGACCCTTCTCTCACTCACTTCATAAGCACAAAAACTTTTCTCTCCATTTCCATCATTTTCCCACCAAGAAAAAACAAACCAAACAAACAAAATGAGAACCGGTGGCAATTTATTTCACTCCACTTCAGTTTCAAAAATGACAACCGCCGAAGCAACCACCACCTCAAAGGCGACGTTCTCGCCGCCGGCCACCATCCAACGCTCGCCGTGGCACTCCCCTGTGCCGTACCTCTTCGGCGGCCTTGCGGCCATGCTGGGCTTAATAGCCTTCGCCCTCCTCATCCTCGCCTGCTCTTACTGGAAACTCTCCGGCGGAGAAAACGACGGCCAGAGAGACGCAGAGAGCGGCGGCGATGCCGAGAAAGGTGAGAACAGCTCCGACGCTAAGGCCTTGCCGGTGTTCGAAGAGAAATTTTTGGTCATTATGGCTGGTGAAGTGAACCCAACTTTCTTAGCGACCCCCATCTTCACGAAACCAGCTTCCAATTCGTTTAAAAATGACGTTAAATTGAACGAAGAAGATGAAGAAGAAGAAGAAACCATCAAGCAGAAAGATGAAACAGAGCACGAAAATGAAGGAGCAGAATCCCGAGTGAGTCAAGAACAGAGCAGCCAGTGAAACTTCAATTAAAAATAGATCAAAATTAACTTATAATAGTTTTTTTTTAGATTTGATTTTGGGTTCTTGCTCAATTTTGTGATCCGGGAGAATGTAAATTTTCTGCTGAGATGAAAAATTAAGTTCAATGTGTGTGATCTGAGCTTCATTTTGGGACATTAATTAATTATTTAATTAACAGCTAGCACAGCACCACTGATATTCCACTAACCACAATTATTTAATGTATGGCATAAAGGTTAATCATGCATTTAATTAGCAAAAATCATGAGAGTTTAATTTCCTCTGTTCAACTTGATAAGCTTGATGGATCAAGATAAAGTTGTGAATTGTCATCAAGCACTAACGTACCTTTGCCCTAGTGAAAGAGAATAAATTAAAGTAAAAAAAATAGTGATCAAAGTATATATTCTTAATTAATGGGACTTCAAATGTAATATATAAAGATTATAGAGATATTCATATTCTTGATTTCTGGATTCGCCGGATTTACTTGCCGGCGGAGGGCTACGTGGCCGGATAAATGGTGGGATATGATAGACCCCGCATTACAAGGATGGTCGGCCTTGGTATTTGAGCATTGCTTTGTTTGTTGTTACTTTTGAGCTGGAAATTGAAAATTTTGAAATGTGCTTTAATTAGTGAACGCGCTCACTGATGTAGTTAAGTAGTTTCAGGTTATCAATATTCAATAATGACATGTAACTAAAAAATATTTATCATAATTAAATAAATAGTCTTCATTTTTAATGAGATGAAAATATCCGGTTTAGAATTGTTATTTACATTCGTCATACATTACACAAAATTAGTAAATTGACCCCAACTTTATTTTCCAAGTGAAATAAGTTTGTCCGACCGAGGAGTCTATTCCGTTTTACTATTATTCAAAAAATAATAACACTATTTTACAATTTAGTACGTTCACATTCAAAATTGTCACATTTCCGACTCTCGATCATTTTCGAATTAAAAATTTTCTTGCCCAAAAGCTACATACAATTTCAATGTAATTAATATTGTATTGCCATATGTAAGGAAAATGATTTAGTGATTAAAATATGAAAGTGAAACACACTAATTTTGGGGCAAATTATTTCATCCAATTTTAAATTTAGAACAAATTAATTATATTTTTTTTATAAAAAAAATGACAAACTTTGAGTTGAGGAGGTGTACTTGATGTACGTACCACCGTAGAGGTGGTGGGATTGGGAAGTGATGTCATATAATAGCTAGGTATTTTATTGGGAAAGGTGTTGGAAGGTGATTGGTGGGTGTGTGGTTGGAAAGGTACGTGTGATCCAGCAGATTGCCCGTGCCCACTGGCCACTGCACCAGCGGCGAAACGAAGCCGTTTAACCTCCACATTAAATGCAGCCAGCCGTTACTAGTCATCAATTTACATATTTTCCTCCTTGCTCTTACCATGCTTTTTGCTGCTGCTCGTGATTTTCATAACTTCAAACCCCCTCACACCACACACACAGATACACCATAATTAATTTGTTATTGTTTGCCTGAAACTTCGACTTTCGCTGATCCATCTCTGGGATGAGTATTATATATGAGTTAGAAACTAATAAGATTATTGCCGAATGCACCGTGCCTGCATGTGGGGTGGATACCCGCTTTGAATCCGAAAGCGAAGGAGGTGTATCGTCCTTAATTTCCTTGATTCTATCCATCTAAATGCATATAAAAGAGAATTTTAAAAAAGAAAAAAATATATAAATTATCTAGTGACATTCATGATTCATGAACAAATTGTTCATAATTTTAATTCAACAAAAACTTAAATAAAACGAGGTTGTACAGTGTTCGTAGAAATGTTATCCCTTTTTACATTGAAAGTTCTATTTGAAAACTTTTAGTACAAGATGATGCACCACATTTCTTTCAATGATAATAAGGAGTTGGACTTGCAAATTAACTAGAAATTATGGCTGAAGGGTTGGCCCAAAGTGGATGAAGAAAAAATCAAGTCCAGGAACTTCTCTCAAATAATTAAGCCCATTAACAAAACCCAAACATAGATCTGTTTTATTGTTACATGATAATGCCAAAGTTCCATCTTGGACACAAAAATAATTGTTATTCATTTTCTCTTAATTGATTTCGTATTTTTAATTTGTGTGAGAAAAGATTCACGTGCATCATTTTGAATTGTAGAGTACATATATTTTATTTTATTTTTGGTAAGAACATGGATTGTGAATGTAAGTAGTACTATTTTCCTAGCTCCTTTTGCTTATAAAGTTTTGCGTACTATTTCCACGCACGCCCGTGACCCTCCCTGACATTTGCTTACCTAATTTTAATTTTATCAAGAAAAGTCATTTAACTCTCTTTAAAATCCTCTAATCGTTTTTTGCCTTATCTTGGACTTTTATTTCACAGATGCACGTCCATGTGTTCCTAATATGCAAGCAATTAGGTTTATCATGATATGAATATGTTATATAAATAACATAAGTAATTAGTGGTGGAATTATATATAAGTGAGGGTTGTTAACATTCATTCTTGACTGATTTTTTATTCTGTACACCTCTTGAATATATTTTATGTTATGTATTTTTGAGTTGTGTGCATTATTCTTGAACTAAGCTAGAGTTCTGGCTTCGCCTCTACCTATTGAAATAATAAAAGATTCAAACTGCAAATGAAGTGCCAAAAATTACCAGCCTAGAAAATTAAAGATGAACTTGGCAAAATTCCTTGGGTTAATGTACATCAAATACATTGAGATTAGGTACGTACCAACCAGTGAAAATGAAGGCAAGACGACGCCTCCACAACACCTACAAAAGCAACCCATCTATTCTCCACCATATGATGCCTCTATTTCATTTTTATATTTAATTACTAATTGTTGATTTTATTGTACATAGTCAAGAAGCTGTCCATCCTTCTTGCAGCTAATCTTGGACTTAAAATTTTGAAGAATTGGAGAAAGCCCAACTTGCTCAAAGTCCTTACTACAACTACAAGTCTACAACATCCCAAAAGCTTCCCAGCCCCAAAATGAAATTTCTCACGTCTCTGTGTAGGCCCCACCTCGTTTTGTCTGAAATCTTGAAAACAACACTTTTTCGTTTCCTAATATTGAATTATTGCATGCCTTTTTCATTTGGCTAAGATCTAACCACTCGTCGAGTTGTCATTGGCGGAGATTTAGATATCCCCTACCCATTCTCAGCTTAATTGCTTGTCCGAACTCAACATAGGGTTTATACCTCTCCATCTGTACATACCACAGTCGGTCATAAAAGCAAGAAAAGTTGTAGTAAATTGTTAGTCTTCTCTCTACAAAATTCTTTGGGCTAGAGAGAGAAACTAGGCGAAGTGATACACGCAGATTGAATCGAAGTTTTAAAAAAATGGGGGTTGAAACCTGGAGCTTGACGGCGAAGGTGTGCGACTCATGCAAATCGGCACCGGCCACCGTGTTCTGCCGCGCCGACTCCGCCTTCCTCTGCGTCAACTGCGACGCCAAAATCCACGCCGCCAACAAGCTCGCCTCCCGCCACGCCCGCGTCTGTGTGTGCGAGGTCTGCGAGCAGGCTCCGGCCTCCGTCACCTGCAAGGCCGACGCCGCCGCTCTCTGCGCCACTTGCGACCGAGACATCCACTCGGCGAACCCCCTCGCTAGCCGCCACGAGCGCCTCCCTGTCGTTCCCTTCTACGACGCCGCTTCCGCAGCGAAATCCTCTGGATCCTCCGCCGCTGATCAGGAATTCTCCGAGGAGGAGGCGGAGGCCGCCTCGTGGCTGCTCCCCGGCCCCCATAGTAAACTGGATGAGGAATCCGAGTCACCGGAATACAAATCGGCCGAGTATTTGTTCAGCGACATGGATCCATACCTGGATCTCGATTTGATATCCGGTGGGCAGAAACTGCAGCCCGCTAATGAGCAGCAGAAGCATTATTCCGCCGACGGAGTCGTCCCGGTGCAGAATAAGAATGAATACGGGTCGGGTCAGTATCCGGGCCCGGTTGTCGACGGGTTTCCCACATATGACCCGGATTATACCGGATCCAAGCCTTTTATGTACAACTTCACCTCACAATCCATTAGCCAAAGTGTATGTTCTCGATGATCCTTAGCTTGTTCCTCGCGGCTTATAGCTTTGATTCATATCGATATAATTAATTAGTTTCTTTATTATTCCTAAATTAAGTACTGATTTGCAAAATATTATATATACTGCAGGTATCGTCGTCGTCGCTGGATGTAGGAGTGGTGCCTGATCACAACGCGGCCATTGGTGAGGTGGGCGACACTAATAATTTCTGTAAGAACGAAGCTGTTCCTGTCCCAGTTTCTGGGTTGGATAGAGAAGCTAGGGTTTTGAGGTACAGAGAGAAAAGGAAGAACAGAAAGTTTGAGAAAACGATTAGATATGCATCACGTAAGGCTTATGCTGAAACAAGACCGAGAATCAAGGGGAGATTTGCTAAGCGTGCTGAGCTTGAGGTTGATTCGATGATTGCTGCTGATGCGTCGTATGGTGTTGTTCCTAGTTTTTGATTTTGATTTTTATTAATAAGCTAAGCTTGATATATGATCTTGTCATAAGTGCTTATTGTGGATTACGTTGTTTTTAAATTTTAACATAAAAGATGATGAAGAAGAAGAAGAAGAAGAAGAATTGTGTACATATTGTAGGGGATGAGAATGACTTTGGTACGGTTTTTGATCGATTATGTATCATTAACTCTCGCTCGGTTGATTTTGTATTAATAAGTAATGTTTCCATTTTCTGTACTGTAATAATGAGTTAATTGGTTTTGTGTATGCAAGAATTTTTGTGATGTCTTTTACGTACTCTGATTATCTAGTAAATCTATGAGTACTTGGCCTGGAACCAATAAGGCAACTTGTAAGACTGTATGATAAATTAATTTGTCGTAGTTGATGCCAACATGATCGATCTGGCCTGTGATATGGAGAAGAGTACTAATATTGGGCAAGGCAGGGCAGGAATATTTAGTTGGGCTTATCGCCTTCTATTTCAACATGTTTGAATCTATGATGCATGAATATTTTTATCCCATTTTGTCCGACATTTTTTGTGTAAAATTTCAAACAAAATCCGTATTACTATATCAATATCGTATCGTGTCTATATTCATATTTCATGGGTTTGAATTATTATTTTGGCCGGTCCCCATAAGCATGGCAACAACTCGGGCGCCATGTGCACCCAACGCTATCCCCTTAATTCTTTTCAGTGCTCTCTCTCTCACACACACATTTAGGGTTTGTTATCCTTAATTAATGTCCTGACTCATGAGAGTTAATTAAGGTAACTATATATATATGGTGCATGCAATAACTAACTCTTAAAATATGTAATATATATATATATATATATATTATAACATAAATAGATTCTATAATTATACTCATTAAAAAACACCGCTGGAGAAATCACAAGGATTTTGAAGCAATGGCCGCTGGAGAAGCTGCGACAGCAAGGTAGGAGGCGTAGCAGAGAAAATCATGAAAGAGGAGAGTAAGATTTTCTCAATTTAGGGCTTGCGAACTTGTATTTATTCTGAGTTCAAAAACCGTCCGGTTCCCTTGACCCGTGAGCGATTCACACGGTTCAACGGTCGGCCGGCAATTTTTTTCGATTTTTAAGATTTAGAACAGTTGTTTGTCTATTTCGTTTTTGTGGTTCTAATCGGACCGTTCTTCAAATCGGTCGACAGTCCCAGCTGTTGGACCGTCCGATCCGGTCCCCTCCTCGAAACACTGTTTTAATAACCCAGTATCAAATCAAAACCTAATATAATACTTATATATTAAATATATTAAAAAAATAAAATATTTTATATTTCTGTGGATAATTGGTTGGGCCACAGCGTATCAAATTCCGGAAACTCATTGGTTGGAAGGATTTCCAGTTTCTTCTAACCACATGTAGTCCGGTCCCACCACTAAACATCATGGGTCGATCTGTCCAATTTTCAATATTTTAATAAATTATGGGAGTACAAATATAATATAATATAATAACTCTTTTGTCCTGGCACTCTGTTTTTTTCCCGGATAGAGACTTCACTTAACATCCATGTATTAATCAATGAAACACGAATAAGCAATTGGTAATATAACAAGGTATAAATGATAATAGAATTTTTAAGAGTATTCTCACATCATAGCTATTAATTATTCTAATAGTAATATATACTCTGGTTACGTGTTATTCACGAAACTATAATATTAATAATTGTAAATACATGACATATTAATATTAATTAAAGAAAACAATCCAAAATTCTTAATTTCGATTTCTCCGCCAATTTGTATTTATTTTCAAATTAGCTAGGTAATTTCAGTGTTTTAAGTATTGACTATTGCATGATTGCTGACTTTGGATCTGAATTTTTGTAGATTAATGTCATAAATAAGAACTGAACTTGAGCGAGAAACTTAATAAATCGGCATACTTAGTTGTCCCTAGCTATATTTTAATTACACAAGCTTGACCTAGGCAATCAGATATCATAGTTTTATATTTCAAGTACTTCTAATGTTTTGATATGTCCAAATTAAAGTATTAGCATGAATACATACATACAAATATCTCGTATTTTTACATCTTTAATTTATTTACTTTAAGTTTTCCCAAATAAGTAAAATTAAGCAAATCACCAAGACCCTCTAAGTAAAGGCAAAATTATACTAATTAGCCTTTCCAATGAACTCCACATTGAACAGAAGAACTGAATCGGGTGGAATAATGCATGATCCTGCACCAATAGTTCACATATTAAGAGAATAATAATAACAACAACACTATGATGTTTTGAACCTGAATCATTTTAATAATACATTGAAACTTTAGATTCTACTACTATATACGGATACTCTAAAAAAATACATTTTTAAATGTAACCAATATATTACTACAAGTACTGAACATGATTGACCAAAATCTCAGAATTTAAACATCTAAAACCAAAGTGTTTTTAGAGTAAAATTACACGAGATCATAAATGGCATTTACCTCCTCTACAGCCTGCGCCTCTTCCGCCATATCCAAGTGCTGGAGGGATTCTCAGCTCACGTTTTCCTCCTAAATTTCAATTACACATATGTACAGTACTACAGATTAATTAAGCTGATGTCAAGACAATAGGTGCTTAGCAGATTAATTAAAGAATGATATATGGATTTATTCATTACCAGCAAGCATGGCTGGAATTCCATCTCCACCTAGAATTCCCTCATCCCATCCTTTAATCACCTACAATTTTCAATAAATCATCTATATTTTTTTAGTTAATATTTCATCAAATATATGTACTGCACTTACACTACAGAAATATATATATATATATATATATATTTATAGTGGCCGAAACACATTTTCGGATGCCCTAAAATTACCCGCAAATTAAAAACTAAGATTAATAAGTATCATCAGGTCTTTAATTTCCAAACTCTTGCTAGTATTAGCAAACTCATACAGGTAGTCTTAGAGATTTTGCATTTTAAGTAAAGTATTCCTTATTACTACGACTGTGGATATTATTTTTTAAAATTTGCTCATAGTCCCTTGATTTTAAGATTTATAAAATGAAAACGATGGATTACATCTAGATCCCCTGAATTTTGACTTCGTCTTACAAATTGTCCCTTCCACTCAGTTCTCGACATTTTTCTGTCAAGTTTATGGAATATACAACCCAAATTAGCCCTCCATAGTCACAAAAAATAAAATAAAAAATTGCACCCTCTTGTGTGAATGAAATGCCCTCCGAGAAAAGTTTTGTGCCCTTACATAGACTTTCAGTCAGACAAAATCTACTAAATTAGGATATAAAACACTTTTTCGATCCATGTAGAGATAATTTGTGCATTTCTCTCCATATATCTAGACATCTTATAGCATTTACAGAACGAGGGACAAAGCCATTGCCGATATTTCCCTTTCTCGAAAAACATTAGAAACCTTAACAAAAGCAAACGGAAGGAGCAATTTGTAAGGCCGAGTCAAATTAAAGTACAAGGGATTTAGGTGTAGGGGTGTAAGTGTAATTAGACCAAATGCTAGGGGTCTAGATATAACCTCCCAAAAGAAAAATATAAGCTTACTCGTACAAAATTTGATGTTTGCACCAACGTGAGTTTTTATGTAAAATTTAAATTTCAAAAGAGTATTGTATATAACTTATAGGTTATAACTTATAAAACTGGTGCAATTAACTCAGAGTATTTGGATAAAATGAACGATGCAGTACCTAAAATTATGAAGATTATTCATGATATTTGTCTAAAAATCTACCTAAGAACAAGAAAATCACGTATAGCTTTTCTTCCTTCTTCTTCTTCTTTTTCATTTTTGTAGAGATAATTAATCACAAAGCTGGTGTAGATAAATGCATATACCTCACCAGCACCAACACGAAATGTAAGAGGCTTTCCCCTATTGTAGCTGCTGTCAAAAACCTTTCCATCTTCCAATCTCCCTACATAATGCGCCTGCCAATTTTATTACCCAATCTAAATCAACACAAAATTACTCAATTTATTTATCTTTTGAATAAAATCAAGAAAACAAACTCTTATAATCGAGGGCTATGGCTATCCCATAAAAGAAATAAAAAGAATCATGAATGTTTACCTTAATGAGCTGGCCTTTAATAGCTTCAGGTCCGGTCCCAATAACTTTATCACAGTAGGCAAGCCCAGATGGAGCGGCGGTGAACTCACATGGTACGCTCTCCGCTGCCGCGGGATCTGGCTTAGGACTGAGAAGCTGGAGGAAGCTGAAGCAGAAGCCAATGCCCACAGCTTCTCTTCTGCTTAAAGAAGCTGAAATTGTCTTGGAATAATATTTGGTTTCATTTAACTTGACAGCAGATGATTGAACTATTTGCAGGTTCTTTTTAGTGGAAAATGGTAATCGAGTTGTGGGATTACATGTCCCGATTGAAAATGGTAAGGATTGCATTTTCAGGTTCACAAATATGAAATGAAATATCAACTCTCAACAGATAAACCGATATATGACAATATTATCACATATGACACCTGGGAAATTTTCAGTAGAAATTTAGGTACCAACAGAGATGGGCTTGTTTTTGGGCTTGATCTGGGCCTTATGGCTTGGGCTTAAAAAACAAAAAAAGATAAGGAAATTATTCCATTAAAATTAAAATTGATTTATAACAAAATTCAAATGCCATAGTATATTGTTTAATTTCCCAGCAGGAAGATGCTTCAATTCCTACACGCACACGGTATAATATTATCATTTTGAGATCTGAAATATTCTCATTCCTCTTGATCTAGACCCTTCCATTTGCCACAAGAATATTAAATATACCACTTTTACAATGTTATTCTTCAATCAAAATAATTTACTAAGGAGGAAATAATATAGGAGGGGGAAAAAAGTATAAAAAATAACAAATAAATAATTGCAAATAGACATAGTGAGTCAAAGATTAGGTAATATAATATTGGTTTTTTTTAAAGCCCATTCATATGGGTCGAGCGGCCACATCACTTAAGTATAAAGTTCTTCCTATCCATGACAGTTGGTCGGATTATTTAGGTGTAAAATTCTTTCTATTAATGAAAATTGATTTTTTAGAGAGACTCAAACTCGAGAATTCTAGTTAAACTAACATAGTTTTTACTATTATGTAAATTATTATACATACCTTGGCTTTGATTATAACACTAAATTAATTACAACTCGAAGTCAAATCTAATTTGGCCTCTAAGAAGGGTACAATCAATTAAGAAAAAGATTGTTGATATAGAAAAGGAGAAAGTCTTGAATCACAATTATAAATAACCGGCTACTTCCAAGTACGGGACATAACAAAAGAAACCACCCGTATTTGGGTGCTGTTTGCTTAACAACAAAAATCAAGGCGACTGAGGGAAGATGCAGATCTTCGTCAAAACCCTCACCGGGAAGACAATCACCCTCGAGGTCGAGAGCAGCGACACCATAGATAATGTCAAGGCCAAGATTCAGGTACTATTTTCGCAGGGGAACTGGGAAAACAATGCTGTTTCGGCTTTATGCTTTTGTAATTATTGTTTGCGAGTTATTTTGTGTTATTATAAGTATTGAATTGTTTTTGTTTTAGTTGCGATGTTAATTTGTGATCTTGACGGAACTAGGGTTCATCTATTTGAAGTTGTGAGAATGCACTTTTATCTGTTTTCTCTTTTTAAATCGACCTTTCTTCCCCACAAGTATACAGATGAATTCAGTCTCCGGATTTTGATATGTGTGAAAGACTTTTCATATATGTTTTGACCTGAATCTTCTGGGTAATTGAAAATTTAACTACTTTGTGAATCCAAATGTATGAGAATTCGCATTAAGCTGTTGCCTTTTTTATTCCCAACCCTATACTAGGGCCTGCAATTCACTCCTATTGTGTTATGGAACCTAATATTTTTTTGTATTTTATTGCATTATTTTCTTTGCTGTTGCATATGTGACTATCATATCCTCCTTTATTTGCATAAATCAAGCATCTTAAGCTGGGAGATGTTAGTTAAGCTCCACTTACATGTTGACTGCTGATTATGAGATGAATCTTAACTTCTATGGCAATTACTATTCCCAGGACAAAGAAGGCATACCTCCTGACCAACAGAGGCTAATCTTTGCTGGTAAACAGTTGGAAGATGGCCGAACCTTGGCAGATTACAATATCCAGAAAGAATCAACACTTCACCTTGTCTTGAGACTTAGGGGAGGTACTATGATTAAAGTTAAGACCCTTACAGGGAAAGAAATTGAAATCGATATTGAGCCAAATGATACTATCGACCGGATTAAGGAAAGAGTTGAGGAGAAAGAGGGAATTCCTCCAATTCAGCAAAGGTTTGTTATATTCACTTTAAAACTAAAGGTGTACTGTCTGAACCAAAATTTTAACAATCTCACATTCTGCTCTGGATCTTCCTTTTGCTGCTTTTACTTCCTGCTTTGATTTCGTTCGATTTTTTAATCAGAAAATTGGATATCTAGCTAAATTTCACTATGTTATGAAAAGGGAGATCAAATATAGATCTTCCTTTTGCTGCTTTGTACGAGCTTATATATTTGTCAATGAATTGCCTTCCCACAAAACAGTTTCGTTTTCTAGAATTTTGTGCATCTCAGAAAGATAGGACTACATTGTGGCAATCTGTAGTTTGTAAAGTAGTTTATAGCGTGATGTTGATTACAGATTTTTATTGTTGCAGGCTGATCTATGCTGGGAAGCAGCTGGGAGATGACAAAACTGCCAAAGACTACAACATTGAAGGTGGCTCTGTTCTTCACCTTGTCCTTGCTTTGCGAGGTGGTAATCTTTAAGATAGCTGCTATTGGAGGATAATCTGTAATAAAATCTATTTGACTTTGACGTACTCAAAGGTGAAACTACAGAAAATTTGCTAAAGCCCACTTTATTGATTTATTCTGGGCATGACTTTTATTCGTATGTATTTTTGTTCTGTTTATGTTGTTCGTATGCAGTAATGTGCAGTAATTGGCTATTGTGATTTTTCAAAGACATTATCAACTGAAACCTCGTATTCAAAGAAATTATTGCTTGTAAACACTTGACAATTGCAGGGACAAAAATCAGATAGCAGATAAAATAGAGATCACGCACATCACACAAAGAAATAATCGTACAACTTTTCATAAAATATTTGTTCAGTTTGGAATCTAGAGTTACACCACATTGTTTAGTTCTAAAGAACCAAGCAAGTCTTTTTATAAGGAAAGCTGTCGTTTGGAAGACTGATCTCTATATCTCTACAGTTTAGTGAAGCACAACTTTCTGCTGTGTGTTCCTTTTGCTTTATGTCCTTCTCCATGAGAAACGAGAAACAGAAAAGTATACTCATTAATCGGACCTGCTACGAGAGGATTCCTCTTGGTTTGCCAGAAATCGAACAACAACAATAGTTATATTATCACCACTGCCTCTCTGATATGCTTCCTGCATCAATCTTTTTGCTGCTTCTTCTGGATCGTCCAATGGTTTTGTCATAGCCACAGCTTCCTGAAAAATGTCAATTGATTGTTTGTTCAAAAAACATAAAGAGGACAAAAATCAAGATTATGTAATTGGAGAAGCGAGTCCAAAATGTAGCACCTCATTAGTCACTACATCCCATAGCCCATCACTTGCAAGGATGAGAAACTCGAGGGTATCGTCAACTTTCTCCTCCTGCGATGTCCATTTTGTGATGGCATAATAAGTTAATCAATATCATTTGTTTTTCGGAAACCCAAAATGTTAATTTCCATAAATTTTCAATGATAACAAAACATTCCCCGAAAAGGTGTGAAAATGCACCTGAATTTCTGGATCAGCAACTACATACTGCTTCAAGAGTCTATCACCAAATGCACGAGATACAGCAAGCACACCTCCAACCCTCCAAGTTCCTATATACAATTGGGAACAAAAAAAGGGAAGAAAGCCAAATCATCTCTGCTGCTAAATATAGTAGACTAATCAAGGTTGGAAAGAAAATACAGATACTTTACCTGCCCACATCACAAACCCACCAGCATCTTCAATTCGTTGTCTCTCATCGGTTTGGTCTGGTTTGTGATCCCGAGAGACAGCAATTGCTGCAATATCCAATACAACCATTATTAAGTTCAACAATATGACAAAGCCATTAAAAATCAAATGAAAATCAAAGTCCTTTTTCCTATTCTTACCATTACCACCCCTGCAAATAACAGCTCTTGAATCCCCAACATTGGCAACCAACAAACGGTCACCAACAAGAATAGCAGTGGAGGCAGTAGATCCAGCGTCTCTGTTCTGATTGTTTTCAGATTTCAGAAACTCTGAGTCTGTATGGCTGTATGCATCAGCTGAAAGGGATCAAAGCAGTTAGAAAACAGGAAAAACGTTATCTAAAAAGTGTAAGTTAAAATGGGCAGTATGGCCTTGCAAGGACATCTTACATACCTATGGCTGATTTGGTATCAGAAATAAACTTAGGGTGCCTGATCAGATTACTGAAAAGATTTTGTTTAACATATTCTGCAGCTCGAGCTCCTCCATGACCTGATATAGCAAAGGAAGATATAGAGATAAATAAAATATTCACAATTTCATATACACCAAGTAAAGCATGAGAGAGTGAGAGAGGAGTACCATCAAAGACTCCAAAGAGACCAACCACCTCTCCATCTACGCCATCAATCCTAGTCTCATAGAAATCCTCCATTGAAGATCTTTTACCTGGAGAACTAGCATATCCATAGCTGAACTTTCCATTCTGACTGCAGAATAAGGTATTTCATACGCTAGATGTTAAGACTGATCAGACAAAATCATTTTTATAAATTTCTAGAATATATATATATATATATATATATGGTAATCTCACAAAAATATGGTATAATATGTACATAGATAATAGTGCACCAGATACGACAAAACATCTTATGGAAGCTTTTTGCATCACATAGATATGGTAATCTCAAAAATGATACATTACGACAAATGTAGCCTAACAAAGGAACTTCCATTATCGTGCGTAAGATAGAGCCAAAAAAAAAGAAGAATTGTGCGTAAGCTATCAAATACGTAATCAAAGTTTGACATGGAAATTTTTGCATTTTGATCAAAAGTTCTTTAAAGATTGGAAGCAAACATTTTGTTCACATTTATATGTGCACAGCTAAACCGACAATTGCGTGACTAACTTCGATAGTTTGCATCACAGAGTCCGAAAACTAATGCAACCAACCAGTAAGAATTCAATATTGACACAAGCACTTGCACATGCATACAAGGTAAAAAATAAAAGGTCAACTACGAATACCCCTGAGTTTACGCAATTTATGAAAAACACCCTGAAACCTTGAACCTCTACGAACAACCCCTCGAGGTTTGCAAAACATAACAATCACACCTACCCCCAAAGTCAACTATTGTCAACGATTTTCTGTTAGTTTTAGGAGGGTATTCGTAATGTTTTGCAAACATCACGGTAATCTTCGTAATGTTTAAAGGTTACAGTGTCATTGTGTAAATGGTGTAAAAACTCAGGGGGCTTAATCGTAATGTTTCAAGGTTTCACGGTGTTTTCCAAAAAAAGACCTAGCCTCAGGGGTATTTTGATAATTATTTCAAAAATAAAATAAGATTAAAAGAAAGGAAAATGGATAATTCAGGTTTAACATCCATTTCCTTCTAATAATCTTGGACTATTTCTGTACTAACAAACTCCCAATATAAGCATATCTATAACCTCACCAAACCAACGATCACATGAAATGATCTCTGAGTGAAATAATAAAATGAGGTGTGTATTAGATAAAAGAATGAGGAATCCGATACATTGTGCACCAATTAACAGAATAAGAAAGAAAAAATAGGTAGGGCAAGAGGGATCACCTAAGGCCACCGCCGCTGACTGGAGCATCATCGACATGGACTTGGCTTGATGATTGTGACAACACTGAATTCAGATAACCCATGTATGTAACCAATTTCTCTTCAACTCTTGTTTATAAAAGATCTAAATCCCTTTTGACCTTTTAGCTAGAATAAGCAGAAGAAATCACCTAATTTCACCTCTATACTTTTGTGTAATAAATCTTAAAACAACCCAAAATGGGAAAGCTTCTTATTGCTGGAAAAATGATGTGTCTAAACCAACAACGACTCACACCATCTGATTTTGTTTCAATTCCAATCACGGATTTTTTCAGCCCAACCTGCAAAAAAAAAAAAGAAAAAAAAAGGGAATATCAATTAAAATGTAAAGAACGATAAATCACATCAAACTCAAGTTCGAGAATAGATCTAATATGCAAGTGCAACCAGATTCGAGCATGAAAAACATGAAATAAATATGGAGCTAGCTGACATCTCCTTTTCCAGCTGTAAACCCCATTAATCCTATTACAATATAATTCAGCAAAAAATCAACAAAACTTCATACTTTTTGTGGGGATAACGTAAAATTATTGTTAACATCGTAAAGGAAATTTTAAAATTTGCCATATTTCACCCTCTTTTTGCCTTCAAAACCCAAGCTTGATCACATCATGATTCAACAAAAATTCCTCACGGGATGTTTTTATTATTTAACTTACATACCAAAAAAAGAAAAAAGAAAAAAGGAAAGATGCATAAAAATGATATACGAAACATATTGCAGCCCTACGTACAGAGAAAGGAGATCCTAGAGAGAGAGAGAGAGGACCTGAAGAAGGTGGGGAGGAGAAGGAGGACGAAGAACAGAGAGAGAGAGAGAAGATGACGAAAAGAAAGGGGAGAAGTTTGTAATAACATATAATTATTGGAGTAGTTCAATCAAAGGAAGTAACAATAATTAAGTCAAGCTAAATATTGAAAAACAAATAGAAAAAGAAAAAGAAAAGGAGATTAAGTAAGTCAAGTTAATCAATAATGGAAAGTTTGTTCGTTTTATTTCAGAGTTTTCCTGTTTTTAGTTTAGTTAACAATTTTAAGTTTTGATTTCGGTCCATGGTTTTCCTAAGTGTCTTTTGCTGGTTTTGTCTTATCCAAACTTTGTAATATATTTTTTATATCGTTATTAACATTATTTTCATATGATATTTTATATAACACAGACACTATACAATATAATATTTTACGAAATCTTATAAAAGGTAAAATGGATGGTTGGCCAAATTCAAGTTTATTTTGCACAGAAAAGCCAGACACTTGGCAAACATGCAGCAATGGATTGGTATAATAATAAACATATAAAATATATTTATATCTAATTTTAGGGTTTAGGGTTATTCTAATTTTAATTATGTCGACCAAAAAAACAAATAATAATAATTTTAGGCAGATTTCTCATGTTCATGCCGGCCAATTATGCTCCAGAGTCTTAGAATGTGATTAGTCAACAAAATAAAAGATTGCAATTTGCAGGTGAATAAAGATTCGGAGAGGATCCATTTAGTCAACAAATTATCATCTACCAATTGGCCTTAAATCAATAATCAAATATTCAAAATATCTTTCCTAGTTCTAGAAACGAGCTCAAAAAAATAGAAAGATATAATCACATATTTCATATTCGTGTGTTGCTTCAAATTGCTGATAGCTGCGAGTCATATTCCCTATGGTACAAGGCAAATTTAACTTTTTCAAAATTAATTACGTTAGATGCATCTTTGTCAGTAACCGACCAATAGTGTTCCAAGGCTTATAATTTCCGACAAATTGTCATGCCATCGCCAACTGGAATCTGCATTTTTATGTAATAATAAGTTGAAAATGAATTGTCCCAGAAAACCGGATTGAAAGAGAAATGATCAAGATTCAATTCAAGAACCTACCATGCTGATGCTTACGCGCTCATCTTTCACTAAGCTCTTATTGAAGTTTCTGATACTAACAGTTTTCGAGTCGTTTACCTGTTCAAGAACAGTATTTCAGAAATTAAAGAAAAACAAAACGCTTTTTTATTGTTATTTGTC
Source organism: Verbena officinalis (assembly GCA_958496215.1). NCBI lineage: Eukaryota > Viridiplantae > Streptophyta > Magnoliopsida > Lamiales > Verbenaceae > Verbena > Verbena officinalis. Next base: position 2,434,658 of record OY292390.1, on the reverse strand, counting down.
CATTTTTGGCAGGATTTCAAGAGTACTTTACCAGAGGATCAGCAACTCTTCCATGCCATAACACATTGTCCATAATTATAACACCACCAACTCTCACCTGTATGATGGGATAATAACCATATCCTTATTACACACACAATAACAACATATGTCAAAAACGGGATTATGCTACTTACTAACCAATTGTAGTAGTAATTCAAAATATTCCTGATACATTTTCTTCTCAGCATCTACAAAGGCAAAGTCGTAGCTGTGGAGGACAAATGGGATCACATGGTTACTCCACTATGTAGGAATAGGTAAATTATCAAACCAAACTAATTTCATGCAAAAAAACATGAACGATGCAGCCAAACTACAGAAATACAAACATATAACTAACTATGTTAGATCTTTCTAGTCATCAACACAGATACCTGCTACTTTCACCATTCAGAATCATAGACTTCAAAGTATCACCTGCTAGCCCATGTCTCACATTCACCTAAACTCACAATAATCATCACAACCCATCATGAAAGAAGAATATTAGAAATAACTTGTAAACGCACAGCAGATCAATATCACAGGTGCACACATCCCTGACACTATCAGTTTGTACAATCACATGATCCATATAAGTTAATTCTTTGAAATTTTGTGGATAGCCAAAATTTTCTAACTGCTAGAATCTAAAATAAATTATACTCTGGGAAATTTCAAGATTTCCTCTAGAATAAATTAAGACTTCCAGTCCTCTCATTAAGCAGCTATTGCGGGGATGAAGTTTGGGCCCAATAATTTTGGTTTCACTTTGGTGTCTGTATGTCTGCAAAAAGTTGAGTGAAAGAAAACTTCTACAAAACAAATACCTTGTTTGAAACACCAGCACGCTCATAATACCTTTTTGCAACTTCTAATGACTTTGCATCCCTCTCACATGCCACCAGTTGACCTCCTTCTGGGAGAACTAGAGCAACTGCAAGAGAAGAATATCCCTGGCAATGACATAAATGTTTATAATATTACACATTATTAGGTAACTCAAGAAGTTAGCGAGTTAAATTTCCTAAGGACTCAACCATATATTTGGAAATAGAAAGGAAAACAAAATTACAAGGTATCATTTGACATTTTTTTGGGGAAATATACTGCAAGAATTAACATGTTGAGAATTGCATGTTTAGTTACATACAGTGTAGACACCAACTTCAATACACGTCTTTGCTCCTAGAATCTGAACGAGCATTGCAAGAAGCTGGGCTTGATCAGGGGATACCTATAGACAAGATGAAAACTTACAAACATTATCGACGATAAGCTCGGGATTTTAACTTATTTTTGTCAGAAAAAATTGAAAATATTTAACGTAAAAGAAATTGGAGATTAGGATTTATAATACGCATTCTCAAAATCAATCACCATTTAGATCAGTATAAACATAATTCTTTATTGGATATATACCAGAAAATTGTCAAATGAACTAGTTAATGGAACTAATTCCACAATTAAAATAGTGGATTTGCATATCTCCTGCATTCCACAGAGGAGTATTGGAAGGGCAATAGGAAAATAACATCAGAAAATTGAACCGCATATAACTCTGATCACCTGCATTTGACTGCCACGCATCGTCGCAGTTTCCTCCCTGAGCTCGCGCAATATCTGAAACAGTAAAACAAGATCAACTAACTTGGAAAAAAAAAAAAAAAAACTCTATCACAGTTGCAAGGACAAATTTATGCAATCAAGGGTATTAGATATAAGACCTTTGGCTCTCTAACATTAGCCAGTAAGTAATCATAGAGCCTGGGATTAACACTGATAACTTCTTTCTGCCCATAACTGTCATCAGTGGCAATAACCGTGTCTGTATTTGCAAAAGATTTCAATGCCTGCGAGTTGTAACAAATAGGCCGGCTCACAATTAGGCTCCTTGGACATTGAAGGTTCGGAAGGAAAAGGCTAGACGACCGAAATGGCATCTGTGGATTTGGCCATCGATGCGGAACTCCACAGCTAATGGACATAGTAAATCCACAATCCTACCAAACTCAAGGGTTAGGCATCAACTGCAGACAGGGTACTGAACTCAGAATCTCCATTCTATTAATTTGTATTATCTAGAAATATTGAGAAACAGTATCTAAACAACAAACAGAACAAATACTTTGAACTTCCACTTTCTATCTATTTAATTCAGCTTCGAGCATCAACGAATTCGCAAAGACTAAGTTTTCAACCAGAAGTTCATAAGAAGAGGCAAAATATCGACTTGAATGAAAATCAAGGGAAATGGAGCCTTTAGGTTGAGAATGAGTTACTCTTAGCTCGAGGAGATAGCCACTCGCCGTGGAAAAGCGCTCGCCGGAATGAATTGAGTTCAGTTTCTAAACGTGTTCATCTCAACTAGACGTTTTAGCTCCGCCGCACTGACACGATGAGAAATTGAGAACAAGATTGAAATTTGAAAGTAAAAATGAATTTCATCTTAGTCCTAAAATATTTTCCTATTCGTATTATCTCGATTTTGCAATTTATAATCTAAATTTTATTTTTTTCAATTTATTTCTTGAGCTATATAAATTTAGTACTTTGCAATTTTGATTTTCAGAAATTCTATCAAAAAATTGCATCGTGTTATCTAGGAAATATAGATCCACATTGTATTGTTCTCGTTAATATCTCGAAAATAAACCCTCAATTAATTTCAAAAAACTTAAAGATTTTATCACCCAATTGGAATAACAATGAATTTGATAGATTATTTTTAAATATTTAATTGGGTAATAAGAATTCCAACTTTTATTAAATTGATTGAGGGTTTATTTTCTGAGACATTGAGGAGAGTAATACAAAGTGAATCTATGTTTCTCATATAACAAGATGTAATTTTTCGGTAAAATATTTATGTCGGAGATAGCAAATTACAATTATTCATGTAATTTAGGAGACAAACTACAAAAAACAAAAATTTAGGTGGTAAAGTGAAAAAATTTTATAGTTCGAATGGAAAAGATCTTTATCTCTTCATTTTATTTAAGAATTCAATAAAATAATAAAAATATGAAGTTTGGAAAAAAAAAACTATCGATTTAGTTCCGTTTAATTTATGTTTACTATGGTAAAACTCATCAACAAATGGTAGCTTTAATAAATCATTAGGGTTTGGTTCAATGACTCCCAATATTACTTTAGTGTGGAGGTTTGTGTTTGATTTCTTATAATGACAAATAATCGAATTGTGTGCGTTATTTTTGGAAAAAAAAGTAGCTTTAATGTTGATTTGTTTTCACTTTAAATTATACTATCAAATGCATAATTTAATATTAATTAATAATGTGATATAATAAATAAAAAACTAACAATTTTGGAGTTGGCAGTGAAAAGTAAATATTGGTTAATCTTGGGGCTTAAAAGCAAATAAATTGAGATCCACCCCAATCAATTATGGAAGGGGGAAAGAGAAAACGATAAAACGCACAACAGACACTAATACAAGCGAAGAGGGGTTTAAGACTAATACACACTGTAATACACCACTTGGGAAGAAAAAATGGCGAATCCTCAGCAAGGGTCGACGCGGCCGTGGTTTCTCGAGCTTGTTCCTCTAATTGTCGTCATTCTCATTGTTGCTCACGTCCTAGCTTTGGTCAGTATCTACGCTTGTTAATCGGAGTATATTTGTCAAATTTGGATCTTTTATGTTAATGGAAATATTGATTGTGCTTGCGTAGGTATACTGGATTTACAGATTAGCAACTGAGAAGCAATCACAGAGAACGAAGAGGAACTAGAGGAAGTAGATTGAGAAAAGGTAAAATGAATCGAAGAGGATGTCTCATTTTTTATAACCAATCACCGACAAATGTTTTACCTTTTGAAGATGTGAATTGCTTGAGAAGATGCTTTTTATCTGTAAAATTGTACAAATTTCAATGTTGTATTTGAACTAATTCATGGATTCGAGCTTGCTCTTGAGCACATAAATAGGCACAGATACGATTTGTGATGCTACTGCACACCGGCATTATAACAAACAGTTGGTGGACTAGAACTCAAATACCCATACTCTCCACTTTCTTCCGACGTTTTCCCATATCGTCCAAGTTTTGTACTTCCGTTTCTTCACAAAAGGCCTCATATAGAGATGAAGATTGCAATGATTTTCTACCCTGGCTGGAACACATGGCCGGGGTGAAAATTTCTTCATGTCTTACGATTGGAAAATCCTCCTATGGAAGGGCATTGTATGCTAATGAGGAGATACAATGGGGGGACTGCTTATTCAAAGTTCCCTACAGTGTGCAACTAGCCCCTGACAATCTCCCTCATGACTTAACTTGTTTGTTGGGAGATGAAGTTGGAAATGTTGCAAAAGTTGCTTTACTCATTCTTTATGAGAAAAAACTGGGGCAGAATTCCAAATGGGCACCGTATATCAGCTGCCTTCCTCTACCGGATGATTTGCATAGCACGATATTCTGGAGTGGTGAAGAACTTGAGATGATTCGACCGAGTGTTATGTACAAAGAAACTCTCAGACAAAAGATTCAAATTGAAAAGGACTTTTGTGTTGTTAAATTAGCTCTTGACCGATTCCCTCATCGTTTCCCAGATGTTACTCTACAAAATTTCGCATATGCATATGGGTTAGTGACATCTCGTGCATGGGAAAGCTCAAGGGGTGTATCCATGATCCCTTTTGCAGACTTTTCTAATCATGATGGCAATTCAGATGCATATGTTTTGAGTGATGAAAGCAAACAGCATTCAGAGGTTATAGCCGATCGTGACTTTGCTCCAGGTGATGAGGTCCTTATCAGATATGGAAAATTTTCCAATGCTACACTCCTGTTGGATTTTGGTTTTACTGTTTCTTCCAACGGTTATGATCAGGCCCAGGTTGAGCTTAACATACCTCAACATGACAGGCTTTACACGCAGAAGTTGGAACTTCTTGAAAAACACTGTACTCGTAGCATTAAAGATGTCAACGAATTTACCTCTTCTGGGAATTCTTTCACTATCAAGGAAGTAAGAATTGGTAGTAGAAAGGGGAAGGGAATCCCACAATCACTTCGTGCATTTGCAAGAATTGTAACTTGCAGTTCTCAGCAAGAATTGAATGATTTGGAGATAGAAGCTGCACGGAGTGATGGCCGGCTTGCTCGGCATCCTTTAAAGAACAAGAATAGCGAGATTGCAGCTCATCAGCTTTTGCTTTTTGAAATATATCGGTTAATTGAAGAACATAATGAGTGTATCAAGTTGCTGGTATCAGATCAAATCAATCTATGTGGAAAGAGTGCTGTAAGGAGGCGATTGGCTCAAGATCTACTGACAGGTGAGCTTCGTGTCCTGAAATCTGCTTCTGCATGGCTGGAGAACTATTGTTCAACATTGTATAGATGAATCAAAACGATGATGTCTTTTTGTTCTTTGATACAGGTAAAAGATTCTCTGTCAGTTTGAGCTGTATTGACATTTTGTTGTACTAAGTGTACTGCTGTCTACATGTTTGGAATGGAAAAAGAGCTGTGCTTTTCATTTGATATTGTTACCACGATTCAAATCGGTAAACTAGTGACTTTCGAAAAATATTGTCTAGGGTTAGGAGTTAGGACACAATTCATAATGTGAGCAAAATGTTGTCGGGGTTTAGGACACAGTTCATGATTCAAGACAACAAAAGATTAATGTATTTCAACCACTTTGTATACTATCAACTCCTTGATGTCGAATCCTTTTCTGTTTTTCCTTTGGGTTGGTGGATTGTTTCTGTGGCTGCCTTTGATGTGAAGGGTCTTTCGCCTGTAATCTTGTTTAGTTGAACTGTACATTTCAAATGGATCCTTTTCTTGGATGTGACAAGATATGAACATTCTTGATGTTCCAATGGACAATGTAAAATAATACTTTTTCTTTCTTAATGACCACACAACTTAATTAATTCCAGTTGATTCTAGGATTTTATATATATATATATATATATATATATATATTACTCTATCATAAAAAGTTGTCGCACCACAAAAAGAAAAGCTTATTGGTCGTGTTCCCCAGAATAGGGTGGATGTGAGTCATTTTCTTTGTTGTGTCTGTTAAGAAGACGAATTTTTGCAGTGTCTAAAATGTGTCTGTTTAGGCGGCCAATCAATCCCATCATCAAAAGAAATTTCTTCTTTTTGGCCACTTTTGCCGTGTAAATCTTCATGCCATTGGAATCCACTATAAGCACAATTTAATTTAAATGGAAGAGAAAAGGTTATATCGACCATATAATTCATTCTTTCCTTTTAGGTTGTCAAGAATCGAGTTCATACGGGGCATTAAAGAAAAACTTCAGAAAATTTAGTGCAACGTGGCATTAGTAAAACGCAATAAATGGTCTCCGTCCAAAGTCAAAATAGGAGTACGTAACAGATTCGATTTCCTTGATTTCGTAATTACTAACCCCCCCAATTTCTATTGATTCGCGAAAATGCCCTTAATATTTTAGCCCCATTTTTTGTTATAATATATAGGCAGTATATGTAACCAAAATAAAAAAATATAGGCAGTATTATTTAATTTTGACCACATAGAGCTATAGTAGGGAGCTCATGCACATTTCATGTCTTCGATAAAAATAGGATTGCCCACCTACACCTACTCTACATTTTTTATTAATTAATTTGACTTATGAAAATACATAATATTCCTTGAATAATATGATATTAAGATCTCAATAAAATGGAATCATTTTATAGAAGCTAAAGGTAGCTTTAAATTGTGAATTAAAAAGATAGAGGAAGTGAATTTAATAACAATATTAGTTTCTTGACAGTACAGATTATTAATCTAATTTATAATTATTTTAAAAAATACACCAATTAATCATCAAAAATGTGTGCATGCCAACTCGATTGTTTTACCATTCATTTTTTAGTCTAGACAAGTGCATCTAACATTGATTACAATGACTTATTTTTTCAGGATTCGAATTCTTAACTATTGATTAAGGATGACCGAGTCTCTTGCACTTAATACATAATTAGTTAAATTTTCTTTCATGTTATTATCAATAAATAGTACGGAAAAATACTAAAAATTCCCTAAAATGAATTTTTATATCCAAAAAACCCGTGAATATATTTGTTAATCTAAAATACCCATTCCATCATATTTTCATTCTAAAAAGTCCAAAGATTAATTTTTAAACTAAATTACCCTTAAGTACATTTTAGATTTAAAAATATAATAATTAATTTTTGTAATGTTTTTTTTTCTGCTTATGTTGTTTAAATATTTTTTTATTAATAATGACTTTAATATATTAAATATTTTAGTAAAAACTATTTTTCCAAATATATATATACATATATATATCAAATCAATTTATAATTAAAACATAAAAAAGTAATAAGAATTTAAGGATAACTTTGTCATGAAAATAGAGTAAAGTCAACAATTGAATTTTTTAGATTAAAAAATTGATGGAACGAATATTTTAGGTTAACAAAAATATTCATAAATTTTTTGGATATAAAAATTCACTTTAGGAGTTTTTTATTCTACTCATAGAAATCGTAAGAATCAAATTGCAGCTAGCTAATAATTATTAGCACGTGTACCAACTAATAATTTACTGACAAATATACCCAAATATTAGAAACTAAATAAAACTGAAAAAAGAAAAAGTTGTAGATATTTTTTAAATACCTCTACAGCACATCAATTATTAGCTGTCAAAGAAAATGGTTATTTCGTAATTTCCTCGAATCCCAAGGGCACGTGTTTTGGCTCTTCCTTCATTTAATCCCCTCAAAAACCAGGCCCCAACACAACACTCAGAAGTCCAACGTCTCTCTGCCAGTGTTTCGTCGCGGCGGAGATTTCAACGCCGAATAAAACCACCGTAAAAAAATGTGCCCTACAAAGCACAAACAGAAGCACCACCACCACCACCACCACCACCATCATCATCACCACAATCACCACCGCTCTTCAACCTCTTCTACCGCCTCCGGTGCCGCCGTTACCATAGAAGACTGGAGAGAAGAAGCAATTAACGGAGGATCGTTGAAGCACGTAGACCTTCATATTGGATCCAATGGTTGGGCATCGCCTCCAGGTGACGTATTCTCTGTCCGCGGACCTAATTACTTCACCAAAAAAGCTAAAATCCCTGCCGGCGAGTGGCTATTAAATCCAGCTGGGGTAGATTGGCTGAAATCCAATGCCAAACTCGACCATGTCCTGGCCAGACCCGACAACCGCGTTATGAACGCGTTGCGCAGCTCCCACAATCGCGAGAAATCATCGAAAACTTTCATTATCGCTATAAATCTTCAAGTCCCCGGACGCGAACATTACTCCGCTGTTTTTTACTTCTCCAGCAAGGTAGATGAACCTATTAATTCGAATTCTCTGCTTTATCAGTTCATCAACGGTTCGGATGCTTTTCGCAGCAGTCGGTTCAAGTTAGTGAATAAGATAGTTAAAGGACCATGGATTGTGAAAACTGCTGTGGGGAATTATTCCGCCTGTTTATTGGGGAAGGCGTTGAATTGCCACTATCATCGGGGACCGAATTATTTGGAAATTGATGTTGATATTGGAAGCTCGGCTATTGCTAATGCAATTTTGCGGCTGGCGTTGGGGTGTGTAACGGCTGTGACGGTGGACATGGGGTTTCTGGTTGAGGCACAAAAGGAGGAAGAATTGCCAGAACGGTTGTTTGGTGCCGTGAGGATTTGTCAAATGGAGATGAGTTCGGCGACGTTTGTCGATATCGCCACCCCAACGAGTAAGGTTTTGCCGATGAGCAGTGGTGGTGAAAGTGAAAACGAGGATGATTGATTAAGAAATTTTCGTTTCTTTTACTGCAGTAAGTTTCCGAAACTTCATAATGATAATGGTGAAACATTGATGAATCCCTTCGAAAGGGACCTATTCGTGTAGATAATTATAATTGATTAAAGTCAATGTTCAATTATCTGTTTAACCGTTTCTATTGTCTCAAGTCTCAATTGTGGTTGAATTTCAATTCTTCATCATGAGCTTACTGTGTTTCAACTTTCAACAGAAACTAACTTTAATATGAATTTAACATGAAGAAGCAAATTAAATAGCAATTTTTTTTTATTTTGAATGCAATTGGTAATTTATATCATAAACGACAATTGGTGTCAGTTTGCTTGGAATGCTCAAACTATTCAGTTGTTTTAATTATTGGTTCAGTTATGGGTGATTTGACTTTGTATTGTGTGCGTTTAATGCTTGCAAAACGCAACATGTCGTAGTTGATTAAAGTGGCATTTTCCATTCTCACTTTTTGTGGAGTAAAGATAAGTCATGCACTGCTGTTGATTTATCCTTGGATCCATCAAAAGTTTGGATTTTTTTAACTCGTATCATATGGTCAAATAGTGTTTGCAAGTACAAGTATTGTCCCCATGTTAATGCCCCAGTAACAAATGTTCAATTTGATTGCGATTTTATTTTTTTCAATCATGTAGTTTTCCCTATATTTGGAAACATTGCTCTTTTACATTACTGTTTATGATTGTCAAATTACATGGGGTAAGTGGAGGGGGTATGTTACAATCAAGATTTGCATCTCCTAACTTCAAGATTTTGAAAATTTCCAGCATTTATTTTATTTCGAAGGCTGATGAATGCACCTAATATTTTGTCCCAAGTTCATTAAAAAATTTCAACAACCTGCACTTTGGCGTTTGCCAAAGGATAGGAATAGGAAGGAGAGTCTATATATGCATATATTTTTGTGTGTGATGGGCTGGCTGGAAAGTGATGGTTGTGGATTCTTTTTTTTCTTGATCGTTGAGCACTTTTGTTCTCTTCTTACTCTCTGGTATTGTGTTGAGTCAGAGGATGGGGATTTGATTGATTGCTTTATAGGGTTTTCCATTATTACCCCTCTTGATATTTTAGTGGTGCTGACAGCCGAGTAGGATTTCTCTTTTTTTTTTTCACAGAATTAGAGGCGAGGCTGAAGCCTCAAATTACTAATAACCTGTTCATAGTACGAAAATGTACTTGAATATCTTGTCTTGGGAGGGGCATGCTTGTCTTTGAGACATGATTGATGTCTTGTCTTTAATTTGTACCTTTTTTGTTGCTTAGTTTATGAATGAGAGAGTACATGCATCGACAGTTCGACACCAAACCTTTGGATGATATGGTACATTAATTTCTTTCATGCATCTGTACTTTTTCTTCTCTTTTTTTGGAACTATATTCTGTGGTAGGCTCAAGACTGGTAGCTGGCCTTCGTACAAGCCTATGGAGCTTAAGTTGTGGTTTCTAATTTTCTATGTAATTTTGACTTGTAAAGTTCTTGGCAACTTATGATATGCCTTGTAACTCTATGCCCTAAAATCATGCGACTATTTTCAGATTATGAACTAGAATCTTTTAGTTTATGATACAATGAATGTTAACGGTACTCTCACTTTCTTTTAATAATTTGGTGAAGCTTTTCTTTTGGGCTAAATTTTGTACCCATTAGTAGTTGGGCCATGATTTTTGGGCTTCCAATCTTCCATGGTCTGAATAAGAGTATGGTGGATTTGGGGCGCAAGTAAATCCATTTTGGCAAGTAAACTTTATCAATGGAAGGGATCATATCTGGATAAAAGAGCAATTTTCCATCATACATTCACAAACCACAACATCCTCATAAGTCTACCACTACACATTTACCTGGAAATTCCTTTGCCAAATTCATTTCACAACATTTCTTTCTCTAATTCATCTTCACTTCACTTTTTCAACTTATTATCACACATTTAACTTCTTAGAATCTTTCCTTTGAAGATTAAACTATATGCATCTGTAACTTAAAACTCAAATTAAGCCACTTAATTATTAAATTCTCATTATCTTTCATACTAAACTAGCTACATCCACCAGCTCCAAATCCCAGCTTCCCTCCAGCAACATCATACACTACCTCCAAAGTCTTCTGCTGAGTATTACCAAAGATTCCCACATTGCTAGCATCATCATTCCCTGCAAAAGCCAAACACGCCTCTGTCGAGCTAACTGCTATAAGTATCCCCGACGCAGGCAAATCAACTTTCTGATTCCCACCAAATGTGAAAGAAATAGTCGGAATTGTTATAGTCGTGTAGTTACTTAAATTAAAACAAGTATCCAATATGGAATATGCTGGTGCGCTCGGATACTTCTGCATTGCCTTCTTGAACGCAGTGCTCATCGTGCTGTAGGCCGAGGGGGGCAAACGTGTAATTACCGTTCCCGAATCTATGATTGCGCCAGCTGACTGGAAAACCGATTGGCTGATCGGTAATTGTGTCCCACCTACGCTTATCGCGATGATATCAATGAAGTAGAACGACGTGCCCTTAGAGCCTGCAAAAGGGGTAAATTTGACATTTGTTGAAGCTCCTCCCGATTTTCCGAGTGTCAAGTGCCCTGTTGAGCTTGAAGTTGAAGGAAGGCAGTAGGAGAAGTATTTGCCATACTTTGTTGCGGTTTGTGACACTAGTGATAAAGGGTCTCTCCCAAGGCCTATTAGTCCTGCAGTTTTACCAAAAAGCCCTTGGTTGTTTTGGCCACATCCAAATAGGAAGTTTGGGAAGACATCGGTTGACGAAATGGTGAGAGTATCTTTGCTAAAGAAACCTACCGAAAAGGATTTATCGCCGTATTGGATTCCGTACACGCATGTGGAGGAGGAGCAACTGGGGTTGTTTCCGGTGGCGGAGGTTACCTGAGAGCACTGAGACGAACTACACGAAATGTTGGAAAACGAACTTGAGGACGATGGGTTGAAGATTGGATCTTGTTGTTGGTAGCATGATCTGGCACAGGGTTGGCACTGGGTCCATGTCAGGTCACTTCCAGTGTCAAATATGAGATTTAAGGTATTTTTGGGGGTGCCGAGGCTGATTGTCACAAGGTAGTTCCCAGAGCCGAGGGAACGCCCTGGTTGGACGGGGAGATTGGCTTTTTTGTCGTTGAATTTGTTCGTGTTTGCATTGGGATCGAGTCGGGCTTGGATGGACTTAACCCTGGATTGGTCCAAGGAGAGGATCTCACTTAGGGTTGGCTTTTCTTGACTATGTTGAGAACATGGACCGTGGCGATGAACGACTTCCAGGGTTGATTTCCTCTTGGTGTGACCTGATTCATGATGGATTTGTTAACATATAGTAATTCGACATAAAATGATGAAGCTAATTTGTTTTAGGGATATTGAAAGTCCAAATAAGGACAACATATATAAAGAAAAAAACAAGAAGGGCCAATTTGAAATATGCCCAATCTCCTCACGGGTTTGCAGTTGACGCAGTCTCGCATGAATGCAATATAATTGTTTTCTCAATTAGTTGAAAATATATACACACACATACACACACACTGACAAGCAGAACAAGACAAGCTCACCAATCAACTTGTTCACTGTTTAATTTTCTTTATTGGCATGAATGAAATAGAAGAAGCTTAATTTTCAATTTCCAATACAGCTGTGATGCACTTGATCATAATAATCTTAAAGATTGAAGAGAAATCATCATTGGCAGCAAAAAAGCAACCATTACTGCTAAAATGAACCATACATATAAACATATTTTCCCCATGCTACAGAAAGCGTTGATGCCCATTTTTGTGCCCGAAAAGGACGTAAATTTATTATATGATCAAATGAAACTTGCAAGTTTCCTTTTTTAACTACCAAAATATAATATGTAACAAATTTCCACATGCCCTGTTTTCACTGCACTAACAATCTAATTTTCTTTAGTGTTTGTGTGTTGTAAAACACTGTATACATTAACCGAATGAATCCATCAAGATTCCTAACTTGAATTAATGTCAGTTTTACGAAATCCCATTTAATGCAACAAGAGAGCTCATGAAAAGATGTAAACTTGCGCAGTAATATTAATATACACACATGCAGTAGAACACACACATAACAGCTAAAAATATGTGAAGTGGAGTAAGTTTTCGAAGAATTAATTACCATTGGAGGGACTGCAGACTGAGGCTGGCGAAAGAGAGCTGATTTCAAGTGTATGAAAATGGGTTTCTGTTTTAGCTTTTCTGCCTTCCAAAGCTCCGCAAGATGAAAGCAGAGCTAATAGAAGAGAAGAACAGAGCAAAAGATTGATGATCAAGGGGGAGAGGGAACTACAGAGAGTGGCCATAATTAAGTGAATGCTAATGCTTTTGCGTTTTGGCCGGTTTGTGGGATTATTGGCTGCCATCAGCGTCCATATATATAAATAGAATTTCAAGAATCCACGTCATACACTTCCACAAATTTTTTTCTTTAGAAAAAACTGAGTTTCAATGTGGAGTTGAGTTAAGAAACATGACGTGCTAAATGGTTAAAATATGCGGTGGATAGCTATTCCGATAATTGTGTTACTTGTATATATTGAGAAAAATCTATATGTCCTGTTTGTATTTCCATATTCATGTTTTGGATTTAACCTTGTAATCTTTTTTGTATCGAAAAAGACGCAGCAATAACGCGTTTCCGTGATTAATGTTGGAAATCCAATCGGTTGGTGGAGTTCAAAAACATAGGATAGGACGATAAGAAACAGAATATAAATCAATCAATTGCATTACAATCCCATGTTAACATAATCAAGCAAGTCCTCATTCTAAACCTAATCAACTTGAAATTTGGATAATAATAATTAATTAATGTTATTTCCTACAATTTATATAAAACAGAAGAAAACCTTGAAACTTTTTGATTAATTTTACATAACAACTTTTAAATAAGCATAATAGAGCTAATCATTGATTTGTCCATGACAGGATGCCTTGATGTAACTCCTGAATTTTATAAGATTCTTGACGTGTTTTTTTGGGTTAAACTCACACCCACTATACGACCCTTGTTATTGAAAGGAGCCGAATCCTAAACCTCTACATTAGGAGTAATTCTTGACTTGTAAGATAATATATTATATTTATTATGCCTTTTACACATCTATAATCAATTAAATAACTTTTTTTTTTCACATTTTTACTTATATAAAACTTATATAGAGTAACATATATAAACCCTCAAAAACTTGTTTTTTTCTTTCTAATTTATTCACCACAAAGAAAAAGGATTGTATTGTGGAAGCTTCTTTAGAAATAATCTCTCGTTGGTCTACAAGTCAATATAGTTAGTGGTACCCCTCCCATTTTTCAGTTCATTCAGCTTCGGTGGCCAACCCACTTTATATTTATTTATTTATTTATCTGTATATGGTATAAAAATTTATTGACATACAAACAAATATATATTGTATTAGGCAAAACACATATATTTGTGGAAATGCCACGCCCCCCACTTATGAGTAACATAGTGCTTGACCCATGGAAGTCAATATAAATAGTAATGCAACTTTATCAATTTTTGTCACATTTTTCCCTATACACAACAAAAACTTTTAATTCCAATAAATATATACCTATTTATTTATTTCGCGTGCAATTAATAAAACACTAAATTTGCGGTGATACTTGTGGAATGGGTGAAAGCTTCACCAAATGTTCTAAACTAAATCTCTCTAGATTTGTATTCTCCACCAAAAAATCTCATTGTTTGGGTTGCAATTGAGGGTGTTCACGTGCACTCCTAATTTTCAAATTATTCTATTTATATAAGATATTTTTTAAAATTATATAGTATATTTTTTTTATTCGATGAAGTCTGAATATTTTATAATACACATTTCAAATTAGATACAAACCATAATCTTAGGTTCTGGCTCCATTACTTGATTGCTCTCCTAGTTTCATAGCTTTCTTTTCTTTACGAGTAATTATTACTTATATTATCTACTGAATAATTGATGTGAAGCAGGCCAGAGCACTCACATTAAATCCCCCACAATGAGTCCATTTATATATCTTAAAATTAAATAGTTGGCCACCAATGGAATCTCAAACGTGAGACAAGATTGCACCTCCAATAGAAATAGAATCTTCGATTACATATTGTAGGCCACATTGGATATTCATTAATTAGTTAGGCAAATTGTGAAAAAAAATAAGAGAGGAAAAAGTTAGCTATATAGGCCAAGTAACTCTAGTGATCTTGAGACCTCCTACAAACAATTTAAAATGTAAATTCACAACTCAACCGGATTTCAAACAATTCTGGATCGGAAGAGCTCCCAAACCCGGTTCATGACACGTCTTGAATTAGCTAAATAATTCCAAGACTGTCAATCCCAAAAACTAATAATGTCATGTCTAGCTTCATAATATTCATACTATTCATTATGAGTTTAGGTATGAAAACTTAAGATATAAGTCAAAATGATAATGATATATATCATGATAGACATGGCCAGGCCAGTCCTCAAAGATTTCTTTAACCTATTAGGCATTCGAGGTTTTGATTTGAAGTTAACAACTTAATTTATCTTCAACCTAGCTACCAAAAAAGAAAGATGAAAAACAAGAACAAGCAATAATCATGTCTCACACATAACTACAAGTTGCATTTCCAAAGTAGGCTCTTGTGAATGATGTTTTCTTTTTTCTTTTTGGTTTTCCACCCGTTTTTTCCAGAACTCGGATAATATAGAGACCCAATTGAGAGCGACCCTCCCAACCTAGTTGCTCTATCCGCACTTTACTTAAGGGATCTAGTGTTTCATCCCACTAAAGCAGCTGAAATTTGGTAATCTTGTAAATGATTTGATTTCCCTAGCTTGATATTATCAACTTGAGCAGCAATTTTATATGTCCAATTTCAATTTGTTCACACTGTTACATACCTCATTGCTTGTACACTATGTCATGAGAGAGTAGAGTTGGGACAACATATCCACATCAAAACAATTAGGCATTGATCCCACAACTATCCCTAACTAGATACCATTATTTAACTACCTTGAAATCATAACCAATAATAAGTCTATAGCACAGTGTATGACATAATACAGCTAATTCTTATATCAACACGCAATTATAACATAGATCTCTATTTGGAAAAATCGTAAACAGAAAATTGATGAGTAAGTTAGGTAGTTTTATCTTTCTTAGACTCGAGTCACTAATTGCTCTCGTATTCATTACTTTTCTGGGTATGAAAATCAATATGAAAACAGTCTAATATTTATGCGCATCATGCAAAAAATTGCATCTTTGTATTGTCCCTGCTTTTCTGGGATAAGGATAACTTTTCTTTATTGACAGTTACCTCAAGGCTTCTAATTTCTTGAGTGCACTCTTTGTTTTATACCAAGCCCATATCCCCACATTTTACTATAATACCTATTTACACATGGATGGACTCAAGATTTTATTATATCAGGAAAAACCGAACCATATAAAGTTTTGATATTAACCGAACCATATATTCAATATTAAAAAATTGATTGGAAAAAAATAAAAGGTCGAAAAAAGATTAAGAGGGCAAGCTGCCCCACTAGCCCCTTGGCTCCGTCTTTGTATTTTACGTCCATTGACAAGTGCTTATACTATACACATATATATGCGACTGCAAAAATGCCATTAAGTTGTTTACGTGACTTGTACATGATAGGTTTTTCGGTAGCCAAAACTACTCGAAAATAATTCCAGATGACAAAGTGTAAAATGATAGAGAGAAAAATTCATATAGTAATGAAGTGTGAAAAGTCTTAGTTCGGATGCAAAATATCTTTTCCTCTTTATATTACAACATATGTTCCAGACAAAGACAAACATATCAACCATCAAAACGACACTGATCACGAGTCGGACATATACAACCTTATAAATGTAATAAATGCAAGATTCAATTTCTTGTGAAAATGTCAATGTATTTATGTTGTCCAAGCTGCCAATTTCTTATATTTTTTTCAAAAAATCCTTGCCAGAAAATACAAAGAGGGGCTGCTTAAGTATACTATTCCGTACATCCAGAAAGAAAAGAAACAGGACAATTAGGTCGACATACATTATGAATAATGCAGAGTTATAGCAATGGAAGCATGCCACACTTAATTTGTTTCTATCTTTCTGTATGAACATTTGATAATAAAGAATCATACCTTGTATTTGTCCTGGCTAGGCAATGGAACATGTTTGTTGAGGTCCACCAATAAACCAATCATTAGTATCTGGGATTTCAAAAAATTCCTCCATTACCACCATAAATAATTATAAAATTCATTAATCAAATTGCACGGTTTGAACAGAACCACCATCAGCACCTAAAATCCAAACCCCATTAGCAAGGTCCAGATCATCTAGATTAACATCTAAGATAAAATCATTTTTGGAAATTTTTGTTTCACTAATTAATTTCCCCAATACCAAATATATTTCTTGGCAATCAGGGTGTGAATGGTCATTTGCATTAAAAGCATGAACATCATTTCCCAACTCAATCCAACTCCAACCTGGAACCTTCTTGACTCCCTTTTCCCTCATCAATCTCTTCACACTAGCCTTCTCGTCCCACTTCTTAAGATTTCCATACATGTCAGAAAGAAGAACATAAGTACAATGATCTCCAGGATCCATTTCCAGCAAGTGACCTGCTACTTGAGTAGCCAGCTGCATGTCTCCACACGCCCTACAAGCACCCAATAATGTTTTCCACACCATCACATCAGGTTCAAACGGCATTTCATTCAACAATTCTTTTGCCTCCATCAAGCGTCCCGCTCTTCCAAGCAAGTCTATGGCACATGCGTAATTTTCCATTCTTGGTGGGACCCGATATTCGGTTTCCATGGATTTCAGAAGGTTTACACCTTCTTGAACTAAGCCAATGTGGCTACATGCAGTAACAGCAGCAACAAAAGTGACATGATCCAATTTAATGTTTCTCTCTGTCATTAAGTAAAAAAGGTCAAGAGCAATTTTACCTTGCCCGTGTTGTGCATATGCAAAAATGATTGAGTTCCATGTCACTGAACTGTTTTTATGAGATGATTCGAAAGATTCCCGAGCATCTTCAATGATTCCACATTTTGAGTACATGAATATCAAAGCACTAGCTACATACTCATTACCTTCAAAGCCTGATTTTACCACCAAGACATGAATTTGTCGGCCTAATTGGAGTGTGGCTAAATCTGAGCAAGATCTTAAGACTGCTGCAAAAGTGTATTGGTCAATTACGAGGTGATCGAGATGAATATGCTGGAAAAGCCTCAACGCATTTTCACTCAACCCATTTTGTGACAAGCCAGTCAAGATTGTATTCCAAGAAACAAGGTCCCTCACTTCTATATGTACGAATATTTTCAATGCATCCTCCACGTTTGGGCTATTGGATTTCAAATACATGGAAATCAATGCATTTGATATTTGTGTCACGTGTTCTAATCCTTTCTTTATTACCAAACCTTGCAAGGATTTTCCAAGGCTCTGCTGTGAATCTCCAAAACAAGCACTTATTATGCTAGATAATGTGTAGGCATCCATTTCCAACCTTTGTCTCACCATCTCTAAGACAATGTTGAATCCAAACTCTTCTAGATTATGTTCTAAGTAAGCTGCTAAAATTGAGTTCCATGTCACTAAATCCCGGTACCCATCAGCACTATCAAACACATTTTTGGCATCTTGAATACATCCACATTCTGCATATGCAGTGATTGTGGCATTAAGCACAGTGTTCTCGTGCTCTAGACCGAGTTTCATAATCTTTCCATGGAACTGCCTTGTCAACTCATATGACTCAGCATCATAAAGCAATGTGAGAAGAGGTGCAAATGTTGCATCATCAACTCTCACACCTTCCATCTCCATACACATAAATAACTCAATGCAATGCTGTAAATTTTCCGTTTCTGCATACCCTCCAATCAGAGCGTTCCAAGAAACAGTATTCCGCTGCAGCATGTACTTAAACACCTTATCTGCATCCTCAACTCTTTTGCACTTTGCATACATATCCAGAAGTGCACTAGAAGCATACACATTATGATCAAACCCCATCTTTACAACATCCGAATGGAGTTGTTGGCCATACATGAGGTCACCACCAATAGCGATGCCCTTGAGCATGCTTCCAAAAGTATAACCGTCGAACAAAAAACCAAATCTTTTCATAGATACCAAGACTCCCCAGGCGTTGAAAAAGCTGCCCAAGTTCACATATCCGGTGATAATAGTGTTCCAAGAGGCAGTGTCTCTGTGAGGCATATCGTCGAACAGTTTCAGAGCATTGTTTAGTTCTCTGCATTTTGCGTAACTGTTTATGAGGTTGTTGGAGGTGTAAGTGTCGCTTATCAGTGATAATTTGATAGCTTGACAATGGGTTGCCGCAACTTTAGACAAAGTTGGAAGTGTGGTTTCAGTGAGCCAATGCAGTGGCTTCATTCATGAGAAATAACAATTGCAGGCGAAGGGTGCTGAGAATAGAAGGAGAAAGCGCGGTTGCTCGAAATGGGTGGTGATGCGCTTTAAACATGCTAGAACTCCGACTTTGACTTTTTAATTCCTCCAGCAAACAAGAATTGCTCTGTGGCCTGTGCTGTTCCCAATAATGCACGAACACTTTTAAAAATTCTACTATACTGTGTGTCTGATACCGTATTGGACATTTCTCTAGTGTAAAATGTTTAAAAAAAATTCGTCTCACCGTGTCCATATCGTGTCGTGCAGGGGCGGTACCATGTATACCTGTGGGGGGCCACTGCCCGCCCTAATTTAAAAAGAAAAAAAATTTATATGTAATAATTATTTTTTATGAAATTATTTACACATAAATTTTCATTCCGCCCCCTCAAAAAATTTTTTTTTAATCTTCCGCCCCTTCAAGAATTTTTTTCTGGTATCGCCCCTGATGTCGTGTCCGTATCGCCGTGTCCGTGTTTCATAGTTGGTATCTAATTGTTATTTCTCATGAATGAGGCCACTTTGGTCAAAATATTAATGATGCATTAATTTGGGAAGAGGGCTGTTTCAAATCGATGCTATTTTAATGCAATTTATTAAACTAATCAATTACAAAATAATATACGACCAAAGTGAAAGTACAAAAAACTCAAAACTCATTTACTATACGAATCCCACAACTTCTTCTTAACTAACTCAACATTCATATCATCACCATTTAAATTTTAAACAATCCTATACTATTTATTATAAAACCTCATCAAACTCATCTATTAGCCATCGAACAAGACTGTCGAATTTCGCCCTCATCGCCTGTCTTCACACCAACGGTAGAAAGTTTCAAAAAAGCCACACTCCACTTCTCAAAAAAGTTATTTTGATTATTAGCAAATTCCGTCACTAAATTCTTCGTTCTTGCATCATTAAGAAGAGCAGAATCTGATTGGAAAAGCCCCTTATGATCCAACAACACCTTATAGTACAGATTATCAAACAAGAAGGGCGTGGACGGATCATTGCTAACAGTAATCGAATCATCTGTTGTGGTAGAAGGACACTTTTTTGTCAGCTGAGCTGCGTATTGCCTGTCTAAAGATGGATCGATCAGTGTAAGATTTCCATTCGTGTCGAGTTTGTAACGGTCGTTGAATGAGTTGCAATGAGCCATTCCAATTGTGTGAGCTCCTGCAGGGAACAATTATGCAGACAACATTTTAGTGGGTGTTTGAAGAGCTTTTGCTTTTGGAGTATGTAAAGTAATAAAATTTGTAGTAGTAAAAGTGAGGAGTTTTTGGAAATATAGAAAAGAAAAAAGGTTGAGAGTTGATTTAGGTAAACTTCTAGTTATTTACAAAAGTATCCTAAAAGCTAGGAGTTGAAGTTAAAAATTTGTTCTTGAGTGCTTCTAGCTTCTAGTTTATTTCTGCTCAAAATAAGCAGAAGTTGGTTTTCCTAAACACTCCCTAGTCTGGCAAAAAGTAACAAACGCTACCTCAATGGGCCTATATTGGAAAAAAAGTAGTTTTCTTTGGTATTTGTGCATTTGTTATAGGGAAAAGACTTGGTTTTCTCAGAAGTGACTTTCAAGAAAGCTGTTGGGAAACAGTAGAAGTCTTAAATGCTGCTTAATTAATCAGCACTGAATTATGATCAGTTGAGGCCAAACATGTCGGTCCACGCCAGGGAAAGTCGTCCCTTGAAGTTTATTATGGCTATATTTTGAATGTAATTTTAAAAAATTCAAAAAATCCCCCCGAAATACTAGAGATATTTTTTTATATTTGTAAAAATTCAATCTTGACTCTTCCCTCCTCTAAATAAAAATATCTGGCTCTGCCCCTAACATGTTATTTACTATATTTACTCAAATTTAGAAAGCCTAAATTTTGTGTTTCTTGAATTTTCTATAAATTTGTCGGTAACATACAATTTCCCTCTATTTTTATGCTGAAAACAGATTTACAGAGGTAACTGTGTGTACCTGAGAGGGTAACAAGATCATCCATAGAGAACCCCTTTGCAGAAAAGACCTTAGCCATTTCATCCAATGTGAAGCTTGTGTCTATAATATTCGGTCTCACATTTGCAGCCAACGAAATCCTACCATCTCTCCTACCTGTTGGAATCTGAATATTCGGTCCTCCCGACTGTTCAAGTAAAAATAAATAAATTCATAAATCTTCACTGAATTAAACCCAATAATTAAAAAGAAAAAAAAAGAAGATTTTTACAAATTCGACGGCGTCTCTAGCTGCTAATGCTAATATATCAGCACAAGAAACTGTTTGTGGACAAAATATTTCCAGCAATCTTTTTGCTGAGTCTATCACTGCAAATCCTCCAAGTGATCTATTTGCAGGATCACTTCTCTCAGTTGTGTTTCCTTGCAATAGTACAGAAGCATCACACCCCTGTCACATTATAAAAACCCCGTTTAATTATCTTATATTATCGGAATTATGCTATCTTCGATATATGTATGTATTTATATGTACCTCAATGAAGCAGTCATGGAAAAGTAAGCGAAGGAGTTTTCCAGGGATTGTTGGATCCATATCAGAAGCTGATCTAACGGTATTTCTCACCATCATTTCAGCAGCAGGGCATGTGGTTGCATAGAAGTTGAAAGAGAGACTCGAAGAAGTGGTAAATTGAGGAAAATAAGTTATAGAGAATATTACAAAAATCAGCAGCTTCTTGTACTGGGGAATTGTTTTGTATACACAAAATTGTGGCTTTTCCATTTGTGTTAAGCAAGAATGATTAGTTTGGGGTGATGGGTTCTACAAGTACTCGGCTCGGCTCTATCCCTTTAATGAAATGCAGAGAGAGAGAGAGAGAGAGTATTTATGAAACTGCATTTATTTGTCTGTGACTTTGGCAGGTTGATAATGATTTCAACACGCTGCTGGAGAGGGACTATGTGAACTAAGCAGTAAATGCTCTTCTTCTTCATCATCTCTCTCTCTCTCTCTCACACACACACAGAGATGAGTGAAAAGAGTTCATGGTGGGTGGAAGTTGGAAAGGTTATTACATATCTTTATTCTTTGCTACATTGTCAGACATCTGCATAAGTTTATGAATACCATAATATGGCAAAGAACTAACATGGTGTGGCTCAGTTGACAATACAGACTGAGTTTGTGGGAAGAGCCTCAGATTCGATCCCCACTAAACACACTTGTTGGGAGGGGTAAAGAGCTTTAACTGTGACTAAGCCTCGAACTGGATTAAAGACCCTCAATATAGGATTATCCGAATCAGTAATTTACAAAAAAAATAAATAATATGGCTCAACTAGATTGACTATAAGGGATTAATTATCTTTAATCTCACATTTTCGTTGTGATTAAAATCACTCATCATCTAATTCTCAGGCACATACATCAACAAGATACGATTCAACACAATTTAAAGACAACACCATCTTCTCAGACAAGAATCATCCACCTTGTATAAACATATAAATATAATATATCAACCACGTTCAGTCATGTATGAGCCGATCTTTAACTACCCAAAATACCAAAATACCCTTTCTTGCTTCTGTAATAACTTATACTTTACAAAATTACAACCTAGTCCCCCTGTTTCACAACCTTCTATGTGTCCTTATGAAATTCGTTGTGTTCATAGCAATCGCAGTCGAACAAGCATAAATTCCAGCAAACCATAAAGCTGTCATAAACAAAAACAGTCCCTTCCACTGCCTCCCGGATACCATAATCGCCACAGAAGTAGATATAACAGCAGCCACAGAAAAAACATTCTTCCATGTCTGGAAACTTTTCAGAGCATTCATGCAACCCTTACAATGAACCACATGCCTGAAATATCTATTAGCAGGATTTGGTGCATGCATAGTTCCAATTCCTCCCTTGGCCGGTTGAGAAGCTGAAAAATTAGCCACAAACCCTGCTGGAGCGTGCTCAACTACAGCTGGATATTCTGGAAGAGAGATTGAGCTGTGACCAAAATAATAAGGCATTCCATGTCCAACTTTATCCATCCATTTTCTGTACTCAGCTACCCAAGTGTCGGAAGATTTCAAATTAATGTAAAGTTCTCTTGTGGGAACTTTTTCTTTCATGAGAATTTCGTTTTGGGACGAGAGAAATCCCATATCTTGCTCAAAAACCTTACTTGCATTCTGATGCCAAAACCATTGTGGAAAGAGCTTGAAAAGCAATGGTGGTTTTCTTGTATTTCCAAATCTAACTATAAGCATTGATTTTCCCTGTCCCGACGGTCTGCAGAGAAACAATCCTGAAAAGTAGTCCCTTTTACCGTTTTTATCAACGATTTCTTTGTTGTTTTGGAGAACACATGGAGCCTCGAATCTCAAGAAGTTTGGTATATAGTCGGGGGTAGAACGGTCTATTTCTCTACCCCATTTTCCAGCAAAGCCTCGTTCGGTTCTTTCGGTTACTTCAAAGAAAAGGGCAGTTGCATCTTCTCGTTTTGCAGTGAAATCAGTTCTGTCATGTGAAATGGGGACGTGTGCGGGGTCCATTAGGTTTTCCAGAAGGATGGAATGATCGTATGGGAGCTCGTGGATGGTCGAGATGTCACGAAAACCTGGTCTGTCGAAGTTCTCGAACCAGGGGATCTTTTCTTGATTTGGTGGAGTTTTGTGTGACATCCAAATCCATATTACACCTTGTGAGTCTTTGATCTCGTATGGTTTGAGGCAAGCTGATTGTGGGATTTTCGCACCTGTGGGAAGCTGTCCCGAGAATTAGTGAGAAAGACAAACATTAAGAGATTTACGGGGCAATTTACATCCACTATCCCTAAGTTTTGGTGTAGTACAAATTAGTCCCTCTTATTTCAGAAATTACAGAAAAACCTTGAGGTTTCATTATTAATGTAGACTTTGTGAAAATCATGGCAAAAGAGGCTTTCTTCGGTGTCGACTTGGTTTAGAACTACATTGACTCTTAGAAGATGGACTTCAGGAGATAAGGTGCTTCCAGAAGTGTGAATATAACCAAAATCTAACGAAGGTTTTACATGAATAATGGAACCTCAATGGGTGATTTGTAATTTCTGAAACATGAGGGGTAGTAGATGTAAATCTCCATATATGTGTATATAGAGCAACTGAACTAGAAATGGTGAATCTTGGAGTACATGAATAACTCAAACCTGAGGTATTCTCACACATTTTCCATTTCCATCGAATTGCCAACCATGATACAAACATTCTAATTTACCATCAAAGATTTGACCTTCTGAGAGTTTTGCTAGCCTGCATGAAAAATATTTAATTGTAAAGCTATGATATAACTCAAAGGCAGCACCTTTTCTCGTCAGAGAGTTTATCAGGTGATCATGTTCTAATGATTTCTAAAACATCTCCTAATTCTCTTCAATTTGTTAACACATCATGCAATAACACAATCATTATTACCTTAATGTGACTGTCAGTGTCAAACATACATTAACCTCAAACATCATATATTTCCGTTAATTTCAAGAACAGACCAAATAAATTGAAGATCTTAAACTAAAAATTCTTACACCCCCACCTCCATTTACTGAAACCCAAACAGATTATTGAAGAGGCGCGATAAAATTACCTGTGGGGGCATCGATCTTCATAACACCTAAACTCACCATTGCCATCCTTATACAAAACAACCTGTTTATCAAACACAGTGAGGCCAAGAGGCGCATCATCAGGCACATTCTTTGTAAGATAAAGTGGATACCATTCTTCAGTCCAATCATACTTGACAGCTTCCTTCTGTTCTACAATTTCTTCTTGAATCACGCTCTGATCGCCTAACCCACTTGAAATCTCTTCTGCAACTGCACTCAACTTGTGAAAATTAGAATTCTTCTTCAGCTGATTGTAAGGCTTTAAGGGTTGTTGGGCGAATAATATTGCTCTTGGTTTATTAGGTAGTTTTTGAAGCTGTGAGAAATGGGTCGTGATAAATGGGTGTAATTGTAAGAGGGACATGGTTTCGTTTTTGGCTCCAAGAAGATGGAGGATTGATGAAGTAAAAGAGGAGAGCGTTGTTTCAGAACTCAGAAGTATAGAAGAATTTAGCATTTTCTGTGGGGGAGGAGGAAGAAAAGATGACCTGTTAATGTTGCTTCTTTAGTTGGTGCATTAATTCGGACCACACAATGCAGTGATGATACAGTATTGTCTGAAAAAAGGAAATTTTCAGATATTTTGTCTTCATACTTGATCCTTGAGTAAATATGATTTTCTTTCTCCGTAAACATTAAATTAAACTTGTCAAATTTCTTCTAATTATGGAAATTTTGAATAGTTTGGGTTTGGCAATTACCCTTGTCAATGTATGCACGAATTCAACTTTATAGATTCAATTGTGGAGAAATTATTGAAGATGTTAAAAATTAGGATCTCTTTGTATAGATTGGCCACACACCTGTAAGGCTGTAAAATTTTGAAGTACACTTCTACAAAAGCTGTCCCACATGTCGTGAATAACTTATTCATTAGGTACCAATAAAGAAAGCAATAACTTGGAAAATAAATACCAAACTTGGATGGAGCATGACTGTCGCAAAAACCAACTTAACTTGTTTATCAGGAAAACAATTTATGTAAGTGTCGAAAAATGGGTCTCACTCTCAACATTTCCAAAAAAAAAATAAAAATAGGTCTCAAAACTTTTCAACATGGGTCATTTACAAATAGTCAAATTCCTATAAAATTTACGCCGTTTATCAAAAACACTGTAAAACTTTGAAATATTACAAAGAAAACACTGTAAAACTTTGAAATATTACAAAGAATTATGCTGAGGTTTAAAAAACATAACAAATACCCTTAAAACAAACGAAAAATCGTTGACTAGGAATATATTTGTATTTTGTAATGCTTCAAAGTTTTAGAGTGTGTTCCGAAAAAAACCTAAGTCCACGGTTTTCTTCATAATTATCCCTTCCAACATGTCAAATCAGGATTCAGTTGACAATCATCACTGCAGAGTCTGGTAAAACACTCCAAATTAATCAATATAATTCGTCAAATAAAACCAAGATCATCATCAGAGTGTTCATGTTCATGTTCGTAATACATCTCGCCATCATCATCATCATCATGGCTAAAAGTTTCATTAACTTTGGAAGAATGGATAACATGCTCATCCTCTGTACTGTGAGGTGAAGGATCTGTGCTAATCGTCTGAGCTGTTTCAGAATCTTCATTCTGCAAATTCAGGAAGATGTACATTATGATTTGTCCTTTAGAATGTAATTTGACAAAAAACTATATTGTAAACAAATTCTTACCAACTCATCAATCAGGAGTTTTAAAACATCGTAATTAATCCTTGAGGTTGGCCTCTGTAGAAATAGAATTCATATTATCAAAATGCATAATAATTAATAAGTATACAATCCAGCAATATATGTAAGCATCAAAAGATAATTCAGCCATGAAAACATATCGCAGAGTTTCAAAAGGAATATATTATTATGGTTTTAGTTAGTTGAATTTGCAGTTTTAAATATTATTTTTCTCTATTTTAAAAATCATAAAGAGAATGTTAGAAACGGAAAAAAAGTAAAGAAAAATCTGTAACAGATAAAATGTTCATTACCTGAGACTCTACTTTCTTAGTAGCTCTAGATGCGTTCTTGACAGGGGCGCCCATCTTAGCTTCAATTGTACTTTTCTGTTTCTTGGCCTGAAATTTACCAGCCAATTAGCAATTTAGAAAAACACTGCTAAATATAGTTAGTTTACTGAAAATGAAGACAAATGGTACAGGATAACTGAAAGTCTGAAACCACCCAGGGACGAAAACTTCATGCTAAAAGTGCTGCAGGAATGTTTAGAACATGTGGTATATACTAGCTATATCAAGATTAGCAATTTTTTCTCTATGAAAGAAGGTTTTATAAAATCAAAGAAGTTAATCACTGAAATCAGAAGATTTTCCTTGACAGAGAATTCACGGTTAATTCTCCAAACTGTACCATTGTCAAAATATCGCGACAACGAAAAACAGAAACAGAATATAAAGAAGGAAACAAGTCAGTACTTTTGTATAATTTCTGTTCATTGCTTCCCATAAAATCCTTTTGTAATGGACCTCCTTCTTTGTGTTAAGGTATCCAGAAACCTGACAGCATTGACAACAATATTTTTCAGTTATATGATGAACCAAACTCAGAGATACTACACATAGGAGGAAGTTTAGTGCAATGAGCAATTAGTGACAATTACGTTACAAGAACAAACTTGCATACACTCGTCAGAATAGGAAGAAGTAATTTTAACTAACAATTCCAAAATCAACTTAAAACAGTACATGCATACCAATAAAACGTACCTCAGCATCATCAATATCAGAAAGGCTATCTGAATCATTGCCCTTATTTCGTTTCCTCTTTAGCTTGTAACTTTTAAGTAGTCCACAGATAGCTTTATTGATGTGTTGGTGGCCATTATTTGCTAAAGATCCAACATCTTTCTTTCTGAAAATTGCACCTTTATCCAAAAAGCAGCTAGAATTACCATCAATTTTTCTCAATTGGATGAGCCCAGGTTGAGCGGCATCTGCATCTTCTCTGCTGCAAGATTCAACTCCTTCCTAAATATAATGGTTTTCCAGATTTGTTGATCAATCTCAATATACTTCAAAGTTCAATCCGCAAGCAATTAAGAATTAAAGTTTCTAATTTTCGCCCAAAATACGGTCATTTGGAAACGAATTACTGATTAAAGCTTCCCAAAGTGGCTATACTAAAGTGTAAAAGCAATGTTCGTGTTTCACGAGAACTATTTCTGAAATTATAAGATCCATGCATAAATCGAGAGCTCCATTTCAGCAATTTTCTAGATTTCCATACAAAAATTTACGGAAAGAAGAGAAAACAAAACTATTCCTGACAGAAAAAAAGAAAAAAAGAATTAGGATTACCGGTTGTTTATGTTTCGAATCGCCGTCGGAGCTTTGCCCGACCGCCATTGCCGCTGTCTCTGGAGTTTCAAAGAAACACGAATCTTTTGACGTTTGAGATCCAGACCTTTATATAGGTCTGTGTTCTATTGTGATTACCAAAATACCCTCCTTAAAATACAATTATGAATTATTAATTAATATCTGACATAAAAGGGCCAAATAAACTAATTAATGGACATTTAAAGCTTCCCAACTACTGGAAAACCCAAAATCTCTGTGAAGATTAATTCAAATCGGAAGCGCCCCCGACGAGGGAGAAAGAGAGGAGAGAGAAAGAGAGTGGGAGAAACATTGTTTCTTCTGTGAATGTAAAAATGGAGCACAATCAAGCGGTTGATGGACTTCTAAGCTTGTTTTCTAAAGCCAATCGCGACCTTTCCGCCGTCTATAACAAGCTCCACAAGGAATTCCAGCAAGTCTACCCCGAGCATGTACATACTTCTCGTGTTCAATCCCTCATTTGGGATCGTTTGGGTTTTAATTTTTAACTTTTTTGGGGACTGTCGAACCTGTGAATCCAGACAAACCACAGTTTGTTTTTCTCTTTTTGCTGAGAATAGTATTATGTTTTTGAAATTTTCATATTTTAACAGGCAAATCCCATGAAGCTGGTGGCTAGATTGAAGAAAATTGAAGAAGAAATGTCATACTTGAAGGACCAGTGTCGTGAGCTTCTTGCTGCAAAACAGGTTCATACATCTCAAATTAAATTCTTTTGCTAGGGTTCTTAAAGTTGCGAAGATATTAATTGGTTTCCTCCTCTTATGATATCTGGATTTTGTAGTTTTTATTACTGTTATATATTTCATTATTCTAGAATTTGAATTGTTCTGCAACTTTTCTAACATACAGGATCTAATTGATAAGGCTAAAACACTCTTAGTAGGAAACAGGACACAGCTGCAAAGGCTGCAATCATGCACAGGTATTCCTGTCACAACTGATGCTGATGATCCTGCTTATTCTAGCTTCAATCAGGTATGTTGTATATTAGTATAGCTGATATAAATACCTTAATTACATACGAATTCTGTATTGATGCTGAGTTTGACCTTGGATTTTGATGAGGAAAATCAGTGGAAAATGAAAATTATGCAATAGTTAAGACTTAAGGGGTGTTGAATGTTCTAAAGGTTGCATTTTCCATATGATGCTTCAAGACTTTGCATTATATGCCAGCAAGCAACCAAAATTCATATGGCAAGGTTTACTTTGTTTCTGTATTGTGGCATGAGTATTTTGCTGCAGTGATTCTGTTGGCCTTGCTACACAATATAACCTTCTTTGTGGTTGATTTTTAAGGTGTTTTCGAATTAGTTTGGTTTTTGTGTTTTTTAATTTTTCTCTTGTTTATGTACAGATTATTGATGAGTGGGGAACTCATGTCAAATCTAGAACAGGTAACTTGTTAATTTAAGGAAAATTGCATTTGTTGAAATGCTTATATACTGGCAATATTGATTTGTGCTATTAAAACTGAAAAAATTGTTATTATGCAGAGGATGAGGATGAGCCTGGTTCTAATGATATCAACCAATTGTTATTCTCAGCAATCGTCCACAGCAACTGAAAGATTGTATTATCGTGTGTTCAGATGATAGAATTATGTAAAACTGACAAATATTGTCTCTCAAGTTGTGCGAATTTCTTCTGTACAATAGTTATCTTCTGTATATTTGTTCTTATTTTTTTTTCATCTGTTGTTGAGTCTGAATTAGGTATGAGAACTAAATACATTTGTTCTGATTTCTGAAGAAGAGTTGAAGTTCTGTTCTTGGTTGCTTTGTATAGTCAAAGTGGACATTGAACTTCTTCAGAACTTGTCCAGCTTTTTTCAGAAAAGCTCATAAGTTGTCTAATTCCAAATACTTAAATGACATGAATATGCTTAAGCTGAAAACAAACTTTTAAGCTATTATATTTTATTTTAAGCTATTATATTTTATTTTATTGAAACACTTTTAACAACTTATTATTCTGGAAATACGATATGTGTGGAGCTTATAAGCTTTTTATAAGCTGTTGAAAATAGGGATAATTTCAGTCACATACCTGATGTTTGGCCTAATTATTGAAATATACCTTGAGGTTTGAAAAATTATAGAAACATACCCTGACAAAGAATTTTCATTACATCCTTTAAGTTATTGGACTGGAATTGATGACTTGATCACATTTTTTTAATATTCGATCCTATAAAGATTAACGAGCAACTCACTTTTGTTAACAGGTAGTTACAACTTACATGCCTTAGTATATTTCTGTAAATTTTCAAACCTCAGGGTATGTTTTTGTAATTAGGCCAAATTTCAGGATATTTTACTGTAAAAATAAGCTGAGCCAAACACCCTCTCTGTCTAAAACAACAAACCATTTCATTGAGAATTAATGGAAGTACTGATTTACAGGCTTACAGCAATAAAGAAAATAATACATGTTGTATTGTATTGTTTACACGGCAAAAGCTGCAACTTGAACCATAGAACAAATACCAAAATGGTGACTAGCTAGTAAATGCAGCAAGTTGCATGGCTCTGCTGCTTATGTTAGTTAGGGTTCTGCCAGCCACTTTGCACGATGACCAGTTCCTTTGCAATCAGAACAGCATGCAGAGCCCTAAACATATCAAAAGAAGATTTATAAACAATTAAGAATATATGCAATATTTAATTTAGTGATTTAATTGATTTACCTTTCCTGCACAGATAACACAAGTGGTGTTTCTTGAGGGTACTTGACACAACATATTATCACCAATAATGAAGAAACCAGTTCCACTGCACCATTTGCATTCAACGTGCCCCTTTGAGTCGCATGAAGAACAACTAACCGGCATTGGTTGCTGTATATATTCGTAATCAAAATAGTCTTATATATATATGTTGAATTACAAGTGCTTCGGAAAACTAAAACCTTATACTATGAAATAAATCAGTACAAAATTAATTTTGAGTTCCCTGTAACTTTTAGGATGATTAATTATTTATGTAGCTTCAAAATGCCGTGCATGCTCCACTAAACTGGCTAATGATATTTATTTAATCAAACATCTTGAGATCAGACAATTAAAAACTCAACAGGAAAAAATAAAAACAAAAAAGAGATAATGAAAAGGAAGTAGTTAGACCTGCGAAATCAGCCACGCCCGTTCCACGCGTTGGACAAAATTAGAGCTCTCGTACGATTCCACCTTTGAAGCTCTCACACCAATCCTCTTACGTGACATCAATCCCAATTCTGTTGGTGATTTCGAAAAATTATTGGTAGGATATGAGATCATGGGTCTACTGCAAAAACAACTACTACTCGACATGATTTTGGTAACAAGATTGCTTTTTTCTTCACCCACACAGAACAGAACTGGGTTCTGATTTTTGTAGAGATTTTAGAGAACAAAGGTCCAGAGAGAGAGGATTGAAATGGAAAATTCAGATACTTACGTTTGGATGTCGGTTTGATATGAGTTTATATTTGACAGACGGAAATTTGTAATAATTTCTTGTGGCGTTGAACTGTTCTATTGAAAAGAATTATTAATAGATAAATTAATAAAGGGAAAATTACGTTTAGAACTCGAAAATATTTTATTAAATTATAAATTATAATTTTCTTAGTTAAACAAATTTAATTATATCCTATTTAAAATTAAATAATTATAAAATACATCCAATTATTAAGGTTTCGTTAAAGAATATTAGGATTCTGTTATTAATTAACAGAATATTTTATTTTTAATTTTAAAAAATTGCACTTAGACCTCAACGAGTTTATGATATTACAAATTATATCCAAGCGAAATTTAGGAGCAACTCATGGTATAAAAAAATAAGAATATTTTCAAGATTTACTATTCATTTTTGATGACATCATCTAGTATATAATAGAACCCTAATGCTTGGGTGTATTTTATAATTATTCTATTTCGTATAGTATGTAACTGTATTTATTTAATTAAGAGGATCATGAATTATAATTGGGATAATAATTTTTTCCCATATGAACTATGACGACTTTTGTACTTTACCTCTAAACTTTTTTTCTTTGCAGTTTACCTCCTGAACTATAAAAATTTTTGCAATTTGCAATCTGCGACGAAAATATTCTACCGGAAAATTGTATTATGTCATATGAGAAACATACATCTACGTTGTATTACTCTTCTTAACGTATTGAAAATAAACCCTCAATCAATTTCAGAAAACTTGAAGTTCTTATTTTCCAATTGAATATTTAAAAATAATCTATCAAAGACGCCTTTATTCTAATTGGGTGATAAAAACTCCATATTTTCTGAAATTGATTGAGGGTTTATTTTTGAGATACTAAGGGGAGCAATACAACGTAAAACTGTGTTTCTCATATGACACAATGCAACTTTCCGGTAGAATATTTTCGTTGGAGATGGCAAATTACAAAAATTCTTATAGTTCAGGAGGCAAAACTACAAAAAAAAAAAGTTTAGATGGTAAAGTGTAAAACTCGTCATAGTTCCGATGGATAAAGATCATTATTCCAATTATAATTTAACAAAATTCTTTTGAGATCTAGGTATAATTTTCTCATAAGTAAATACTCTCGTCTTTTACACTTTAATATAGTTTCCACTTTCCACAGAATTTCTGCAGGTCCTACTAACACAACTTTCCGACGTAACTAGTTGTACAGACTACAGATCAATATTCAATACCAATTACGTGTAAAAATTGACAATTGGAAAATGAAGGATATAAATTAATGCAAAGTTTTGACTTCGTATCACCATTCACTTTACACATGGTTTTGTCAGTGTCATACGGAATATTAGACAATATGTATGTTATAAAAAAATATGTGCACAATATAATACATAAATACTTTCATTAATGAATGCAGTCAACCTGTTTGATAAAATGCACAAGAGTCTGTTTATTAGTTCTGTACATTGATTCTGCCCTGGATAACTCAGGACTTAGGAGCTATGATTTTCCTCTGTTGACCCCACGTTTAGAGATATGTTTTTTGCTCTCTCTCACGATTTCAGGATATCATTCAACGCACATTACTTTCTTACGTACTTTCTTGCTAATTTGTTGCAAGTTGCAACACAACAAAATGTTCTATCAATCCACTCTATGACGAGTGACCGCTAGCTGTTGCGGTGTTAATTGAAAAATTAATCAATGACGAGAGTGTATATATAATTAGAGCGGTTATTTGGTTAGCTGGCTGGAATTGACCAAAAATGCTGCCAAAGCCGTCAAAGACTCTTAATTTTTGGACCGTTCATCTTTTCTCCAAATTACTATTAGGGGAAAATTGTATTTTCCATCCAACTTTCAGCCGTTTGGGTTTTAGAGACATAACTTTCAAAATTTGGAGATTACATTCGGTAATTTAAAAAATCTAGTAATTTCCATCCATATTTTGCCGGAATTTCAATTTTCCGACTTAAATTCAACACGTAACCCGCACGTGTTTAATTTTTGAACGTTGGCTGAACAAAATATTTAACAAATAACAAAATTAATCTAAAAAGAACAAATTTTCATTTCATCATGCTGACTTATTTATCTAATTTTTTTTTAATCTATGTGGCAACCAGTTCTTTATCTTGACTGAAAAATTAAATATGTATGAATCACGTACTAAATTTAAGTCAAAAAATTAAAATTCCGGTAAAAAATGGATAAAAATTACTAGATCTTTTAAATTAGGGACCTATATATGTGGGCTACCAAATAAGAATATTCTTATTTTAAAAACATTGGTTGTCTTATTACTAAAGTGTTATGATGGATGGATATTTCTAAAAATATTATTGTGTAATATATATATATATATATATATATTTTTTAAATATTATATCTGTCCCGCGTCCGTTTTTTCATATGTAAGAGCAGACGGGTTTGGACTTTCGACATTAGTAATTGCGCATGCAGTCACCTGAATTGAATTAGTGAGCCGATTGTTTCGCCTTTCAGTCGCTTCAGCTAGTCATAAAAGTGACCGATTCTATAATTTTACTATTTTAGTCAGCACACCTTTCCAAAACTAATATTTAGAATCTAATTTGGATTTTGGAATGAGAGAAAATGACAGGGACCAAGATTATTGGTTGTTGTGGACATTAATATCCAATTATGATATATTAATTTTTCACATAATCCATTGAATTTCTAGATTTGCCAAGACTTTGTTAATTTCTCAAATCAATAAATTATTCAACAACGGTATCTTCCTACTATACATAAATTTATTACCCAAAAGAACAGAAAAAAAAGAGATAGATCAAGAAAATAAAGATTAAATATTGAAGGTACAAATTTAATTGCATATCGGAGGAGGTAAATGGCATGCAAACTTCTAATAATTGAAAGTTTCTTAGGTAATTAATCAAGATGTCGTATG